>CM052706.1:43467506-43554746 GCA_028551405.1 Uromys caudimaculatus
TGTGTTACAGCGTGTATGTGATGTGCGGGTGTGTGTATACATGTGTTACAGCGTGTATGTGATGTGTGGGTGTGTGTATACATGTGTTACAGCGTGTATGTGATGTGCGGGTGTGTGTATACATGTGTGTTACAGTGTGTATGTGGAGGTCAGAGGAGAACTTGTAAGAGTTGGTTCTCTCCTTCCACCACGTGGGTCCCAGGGATGGAATTTGGCTTGTCAGGGTTCACAGCCAGTGCGCTACCCACTGAGCCGTATCATTGGCTCTAATTTATGTAAATTATATATGTATATATATCATATACATATAACTATTGTACCATATAATATGTATGTATTATACATATCGCGGTTTATCAGTCCTCTGAGTTCACTAGTCCCAGTTCCCACACCGATCCCCCTGTCTCCCCAAGCCCTGAACGCTGGCATGGTCTGGAGCTTTCTGCTTTCACCTTCGCTACTTCCTGGGCAAGCTTATTTCAGGGCACGCTGGCGACGCCAGTGCCCTCGTCTCCTTCGTCTTCCTGTTCTTACCTCCTCATTCACACCCAGCCACCTGCCAAGTACCTGGTCCTGGACATCTAACACGACTGAACGCCGGACCTGCTCCATGCCTCCCTTTCTCACGTTCTCCTACATGGCCGTGTCAGTCTACTTTCCTTGGTAGACAGGCGAACAAACAGTCCCCCTAACTTCCCTTTCTTACAATCTTAAAGCATATTCCGTCCTGTCTCCAAAATATTTTTAGAATCTAAGATAGTCACGCTGATTCCCACAGTTAATCCTGCCATTCATGGAGGCAGAGGCAGGAGGATGGCCGTAAGTGTGGGTCTAGCCAGCTTTACGTAGCAAGAGGCAGGAGGACGACCAGAAGTGTGGGTCTGGCCTCCATTACGTAGCTCCAGGCCATTCTGGACCACATGGTGAGATCTTAGTTTTTAAAAAAGCCACACACACGCTCACACACACACACACACACCACGGGCTGCTGAGATGAATCAGCAAGTAAAGGCATTTGCTGTACTGGCCTTTCAATCCTCGGAAGAGAGAACCGACTCCAGAGTTCCCCCGACCCCCACATGCACACCATATGCATATGCACCCACACACATCGCACACACACAGACACAGGCATAGGCTTTAATTGCCTGGAGCTGGGTTCAGTGGTGCACACCTTTAATTCCAGCACTCTGAGTAGAAGCAGGCTGACCTCTGTGTTCCGGGCCAGCTAGGGTCAACACTGCAAAACCTTTCTTAAAAGGGCCTGGGGAAGGCTGGAGCTGTAGCTCAGTTAGTTGAGTGCTTACTTCCCGTGCACAAAGTCCTGGATTTACCCCCAACACCATACAAACTGAATGTGGTGACACATACCTATAATCCCAACAGATGACTATAATACCTATAATTCAGGACGCAGAGCCAAAAAAGACCAGAAGTTCGAGGCCATCCTAGCCTGGGATTCATAGGGCCAGCTTAGGATACATGAGACCCTGTCTTTAACCACAGTGCTGGTGCACACCTTTAATCCCAGCACTTGGGAGGCAGAGACAGGTGGATCTCCTAGTTCCAGGACAGCCTGGTCTACAGAGTGAGTTTCAGGCCCGCCATGGCTACACAGAGAAACCCTCAAAAGGGGAAAAAGGAGGAAAGAAAGAAAGAAAATATTTTCAGTCTCAAACCATTTCTCACATTTTTGTTACTCCTGCCCTGGTCCAAGCAGACTTCTCTTTCCTGGATTATTGCAAGTGCCTCTCTTTGAGCCACCTCTTAAGAGTTGAAATGTCAGCACCAGGATATTACATGTGACCAAATAATGTAAGGATTATATATGGTAATGTACATGGGATAAGTTACACAAGAGACCTAAGCAGTGACGTCTAAAACTGAAACGGTGTAAAGAGAAACTTGAAGAAGTTAAACTCATGGATTCACTTAAGGCACATGCAGCGAAAATAGCTGCTATCAGATTTTTATCTCCAAATATTTTCTCTTATTTCTAGGCTTTTGCAGATATGCTGAAAGTGAACAAAACCTTGAAGAGCTTAAATATGGAGTCCAACTTCATCACAGGCGCTGGGGTTTTAGCACTGATTGATGCTTTGAGAGATAATGAGACCCTGACAGAGCTCAAGATTGACAATCAGGTTTGTTTTACAGTAGCAGTTTGGAGGAAACTGTAGCCCCACTGCTGGGAGGGCTTGCAAGAAGAGTGATAATCCTCTCGGAAAGAAGGCAGTGGAAAGGGGTGATGATATCAATTGAATACACAGCAGGTCTCTTTAAGTCAATTTACAATGTTAGATAGGTGGCTGATTTGAACCAGGAAGACTTCACATGTGACTTCGCCCACTTTTTCCCCAGCTCTTTGAGAGATCCACACAATAGGTAGTAAACCTTTGCGTCTGTAGTGTGTTACCGTTTCAAATATACCGCAGATGAATCGAATTGATTGCGTGAGAGAATTAAAATGGGGCTGAGGAGTTGCCCCAGTGGGTGAGAGTGCTTGCTATGGCTGCAAGAGGACCCCAGTCCAGTCTGTAACACCTGTGTGAAGTAGAAGGGGAAAAAAAAAGCCGGACTCAACAGCACAGGCATAGAACGCCTCCAGCACTGGGGGTCAGAGAGAAACAGGTCCCAGGAGCTCAAGAGCCAAGACAGCAGGCTTCAGTGCCTGCTGCTCTGAGGATACTGTCTTCATCTGGCCAGTCCAGTGCCACTACCTTCACTAACGTGGGGCCGCCTGTTTCTAGGCACGCTTCTTTTTTACATCTTTACTGTTTTATAGGAACATGTGCACGAGTTTGTGAATGGTGTGCATATGGAGACTAGAAGCATTGGATTCCTGGGGCTGGAGTAAAACATGGCTGTGAGCCACCTGCTGCGGGCGCTGGGACCTGGACCTGGGTCCTCGGGAAAAGCAGCTAGTGTGCCTAGCTACTGAGCCCTCTCACCAGTCTCACAGACAGACTATTTTAAAGGGGGAAAATATACATGCGAGAAATATTTCCATATAGAGCAACTATTAATTTTTTATTTGAAAAATGGCTTTGGGGACTGGAGAGATGGCTTGATGGTGACGTTCTTGCTGCATAATCATGTGGGCCTAAGTAGATCCAGCACCCACAGAAAAGCAGGATGCCACAACGTGTGTCTTTAACCCCATCTCCGGAGAAGCAAAGACAGACAGATCCCACAGGCTCACTGGCCTGCCAGCCTAGCTAAAACAATGAACTTCTAGGTCAATCAGAAACTCTGCCTCAAAAAATAAGGTGGAGAATGATAGAGAAAACAGTCAGTGCCAGCCTCTGGCCGCCACACATGTGTGCTGGCAGATGCACCTGCAGCCATGTGCATGCACATACACACAAAATAACTGCAGTTATTTGAAAAGATATTTGGCAAATGATTCCCTGAGTTCTTCAAAATCAATTTGTAGACTACGAAGATAGTAAAGATTTGGCTATAACTAAAAATTGAGCCAAGATTCTTCTTAATCCATGATCTCAAATCTTTAACTGAGATGTAACTCAGTATGCGACGTTTGTGGTAAAGTCCTGGATGCTCACCCATGTTGCAGTACATGTCAAAACTCCCATATGTACATGAAGTCTCTATTTGGGGACTGTTAAATAATGCCGTGGAGCTGGAGAGATGGCTCCGCAGTTAAGAACCCTTGTTGCTCATGGAGAGGGCCTGGCTTCAATTTCTAGCATCTAAACAGTAGTTCTAATGCATTTTCTGACTTCATGGGCACCAGACATACACATGGTGCACATACATGCATGCATACATACATACATATGTACATACATACATACGTACATACAGGCAAAACACTTATATACTCTTATGCATGAAAATTTTTTTTAAAAAATCAAAAAAATAAGAAAAATAATGTTCTCATTAATATTCACATATAAATTCTTTATGAACATACATGTTTATTTCTTAGACCTTATATCTACAAGTAGAATTGCTGGAGAGTATGATAACTCCATATTTCAAGCAATTACCAGGAGCTCACTTTTTTACATTCTTGGCAACTACTTCAAGAAACAAAACAAATTCAGGGTGACACTGGATTGACCAGCCTGTTGTTGGTCTAGGATCAAAGATTCCTCCCACTCAGCCTGCCCAGTACCTGGAACTATAAGTACACACTACCATGCCTGATGCCTAATCTCCTTTGGTTAGTTTGTTGGTTTGGGTTTGTTGGGGCCGAGGTTGAAACAGTCTCATGTAGCCCAGGCTAACCTCTAACTTCTCTGTATGAGAGGATGACCTTACATTTCTGCTCTCAGCTCCCATACTGGTCGCAGGTGTGCACCACCACCCCTGGTGTGTGTAGTGCTGGGATTGAAGCCAGAGCTTTGTGGATATTCAGCAACTCTGCCAGCTGGGCTGACCTCAGCCCCTCTGTCTTCCTCATTATACCATCCTTGAGGGTGTGAGGTGCATTCATGGTGTCCACACTTTTTTATCTCTATATGCATTGTTGATGTCTACTGAACTTTTAAAAATGTGGTTTTTGTGTATGTTGTGCATGCTGGGGAAAATTAGAGACTAACACAATCAGTATGGGACTGAAAATCCTAAATCTTAATTACCTAAAAATGTTTTGATCTGGTTTGTTAATAATATTTTTTTTATTTCTGATTCTTCCAGAGACAGCAATTGGGCACCTCTGTAGAATTAGAAATGGCCAAGATGCTTGAGGAAAATACGAATATCCTTAAATTTGGATATCAGTTCACGCAGCAGGGACCCCGAACCAGGGCAGCCAATGCTATAACAAAGAACAATGACTTAGGTAAGATATATGTAGTACTCAGTCATATTTCCAAAATACAACACTAAGCTATTTTTAGAAAATTTTTTTTTTTTTTTTTCCGAGACATGGTTTCTCTGTGTAGCCCTGACTGTCGTGGAACTCACTCTGTAGACCAGGCTAGCCTCGAACTCAGCAATCCACCGCCTCTGCCTCCCAAGTGATGGGATTAAAGGCGTGCGCCACCACTGCCTAGAAATTAATTTTAACATAGAAAAAGTACCTGTCTTTAGTGTCTAATACTGCTGGGTCCTTTATCCTATGAGTCAGAGCCAAGCCAGGTTGCAGTGGTCTTCATGTACTACTAAACCACCTTCCATGACAAGCACGTGATAGCTGTAAGTGAAACTTTTTATTCTTGGTTATTTCTTGTGCTTTGAAACAAAGCGTCCAACACCACCAAAAAGCATCTGGCCTATTTATCAAGCAGACCCAGGCAAAAATTCAGCTTTCTACTATGAAGTACCGAATAAGTCCAGTTTGACCCCTCCGCCTCCCTGATGTGGTGCAGGGCCTCCCTCCTCAGTGCTCTCTGACTGAAGTAAATTCTGTAGCCCTGGATGAGGTATAAATATGGTGTTCATAATTTTGTTTCTCTGCGTTTCCAGAAAGTGACTCTCCTTTTAAATGCTATTTTCCACTAAAATGTTTTATAAGGTTCATTATAGGAAGAAGGGTAAGTCCCCAACAGGGCGGTGTTTCCAATGTAGTTCTTCTTGGCTTCAGCCATGTTTGCATTTGTAGTGCTGTGGTTCGTTCCTTTAATCCATTACATGAGCAGTGTCGTTTAATCCCTGTCTATAACAGTTGCCCACAGATATTCTAGCCACTTCTTTTCAAAAGAGAAAGCATCCCTTTGCTGTGCTCTTGAGTCTACATGTAGTTTTCAGTCATCCAACTTGTCTTAGTGTTGGTCACTCCCGTAAGTGTTTTGACTTTGCTGTTCAGGGTGTTTCTTAAATCTGGACTGAACTCTGTAAATAGCTGAGAACTTTCCTCCCCTTAGAGACTCAGATTTAGAAAAGGGTGGAACTTGGACATATTGACCCTGAACAGGTGTTCTAATCCCGCCGCAGGAAGCCCCTCACTGAGGTGGCTTGTTTCTCTGGGTGTTAGGAGGTCTTTGGGTTTCTGAATCTGATGTTAACACGTACCTTAAACACACGTGCCACGTATATTTTCTACTTACCACATTTGTCATACTTCTAAAATTGCCTTTTATTTTATAAGTTAGTTGTAGTTCATTTAAAGTGTCTGTCTCCAGATAAATTTTGGTTTTGAGCAGGGTCTTGCCATTATAGCTCAGGCTTGCCTCAGACTCCTGGTGATCCTCCTGCCTCCACCTACAGCCAGCATTTGGGGCAGGCATGATGGCTCATTGGATAAAGTGGTTGCTACTGAAGCCTGACACCCTGAGTTTGATCCCAGAACCCGTGGAACAATGCAGAGAGAGACCCAATGCCAAACCCTTGGCTCCTACACACACACACACACCCCGGCACACATAGATACACACGTGTATTCACACATTACAAACACTATAATTTTTTTTTAGCATTTTTTTTAGCATAGGGACCATGTTGCTGTCAGGAGCCATGTTCAAAATCATATCTAGCTCATAGTAGGAATTTAGTAAAAGTGGATACCCTTAGGGGTAGCGTGCTTGCCAAGCGTGCTCAAGGCCCTGGATTTGATCTTTAGCAAAATAAAAAAGAAGAAGGGGGTATGGGAAAAGGAAGGGAGGAGGGAGGGAGTCAGTAGAATTTATCTTTATTCAGTTACAGTTTTCTGGTAACTGTATCATCTTCAAACAATCCAGACGGATCTTCCATTTCCCTCTCCTGTAAAACTACGGTAAATCCCCAAATGCAACCAATATATATCACCCCTAGTCATCTCTGTCACAGGTAGATGACACCCACAGGAGCTGCGCGATGGCAGCCCATAAGCATCCTAGCAGGGAAGTCACTCTTTGCAAGGTCTCAGCAGTGAGTAAGTAAGCAGGTAGATAAGAAGGACAACGAATAATCAAAAGTGGTGCTCTGCCCTCTGCCCTCTGCCCTCTGCCTTGTGCACATAGCAGCTGCCTCAGATCTGCTCCATACTCACTGTCTTAGTGCACTGTGGTCTCTGTCTGTAGATGTAGAGCCTGGGGCTGTGCTTTCTAACACGAAGATCCCAGCAGCCTGACAAGACTCAAGGCTGACACAGTCTCCTGGGCAAGTGGCTTCTTCAGCTCGCAGTGGGACTGTAGCAGACCTCTGTTCTCACTCTTACAGTATCTCCTCATTGTTTTCTCACTCTCAGCCATCCACTGAAAACCCTCTGCCTACTCGCCATCTCTCCGGCTAAGAAGTGCCACAGCTCTAACAGAAAAGAGGTTGTATGGGACACAGACAATATGCACTTCCACTTTGAGTCTCAAGCTTGCTACCTGTGGGCTAGCCAACTGCATACTCAGCTTTCTGTGGATTTGTGTTTGCTGTGCTCTTTCTTCTAGATCCTGTCTGTAACATTTTCTAACTTTTTTTTTGTAGCATGCATTTTAACATCTGAAATAGTTTGCCAGAACCAACTAAGCCCTGCCGTAAGGACTGCCTGTGTCCCCTTTTGGGGTATATTTATATTTGTTTCAGGTCTCCATGGCTTTTTTCTCCCTTAGCTTTTCAGTAGACACTGGAAACCTGCTGCTCTTCTCATAGGTTAGAGTTAGGGAAGCATGAGTAGTAAGTACAGTTCACAGAGACTATCCTTTGCCTTTATTTTCTGACTCCACCCAGCCAATGACTGGACAGTTCTTATGCACACCAGTGAATGTCTGGGCCCAGCAGCCAGTAGTCAGAATAGCATGGGAGCCGCCATTACTCTATCTGGGTACGCAGCAAACAAGATCCCTGATGCTGCTCAGCCTTTTCACAGACTGGTGACATTAAACCACTGCTGAGCTCACTAGTGGCAGGTAAGGTATTCAGCTTCAGGAACTTGCCTCTTAGGCAGAAGAGAAGTGGGGAGTCAATAGCCAGTCCTATTGAATCAGAGAATCTAAGTGCAAAATACCAAAACCAGTAGCACAGGGGTGCAGATCCTCTATGGCAGCCAAGTTGGCTTTCCTCACTAGAGAGACGGCTTACCAGTGCCTTGGGGCCAGCGTGTAATCCGAGGTGGTGACTGAAGGTGAGCCCTCTGTACTGAGCACTTGTGTTCTCAGCACTGCTCTGTGAAGCAGGTTATACCTTAACTGTGGCCATGAGCATTAGATACCGTTATTCTCCTGCTACAGAGGAAAGTTGAGACTGACCCAGAGAGGTTGATTGCCACAGCACACACCACAGGAAGGTGGCAGAGCTGTGGTTATGTTTCTTTGTGGTTATGTTTCTGCAACTTGGTGTTGTGGCCTCTTTGAATAGTGCTCAGGCATAGTGTGGAGCACTAAAGTGGAGTGCTTGGGCAATACCCTTGATGACTGATAGTCGGAAGAGCAAGGTAGCAAGTTCCTGGAGCTGAAGACCTTACCTGCCTGCCACTAGTGAACTCAGCAGTGGTTTAATGTCACTAGTCCATGAAAGGGCTGAGCAGCATCAGGCATGAGCACATTGTTTGCCCCATCATCTGGAACAGCTGGCTAGGCACTTTCAGCAGCCAACATTTAGTGCCCAGAAGAAAGCTTTGTAAAGAGAAGGGAGATCTGGAAAGCAGTTGCCAGTCAGTTATTATATTTAGAAATGGTGAAAGTGTTTTTATAGATTCCTTCAGTGTAAGGAAAGTATCTAACCAAGGGAACATGCATATAGCTTTAATAAAACTTTACATTTTATTTGTGATTTGGTGTTTTGCCTATGTTTATGTCTTTGTACCATGTGTGTGCCTAGTACCTGTGTAGACTAGAAGCAGGTGTCAGATCCTCTGGAACTGGAGTTACAGACAGTTGGGAACTGCCAAGTGGTGCTGGGAATCGAACCTAGATCCTCTGGAAGAGCACTGAGCCATCTCTTCAACCCCCTAACACTTCTTAGCCAAGGCTTGCCAATGTCGTTGCAGACGTAACTGTACTAATTGATTATCTCTGTAAACTTAGGTGTGCAGGTTTTTTCTATAAGCAAATGACTTGAAAATTGAGTGCTAAATACTCTGCTTCTAGCCAGCTATTGTGTGAGCACCAGTATCATAAGGTCTATAGCTCTTGTCTAAAAGCCTCTTGATTTTCAAGTAAATGACAATGGCAGATGACCGAGCATTCTATTAACGGCCATATAAATGAGAAGTACTCAATTCATATTTATGAGATTTTTAACTGTATTATACAGAAACTTGTTAAAGCATGTTAACATTTTATAATAAAATATGGATTAGTAACTGACTTTTTCCCCCACAGTGCGCAAGAGGCGAATTGAAGGAGACTACCAGTAAGCATGCCAAGGGTAACCTTTAGAAGACTGCAGAGCACCAAAGGCTCATGTTTGTGGCAGCAGATGTAAAAATTAACTGGGTAGAAGGGAAAAGACTGGAAATCTTTTTTTAACCATATGCATTATTTTCCTAGCTTAAGATATTATATTTGATTTTAAAATCAGTAATAGATAGTATTTTGTATTTGTAGCATTTCTACTGAAACCAGTTTAATTTAGCTTAATTGATTGGTTTATGATGATTTTTAAGTACAGTGCAGTTGTAGAAAGTTTCAGAAGTCTTTTATGCAAGAATAATTTGAATGAACATCTTGAGGACCAATCTTTTTTAAGTCAAAAGGAACTTTGCTGACTCAATACTAATGTTGCTCCTTATACATTACCTTTTTTAAATCCATGAATTAGGCAAAAGTTTGCTTTTTCCTTATTAGGAAAATAAAATGTCAGAATTTTAAAAGATGGCTCAGAATCTATTATATCTACATAAGCCAAAGCAGCCACCAGGAGACAGAGCAGCCGTCTGTGTTGCAGGTTTCTGCACACATCTGAGGGGTCTCAGCTACGCAGGGGTTGGTTGTGTATGTTTGTTTCCAATAGTCCTTAGTTCTGCCGCACTGCATACCTTGATAAAAGTATAGTTATAAGTATCTCTCCTTACTGTGGGCATTACATTTTTGTAAAAGCTAATGGTTAAAAGGCATCAGAGTAGAGAGGTTATTTTCCCCATACAAGGCCCTTGGCCAATCCTCAGTTATTTAGAGTGAAGAGAAAAGCGAAAGGTGCTGTTAGATGTAGGGGAGAGTTCAGGCCACCACACTGATGACACAGTGTCAGTCAGACACCGACCGTGAGCTAGCTATGCTGGCTCACTCCTACAGTCTTAGCACTTGGGAAGCTGAGAAGGGAATATTGCCAGATGTTCAAAACCAGCCTGAGCTACATAGGAACCTCCAGGTTAGCCTGGGCTACATATGTGAGAACCTATGTCAAGAAAACAAACCTGTTGTCTGGTAAGAAGCTTGATGTCCAGGGGCAGCGCAGCATTGCATGAACACAGTAAATCCCCACTCCACAGTGGTCCAGCCAATCACAAAGACTGCTGTTCTTCAGAAACCCAATTTTAGAAGAGGTTTCCTTTCATCTTGTACTTTTAAAGTCCATATATTAAAAAATAATTTCTGTAACGTAGGTTGTCTTTGTCACCCGGGTGTTAGAGGGAGGACTTGAGCCGTGTACAGTGGGGTTGGGTGAGGCTGCCCTGCTAGAGGTTTGGGTTTGTGTCTATGCTCTGCCCCATGCAGCTCCTACAGGAGTAGCAGAGGCCACAGACAGTAGAGAGGAAGAAGGCCCGGTGAAGCATGAACAAGTCGACATTTGCTGATACCATTCAGAAGTAACTTAAGTGTGAACTCATCTGAATGAATGGATATCTTTTAAGAATTATAATGGAGAGCAGTGTTTACCTTGATCTTTAAAGTCAGGCGCCTCTTTTTAGCAACAGTATTTTTAAATTTCTCTGAGATTTTTATGACATGGTAATAAATTACGACTTTGCAACAGTTTTGATTTTAAGCCAGAGATTTTTCTAAACCCTCAAGTTTTATGTCAAGTTAAATGATTATCTAAGAGAATATTCTTCACACTTTTAAATCGCCCTTTTAAAAAGCCTTAAAATGTCCATTTTATAAAACTGTGTATTCATATTTGTCTCAAATTATACTTTTTAGTATGTCTACATGAAATTGTATACATTAAATTTACCATTAGTAGCTAATATTAATGTCTTGGAAATAGATTTTGGTGTTATACACTTATACTAAAATCTACTAGAAGTTAAAGAATACATAAAATACATTTTCTTAGGGTGCCTGTCATTTCAAAGACCAAATAAACATTTTGTGTTAAACATATTGGCAGTTGGTCATTTCAAGGAGGGGGTTCGTGATTCTTAAGTTGAACATTACCACTAATGTAATTAGCTGCGTCCTTTACAAGGGGTGCACTCCTGAAAAGTTACATGTAAATAGAACTTTAAAAATTGTTTTACGGCCGGGCAGTGGTGGCGCACGCCTTTAATCCCAGCACTCGGGAGGCAGAGGCAGGTGGATTTCTGAGTTCGAGACCAGCCTGGTCTACAGAGTGAGTTCCAGGACAGCCAGAGCTACACAGAGAAACCATGTCTCGAAAAAAAAAAAAGAAAAGAAAACAAACAAAAAAAAAGGAAACAAAAAATTGTTTTACAACTTATAATCCCTTCTTGTGTTTTCTTTAAAGTGATATAATAAAACTATAAAAGAAGAATATCTTAATAAAATATTAGTTGTATGCTTCCTTTAACCCTTATTGCCATTAAAATAAGAAGTTATTAAACTTCATAAAACCTTATGGTTCCCAGGGCTGGCTGGCTTTTTCTGTCTAAAGTCAGGAAGCACTGATACCTCCCAGCAGATGAGTAGTGGCTGCCCTGGAGTTACAGCCATGCCAGCCTGGGGTCTTGCGGTGCCTGGCTGTGCTCCTCCAGCGCAGCTGAAGACAGGCACCCAACAGAAATGAACTTGTGGGCATCTGAGTGAGAGACAGCAATTGCTGTTGCTGCCAGGCACAGGCGTGACTTCTTGGGTCTGAACATGTTCAGAACTGTCTTCTCCATCAGCCCCCACAGGTCGCTTCGGTTATGTCATGTTTACTTTACTGCACTATTATTTGGTCCCATGAGTGCTTCCCTATAAAAATCAAGCATGGGGACTAGAGAGATGTCTCCATCATTAAGAAAACTGACAGCACACCTTTAATCCCAGCACTCAGGAAGCAGAAGCAGGCAGATCTTTGAGTTTGAGGCTAGCCTGGTCTACAGAGCAAGTTCTAGGACAGCCAGAGCTACACAGAGAAACCTGTCTCGGAAAAAAAAACAACTGAGCACTGGCTGCTCTTGCACAGGTCCCAGGTTCGGTTCCCAGCACCCACAGCAGGCAGCTCACTCCCTCTGGTAACTCCAGTTCCAGATACCCTGTCCTTTTCTGGCCTCTGGGGGGGCCTGCACACATATGGTGCACAAGCAGAGAAGCAGACACACACATACACAGACAAATAACAAAAACTGGACAATATGCAGATTTTATAGTAAACATAACATTTCATTAATTTTCAACTTCACCTTGCAGTTTGATGTTTAGAAGAACCAACCTTAGAGTTTAGCTTGGAAAAAAGACACTTCTAAGTAAATCCTTTTAATCAGTGCCACATGTTTTTGGTTTTGCTTTTGTCATGTGTTTTAGAAAGCCTTCAGTAACTGTAAAGAATTGGACCTAGGACCCCCGTTTTCAAGGCTAGGTGAAAATAGACTGTAACTGATACAAGTTCACACCTTGAGAGTAACCCCTAACCCAGAAAGACTTTATTCCCTTTTCTACATTGTCAGTGTTTTGATACAGAGCAAATAATTCCCATAAAAATCTTCCAGATATTATAGTTTATATATTCAGACAAGTTTAAAAACAAATTATCAGTACTTCTTTTTAATATTATTTGTATGTGTGTGTGAGCACACATGGTGTGCATATATCTTTTTAAAGCTCAGTTTGTGTACAACCCATAATCCAGAGAGCCCAGTTACAGTTTTCACAAGGGCAGGGAGTTTTCATTCCAGTAGCTAGACTACATATACTCTCAGCTGAATAAACAAAATGACAAGAGTTCCTAATGATTCAGATGTCCCAACTTCGGTTATTAAGAAAATACAGTTGAGCCCATGAAGGGTCAAGGCAGCTGGGTGTGCAGGCTGAACCACTCTGCACACTTCATAGAATGCCCGAGAACCACACTGGTCAGAGCCAGTCTGGCGTCCTGTGAAGGCTTCCAGCCTGCACACTCTACTGTCCACTGTCAGCCTTTCAGTCTGTGGCACTGATGGCCCTTGCCCTCCAGGTGATGCAGAAGGTGGTGTGCATTCACCTTCTGGATCTGCTCAGCATATTTTTATGTCCTACAAATGAGACCCATGCTTGGGTTTACTTCCTGCACTATTAGTGAGGGTTTCTATTGCTGTGATGGGACATCATGATCACAGCAACCCTTATAAAGGAAACATTTCATTCGGGCTGGCTTTTGGTTTTAGAGGTTTGTCCATTATTGTCATTGCGGGAAGCATGGCAGCACACAGACATACCCAGTATTGGAGAAGGAGCTCAGAGTTCTACACCCAGATTAGCATGCAGCAGGAAGAGAGTGACACTGGGTCTGGCCTGAGCTTCTGAGCCCACCCCAAAAGCCACACTTCCTCCAACAAGGCCACACCTCCTATTAGTACCACTCCACAGTGGCCAAGCATTCAGATCTGTGAGTTTATGGGGGCCACTCCCATTCAAGCCGCCACCTCAACAGCTGTCTCCACCTCAGACAACACAACTCCTTACACCAAAGTCAAACTGAGCCCCTTGTATGAGTCTCACCTCCTGTCCTCATCACACTTTCACCTCTTGCTCCCTCAACATCAGTCAACAGAAGCTTTCCAATAAAAGCAGCAGTCTCTGCAACTGGCCCACACCATCCTGGTGTTGGGCAGAGCTGCTCCTCCGTGTGCCAAGAGCCTAGTTTCCCCAGATTGGATTTTTTGTTCGTTTGTTTTGTTTTTGTTTTTCGAGACAGGGTTTCTCTGTGTAGCCCTGGCTGTACTGGAACTGACTCTGTAGACCAGGCTGGCCTCGAACCCCAGATTAGATTTGTTAAGAGAAAAACTATACTCGGTAGCCCTCAAAACAGTGTCTTCTCTAGTGGTTAAAGGTGGCCGAGAACAGGACCATGTGTTACTGTGTATCTTATGTCTTGCCTCAGGCTTGGCATCGTAAGACCTCTCATGTATTGCCCTTGACACCCCCATTTCCTCCCCAGTCATCCTCTTTAAAGGGCCTGTCTTAGGGTTTTACTGCTGTGCACAGACACCATGACCAAGGCAACTCTTATAAGGACATTTAATTGGGCTGGCTTACAGTTTCAGAGGTTCAGTCCATTATCATCAAGGCAGAAACATGGCATTATCCAGGCAGGCATGGCGCTGGAGGAGCTGAGAGTTTTACGTCTTGTTCCAAAGGTAAACAGAAGACTGACACCCCAGGCAGCTAGGAGGAAGGTCTCAAAGCCCAGGCCCACAGTGACACGCTTCCTCCAAGGCCACACCTTCTAATAGTGCCACTCCCTGGGCCAAGCATGTTCACAGCACCACAGGCCTGACCGTGAGCCTCACATTTAGCCCTTCACCTTTTGTCACATGAGAGCACTGCAGCCTTGTGCTCCCGAGGATGCAGCATCCCAGGTATTGCCTTGGAGGCAGACTGAACACTAGACAGGTTTCTGTGAGCACAAGTCTTTAGACTTTCCACCTCCAGAACTGTGAAATCTCAATAGGGTCATCATTTTCCTTCTCTTGTGGCTAGTAAATACTATTCTTGATGTCATGTGAAATTTCAGGTTCTAAAGGCTGGAGAGCCAAGGCCTGGGTGCCAACAGATTGGGATCCGGTTTGCAAATGGTATCCTTGCTGTGTGCCATGTGGCAGAACAAGCAGCAGCAAGTGTAGTGAGAGTTTTGATTTCTTTCAAAACCCCAGTTATGTGAATATATTTTTGTTTTAAGCCTAGGTGTGGGCTATACAGCTGCTTCAGATTGTCCACAGCAGCTGACTGTGATTCGTTTCCATGCTCTGGCAGGGGCGTGATTCTGCCAGCTGAAGATACTTTACGTTTGGAACTCTGGGGACTCTTGAGCGGGTATAAAAATGCCAGCACCCAAAGAGAGGAAGCTGCTGGCTGCTGCCGTTTGTCAGGTGGTCGTAAGCAAAGAAATGCGAAGAAATAGGATATCCTGACAAAGATAAACATTGCCCCTAGGAACTTGGTGCCCCTGATCACCAAGAAGTAGTCTAAAGAGTCTGCACCCATTTCCCCTCTAACCTTTCTTGGCTACCTAGTGTTGGGGGGTTGGGAGGGATTGGGGTGAAGGGTGGTAGGTGAAAAGAACAAAAACAAAGCCTATAAAGTCGCTAAGAAGTACGCCTACAAGTGGCACCCAGATGTGCTGGGCAGAATAGGACCCTTGGTTTCTAATGCAGTAGAGGAGACAGCCGGGTATGAAGAATGGATATTCTATTTCAGGAGGTCAGCAAAAAGCGTATTGCAGCTGCTACCATGAGGTTCTTCCCCGCTTTGCTCCCAGAGGAGATTCTCTATTTCTTCTTCCTATATTCTGTCTCAAAAAAGTTAGAATGGCTGAGCAGTTTGAAAAATTGCCAGTGGAAATGAAGGAATCGGAGAAACACAAAAATGGATGAGACGGGAAAGCTAGAAGGGTCACTATGCTCTTGTTTTTGAAAGGGCTGCAGAATTGGCTGTGTAATGGGGGTTATGGGTAGAGGTTGGTAGTGCGGGAAAGGGGGACAGACCAAAAGCACTCAGACCCGGTGGCTGAGAGTCGGAGCTTCCCACAGTGTAAAAGGGAAGAAATTGGGGCTAGAAGGCAGATCTCAGCCTGGACCAGGCAGGGAGCTGGGTGTGCCGCCTTGGGGAGAAGGAGGCCATGCACGAAGAGCTGAGACAGCTGGTTCTCGGGGAGGGGGTCTACCTGGAACCTGTGCCTCCGGAGGAGCAGCCTGGGGTTATGAGATTACTACCATCAGCTTTCCCTGTAGTTGCACAAGGTCTTCAATATCAAAATGCCAGTGCTTCAATTTCAGTAAATTTGGTCATTTAAAATGAAATTGTGACCAAGCCACTAAAAGCCTCAGATCTCTAAATGCCCAGTGCATTAGTGGTACTTCCCACCAGGGAACCAAACAAACTCCGTCTAGCAGCAATGTATTCTCGGAAAGAACAGCTAGGCTTCCCAGGGTGTGCAGGTGTTGTGGAAACATTGGACCAATGAGTGCAGGTCCAAGGGACATAGGAGATAAACCTTGCTGTTAGGAAACAAAATGGGGCACTTGCCACCTCAAGACCCCACACAGGCCTTTTCAGACTAGAGCAGCCGAGAATCACCAGGTTATAGGGGGGAAAAAATTGATCCCAAAAACTGATTCACTGATAATTTCTGTTTATAATTTCTCAGTAAACACAGTACAATTGACGGCATAAAACAGAAAGGGAGAAATGTAGTGAGAATTCTCCTTTTTTAAAACGCCCAGTTACAGGAATGTTTTTGTTGTTATCTCAGGTGCGGGATACAGGGCTGCTTCAGATTGTCCACAGCAGCTGACTAGGGTTTTTCTTGTGCTCCGGCAGGAGCGTGATTCTGCCAGTTGAAGATAGTTTATGGTTGGCATTCTGGGGAACTCTGGAGAGAGGTGGCTGCTCCTCCTCTGGCTGTCCCCCTCCCACGCCCTCCCTCACCCCTGTTGCTCTTCCTGGACTGCTGTTTTTTCCTGGTTGGAGATACTCTGAAGACAGGATTGGATTTGCCACAAGGAACTCGACACCCCTAATCAGCAGAAAGTAGTCTAAAGCGTCTACACCCCTGTCCCCTCTAACCTTTTCCTCCTACCTAGTGTTATGGGGTTGGAAGGGATGGGGGCAGAGAAGGGTGGCAGATAAGAACCAATAAAGTAGCTCAAAATCTACAGTTACAAACAGGCTCCCTCTAGTGTTTCTCAGTTGCTATATGTAGCAATTTTTAAGAGTTTATTTCAGAAAAAGACGAGGTTTAGTTTTGAGGACAGGTTCTCACTATGTTGCCTGGGCTGGCCTCCAGCTCAGGAGCTCAGGGAGCGCTGCATCCTGAGCAGCTGGAACCTCAGACAAGCATCACTTTGCCCAGTTGAGCAATATGGTTTTTATTTAGTAGTTTTGTGTGCTTAGGGATTGCTGATTACGAAGCATTACCCTGGCTGGGGTGGAATCCCAGCATGCAATAGTTCCCCAGTCCACGTTTCCCTGTTTCCCCGTTGCCGTGTGTGCCAACCTAAAACCTCGCCATCCTCTTAAAAGAACAAGCTTTGACTCCCCTGATCTACTCTTTCCTATCTGTTAGGGACTCAATCTTTGTGTCCTCCCCAAATCCTCATACTGAAGCTCTGGTATGCAAGAGTGGTGGGATTTAATGATGGGCCTTTGGAAGGCAGAACAAGAAAAAGTATGCACACACATAAAGCCCGGGTGGTTGCACATTCCCGCTTTATTTGTCTCAGTCTTGTGGATGAATTACATTTGTCTTGGTTTTGTTTGAAGCCTGAATAGACCTTTATGGCAGTGTATATTTCTCTGTCCTTTGAAGCCAAATATTAAAGTTTTTCTAATATGAACATATCAAAACACTCTAAATGTTTTATAAGTAGAAAAAGCAATTAATTTTATGACATTTAAATAACAAGTATTATCCACCCAGTTTATAACACAATACATTTCTTTTGAAGACTAGACCACAGGCGTTTAAAATTGTCTACTGAAACAAATAACTTTATAAAGTTCACCAAATATCCTATATTCAGACCTAAAGTCTCTTTAGTTTTAGAATCTGACATTCACTCCTTACAGCCGCCCCAAGGAACAGGCTTACTGAGGAGGAGAATGAATGGGGACAGAGCATACCATGGTATGAATGCCACTGGGAACCGTGCTCTGTATGCTAAACTGATTGATTAGTAAAAGAGAAAGCTTATTCATTCTCCCGAGCTACTCTTTCCGGCCCTATGGACTCTATTTTTATCCTCCCCAGGTTCCTGTGCTGAAGCCCTAACTTGGAGTAGTGGTAGGATTTAGATCTGTGCCTTTGGAAGGCACGTAGGAGTATACAAGGTCCCCAAAATGGGACTCTCATCATGAAACTCGTGTTTATGACCAGCAAGAAGGTAGCTAGCTGTCTGCAAGCCCTCACTAAGACTAAGCCTTGGCGCTAGGATGTGAGGCATTAAGTCTGTAGCCTGCACTGCCACATTGAACCATGCAAAATGGTCAGTTGTCAGCCATCTTTATCAGTGCGCAGTTGTGCCTGTCCATTACATGTTTCACTGACTCCGAGGGTGGGGTGGGGGTGACTGATGCCCAGTGTCCTTTGCCTTACTGCAAAACATGTCTTTTGTATACCTCAGTTTAGTTTTATGGACAGACAAGGATGAGTATAAATTAAACGAGATGAAATTATTTTTGGTTCAAGTACATTCAGTAATCTACTTGAAATACATTACTGAAGGCCCCAAACTGGGCTTAGACTCAAAGAAGTCCTCCTGCCTCAGTCTTTCAAATGCTGCAATTAGGCATGAGCTGTAAGTCAGCCATAACTGGCTGAAATCACTGTTTCATGAATTAAAATGGCCGTGTTTACCCTCCTGGAGATGGTGAGTCACGCAGATTGGAGCAGCTGAGAGGCCTAGAGTGCTATGGGCTGGGCCTGGACAGGGCCATCACGTGTTCCCTGAGGCATCCCAGATAAAACTGCGGAGCCCAGGGAGGAAGTCTGTACCGCTAAACCACCTGTAATGCAAAACTGCCAAACCGTTTCAAATATTAAGCTTGCTGTCATGGTCTGTAGAGTTAGCCTAGAGGTTCATGGTCTATTAGAGACTCCAGATCAACACCATGTATAGGAGCCCTGAGCCTGACACTGAAGCTAAGGCTCTCTGGGTATTCTAGCTGAGTCTGAATACTTTCTGGAGCTAATGCTAACCAAAATGCTTTTACTGGACAGCCACAAAATAGTGCCATAAAAGTATAAAGGGGGTGGACAGGGGCCGCACAGTTAATCCCAGCCATCTGGAGGCAGAGGCAGGTAGATCTTGTGAATTCCAGGCCAGCCAGGGCTACATGGCAAGAGCTCATTTCAAAACAAAACAATACATAACTATATACATGAAAGGAGAATGGAATTTCGGGGTTTCTGCAGGGCCGGCCCATTGGTTTATACATGTCGAAACAACTGTTCTGTCTTTGATAATTCGATGGGCTAGGGCTGTACCTAAGTAGTAGGAAGCCTGTTCAGCGCACACAAAGCTCTAGATTCAGTCCCAACACAAACAGAAATCTACCAATTTGATTGTGCTAGACACCAGTGGACAGTTACTCTTCAGTTTTCCTCTTTCTTCCTTGTCCTCTTCTGGAGGGTTTGTCTCCTGAAGAAGTGAAGCATGGGTTATAGAACTCAGTGTAAGGCATTTCTCACAGCTTTGTCCAAACTAGTTCCAAACTGATGGGAGAATCTGCCACAGAGACCAGTGTTCAGATCACAACACCCCCTCTGGGAGGACAGACCCAGGGACCTGGCTGCCCTGGGTGGCGTGTCAGTAGGAGGGACACTTCATTCAGTGTGGCATTTCTATCACATTACTTGAAGTACATTATTTTCTTTCAATGCTTCTATAAAATTCTGTGTTTTAAAGTCTGATTTTAGAGGCTGGAGAGGTGGCTCTTGGAGAGCACTCAGGTTTGGTTCCCCGTACCCACGTGGTAGCTCATAACCACCTGTCACTCTATTCGGGGGTAGAGAGGGTTCCATCGTTGTCTTCTGGACCACAGGCACTGCGTGCAATGTGGTATTCATGCAAGGAAAATACTCACAAATTAAAAAATCTTAAAAGACTGAATTTTCAGAACGCTTATGTATGTTTTAAATTTTTTTACATGTGTATATATACCTAAAAATGAACTGACAAGTCAACACTATTTAAATATTAATGCAACTGCAATGCCTATCTCTCTTCTGGAACACAGAGCCTGTGAAATGCTAGGAAGAAAACGACTTAGTATGTCCCAGGAGCAGTAACATAGCAACCTCACATAATTATGACTTAAAATATCTTTGGTCCGTGATCTTACAAGAGAAAGAGAAGTCAGGAATCACTGGGAACAGCTCAGACTGAAGCAGCCTTCGCTCGCTGTTCTATCCAAACGTCAGGCACCTTCTCCCCACATGAGGCCTGCCAATCTCTAGATGACCGTGATGTCTGGGGCCCTATGTCCTGCCTATACTCTCTGTAGAGCTGAAAAGCCTCCCCCTGGCCACACCTTTGCAAAGCTTCTGTTCATTCTTCGGGGTCTGTGTGGCCTCCCAAGACCACCCCTGCCAGGCATCCTCTCTCTGGGTGTCAGTGAACCGTGGAGCTGTGCTTCTGATGGTGGACACAAGGTCACCCTAGAACTGAATGCATTTAGCTTAACCTACCTCTGTCACTCCTGAGATTCTTTGCTTTGAGTAATCCTCTGGCTTTATCTTCTTCTGCTCCCTCATGATTGCAATCCGAAGAAGACACGGCTTGTTTCTCTGAAAGCAAAGGGATTTGGGGAATGGGGCTGACCTTCAGAGGGACCCACCATTACCTGGCTGCCGCCACCTTGAGTTGTAATTTCCATGACTGCCACTGAGTAACCCTTGTGTGCCTTTCCTACTATCTCCTAGCACATGACAGAGGACCACAGCCAGTAGATGGCCGAGGAGCTCTCTGTACAGATCTGGTGCTGTCAGTCACGATAACGCCATCAGGATCTGTTCCCTACAGTTGGCACCTCCTTCCTTGAGTGAAAGTCAGTGCTGTCTTGGCTGCCATATGAGCTCCTGCCATCTCACCCAGGTTGCAAGGACCCGACACTTGCTGCCTCTCTTGACCATGTCTCTGCTGCTGTGAGCCCAGTACACTGCCCACTGCGGTCCTCATCAGCCTGCTTCATCACTCTCCACATGTCCCACCACACTCTTCATGCTGGCTTTTCCCGAACAGCCTTCACAGATGAAGACTTATTCCGGAATCTTACCTTTGCTGAATATTGTCATTCCCCACTGTGCTTTTCCTTAAGAAATAAGGTATTAAGCATTATGTTTGGGGGAGGGGGTCTTCTTTTTTAATACTTATTTACTTATGTATATGAGTACACTGTCTTTGTGCACACCAGAAGAGGGCATCAGATCCCATTACAGATGGTTGTGAATCACCGTGCTGTTGCTGGGAATTGAACTCAGGACCTTTGGAAGAGCAGCCAGTGCTCTTAACCGCTGAGCCATCTCTCCAGGCCTCTCCTTTTTTTAAGTCTTCCACATGAACTGAATGACAGCTTGAGACATTCTCAGGTTAAGCTATTAAGTGCCCAAGAGCCTGAGAAACACATTGCTGTGTGGGTTTCATTTGTTGGTGTTTGTTTGTTTGTTTTGCTCTGTTTTATTTTGTTTTTGAGACCGTCTACCCTGGCTTGCCTAGAACTTGTTAAGTAGCAGCTCAGGCTGGCCTCAAACTCAAAATCTTCCTGCCTCAGTCTCCACAGTGCTGATGGCAAGCTTACACCACCATGTCCAGTTGTTCATAACAGCTTTAAAAATAATAAGGTTTAAATACTGAGTTCTTAATTGGGCTAATATATATATATATTTCCCTCCACAGTACATACCACGGGTCGAACGGGTTTTGTGTTTTCTGGAGAGGTCTTGTTTTCAATTAACCTTTTCTATGGTGAGTGGCTCTAACCAAAGCAGAATGAAAGAGTGTGCGCTCCACTGCCATAAGGAAATAATACTAGCAAGATGAAGATGTAGGCCCTGCCTACAGTGAGGTGTGGTGGCTGTGCTGACTTACTTTTGGCTGCGCCCTGGTAATGGCTTCTAGTGGCAACTCCGCTGGACGCCTTGCCTTCCTTGTCTTCTCCCTCGACCTCCTCCTCCTTGTCTTCATGGTTAGGCTTCTGGATGGTGGAACTTGGACCTGGACGCTGCTGCTTCTTCTGTCTCTGATTCTTCCTCTGCGGACGGACTTTCCGGGGAGTAGATACCCTCAGTTCTTTTTTCTGTAGCTATAAAAAAAAAAAGGCTCTTTCCACCATCTTGGCGCCTGTGGAGGCCTGCTGGGAACAAGACTTCTAAAAGCAAGTATGTCTGGAAGGCTGTGGTGCAAGGCCATTTTTGCCGGCTACAAGCGAGGTCTCCGGAACCAAAGAGAGCACACAGCTCTTCTTAAAATTGAAGGCGTTTATGCCCGAGATGAAACTGAGTTCTACTTAGGCAAGAGATGTGCTTATGTGTACAAAGCAAAAAACTCCTGGAGGCAAACCAAACAAAACCAGAGTGATCTGGGGAAAAGTAACTCGGCCCACAGAAACAGTGGTGTGGTTCGTGCCAAATTCCGAAGCAGCCTTCCTGCAAAGGCCGTTGGACACAGAATCAGTGTGATGCTGTACCCATCCCGGATTTAAACTAATGGAGAGTAAATAAATAAAAGTGAAAAAAAAGAAAAAGGCTGGGGCTAGAGAGATGGCTCAGTGGTTAAGAGCACAGACTGCTCTTCCAGAGGTCCAGAGTTCAATCTCCAGCAACCACATGGTGGCTCACAACCATCTGTAATGGGATCCGATGCCCTTTTCTGGTGTGTCTGAAGACAGCTACAATCTACTCATATACATAAATAAATAATTCTCTTTTTTTTAAAGGCTAATTTTCAACTTAAAAACTGAACTACATTCATCAGGATGTGGTAGTGTGCACCTGTAGTGGAGACTGAGGCAGGAGGATATCTTAAACCAGGAGTCCAAGACCAAGAACAGCGCATGCAACGGCGAGAGTCTTTCCAACAGAAGAGGGGAAGGGGACAAAGGGAAAGGGGAGCCAGCTACTCTGTGCCATTCAAACCCATTTTAAAGCAGTGTGGTGCCATGTGTCTTCTAGAGGTGCTATAAGCCCACACAGCAGGTGGTTTGGGGGGGGGTAAAGGCAACATACAAGTGGGAATGCAGGAGGAGGGCTGGCGCCACCCTGATCAGTGCGTGTGTGTGTGTGTGTGTGTGTGTGTGTGTGTGCGTGCGCGCGCGCGCCTGGAAGCTGCGTACATCTCTGATGATGTCACTCACAGCTCAGAAGCGGCAGCCTGAGAAACCCTGACATTACCCTCTGGGACAGATGCCTGTGTTCATCCCTAAGCTGCAGACACCCGACCTGCTGAGGGCCCACCAAGCTCCCATGCTTCCCAGACATTCCTAGTGTAGCCTTCACTGCAAATAATACAACCAGCTTCCACGACAGGCTGAGGAGGCTGCCATTTTCTTAGACCTGCCCAGCATGCCACACTTAGGAGCTAAAAGAGCTGAGCCAGGGTCAAACAAAGTAGAGGGTTCTATAGTCTTTTTATTTCCTTCCTAGTTGTTTTTTTTTTTTTTTTAAACTTCTTGTGGTACCAGGAAACAAATCCAAGGCTGTATGCATTCGAGAGAAAGCATTCTGCTACTGAACTTGGCTGTACTTTTTTCTAATGATGGAATGTTTTCTGTAGAGTCACACAGACATGAGAGTGAAGTTATCTGAAATCCCACTGCAGTCATTGATAGTGGTAAGCGTAACTGTAGGCAGGAGAGTGAGCTGGCTCCCTAATAATTGCAACAAATAAAATAGCAACAATAAAAATGGACCATATAATAACGGATAATAATAATAACAACAATAATAATAATAGACCATCAAGAAGTCTTAATGGGTCAAAGCTTGCTGCACTAATCTGACCACCTGAATTCAACCCCCAGAGCCCACAATGAAGGAAATAATAAAGTCCTGAAAATTGTCCTCTGACCTACACACATTACGGAATGCACACTTCTACACATCACACACACACACACACGGAGGGTAATAATTTTTTTTAAACTTCAGGAAAACAGTTCTAAATGTACAAAAGGTCCCAACATAAAGCTAAATACAAACAATATACCTTGATCAAATCTGGGCGTGGCCACTCAGGATCACGTCCAGCCATCGGGAGGATTCTAATTTGCGTCTTTGAACTTCTGCTCCCAAATGAAAGGGTCATCTTTTTATATGAGGCACTGTCTGTAAAGTGAGGTCTGCCGGGAAATGAACAGAAAATACCTGTCTCACATTTAACACCAAACCCACCCATGGGTAGTGACGACCTCACACTAGGCAGAGGAGACAGGCAGGATTACAGTTCTGGTCCATCTGTTCACTGCTCAGGAAAATGGGGTGGACTGTCCCAGGCTGCAGGAGGAGAGGCAGGTGGCCAGATGGAGTGTGTGACCCTGTTTCAAAACCAAAGCGAGCCACAATGGCAGGAGGGGCCTCAACAGCTCAGGCCAAGTCGTGAGTCTCAGCAGGGAAACAACCAGTAATCCGACCACTCAGGTAAAGGCAGGAGGGATTGCAAGCTTGAGGTGAAGATGGGTGGTGAGTTCAAAGCCAGCCTGGGTTACAGGGCAAGACTGTCACAAACAGTAAGTGCTTCTTGAATATGGGTCCCGAAGTGAAGAAAGGACCTGAGGAAAGAAACACTACCCCAGTGCAACTCAGAGCAAGTGGTAAAAAGCAAAAACAGAACCGGACATGTTTCAGGATGCTTCTAGAAAACATCCGTAAATGGGAAGGTTGGTTTCACTCACTGTGCCGGGTTTATGTGCCTATTTAACACAACACCCCTGTGACACACACATCATATACCTAACAAAACTGCAAATGTGTGAGATTGAGATCCTCAAGACTATATAACCTATATAATCGGTTTTTTTAATTTACAAAGTTGTACAACCATGCCCACAATCTTATTTTAAAATACTTGAGTGTCTTCAGAGGAAGCAGGTGCCCACTGTCATGGAAAGCACTGTACCTCTCTCAAGGAAGCTGGCTCCTAGAGACAGCTGTGTCCTAAAGGGGAAGGTGTCCAGAGGGGCTCAAGCACCGCCCACTGCAGCCAGCAGAGCTGGGCTCACGTGTGAGTGGGCACAGGTCACAACCACTTTGGCCACACCTGTTGTAAGCACACCCCAGCACTACACTCTGTTGACGGTTTAGCTTTCTTGGGTCAGTTTCACTAAAGAGGAAGAACCAGCAGACAGCAAGCCACAATGGCAAGCCTTTCCCAGGAGCACTGGCCAGTGACAGGCCATGCACCAGGCCCTTGTACATTTCCATAACATGAGCTATTTCCCTGAGAAACCTGGAGATAACTTTAAAAACCTGTCATCCTGGAACCAGATGTGTTTTTTGGTAAGCTGCACTATGGATCGATGTCAGAGAAGAGGCATGCTTTCCCCATCACAGCTCTGCTGTGCTCTTTAATTGTAAGTAGCAACATGTATGTGCATGTTGAAAGTTACCTAAAGGGCCAAGTGGCGATAGCACACGTCTTTATTCCCAGCACTGCGGAAGCAGAGGCAGGAGGATATCTGAGTTTGAGGCCAGGCTAGTCTACAGAGTTGCAGGACAGCCAGGTCTATACAAAGAAACCCTGTCTGGAAAAACAACAACAAAGTTACCTAAAGGTAAGTCTGGATTTAAAGATGGCCTGTCCACGGAGACCAGTATCTTCCCGTATAAACAGTTGGTTTTGATTGTCCTGCAGTGGAGCTTTGTAGATATCAAACACTTCCTTGCCTAAATGCAGGGACATGCTGGAAAGGGGTAACAATTCAGGTATTAGGATGCTTAGTGAACAGCACAGGATCCTGCCCTCACATAGAAGTCGTAGGAAAACAAACGCAGGTGCTAGCAATAGCCCTACTTCCAAACTGGGCATGAGCACGTTTGCCTGTAACCCTAGCACTGGGAGGTGGAGCGAGAGGGTCGGGAGCTTAAAGGTCACGGCTCAGAGTCAGCTACAAAGCAAGTTCTGGGCCAGGATGGGCAATGAACCCTGTCTTCTGTTTGTCTGTGTGAGACTATGCAGCCTTGGGTGGCCTGGAAATCAGTGTGTAAACCAGGCTGGCCAACAATTTATATAGAGAGATCAGCCTGCCTCTCCCTCCCCAGTGCTTGGATCAGAGGTGCACTCTACCACATGAGATGAGACTCTGTCTTAAAAAATCAAAAATGAAATCTATTCTTTTTGTGCTGGTTTAAATGAGAATGCTGCCCTACATGGTCAGAGGTGAGTACTTGGTCCCCAGTTGTGCTGTTGGGTAGGCTTAAGAGGTGTGGCCTTTGAGAGGCCTTGCCTTTAAGAGGAAGTATGTCACTGGGTGTGGGTTCTGAGGTTTCAAAGCCACTGTCAATCCCAGGTAGCACACTCCCTGCTTCCTGCATGGCTGGAGAGGGGCGAGGGCCACTATGCCTGCTGCCATGGCCACAGTTCCCGTGCTGGCTTCTTGTCCCTCTGGAACTGTAAGTCCAAATAAATCCCTTCTATACGTTGCCTCTGACATGGTATTTTTATCAGAGCAATAGAAAAGTAACTTAATATGTACTTCAGAGTAAAAAGTGGTAAAATCTACTTCTTAGCTTATAATAGAATCGTCTTACAGATATCTTCCCATCTATATCTTTCCATTAGTAAACTGAAATGAATTCTCAAATCTCAGTTTGGGGGCTCGGCTGTAGCTCAGTTGGTAGACTGCTTGCCTTGCATGCCTGAGGCTCTGCGTTTCATCCCCAGCACTGCCAAGAAAGGTTATTTCAAGTTGCCCTGATCTGTCACAGGCTAGCCTTTTAGCTGATGGAATCGAGCTAGATTTAAGCTCTCCCAGTAGCCCAGATGTAAGGCCCCAACTGCTTATCTCTCTCAGGTTTCCTAGGTAAAGACAGCAGCCCAGATTTTCCCAATTCTTAAGTCCCACACAGAAAACTTCAAGGTCTCCAGGCCTCCCTCAGGCGTTCTAACACTCGCCTTCCGTCTGACCACTTGACTATCCGAGCATTGCTTTCCTTAGTTTTAGAACCTTCTGGATCCCGGCACATCCTCCAGCGTATAGTATTTTCCACCTGGTTCAAAATAGAAAGGTATTAGACAACCCAGCTATATGTTCTTTGTTCCTCAAATAATGCATAATCATTGCCAAGAATTGGTGGGTGGTAAGCAAGTGGCTGTCGCAGCCCTGCCACCCACTTAAACCAGGCATTCTGTGCACACTTCCTAAGGCCTAGGCCTCGGCAGTGGGAGGAGGCTAATCAGTAAGGTAACCACAGCTGAGAGCTCCTCAGGAAACAGAGGTTAGTCCACAAAAGGTAAGTAGCCAAAATCGACACCTCAACTGAGGGTATAGCACTTGCTCAGCGTATATAAGGTTACCAGTTCTGTTCCAAGCATGTGCGCACGCGTATACACACACACACACACACACACACACACACACACACACACACACACACACACACACACAGAGTTTCTTGAAAGGACTGTGAGAAAAAGGCTTTAAAAGTGTCTCTTAGGGAGCACGGCTCATGGAATGAACTAAGCAGGGCTCATAGGGGCTCACAGAAACTGAAGCGACAATCACAGACGCTGTGTGGGTCTGAGCTACGTCCTGTGCACACACGTTATGGCTGTGGAGCTCGGCATTCTCATGGGACTCCTAACAGTGGGAGTGGTGGTGTTGCTGACTCTTTCGTGCTTGGGACCCCAGTCCTCCTGCTGAGTTGCCATGTCCGGCCTCGATGTGAGGGTTTGTGCCTGGTCTTATTGTAACTTGTTATGCCGTGTTCAATTGGTATCCCTGGGAGGAAGAGTGGATTTGGGGAGAGGGAAGTTTGGGGGGGGAGGACTAGGAAGAGTGGAAGGAGGGGAAACTGTGTTGGGGATGTAATGTATGAGAGAATAAATAAGTAAATAAATAAATAGTCCTCCTTTTTCAAAAACAAAATGGGGGGGGATGCCTCAGGGCCAGCAGCGTGGCTCACAGGATAAAGGCGCTTGCCGCCAAGCCTGGCTACCTGAGTTGAAGTCCCAGGACCCATGCAATGGGAGGAGAGGACTTCTGCACACTGTGTTTCAGTCCATGTGCATGCACACATGGATGGCTTTGCACATACAAATACATGGCTTTTTTAAAGAAAAAAGGGTTTCTTAGTCTAATGAGAAAAACTCAGCCGGGCGGTGGTGGCACAGGCCTTTAATCCCAGCACTTGGGAGGCAGAGGCAGGTGGATTTCTGAGTTCGAGGCCAGCCTGGTCTACAGCGTGAGTTCCAGGACAGCCAGGGCTATACAGAGAAACCCTGTCTCGAAAAAAAAAAAAAAAAGAAAAAAAAAAAAAAAAAAAAGAGAAAAACTCTATGACAGTTTAAGTTTTTTTAAAGACTAAATAACTAGGAACTAACTTAGCAATTGAGATGGCTTAGCAGTTAAAAGCACTTGTTGCTTTTTCAGAGGACCCAGGTTCAGTTCCCAGCACCCCTGTTGGACGGCTCACAACCATCTATATTTCCAGCTCCAGGGAAACTGATAAGCTCTTCTGGACTCTGCAGATACACACACACACACACACACACACACACACACACACACACACACACACACACGGTCTACAGACACAGGCAGAGAGACACACAATCATCATCATCGTTGTCATCATCATCATCATCTTGAAGAATAAAACAATTACCATCAAATTAAAATGAGACATATACTTAGTTCTGTTTGAGTCCAAACTTACGAAGTAGAGAACTGCAACTCACAAAAGACCACTAAAAATGGCCCATGCCCGGTGTTACCATTCCTGCGTTAACAATGGTGGTCCTTTGTCATCCCAACATTCTCAAGAGAAATCCCTATTGGCAAGGTCTGCTGGTGTGCACAATCTCCATGAAGAGACAGTGATGTGGCTGGGACATACCTGGGAGGAAGTGTGGAGGCAGGGCCACACCTTCTACTGTTTATTCTGGGGGACGCTAATGAGTTTCAACAGTTTTTACCTTTATTTATCATACCTATATTATAAATTAAACCTATTATTATAAGGTTTAATTTAAGTTAAAACTTAAAACTGAGATGGGGCTAGTGGTGGCACACACCTTTAATCTTCGTGCTTAGAGGCAGAGGCAGGCAGGTCTCTCAGTTGGAGGCTAGCCTGGCCTACAGAACACAGAGAAACCCTATCTCGAAGAAACAAAAAATAAAAACTGATGTCAATTCTAAAGGAGGGAAAAAAGGTGTGCGCTTACTCCCCTAAAAATATCTGGGATGGCCATTTGCTTCCGTGTTCTAGCGGTATTTGTTGAGTAAGCAGGAAATATTAGGAGCGTCTTAAGCTCTGGTCTGACATTATCCTCCCTATGTTTACTGTCTAAAGGAGAAGTCTGGGGCTGGGGAGAGAACTCATGGTTAAGAGCCTTGGTTGCTCTTTCAGAGGATCCAGGTTTGGTTCCCAGCACCCACAGGGTGACTCACACCCATCCACGAATTCCAGTTCCAGGGGACTTGATGCCCTCTTCAACTTCTGCAGGTACCAGGCACACACGTGGCACGCATACGTACATGCAGTCAAAGCACTCTCACTCATGAATTAAACATATCTAAGAAACAATGTGAGGAAGAACTCAGCTAGCATGGTAGTGCATGCCTGTGGCTACAGCTACTCAGAAGGCTGAGGAGGGCACTCCAGGGAAAACGATCAGAAGATGGCACAGTACCTTTAACTTTAACCTAGTTTTGTCTTCCTCAGAGAGCACTTTCTCATCTTCAAATTCATCTTCATAATGCTGAGGATCAAATGGTCTAAAATGTTTGCCATATTAATCATAATTAGTGATTGATTGACACTATAAACCAATCATCTCTAGAACATTATATCACAGCTGAAAAGTAACTGTGTGAGCCTTCGGGACGTATGCCAATGACTGCTTCCTTGAAATTTCTTTCTAAAACAATCTTGGGGGGTGGGGGGCTGGAGAGAAGACTCAGTGGCTAAGAGCACAGCTGCTCTTCAGAGGACCTGGGCTCAGTTCCCAGCATGCATGTGACAGCCCACAACTGTCTCATGCTCTTGTCTGGCCTCTGTGGGTACCAGGCACATACATATACACGTAAGCAAAGCACCCATAAACATGAAATAAATGTTAAAAAAAACCTTCTGGAAATGAAATCCAAACATGGTTTGTAATTCAAACTTGAAGAAGAACATCTTATAAATATAGATATATCCTATAAAACACAGGTAATAACCTGCTCTGTCCCTATCCTAAAAAAAAACAAAAAACAAGACCTCTGACTCCTGCAGTGCTGTTTGAAGGGCTGTTAACCCAATGAAAGGCTTCAAAACTGTCCCTTGAGTCAGGCATGGTGGTCTATGCCTTTGAGGGGCAGGCAGGGCTCTGTGAGCTCCATGCCAGCTTAGTCAATGGAGCTCCAGGCCACCCAGGGCTACACAGTGAGAACTGCCCCCTCAAAAAGTTAGCTTAACTTAATTAGGCAATATCTAGACATGATATTTTTATATTTTTAAAGAATAAATAAATAAATAAAATTAATGACAATTTAAAACCTGAGACCCCTGTTTAGTTCAGGGATTAAAATTTCCCCCTTGGAACTGGTACCTGTGTGCCTTAGTGAGAAGGAAAAGTCAATACTAGTTTGTTGTCAAAGTCATCTGGTAGAGATTCCCTGTCATTTTCACTGAACCCCTGTGATTTCTCTGGCATCTCTCTCATTCCTTTACACGGGTGACACTGCCCCATGACACCTGTTCATTTATAGCAGAGCCCCAAAGGCTAGGAGACTACTAGCCTTCTAAATCTCTGCAGTAACTTATCGTTCTCTTGTACTCAGTCATCTTACGACTGGTTAGCTCATGACAGATAAATTATATTTTATACAGTTCTTTTTTTCAATCTCATGAACCTTTTATTCAATTCTCTTACTTGGGTTCTATCCTGAGATATCTGGGTAGTTTAACAAAATACAATTCATTTCCCAAGTCAGACTTGATGCTAGGAACTGCTATTTTCACTCTGGTTTCAGGGATAAGGTGGCGTTCCACCTGCTTGCTCTGAAGCACTCCAAATTTCCCAGCTGTGCTCTGCATTCAGGAGAGATTAGAATGGGAGAGTGTGAAGAGACAGGACAAAGGTCCCAGCTGTGCTCTTCGTGCAGGTCTGAAAGGAAGTTATGTCACACACACTTTAGGGACAGCCACTCCTTCCTCCAAGTCTCCCTAAAACAGTACCACAACCACACCCTCAAAGAAAAAGAACAATAAATTCCACAGGGGAATAAGATATATTAACCTGAATATAGTTTGTTGGCATATCTATTTTCTATTTTGCATGAGACAGTAAGGAGTATAAATAATTCAACCCATCATTACTAAGTAACTGCTAAAATCAGAAAAGAACAGCAACGTTGCCCACATGGCACAGCATAAGGGTGGATAAGAAAGACCTTTTAAATCAAAGGTGTCCATGGCAACAGTCCCACCGTCCTGCCCCTAATGTTTGGCGCCGATCTCATTCTGATGTTTCTCCTGTGCCTTCTAATTATTTCCCCAAATGCCTAATTCAGCCGAGAATGTCACCACATTAGTCCTCTCTGAACACACCCCCCTCAACATGAGACACTCATCACCCGCCGAGTCTTTTCTCTTAGCTTTCAGTCCTGTGACCGGTCGTGACTGGCGGTTGTACTCACGACAGGCTGTCTTGGGATGGGTGCGCGCTGGTCCTCATCGCTCTCTGAGGAAATGTCATCTATAGCTCCAAATAGATCCATGTCCCCACTATAATCTTCAGCATTGAAGGAATATATGTTATTAATTGGTCTAACTGTTTTTAATATGTATGCAATATTAATATGTATGTAATAATTTTTAATTATGTACGTGGGGAACGGTGATATGTGTCCATGACGGCAGGTCGGATGGGGGTCAGATCCCCTGGAGGTGGAGTAACAAGTGGTTGTGAGCTGCCCACCACAGGGCCTGGGAACTGAATTTGGGTCTTCTGCAAGACCAAGTGCCCCCCCCCCCAACTGACGCTCTTTATGTAGTCCCTCAACACCTTCCCAATATTTACAAACCATCTCAAGCTGGCTCCTCAAACCTGGCCTTCAGCAACTTCATTAGCGTGTCTTCAGGAAAGGAAGGACGAAAAATCACCAGGATAACCACCCCGAGGAAGTTTCCCAGAGAGCTGGGCATGGTGGTGCTCACCATGCATGGTGGTGACCCCAGCGTTTAGGAAGTAGAAAGGGAGCTAGGGCTAGCCTGGGCTACATGAGACCCTGTCTCAAAAACAAAACAAAAAATATGGTTCTAGCGAGTCCACTGACTGTGACACTTTATCTCACATCCTGTCTGTCACGTCACAGATTGTCTGTGGGATCAGCAAATGATCACCTCACTATGAATAATGCCGTGGTGGTTTTTCTGCCTTGCTTGCTTTCCTTGGGTCACTCACTGGGAGGGAAGCAGCTGCTTTGATGTGAAAACACACACTCTGCCTGTGGGACTCCTACCCATGTGGTAAAAAACGGCTGTTTAAGCCAGCTAGGAAACAGATCCATCAGCCTCAGACGGGCCTCCAGAGCGCGCAGCTCTAGAGTACCTGAACCAGAGCCTCACAGCTAAGACATTTCCAAGTTCCTGACCGCAAGGATCTGAGTGAGAAATCCCTGCGCTGTTCTAAGCTGTTGCTCACTGGGATGCAAAGACACTGCACAGTCATCCAAGAAGCACTTTCTCCCCTCGCTCCCTGGATCTTTTCCACCCCTTTATTCTCCAGGATCCCTAATGGCCTCCTCGGGTACTTGACGTGAACACTTGAGTCCTCCACACTCATGAGATGCACCACAACGGCAAGCTTTAAAAAGATTATTAACTTATCTAGTAACGGAGACGCTGGAGCGAGGCCACCTGACTTTCAACTGTCATTGTGATCACGGACCAGATAATGATGTTCTTAAACTCCCGCTGTTCCAAGAGTTCTTCTATAGGTCCTCATCAACTCTGGAAAGCTATAGCCCATGACTGAACGAAACTACTTTATACTTACACTAATTACCTGTGCACACGGAGACCAGCATCCTGAAATAGTAAACAGTCTAACAGAACAGCTCGCGAATATATCAAGACCAAATTCTAGCCCGGAAACATTGCCTAGATTTTAAGTACAAGGTCTTTAGCATTTATCTATGTGTATATATTGTGGAGGTCAGAGGACAACTTGCAGGAGTGAGTTCTCTCCTACTGTGTGGCTTCCAGGAATCAAACTGAGGTCATCAGACATGGCACCAAGCATCCTTAGCCACTGAGACATCTCAGTGGCCCTACTGAAAGACCAAGAAGACACAATGACAAATACCTTGAGTAAAAGAGGGCTATATCACAAAATGTAGCTATTCAAAAATAACATTCAAAATAAATTCAATAGCTTAATCAAATAATCTAGTTACTTGATGATTATAATCCACCAAAATTTACTAAAGAAGAAATAATCAAAACAGTCCTATCTCTATTAAGGAAACCAAATTGGTAGTTAAAAAGCCTAAAAAAAAAAGAAAAAAATTACAAAAACTGGGCATGGCAGCACATACCTTCAATCCCAGAACTGGGAGGCAGAGGTAGGCAGATCTCTGAGTTTGAGGCCAGTGTGGTCTACAGAGGGACTTCCAGGACAGTCAGGGCTACACAGAGAAACTACTCAAAACAACAAGAAAAAAACAATAACAAACAAACAAACAAACAAAACCCTTAGATCTAGAGGCCCCATTAGATTTTGATAGCTGGGTATACTTAATACAAGCCCTAACCAGCTACCATGGCAGAATTGTGATAGACTTTTTAAAGTAATTTTCTAGTATTTTATCCTTACAGAAAAAAATATGTAAAAATGTTATAAACATTTCCTAAATTGTTTTCTTTCTTAAAATGTTTCAGCAAACCAGACACGGTAGCATACCTAAATCTAGTGTATATACTAAGAACTGTCTTAAAGAAAAGAGGGCTGGAGAGATGGCTCAGCGGTTAAGAGCACTGGCTGCTCTTCCAGAGGTCCTGAGTTCAATTCCCAGCAACCACACGGTGGCTCACAGCCATCTGTAATGGGATCTGATGCCCCCTTCTGGTGTGTCTGAAGACAGTGACAGTGCACATAAAATACATAATATATAATACAAATACATACATAAAATAAATAATTCTTTTTTAAAGATGTAAAAAAAAAAAAAAGAAAGAAGGAAAGGGCATGGGCTACTGCCCTGCCAGTAATCCTAACAAGTAAGAGCCTAATACAAAAACAAAACAAACAAACAAACAAAAGCCCTAGTTCAAGGACAGCCTGGGCTATACAGCAAAACACTGCCTAAATAAATAAATAAAAATTTAAAAACAAATAAAATCTAATACATTTAAAATTATAATTAGGCTTAAAGTTGTTTGCTAGGTTACTATAAATAAAAACAGAATTTTAATTAGAAAGATAGCTAAATACAGAGAACAATGTTCAAATCCAGACCTGGGAAAATATAGAACTTTAATATTTAGCTGGATAGGTGGCTCACACCTGTAATCCCAGCATTTTGGAGACAGACAAGAGATTACTATGAGTTAGAAGCTATCCTGGGTTATAGAATAAGACTTTGTCTCAAAAACTAAAACCAACAGCCTGGAAGCAGGGGGATCTCTGTGAGTTTAAGGCCGGCCTGGTCTACAGAGCAAGTTCTAGGACAGCCAAGGCTACACAGAGAAATCCTGTCTCAAGAAACAAACAAGTAAAAAAATAAAATAAAATAAAATAATAACACAAAGCAAAATACCTTCCCCACCAAAACAAACAAACGCAAAATTCCTCAAGAAAGTGGCCCTGAGCAGCCAGGACATGTCTGTAACCCCAAAGCTTGGGAGGCTGAAGCAGGAGAACCTCTAGGGTAACTTCAGTCTGTGAGGACTACAAAGTGAGACTATCTCAAAAAACAAAACAAAAAAACCCGAACAGATAGTCCAAAAAAGACCCTCATACCTGAGGAAAGCAGTGTCCACTGGCCTGGTGACTCGGGGGTACACTGAGGGTGCTAGTCAGGCTTCACACTGGACTCGGCTTCTGTGGGAAGGAACTGCATCTCCTGATCTGAACTGCTGCTGGACCCCTCACAGAAACACTAATAGGAAGCCCCCTGAAGGGCCCAGGAGCAAACAGGAAGGAGCTAACCCCCCTCTGCTATCCAGCCTTCCAGTCTCCCTATAGCGCCCCCAACAGGCTGGCTGGCAAAGATGAACACAGCATCACAAAAATAGATGGGCTTAGAGACAGAGGTTGACAACTGACACACAAGCGTCTACTAGTAAGGGAAGACAAACACATTGCCTTGGGAAGGATGGAGGCAACAGAAGGGCTCTTAAGTTAGGCATAGAAGGGCTGGAGAGATGGCTCAGTGGTTAAGAGCACTGACTGCTCTTCCAGAGGTCCTGAGTTCAATTCCCAGCAACCACATGGTGGCTCACAGCCATCTGTAATGGGATCTGGCGCCCTCTTCTGGCACACAGGTGTACATGCAGATAGAACATTCATATACATGAATAAGTAAATCTTGAAAAACAAAACCTTTCTTTAAAAAGTATATATGAGTTACTGTAATTACTCAAGCAAGTTGAATTGTAACTCCACACACAAATTTATGTCCACACAGAATCTGAGGTGTGACTGTTGTGGATTGCCCTGGTGCTGTTTGTATTTTGATGCTAATTCCACTTCTCCCAGAGGGGCTGCCTCAGAGGAGAACATACTGAGGTGACTTCATGTGAACCTTCTCCCCATTTTTAATTGGTAAAATAAAGGCTAAAGTGTGTTAGTGGTGGCGCATGCCTTTAGTCCCAGCACTCGGGAGGCAGAGGCAGGTGGATTTCTGAGTTCGAGGCCAGTCTGGTCTACAGAGTGAGTTCCAGGACAGCCAGAGCTACACAGAGAAACCCTGTCTCGAAAAACCTAAATAAGGGGCTGGAGAGATGGCTCAGCAGTTAAGAGCACCGACTGCTCTTCTGAAGGTCCTAAGTTCAAATCCCAGCAACCACATGGTGGCTCACAACCATCCGAAATGAGATCTGACGCCCTCTTCTGGTGTGTCTGAAGACAGCTACAGTGTACTTACATACAATAATAAATAAATCTTTAAAAAAAAAAACCTAAATAAATAAATGCTAAAGCCTGTGATTGGGCAGTGGAAGGGAAAGGCAGAGCTGAAAGTTTTAGAGAGGGGATAGAAGAAGAGACGGGGGATGGGAGGGTGGAACCAGAAAAAGATGGAGCTGACCCAGGTGGCCTGGAGAAGTTGCAAGTAGCTAGGGATTTCATAGATGGACAATAAGCAGTATAGGGTACATTTGCCTAATCTAGGAGTGCAGCTTGTATTTATAGCGATTGAGTTTTTGTTCTTTGGGTGGGCATTTTGGGGTTGGAGATTTACCATTATAAACCTGGCAGGTTATTACAAGTTTCAAGTGTTATTTTATGGGGCCAAGGGAATCTGAGTGAGCAGTAGCTGGCTTTCTGCAGGGTGGATAGCCTGGGAAGTGTGAGCAGGTTGGCAGCAAGCTGGCCATAGGAACCATGGGGTGGGCAAGACCGCCCTTGCCGGTGCATAGCTTGTTTAGTGTGGATCATTTTTTTTAAACTCTACACTACACATGACCTTACTTGGGATAGGTTTCTGCAAAAATAATCAATTAAAATGAAGTTGTGCTGGATTTCACTTGGTCCTGTGGGTAGTGACTCTTGTTCTTGCCAACAGAGTGCAGTATAGAGACCCGGAACAGGTGCACAAGAAAGCAAGCCATGTTGACATACTGCCACAAGCCAACGAGTTCAGGAAAAGGAAGGAAGGGCCCTTAGGAAGGAGTATGGCCCTGCATTCACCTTTTCAGTACTACGGACTACCCAAAAGTCTGGGGAGGTCCTCTCTACTGCTTTCCAATGCTCTCTAACTGCTGAGCCACGTCTCCAGCCCAGGTGTTACTGTTGGAAGCTGACCACTTTGTGACCCTGTTAGAAGCAACCTAGGAAACGGATCTTTGTGTGGAAAGAGAGAACAGGTGACAAAAAGCAAGAAATCCACCAACCTGGGCTCTCTAAAATGCTTGCAAAGTCAGCTTGCTTTGTAAATTTTTTTCTCGCACTCGGGAGGCAGAAGCAGGTGGATTTCTGAGTTTGAGGCCAGCCTGGTCTACAGAGTGAGTTCCAGGACAGCCAGGGCTACACAGAGAAACCCTGTCTCGAAAAAACAAAAAAAAAATTAAAAAAATAAATTTTTTTCTCGGAAAAGCAGTTTTCTTAGGCATAGGGACTTGCCTTAAATGTTTTATTACAATTAAAAATTTCACAAACACAGATCAATTAATCTCAATCAAAATAACTCATGTTTACATCATATTTATAGACAAGCTGTACAATAAATATATAAAATGCATTCACAGTTTGTAGTTCAGTCATCTTCTTCTTCTTCTTCATCACTGATCACATACTTCTTATGCTTTTTATTTGCTTTATCATCGTCTTCTGCTTTCCTCTTTCCAGAAGATTCGCCTTCCTGAACAGATAAAAACATTTACAGCCTGAAAGTCAGAACATTTCTAGGGAAGTTTATCAAAATGGCTGAACTGAATGACTCATTACTAAGGTAACTTTAAAAATCCCGTAGTTGCTTCAGTAGCAGCATGTGTACAAAACTGGAATGCTACAGCGAGGATTAGCATGGCCCCTGTGCAAGGGTGACATACAAGTTATGAAGTGTTCTGTATTTCTACAAAAAGAAAAAAAAAGTGCAGGGCGTGGTGGTGCAGGGCGTGGTGGTGCAGGGCGTGGTGGTGCATGCCTTTGAGTCTAGCACTTGACAGGAGGATCTCTGTGACACAAACAAGCCTGGTCTACATAGTGAGTTCCAGCCCAGCCAAGTCTACAAGTGGTACCATAAATAAATAAGTAAATAAATAAATATTGAGAAAATAAAAAGGTAACTTTGCAGAGTTCAAGCCCAGCAGATTATCTTGTACAGGGAAACCACTGTAGGCACAGAAAACCACAAGGACATGGGCAATGGGTCTGGCCTAGAAAAGGTTAGGATTCTCTCACAGGTTAGGATTTGCGCACATGCACCGTTTCTTAAATGAAGATTCCCTGGTCCTGATGTAGAGTTTTTCCCATAATCAGGTACTTAATCAACAGTATCTCTCTTCTCAGCATTCAACTTCTTTTCCCTATCTAAAATTCATTATTTTAGTAAGTATCAAATTTTAAAAGAATTTTTGTTTAGATATATTAACATCATAAAAGGTTTTTGAGAAAATATTAAATTCTATTAAATCTATTAAATCCATTTGCCCAGTCCTCTAACAGCAACGCCCCGTAGGACGGTTTCTAAGGAAGCAGCTTCGACAGGCAGAATTTGGCTTCACTTAAGCCACACCCCCTCAACAACTCTGACTCTGGCTGACACCTCAGAATTGTCACAAACCACACCCCCCCACCTGAGTTAAAGAAATGAGAAGCTGGATTACATAGGCCAGAGGCCGGCTACTTACAGGATGAGGGAGACCTTGGACTGGGTCCCTAGCACCATAAAGAACAACTTCTGTGGACACAGAGTCAGGGAAGGCCGCAGAATGCTTTGAGGTGCAACATGGCCTGCACACTCTCTTCCTGATCTCCTTGGCTGAGCCTCTGAGGACAGGCAGCACCCTGCACTTATTACTTGCCTTTCTGTCCCAAATGTATTCCTTTAGACTATGCGTGCCACAGCAGGGCTCAACAAAGTTTGGAGGCCTCCCAAGAACACTGAGGGTCTCCTCTACTATGTATACCTCAGCTGGCAGCAGTAAAGCAAACCCAGTAAGAACACTGGAGGATGGATCGTGCCTCCAGGATGTGACAAGTCACCTCCTTCCCCACTCCCCAGCCTAGAGTCAGATCCTTCTCTTGGGCCCCCGTCAAGATAGGCAACACTGACTTTCTTCCCACCGAAGAATCTTGCAAACACATTACATGCCTGCACATAAACAGTATGTTTGGTGTCTAGCTCTAAAATTCTTTAATGGTAGATTTGAGTGGCTGAAAGAACTGGCATGGTACTTCTAAAAATGTATGTTTTCCCAAAAGCTCTTAGACAAGATACAGCATCAGCCCGAGGTCAGAGCTCTCCCAAGGAAGTCTAAACAGCACCAGGTCCAGCTCACTGTCAGGGTTGAGCAGCTATAGAAAGCCTGCCAAGACGGATTCCCTAAAAGCTACAAGTAGTCACAGCGCAGGAGCCCCAGAACTACAATGGAGCCCTTCAGGATGACCTTACTTCGAGCATGCGGAAAGCTGCCTTCCTGAACACAGCTGAAACATGCCCGTGCTGTACACACTGAAACAATAAAAACAAGGCTGGACTAAAGCTAGATAGTGCGGTCATGAACATGGTTCCCACAAACACATGTAGCTGCGACATAAGGCAGAGCAACTAAGTGTTTCCAGGAAGGAGAGGCAGAAGAGGGAAGAGGGGAAGACAGGCCCTTCTGACTAACCCATCTCACCTCTGCTTTCCAGTCCATCTGATCCGTTCCCTTTTCTTAGCGCCCCCCCCCCCCCCGAGAACAGAGAACAAGGCAATCCCACTGTCCCCATTTCACTGTCTGAAGGAAGAAACAGAGGTTTTCTACAGGTTTTACTACAAGCCAAAGGGAAGGCATTGGATAAAGCACCCTCCTTTATGCTGTTCTCCATTTAGGCTGGGGAAAGAAAGGCAGTGTTCCCTGTCAATCTAGATGTCCCCACGTCTTACAGTACTGACTACAGTACAGTAACTCTCCCAGGCAGCAGTTACGAGGCACACAACAAAAGGACAGACTTAGGGAAGACAGCTGACTTGCCCCAGGGCATGCAGATGGGACCGGGAAGGATGGGTAGCCCTCAGATTCAAAGATGCAGCTGAAGATATCCTTTTTCCCCACGTTTGTTTTTGAGACAGGGTCTCTCTCATTCATAGCACAGCTGCCCTGGAACTCACTGTGTGGAGCCTCTTGGGAGCTATGAACCACCGTGGGGTAACAACCTAACTTGCCCTTACCCTCCAAGGCCTGTTCTGGCAGAGTGGTAGTTCCTGATGGGGGTATCCTGACCCCTAACATTCCCCTAGAAAGCACAGCCTGGTTCCTGGCCTTTGAGGGGGATTTGTTGTGCAAAACAGCAGGAAGGTTCCTGTCAGTCTTTTCACTGTCACCCGCCACTGAGCTGCCTCATAGGAAGAGGCAGAGGTAAAACACTTGTCAGGAAAGAGAAAAGAGCACAGAGATTCTGAGGGTGTGCTGGGGGCCTGGAGGAGGGCTTCTGTGTTTACGTCAGGTGTCTGCACTTTCCCAGCCCAGCCAGCCACAGGGGAAGCTGTCAGGCAGATCTCTTAGGCATAAACAGTTCCATGGCACTTCTCAGTTCTCACAATTCTGCTTGCCAAGGGTTCAGCATCTGCTTAGAGGAGAGCCCCCGTTTGCCAACTGTGCATCACACTGTAAACGCACTATAGAGATGTTACCGCATCTAACTCACAACAAATATGTTGCAGAATACTGTTAAGAAATTCTGTCTATAGCGAGCTATTCCCAAGAACATCACAAAATATCACATGTGGCACTCAACAATAACTAAGAACATACTTTTGCTTCACATGAGAAAAAGAGTTCATAAAAGCCCAAAATGAGTAAATTAGCGTGAAAGCAAAACGGGAAAATATCCACTTCCTACAATATGGCAGACCAGTACTTAGAACAGCCCTCTCACTGAAGACAACAAATGAGGATGGGTAAAGGAATACAAAAGTACACCAGAGGCCAAAAAATGCAGAAGCAAGAAAGCAGAGCAAAGCAGGGCATGGACCAGGCTCCTCCTCAGACTCTGAACTGTGGTCACTCCAGGTGGGCAGGACAGCAGACAAGGGCCCAAAGCCTTCTAGGTAAAACAGACTGGGATAGACGCCTAGCACTGGTTGTCTGAGTCACGGGTCTACAAACTTAAAAAAACTATCTGTGTAGTATATGGGGTAGGGGACACTTGTACTATAGTGTGCATGTAGAGGTCAGACAACAAGTTGTGGTAGTCAGCCCTTCCTTCCACTAAGTGGATTACACATATGTGGGTTGTCAGGCTTTGCAGTCATATCAAGCACTTTCATTGTCCAAGTTATCCAGAGAGACTTCAGTCTGGGAATACAGTTACAGGTGGTCCTAGACAGCTGATGCCCAGAGCACCTTGCAGAGACACATACAAATAAGCCAGGCCTGGCTGTGCAAGCCTGTGGTGCAAGTCTCAGCATTAGCAGGAGGATCAGAGTAAATTCAAGGCCTGTCTGAGCCACATGAGACTCCAAAAGCCAAACCCCAAACCAAACCAAGAAAACCATCTTCAGAGAAATTAATCTAGGCATCAAAAAATCCTGAGGAGGGGCTGGAGAGAAGGCTCAGCGGGTAACAGCACTTGCTGTTCTAGCTAAGGACCTAGATTTGGTTTCTAACACTCATGTCAGGTGGCTTACAAACCTGTAACTCCAGCTTCAGGGGATCAGATGTCCTCTTCTGGCCCCTGTGGGTCCCCACATACATGTGCTCACTCACATACAAAGAGAGAGACTCACACACAGAGACATAAATAAGTCTAAACCAACCCAAATCAATCATTAGATCAGAGAATGTAAAAAGAAATATGGTACCATATTTCTTTGAATGAAGAAATAGATACAACCAGAAAAATGCCCTGGTTTGTCTGGGTCTCAAGACTCACGGGTTGAAATGCTAGCCTCTGAGATTAGGAGGGATTTTGAAAGGTGAGTGTTGTATTAACCTCTCTTCCTAGGCTTAAAATATTCTATCCTGCAGGAAGCTCCTTAAGCAGGAAGGCAAACAACTCAGGAAGTCCCTGAAACTGACCAGACTCACAATACCCATTCCTGAAAATGTAAGCAATAAAAGCTGAGTCCCTCTCAGATGAAATAAAGCTGAGCTACAAAGACTCTGAGATGAGGAGAGCTGCCAAGAAAACTGTGACAAGCTGAGAGCCTCTAAGCCCACACCAGCTGCCTGGAAGAAGCAAAAACCAGCCAAGCTGCTGGAAGTGTAGGCTGATGGGAGTCCCTGGAAAGGACACTCCAACCTGTTGAGCTACCTGCAGACCAAGCAGTGTGCTCCCCCAGTTCCCAGCATTTGTGGGCTGTTACCCATGCTGGGGTGGGCCTTGGAGATGGAGTTGTCTTTGAGTCATATCTGATCCTGTAGGGAACCACAATACATCAAATTAGGCTTTGGTGGTGTCCAGACATTGGTCTGTCATGAGTCTCCTATCTGAGGTAAGTAGAGTTGTGTCTCTCAGGGAAAGCTTTGTCACACAACAGTAATCAGGACAAAGGCAGAGCCTCATGAATGGAGTGGGTACTTATACAAATGTGGGCCCAGAGCCTGGCCTTACCCCATGCAGCTTGTGGACTAGGGCCTTTCTGAAGAAGTCATTTGTGTCTGTCCTGGAGCTCCTGTCACCCCAGGAACCAAGACCTACGTACAAAGGAAGTCTCGAATTCAGGATGGGTGGCTTACTTACCTCGTCACTGTTGAGCTTCTTTGCCTTGAGTAATCGTTGAGCTTTGTCTTCTTCTGAGCCCTCATCACTGTCTGAGGAGTAGATTCTGGCCCGTTCCTCTGAAAACAAAGGGATTACACAGAGCCATTTTTAAAGAATCTATTCATTCTTGGATTTTCCGTCCAATAAACCTTCAGTTCTCTCTGTACATTTTCCACAGAGGAACAAAATAATTATTTGTCCCATTCTTCTGTGTTGTGTACACGTGCTATGCACATGTGTGCACACGCATGTGGAGGTGTCAGGGATCGGTCTCAGCCGCTCTGTCACCCTACTTAGTGAGGCAGGGTCTTCTGATCAACTCTAGAGCTCACCAATACAGCCTGTCTTGCCAACCAGCTCGCTTTGGGGATTTCCCGTCTCTGCATTCCAAATCTGAATACAGGTAGCCCCAGATCTCACCACCCAGCATTTACACCGGTTCTCATGCTTGTATGGCAAGTGTAACTGAGCCTCCTCAGTTCCAGGTTAATTTTTCTTTTGTTTTAAATATGTTAAAATGAACTGGGCCTAGTCTTTCCAAATAGAATGCCTTCCCAGCTCCCTGTATCTTTGCTAGCTGAATATTGTACTATGCTGAGAACCAATGACCTTGTCTACCTGGTTTAAATCTCTGATGAGCTGGATAGTAAATACCCTAATCCTTGAATGCATCTCTAATATTCTGCATGAAAAATGTTACAGTTAAGATTTTTGTGATAAATTAGCATTTATCACAAAAGAAAGAAAGCCACTGCACTAGGTTCTCAAAATAGGTAGGTAAGGTATAATGGGTCAGCAGAACAAATACAGTCCTGCAAGATAACAGTCGGGTAAAGGGACACTTAGGTGTTGGAAAACCTTATCACTCAGCTGGGACCAAACATTAGGCCCCAAGTTTTATACCCAGTGCCACACACAACACAAAGCATCAGCAAACCTCATTTCTCGTTTTATAGACCAGGCAAATGACATTCAGAACTGAGAAGTCACTTGCTCGAAGCTGACGAGGCGAGAAAGGCAGCTTCAGGAAGGCTCATGCACGATACACCAGCGTCACACACACGTGCACTCCTTCAGTTCCCCCACTCCCCACCCGTGTTCCAGAACCATCGGTAGGCTGACTTATTCCAGACGACATACAAGAAGTTCACAGAGGTATGGAGGCCTTCCAAAGTCACCGTTAAAAGGTGGCAGAACTAGCTGGACATGGTGATGCAGGCCTGTAATCCCACACTCAAGAAGCTGAGGCAGAGGAAGTTCAGGAATCCAGGCCATCTTCTGGGTCTGCTTTTCTTTCTTTCTTTCTCTTTCTTTCTTTCTTTCTTTCTTTCTTTCTTTTTTTCAAACAATACATTATTGACTTTATTTAATGTGTGGTGTTTTGTCTGCGTGCATGTCTCTGCACCATGTATGTGCCTGGTGCCTACAGAGGCCACAAGAGGACATCATATCTTCTGGGACTAGAAATTACAGCCACGAGCCTCATCAATAGGAGGAAAAGCATCAGAGCAGTGCTCAGAAATCAAACAGGCTGCTCACGAGTCCCTTGATGCAGTGTGTGCTAAATAAACGCCAAGCACTATGACGTAAACCCTACAAGGAGGGCCTGCAAAGCTGACAGCAGAAGAAAGCAACATGTGTTCTCAATAGCTGGACTTCTTTACAACTGTCAACTTAGCTGAGTAAGGAAGTTTATGCCTAGAATACACCAGCACTTGAGAAGCTGAGGCAGGAGGATTGCTGAAAGTTTGAGGACAACTGGACTAGAATGAGACCCTTCCTCAAAACAAAAACTGTCAACCTTTCAAACCGGAAACCAGAAGGTCCAGGGGTAAATTTGTATGGGGCCTGATATATGCACATGCCTGCAACCCCAGTGCCCAGGACACGGGCAGCAGGGGGCCGTGCTAGGAAGGACACCAAAGACAAAACAGCTGGAAGGGAGCTATGGAAGGTTGGCCTCCAGGATGGCCTCAAACAACTGCACACTGATGTCCTCACTGAGACCTAGCAGGAGACACTCAGTAACACTGACTCTTTAAGCTGTCCAATGTCCAGCTGTCAGGGCATGCGCAGGTGAACACACATGAAGAGGCTTTACACCACACTCACCACGGATGCCCCCCTTGTAACGGTTTTTAATGGCAGCCAGGCTGACAGACTCCTCGCCTTCCTCCTCCTCGTCATAGCGATCAGGCTCCAGGTAGCTGGCACTCAGCCCCCGCTGGTGCTGCTTCTCTCTCATCCGGCGCTGCTGAGACTCCCTCCTGATGGAAGCCCTCAGGCGTTCTTCTTCTTTCTACAAGAAACAAATAAGCCATCTGCTATGGTTTGAAAGTGCCCCCAATTCCATGTGTTGGAAGCTAAATCCCAAGTTAGCTAGTTCTTGGGTTAACTGGTAAATTAATGGAGTGATGGGCTGCCATAGGGTTAACTGGTAAATTAATGGAGTGATGGGCTGCCATAGGGCTGACCATTACAGAAGCAAGCCTGCTGTCTTTCACTCTGCACCGCTATGGATGGGTTCCACCATGATAGCACACAGGAAGAAGGCCTTCCATCAGCTGCTACTCCCTTGCTCTTGGATGTTCTTAGTCATAAAACCTTTTTTGTTTGTTTGGGTTTTTGTTTTTTTTGTTTTTGTTTTTTCAAGACAGGGTTTCTCTGGGTAGCCATGGCTGTCCTGGAACTCACTCTGTAGACCAGGCTGGCCTCAAACTCAGAAATCCACCTGCCTCTGCCTCCCAAGTGCTGGGATTAAAGGCATGCGCCACCACTGCCCGGCCTTTTTTTTTTTTTTTTTTTTTTAATTGTATCTTATTTCTTTTGATTCTTGGGAGTAGGAGAGGTTGTGGGCCCTGGCTTTATCCTTCCACCATGTAGGTGCTGGAGATTAAACTTGGGTTGTTAGGCTTACGTGGGTTTTTGACAAGGTCTGAGCAGACACTAGGCTGGCCCAGAACTCACAATCCAAGAATGACTGAGGCTCTAGGTTTAATCCTCAGCACCACAAAACAAAACTCCCAGTTACTCTGTGGACTCTGCTCTAGGCCTGCTGCATCCTCTCCTTAGCCTGCCTACTGAGTTCTGACGTGATAAGCTAGTGTAGACGATTTAGTGGCATTGAGATGTGAAAAGTCAGCTCTTTCGGTGACCAGTGTAGTGGAAGTTTCAAGCCCTGCTGAGGGACAGCCCACAAGCTTGCATCTACTTTATCGGCACCCACACATCTTTCCACTTGGTAAGTGCTTAGGAAATGAACCGAACTAGCTCGTGTCACTGAAGGAGGGAACAGAGGTCCAACAAGAGACGATGAACAGACAAACAGGTAGTTTGGGCAGTCTGTTCTTAATACACAAAACTGTCCAGGATAAAGCCTAGGCAACGTACCTTAATCATCTCTGTGCGCTGGCACTCAGGGTCACGACCAGCCATTGGCAAGATTCTAATCTTCTGTGTCTTCGAACATCTATCTGCAAGTGACAGAGTCATCTTCCTGTGTGTGGCACTGTCTGTAGAGTGAGGCCTGAGGGAAATGAACAGAAACTTCCCATTGTTTCTCATGGATATCTATGAGCCAGTCACACAAACACAAACACATCACACAAACACAAAGCCAGCAGCCGCTTCCTATTCACCAAAGAATAGTTTAGAGGCCAGACCTCTAAACTGAATATTCTACTTGTAAGACGGGACTTTCCTTCCTCTAGCTCAGTGACTCTCAGCCTGTGAGTTGTGACCTCTTTAAGGGGTCTAATGACACTTTCACAGAAGTTGCACAACCCTTGTAAGGGTCACACATCAGATGTCCTGCATTTCAGACATTTACAATTCATAACAGTAGCAAAATTACAGTTATGAATAATTTTACAGTTGGTGGTCACCACACCATGAGGAATTGGGAAGGTTGAAAACACTGCTCTAGCTCAATGAGACAGGAAAAGTGAAAAAGAGAAAGCCGGAGCCAGCCGGGCAGGGGTAGTAGCACCCCTTTGATCCCAGCACCTGGGGGGCAGAGCCTTGCAAATGTCTGAGTTCAAAGCCAGCCTGGTCTACAAAGTGAATTCCAGGACAGCCAAGGCTACACAGAGAAACTGTCTGGGAAAAGAGAAAGGTGTGGGGTTGGGAGTGAAGACTTGTACAGCACAACCCCAGAGGCAGCAAACAGTCTGGCTCGGGCAGTGTCAGTGCACACTGTGTGCCCTGCACATCACTCTGCACCTGACTTGTCACAGCTACCCACTGAGACAATCTTACAATATGAAAGTTGTCCTAGGTCACAAGTAGAAACAGTTTAAGGATTACAATTCTGAAAGTCAGGGCTCCCTACAGAGCAGTGCCATCCAGGAAGGGGGTTCGGATCTGTCTGGGGACACATTCCCGCAGAGGCCTGCTGCAACAGCACTAGGTGATGGGACAGCCCCAGGAGTCACATCCCCCAGCTCAGCGCCTTTCCTCTGACACTAGCACACACAAGCCCTAATTATCAGTTTGTCTCCAAGTCAGTTTTACTGAAAACAAAAGGATACATTTGACCAGCACAGACAAGCACTTTAGGATTCCTGGCAGGGAACTAAAATACCAACTTTCTGTTTTACATCACAGGCTCTAAGAAAGCAGCCTCAGCTGTCCTTGACTAAAGCCTCTGAGCCTCCAAAACTGAGAACTAACCTTTGGGCTGAGCTACAGAGCTCCATTGTTGGGGTGGGGGTGGGGAGGGGAGGGGCTTCAAAAACCAAGCAGCATTCCTAAGAGCACTTACCTGAAGGTGAGCTTCGTTTTAAAGACGGCCTGCCCCTGCAGCCCAGTACCTTGTCTTATGAAAAGATGGTTGTGGTCGCCCTGCAGTGGGGCTTTGTACACATCAAACACTTCATTCCCTAAATGCAGGGACATGCTAAAGAGAAAAAAGACCTCACGTATTAAATCGAAGGCTTTCACTGTGCAGCTTTAATTACTGAAAATGTCAATCAATCACTGTTTCCCTCTTTAAACAGAATGAAGAAAATCACCATGTTGGGGAAAAATCACCTGATAGAAGTCACACCTGCTGTGACTCAGGCCCAGCCCCCACCATGTTCCCAGTGAAGGAGACTTTTCCTCATATTTCCAGTAGTATTCATGGGGCTGAGAAGAGGGTTTAAGATTCTAAACTTACATTGTTAGTTTACTGTCTCCCACCTGCCCCCCAAGCATAGCTGCAGCCATTTTGCTCCATGTCCACCAGCTATTTCATACTGTTGCTGTAATATGCCTGCCAGTCAGTGATGCAGAATATTAACTTGACACAGAGCGGGGTCAGGCTGACCACATACCCTGTTATGAAGTTTGTTAATCTTAAGAAATTCCACAACTACAAGCTTCATGTCGGGCCCATCAAATTAAAGATCAATATGAACTGTTATGTCTAAAAGGGCTTGAGTCAGGGCTGACCACTGGGCAGCCCTTCCTGCACTTGCATAGGAGCTCATTGTGAGTTTTGTGGGTTTAGCTTTCTTATCTGTCATTTAAAAAATGCCTGAGGGCTGTAGCCTCGGCACGCACATTCTGAGCTATGGCCCTGACTGGCCATTCTTAGAGTGTGCCTTCACTAACCCATCCCTGTCTGAGACTGCTGTTCGTGTGGTTTGTGGAGTGACTCCTGGACCCCGACACCAACAACCTTCAAGGATCATTTCTCTCAGGTTTTCTGTGCAGTCGCAGGGAGTAACTGATGGGGATTCTCTAACAAGAGTGCCGCCCCCCCCCCCCCCCCCAGTAAGGCCCGAGTAAATCCCCTACCAGGCATTTCGCACTCACCTCCCATCTGACCACTTGACTATCCGGGCATTGCTTTCTTTAATTTCATTTCCTTCTTCATCTCTGCGCACCCTCCATCTTATAGTGTTTTCTACCTGTTGTAAAACACAAAGCTTTAGAAAGAAAGCCTGTGGGGCCAGAGAGTAAGGGTGTGTGGTGACAGAAGCGAACGACAGTGAGATCCTCTTGGGGTAATGAACGACAGGAGACAGTGATGAAATGAACTTTGGTGCTGAGTATTATGATCGTAGACTACAGCCAGAGCATTTGAACACACACAAAGCCCACACACGCCTGGGAAATCACAAACGCAAGAGAAGCTCTGAGGCACAAGAAACAAAGCCTGAACCCTAAAGAAGTATTTGAAGTAAGACACATATGGAGAGTAAGCAGCCTCACAGACCTAAAAGCCATTGACAGTAAGACCAAGACCCTCTGCCCACTGGTCCCCTTCCCACACACGTGGGATGCATCACCTGCGGGTGGGAAAATGCCAGATTTAGAAAATGAGTCACCATTACAGAAATTAAAAATTTGACAGGCCTTCCAGGAGAACACAGCTCATCAAAGGCATGGGTTTTATCACACTACATCCTGGCAACACTAAAATAACAGTATAAAGGGGAAGTACACTCACTCACTACACGGGTTAACAGAATGAGAACACCCCAGGTATGGTGGTGCAGGCCTGTGCTCCATGGACGCTGAGGAACGAGGACAGTGGGTCAGAGTCCAGCCTGAGCTAAAAGGACAGGGTCGGAATGAAGAAGAGGACGGTAAGGAGGAGAAGCAAACACTCCGGTCCATACATTCCCTCCGCCTCTCCCATTTGCCTCAGCTCCACTGCTTTCTGTACAGCCACTCCCGAAGGCCAGTGGTTTGTTTCCAGTTTCCCCATGTACCGATTCCTCACCAAAGGACTGAGTCAGCTAAGTAAAGACTTGAAGCCGGGCAGTGGTGGCACACGCCTTTAATCCCAGCACTTGGGAGGCAGAGGCAGATGGATTTCTGAGTTCGAGGCCAGCCTGGTCTACAGAGTGAGTTCCAGGACAGCCAGGGTTATACAGAGAAACCCTGTCTCAAAAAAAACAAAAAAAAAAAAAAAAAAAAAGACTTGATAACAGGGCTGGAGAGATGGCTCAGCGGTTAAGAGCACTGGCTGCTCTTCCAGAGGTCCTGAGTTCAATTCCCAGCCACCACATGGTGGCTCACAACCATCTGTAATGGGATCTGATGCCCTCTTCTGGTGTGTCTGAAGACAGCTACAGTGTAGTCAAACAAGTAAAATAAATAAATCATTTAAAAAAAAGAAAGAAGGAAAGAAAAAAAGACTTGATAACATTAGACGTGATAGCATTTCCGAGATAATGTCAGACTGTCTAGGGAAGGTCAGCTGAGGAATACTGAAACAAGAGTGACAAGCTGACAGCATGTAACAGTCATTATACCATCCCTCCTGTGTTCATGCAGGCTTGGAATTTCAATAAGAATTAAAATGGAGCTAGTAAGATGGCTTATCAGGTAAAGGTGCACGCCATGCCACTAGGCCTAACAAACCAAGTTCAATCTCAAAACCTTGCAGGAAAGCACCAACTCCTAAAAGTTGTCCTCTGACCGCCCCATCTCTACAGTGGATTGTGAACGCTCACACCACACAAACACATAAATACATGTAATTTTTAAAAAACTTAAGGAATTAGGTCTGTGGGAACACCCTGGGTCTGGAATGCCACATTGAGAGGCCGCTGTGGAGAGTATGGGCTCACTCCCAAGCCCCAAGACTACCCACTATCTCCTTGGTTCACCCATCAGGGTTGTAAGAAAACGTCAGACAAACCGGACATGGGGGAAATTGCCAGCTTCAATAAGGCCAAGCTAAAAATAAAAAATAAAAAACTGAGACACAGGAAAACAGCCTGTCGACCAAAGAGACCACTGACCTGGAAAAAAGGAGTGACATTTCCTAAAAGCCTAGACTGGGGATTTCCCCACTGCGACCCCACCTCATCATCTCCGAGACTCCTGGTGATCGGAAGAGGAACCATCTGCAAGATGGACCCCAGCCACAAGCTGCCCTGTGAACCTTGGCACTGTTCGCTGAAGTCACAGCCCCAGGGTCTCTGAGGAGGGACTCCCCCACTAGCCCTGGGGTGTTATAGAAAATTACTTGTATGATTGATGAAAATAAAACATACCCTGTGACATAAAGAAAGAAAGAAAGAAATCAGAATGAAAAAAAAAATGATCACTAGTTCTGTTTCCCGTCTTATGTACAATACATTAGAGTGATAGTTGGTTTTGTCAACCTGACTCAGAGACAAATCTGGGAAGAGGGAATCTTAACTGAGAAAGTGCCTCCATAGGACTGCCTGTGGTAAAGCCTGTGGTGTATGCTCCTGATTAATGATTGTTCTGGGAGGGCCCAGATGATGCTGGGCAGTCCCGTCCCGTCCCTGGGGCAGGAGGCCCCTAGTTGTAGAAGAACGCATGCTGAACAAGCTATGAGGAGAAGTCTGGAACAGCATCCCTCCATGGCTTCTGCTTCAGTGCCACTTCCAGGTTCCTGCCCTGGCTTCCTTTCAGTGATGGGCTGTGGTATGAAAGTGTAAACCCTTTCCTCCCCAGCTTGCTTTTGGGCATGCTGTTTTATTACAGCAACAGAAACCCTAAATAAGACAGTTAGCTACAGACAGAAGTACTGTCTTAGTTACTCTTACATCGCTGTGGTAAAACACCACGGCCAAGACCAAGTAGGAAAGAATTTATTTGGGGCTCACAGTGCCCATGCCCACCATGGCAGGGAACTTGGCAACAGGCAAGCAGCAATGGCACTGGAGCAATAGCTGAGAGCTCTCACCCTGGACAACAAGCACAAGGCAGAGAAAGCTTATTGGAAATGGTGTGGGTTTTTAAAATCTCAAAGCCTACTCCCAGCGACATAGCTCCTCCAACAAGGCCACACCTCCTAATACTTTCCAAACAGTTCCATCAACTAAGGACCAAGTATTTAACTACATGAGCCTTTGGCAACCATTCTCATTCAAACTAGCACAAGTATAATCAACTAAGAAGACATTTTGAAACATGTCTTTGAGGTCTCATTCTACAGAAATGAAGCACATGGAAATACTTCTAAAGACACAAAACCTCACAGAGCCACACAGCTAGACCCTGGTTCATTAATAAACTAACTATGCCACCAATTAACTAAAAAAAGATTGTTCACCTTGTCTCAACTATCACTCAAGAAACAAAGCATCTAGGGATACTTTCAATTACAGTCCAAGAGTCTGAAGGAGAACTAGCTATATTAAACTCTAACACTCTGTACTTGAGAGTACTTGAGGTTTTGGAGCAAAACTGTGATGCCTAAACTATGATTCTACACTGGAGCATATGGTGGCTATACTGCTATTCACTGCTGTACTGTGACAGAAAACAGAAAAATGCCAAAATGATTAAGTTAAAAGAAACAAAGAACTACCACATTAATTTATATAAATGATGGAAAGAATGAAAAGCAGGACAATTATGTCAGAGGCACTAAAATGGCCATGAAAAATTAATAGTGCTAACTCTAAATCAATACACACATGTTCTAAGCAAATAATACTGATGAGCCGGCAGTGCAGAGACAGTCCAAACCGTCCATCAGTCTAAATCTACTTGCTGGATTATCTTGAACAATTTAATTTACTGGCATTTCTTATCTCCTGTCTCACTTGCTCCGCATTTCCATAGTAGTCAGGGAACAGCTCTAGACACCTGTGCCCTTAGACGGGAACCATCTTTACCAGTGTTACTTAGGCACTTATGTAGCTGTCATATGTGAAGAAGACAGTACTGTGGAAAATGAAGAAGCTCAACCCTTAAGTCAGGCATGTAACTCATGCCTATAATCCCAGCATTCGGGAGGTGCAGGAGGGAAGATCACGTGTTTAAGGCCATAGTAAGTCCCTGCCTAAAGTTAAAAAACAACAACAACGTACATACATACATACATACATACATACATACATACATACATACATACATAAATACCAACAACAACAACAACAACAACAAAAAAACTAGCCAGGCAGTGGTGGCACACACCTTTAATCCCAGCACTTGGGAGGCAGAGGCAGGTGGATTTCTGAGTTTGAGGCCAGCCTGGTCTACAGAGTGAGTTCCAGGACAGCCAAGGCTGCACAGAGAAACCCTGTCTGGAAAAAACCAAAACAAACAAACAAACAAAAAAAAAAGGTGCAAACTGCAAGGCAAGGGCCTAGGTTCAATCCCCAGCCAGCATGTAAAGGACCAAAGATGCACCTTCATGAAGAGTACGTGCAGAGGCTCAGAGTTCAATCCCCAGCACCAAATGGATTTTGAGAAGGCAGATGGCTCACTCGGTTGATAGAACAAGAAACACAAAAACCATCTTCAAAGCTCAAGTCTTAAGAGACTTGGTGTCTACCAGATTGACTCTATAAATAGAAGAGCAAAGTCTACATGGTACCTTCAATTTTAACCTGGTTCTCCCTTCTTCATCCAGCATTTCCTCGTCTTCAAATTCATCTTCATAATACTGAGGATCAAAAGGCCTGCAAAGTATTTTTAAAATAAGCTATTAATTAATATTTCATAAAGAACACTGCCATAATGTAGTTAAGCCATATATCAAATATATTTTTGAAGCTCAACTTGAAAGAAATATTCAAAATATACTAAAATTTAAAATTCTGATGCTGTTAAATATTACTTAAAATAAAGTACAAACAAGGCTAAACATTCCAAGTAGCTGGGTGTGGTGGCACATGTTTTTAATGCCGGTGCTTGGGAGGCAGAGGCAGGCAGACCTGTCAGTTTCACGATAGTCTGGTCTACATACTGAGCTCTAGTCCAGCCAGGGTTATACAATGAGACCATGTCTAAAGGAAAAAAAAATTCTCAATTTTTCATATTATGTAAGTCTTGCAAAGAAAAGAGCATATATGCTGAAGCTCCCTACATCATTTTCCCTGTGGGGGAAGCGTGTAAATGACCCGGGTGTGAGCATTACCTTAGGATCCCCCATCAACACGGATGAACTACAGTGTGACAACAGCTGCTCCAGTGGCCAGCAGATCACGGCTTCCCAGCAGTGCTGTTGGGCTGCAGGAGTCCCTAAGTGTCTTGGAGACTTGGTGTCCTAAGACAATACCGAGCTCCTACCAACAGCCACAATCGGGAGGCCTCCCTAGTGCTTTTGTTGTGGGCGCTTGATTTACTTTTTCAGACATATAAATGAAGGTTCCATTTCTGTTAGTCGGCTGAATGAAAGCAAGCAGAACATGTTCATGTACACCCATATTTCTTTTTATCTCTACTTTTTGTTTGGTTTTGTTTTTTAAGACAGGGTTTCTCTGTGTTACAGCCTTGGCTGTCCTGGAACTCACTCTGTAAACCAGGCTGGCCTCGAACTCAGAAATCCGCCTGGATTAAAGGCATGTGCCACCACTGCCCGGCTAGAAGGCATCTTAATATCCTTACCTGGGCTCTACGCTGAGGAAGTTAGGCAGTTTAACAAAATATAAGTCATTGCCCAAGTCTGTGTTCACTTTGGGGATCTCCACTTCTATTCTGGTCTCGGGTATCGGCTCCTCCTCCTGCTGATCCTGAGGTAAGCCATTTTCATCCTAGTGCAAGAAAATGGAAGGTTAGAGCAGTGGGGACTGGGTGACAGTCCAGTTCAAGCTTCATGTTTTACCACTCAAGGGAGCAAGAAACATTGTTTGGTTTTTATTTTGTTCGTTTCATCTGAAACAGGATCTCACTCTGTCATCCAGGGTGGCCTTGAACTCACTACCTAGCCCACACTGGCCTCAAATTCACAGAAATCCTCCTGCCTCCACCTTCCCAGTACTGGAATTATGAGTTCAGCAAGAACCATACTTTGATACTATCTCGGGGCTAATGCACCTTCAGTCCTCTGCACTATTCATCTATCTCCAAACATCTCAGGACAAGCAAGCAGAGTCCAGCTGCCTCAGTACAGAGCTTCTGTGATCAGTTGTCTCCCAGACAAAAGTTCAATCAGCTGGCGCTTATGTAGCCACTCGGATGGCATCAGAGAAGGTTATCCACACATGATGAGTCTGAGGCCAGCCTGGGCTACATAGCAAGACCCTGCTTCCAAAACTAAACTTAAAAAAATAAAAAGGAATACAGGAAAAATTATTAACACAGCACACATTTGCTTTCATGAATAAGAAAAACAATTAGGTGAAAGGTTCTCAAATCCTGGGTGCTCATGGTTTTACCCCATGAGGCAGGGTACCACCTCATGGCAGCCGCACTGCCTTCTCCTCCTTGGAACCAAATGCTTCCTACAGAATTAAGAAAGTCATCTACTCATTATAGTTTCATGCTATAATTTAGTTAGTGACTTCCTCTTCTTAGAGAGAGAGATCCTTCGCATCTGAGACTGTCTCACTTGAATATGGGCCAGCTCACGCTACTTTCACTTACCACAGGCTGTCCTGGAGTAGGGGGCTTATCTTCTCCATCACTCCCTGAAGATATGTCATCTGCACCCCCAAACAGATCCATGGTTCCATTAGTATCTTCAGGACAGAAGGAAAAACACAGAGTGTTAGCATCTGGTCTTCGTTTTAACATCCCCAAGATTTCTGGTCCAGCTCCAGGAAATGGCATAAACCCAAGTCTTTAGCATATGTGGGGAGAAAAGGGCACTATGGCACATGTGTGGAGAGCCTGGCACTGTGGTACATGTGAGCAGAGACAGGCATTATGGTACATGTATGTAAAGACAAGCACTGTGGCATTTGTGCGTGGAGAGCCGGGCACTGTGGCGTGTGTGTGGAGAGCCGGTCACTGTGGCGTGTGTGTGGAGAGATGAGACGGGCACTGTGGCGTGTGTGTGGAGAGATGAGACAGGCACTGTGGCGTGTGTGTGGAGAGGCTTGCACACTGCACACGAAGCTCTTCTTTCCCCCTCCATCTCTGTATCCTTCTTCCATTTTCCCTTACTGTGTAAAGCCAGTTGTTTCTCCCAGGCTAGATCCTCAAATTTGGGCTAACACATTCTACCTATCTAGCCAGGTCCCATTCTCACAGGCAGAGCATCACTGAGGCACCGTAAGCCAGCAAAGCAAGGTGAGGCACCACAGCAAGGAAACAGGAAGACACAAGAGTGGTCAGAGAGCCATCATCTAAACAAGCCAGAATACTGGCAATCATGTGGTCTAGGATAAAACTGAGACCGAGCTAAAAGAGGTGTGGCAAAGGACACAGTCACTGGCAGCAAGGCAAAGGTGACCAGAGGACTGGAAGTTCATCTATGACTTCCTGGTTAGGAAATGACCACGCCTACGCCCTCCTCATAGTCCCCTCTTAGCTCATGTCACCAGCCAGCTACTGTACATGGATGTGGTTCACTTGTCTGCATGCCCTCGCCACCAGACGGCAAGTTGTATGAGATGGCTTACAACAGTAGGGGTGTACAGTGGAGCCTCAGGAAACATCAGTGAACAAAAGACACAAGCTACCTAATTCTCACCGCTCTGTAAGAGGGTCTGCATCACCCCATTTTACACCTTAGAAAATGAGTTTATAAAAAAATCTGGGGGTCTGGAGAGATGGCTCAACAGTTAAGAGCACTGACTGCTCTTGCAGAGGTCCTGAGTTCAATTCCCAGCAACCACATGGTAGCTCACAACCATCTGTAATGGACTCTGATGCCATCTTCTGGTGTGTCTGAAGAGAGCAACAGTGTAGTCATATACATAAAATAAATAATTCTTTAAAAAAAATTCTAAGAAAAGAAAGAAATCAATCAATCAACCAACCAACCAACCAAACCCATCAGGTCATCTGATTCCCGAGTCCAGAATGGAACTACAAGGCAGACATCCAAGGTTTCCTTTTCTCTACAGTTGACCCTCTAAGAGTTCCTTAATATAATTTATCTATGCTTTAGAGTATGCCTAATTACCATTCAGCAGAGTAACAGCTGCTCTTGGCCAACTATCTATCGCAATCATGTCTGCTGTAACTTTCATACTAACTCTTCACTGCAGGGTCACCTGTCGTTTGCATCTCAGAGATGGCCATGTGTAACTCCACCTTACAACAGCCTTAATGCCATGCTTTGTGTACCCTGCAGTCAGAGCACTCCTCTGACGTGACTCTGTTAGACGGAAAACAACAAGGGCAGTCAGTCCAGGGTTACCCTCAGTCAGGTTGCAGCACACCATCACCGAGCCTGAGCCCCGTTGGTAAATTTCTCAAACTGTAACAAAGAAGCAGGTTCCCAACAGCATGAGCTGCGCTGAGCACACTGAGCACGTACACAGCCTTCTGTGAGTCGTGCAGTCGCACGGTCTGGCAGGCACTACAGTTAAAAGCACAGAGAGCTAAGAACCAGACCTGCATACAAAGTGAAAGAAAGGGCTACCTTTGGGCACCTCGGTGTCGCTGTCCGCCTCCGAATCAGATGGAATCGCATTCTTGCGCTTCATCCGTAAAACCTCATCTTCACTGTCACTGCCTCTTGCAGATTCTAAAACACCAGAGTTAGAAGGTGTACATAATCACATCCGAGCTTCACAGGGAAACTGGGCACCATTTATGCCACATGATCCAGTGCGGCAATGAACAGAAAAGAACAGTGATACAGGCAACAATTTGGATTGGTCTAGCATGCATTATGCTAAGTCAAAGAAGAAAACCTAACCTAGCAAAGCCAGTCAGTGCCAGTCATCCTAGCCCTAATGAGGCCGGAGCACAAGGAGGCAAGAGCAGAGTGACAGAACAGATCGGTATGTGATGAGGTTAGACCAGGGGCGTGGCTGTAAAATAGGTCTCATAACATGCTGTCCTGTATCGTGATAGTGGTAGCCGCATAAATCTATAAACATGCCAACACAAATTAAACTGCACACAAACGAACGGGTAGAGGTGAATATGAAGGAATAGAAGAGAAAACAAAAATAAAAAACAGGATAATAACGATGAGAATAAAAGGGACTAGAGAGATGGCTCAGTAGTTAAAAGCACTGGCTGCTTTTCCAGAGGACCTGAGTTCAAATCCCAGGAATGAGATGGCAGCTCAAGGGCTGGAGAGATGGCTTAGCCGTTAAAGGCTAGGCTCACAACCAAAAACATAAGAGTTCAGTTCCCAACACCTACGGCTGTCTCTCCAGCCACAAAAAAAAAAAAAAAAAGATGGTAGCTCACAACTGGCTGCTACTCCTGTTCCAGGGGACCCAACACCCCCTTCTGGCCTCCATGGGCACTGCATGCACATGGTGCACAGACAAGCATGCAGGGAAAACACCCATCTGCATATGGAAAAAAAAAAAAAAAACCTTTAAAAAGAAACAAGAACAGACCATGGCTGCACCCAGACTTCTGTACTGAGCCACCCTAGTTCCCGTGAATGTTTTACCTGACTTCTGGTCCTGCTCCTCCTCATCGTCTGAATGCCTTCGATCTTCATCTGAGACTTGTGGCCTTTCATCGTCCGAGGTTTGCATTTTCTCCTCATCGGACACCTGTGGCCGGTCCTCATCGTCCGAATTCTGCTTCTCCTCATCATTATCAGAAGCTACTGGATGCTCATCATCGGAATTCCCCTTTTCTTCCTCGGACAGCTGTTGTCTGTCATCATCAGAAAGCTGGGCCCGGTCCTCATCATCTGTGTTCTGCGCTTTCTCCTCGTCATCGTCGGAGTTCTGGAGCTTATCTTCATCGGACCCTTGCTCCCGCTCCTCGTCGTCAGAGTTCTGCAGCTTCTCGTCCTCTGACTGGTCACTCTTATCCTCCCCATCCCATTTCTCATCATCTGACTGTGCTTTTTCAGAACCTTCTGCCTCTGAGTGACGGCTCCCTTCGTCCGATCTGTGTCCCTCATCATCGTCGTCGTTGTGGGCTTCAGAGCCACTGTGCTGATCCACGTCAGAAGGCTCATTATCCTCGTGGTCAGAGCGCTCAGAAGTCTCCGACCTATTGTCTGACCGTTCAGAGTGATTGTCGCTGCCACTGTGATGAGAGGCTCCTTCCTCCTCACTGTCGTCTCCAAACAGTTCCTTGTTACTGGGCTGTCCGGAATCACCTCTTTCATCTTGATCACTTTCACTGCCAGAGGCATTGCTGCCAGAAACACCATTGTCCTGGTCAGAGTCTGAGTCAGACCCAGAATCAGAATCTGTGGGAGCATGAAAACACAAGGAAATATCAGCAGAGTAAGGAACTCTAGAAGTCTATCTCAATTTGATTAAAAGACAAACAGGAACTGGCAAAACTGTTAAAGCCAACTTTCTCACTGTTCCAGAGACAAAGACATTTCAAGAACCAGAAGGTTCAGTTAAGAAAAATTAGTAGACTCACAGTAAGCAGGCACAGTAGCCCACACCTCTATAATCTCAGCAACCCAGGAGGCTGAAGTAAAAGGATCAACTCAAATTTGAGGCCACCCTGGGCTACACAGTAAGTCCCAGGCCATCTTAGGCTACAGCGTGAGACCCTGTTTCAAAAAGTTGAAATAAACAAATTATGTAGAACTCTTCATGTTTTACCTCATCCAGTTCCCTCTCCACTGCCTAATTCTCGCACATGAAATAAAACAGTAAGCAGCCCTACGTTCTGGTACCGGGAGCACTACTTGGTTCAGAGTGATTGTGCTGCCACTGTAATGAGAGGCCCCTCCCCCTCACTGGCATCTCCAACAGTTCCTTGTTACTGGCTGTCCTGAATGGCCTTTCATCTTGATCACTTTCTTGACCAGCAGGTAGTGGTCCCTGTACCAGAAATGCAGCAAGAAGAGAGCCTAGAAGCTAAGTATAGAAAAAATTGTACAAGGTCCCATCAGAACACCACATATGCATTATGGAGTTCTAGAAGAATGTACTGAGTTTTAGTTTGCTTATAAACCTAGTTATGTTATATGAGTTGTTTTTGTTTTAATCCCAGGTGTGAACTATGGGGCTGCTACAGTTTGTCTGTAGCCATTAACTATGATTGTCTCCTGCTCTAGGACAGGCATGATTTTTGCTGGCTGCAGATAGTTTAATTCTAGACTCTGGAGAAGGTATAAATACTGTCTCGAAAAATAATAAAAAAAAAAAAAAAAAAGAAGAAGAAGAAGAAGGTATAAATACAGAGCCCCGAGAGAGCGGAGGGCACCCGAAGAAGGCTGCTGCTCCTGGTTGCTGTTGCGATTTGTCAAGTAATCGTGAGCAAAATGAGCAAAGAGACGAAAAGAAGAAGGTTGCAGATATCCTGAACACAGAGACTGGACTGGCCCCAAGAAACACGATGACCATAACCAGTACGAAGTAGCCTATGGAGGTCTGCACCCCCTTTTCCCTTTTTATAACCTTCTCTCTACCTAGTGTTGGGGGGGGGGGTAGAAGGGATCAGTGTGGGAAAAGGACTGGAAGAGAGGTAGAGGCATAAGAACCCGATCAAATAATAAGATAAATATGCCAACAGAAGAAAGTAATAGCTAAAGAAATAATGACCCAAATACAATGAATCCACACATCCAAGAAGTTTAATTAATGCCACATTGAAGAAACTTAAGGAATTCACAGCTAAACATATCAAATTGTCAAAAAACCTTGAAAATGAGAAAAAAAATTGTCTCATACAAGGGACCCTCTATAAGGATGAGAGCTGCTTTTTCATCAGAGACCACAAAAGCAAAAACAGGGCATCCAAACGCGGAAAGGAAAGACGTCCAACAAGCACGCTCCTTTCCTTCTTCTTGTAGTACTGACAACAGGGCCTGGCAGTGCTAACAGTTCAAGAGCATGAACCCCTAAGCCATGATTCATCCTAAGAGTTTTATATCTTGTAACTATGCTTCAAAGAAACTTTAATAATTTAAAGGGCTTTAGGAATCACAGAAAATATTTTAGGATGAATGAATGAAAGTGAAAACATTACACCAGTTCTTATGGGACAAAAGGAAAGCAGTGTCACTCAAAAGAAAATCCTACATTACAAGGAAACATCTCACCGGGCAGTGGTGGCACACACCTTTAATTCCAGCACTCAGGAGGCAGAGGCAGGTGGATCTCTGAGTTCGAGGCTAGCCTAGTCTACAAAGCAAGTTCCAAGACAGGTAGGGCTACATAGAGAAACCCCATCTCGAAAAACAAAAACAAAAAAACAAAAAGAAAGAAAGAGCCGGAACTTGGGAGGCAGAGGCAGGCGGATTTCTGAGTTCAAGGCCAGCCTGGTCTACAGAGTGAGTTCCAGGACAGCCAGGGCTACACAGAGAAACCCTGTCTCAAAACAAAAACAAAAACTAAAACAAAAACAAAAACAGAAAGAAAGAAAAAAGCAAGAAAGCCAAAAATAGCAGCAGCAAGGGAACAGAAAAGAAATGGAAAAACAGAAGATAACCAATAAAACCAGTAGTTGGGTTTTTTTGTGGTTTTTTTTCCATCAAATAAGTTCTTGTAGTCTCAGTTGGCCTGCCTACGACTGGTATGTAGACCAAGCCTCAAACTTGAGCCAATCCTTATGCCTCTTGTCTTTTGAGTGTTAGGATTATAGAGATGTACCATCACCCCTGGCTAACAGCTCATTCTTTAGAATTAAACCTTCGGGCAGACTGTCCAAGAAAAAAAAAAGACTCAAATTACTAAGTCAGGAATGCAAATGGGAGTGCCATTACAGACCTTACAGAGACAATGATTATGAACCATAAATAATGCTAGAAACCTAGAAACATTCCTTCTGAGGTCAAGAATAGTATCTACTTTTGCAAGTCCCTTTCAACATCAGAAAGAAAGTACTAGTGGGAGCAAGGTGAATAAATAGGTAAGAGAAAGAAGAAAACAGGTAAGTACAACTATCCCTAGTCACCATGGCATGGTTTCACATGTACAAAACCCTAAAGGAGCCACAAAAACTATTATCAGCATCAGGATAGCACAAAGTCACAAGATCAATGTATACCAGAAATAAGAAATATGAAGTAACTACTAGCTGAAAGTGGAAGTACATATATGTAACACCAGCCCTCACTTAGGTAGGGGAATCAGGAGTATAAAGCCGACAAAGGCAGCATATACAGCAGATCCTGTAGAAGAAAGAGGGGGAAAGGAAGGGAAGGAGGCAGGCAGGCAGGCAGACAAGCAGACGGGCCTACCAAGTTCTACCCTGTCACATCCATAGCAACTTCAAGACCAAGTGCAATTGTCAAGGACTGCACACCAGATCTAGAAGTAAATCTTGGAGCATCCACTAACTCAATGGTAAAATGGAAGAAAACTGCCAGGGCCTTATAAGAAGTTTTTAAAAGAAAAGGGGGTGGGGGTGCTTAGAACTGCAATCATCTGTACACTGCACCTCCCTAGGCTACGGGCTGCTATGAGAAAGGACTACAGGTACATCTCAGTAAATGGTGCTTTTCGATCCAAAAGCACTAAGCATTAATTCAAGCTAAGGAGGGGGGATTTGTCTTCTCATGATTCCGACCCCAACACCTATCGAGGAAGCTAGGAAATGAGAGCGATCCTTGTTTACTGAATGAATGAAAAGCTTCTTGGAAAACATGGGAAGGTTTACCCGGAATGGTGCCTCGAAGACACGGAGAATAAACTAAGAGAAAAACACATTAGCAAAAGTTGTGCGACAGGAATTAGTATACAGTCATAGTCCAGGCTCTTCCTGAGTAGAACCGTCACAGGGAAGTTCAGTTCTCTGTACTTTTACCTAGTGCTCCCTTCACACTGGAGTGGTTACATACAAACTGGAGTTGGCCACAACTGGGGGGAGGAGCAAGGAAAATGGCATGTGTACAGGTTAATTTGGGCCTGGAGGGCTGCAAGAATTCTAAAGTTCATCTTGGATCTTTCCTCATACTTCTATTCATATCTCAAATTCAGATATTCGTAGACCTGGGCCAGAAATGCCCCCATGAGCCATAATTCATTCATTCATCACCAAATCCTCTGTCACTCCTCTCCAACCCCCCCCCCCAAGCTTTCCCATTCTTACATCACAGACAAGGAAACTGGCTTTCTGCACAGGCTCTCCGAGGACACGCATCTCCAGTGCGTAGTACTTCTGTAGAGCTCCAACCTGATCCCTCCCAGACCCTTCAGAAGCATCTGCAGTCTCCCATCAACTCGCTCTTTCACACGGGGCGTTATCACGTCCGATGGGCAGTTGAACAGGTCTCCACTTATTCACTGCCACCCCTTCAATCGGTCAGGTGTGCACGGAGGGGCACAGGCCACACGTCCTCATTCTGCTAACCCCACGAGTCCAGGCCGGTCCCTGACTCTCCAGACACAGACTCCACGCCCGTCTCCCGGGAGAGGCTGGCACCGCCGGGCGTGCAGGGGGCGCTGGGCAAGAGCGTGGGGGCACCACGTTGCCCGGCGCCGCGCCTCCGGCCGGAAAGCAACCCGACGCCCCAGGCGCCCAGGCGCCCATCCGTGGAGCTCCCCGCCCGCCGCACCTTTGCGCTCGGCCTCGCTCTCAGCTTCGCTCCCGAAGAGATCCTCCATGTCCGCCATGGCAGCTTGGTCCGCGGCCTTGGCCTGGTCGACTAGAGCCTGTTTTACGGCCGGAGCCGTCCAAGCACGACGTGTCGTAAAGAGCCGCACAAAGACCTATTTTGCTTCTGTGACCCAGTTTTCGCCTGCACTCGGCGGGCTCCGCCCCCAGAGTGTCTGCGTTTGTCTGCTAGCCCGTTAGCCGGCTCGCCCGCCTTACACAGCTTGGGATGCGGACAGACTTGTTTACGACCTGTCAGCTGCGGCCAGGTTTCTTAAAAAATAGTTGAGGGCGGGTGTGGTCGCTCTGCACTGGGTAGGCAGATCTCTGTGAATACCAGGCCAGCTTCGTCTACATATGGAGTTCCAGCCAGCCAGCCAACCATGGCTACATACGTAGACCCTGTGGCAAAAGAATAAAAATAAGTCATTGAGAGCTCTAGTCTGGAGTGGTGGTGCACGCCTGTAATCTAGCACTCCAGAGGCAAAAAGGGTCAGAAACCCAAATTCATCCTCAACTGCAGAGCAACTTCAAGAGCAGCGTGGGATCCTTGAGAACCCCAACCCTTAAAAAACAACAACAACAACGACAACAACAACAACAAAAACCAGACCTGGTGAGATAGCTTGTCGGTAAATGACTTGCCTTTCAAGACCAAAGATCTGGTTTCTGAAAACCCACCTACTTAAACCCAGGCATAGCTTCCGACATCTGTAATACCAGCTATCGGGTTCAATAAAGGACCCTGTCTTAAAATACACATGCTGGGACTGGAGAGATAGCTCAGTTAAGAGCACTGATTGCTCCTCCAGAGGTCCTGAGTTCAATTCCCACCAACCACATGGTGGCTCGCAACCATTCGTAATGGGATCCGATGCCCTCTTCTGGTGTGTCTGAAGACAGCTACAATGTACTACTCATATATATAAAATAAATCTTTATAAAATACAAATGCTGGATGGGTGGTGGCGGTGGCCTGGCTAGCTCTGCTCTACAGAGCGAGTTCCAGGACAGCCAGGGCTATACATAGAGACTATGTCTCTCAAAAAGAAAAAAAGAACAAAACAAAAAAAATTAAGGTGCTGCGTGGTGGGGTGGGGTGGGGTAAAAAGCAATCCAGGAATACCCTGGAAATTGGCCACGTAGGTCAGTACAGAGCTTGCCTACTATGAGTGAGGGTTCAAATTCAATCTGTACTGGGGGAAAAATAAAAGATTTAGGACTAACAATCCCAACACGGGAGGCTGAGGCAGGAAGACAACTGAGACAGCTTGGACCACAAAAACAGCCTGGATTACCAAGAAGGATGAAGCTTAAGGTTAGTTTTGGCAGTATTTGCTAATATCTAATCTCTTCTTTAAATTACTATTAAAATACATTTATTTTTAATTTATTTTTTTAAATGGTATTGGTATTTTACTTTGCATATATATATCTCCACATCCATATCTGGTACCTGAAGATGTCAGAAGCATCAATCACATCACCTGGGACTGGAGTTAGAGACAGTTGTTAGCTGTCATGTGAATGCTATGAATCGAATCTGGGTCCTCTGGAAGAGCAACCTGTGCAACCTAGCCAGTGTTCATCACCACAGAGCCATCTCTCTGAATCTCCATTTCTAAGCTTGTGTGATTTTAGAATTATAGGTAAGCAATTGTGGATCAACAACCCTACGAGAAAGATAGGTGTGGTTCTCAGCATGTGGGTTGCAACTTCCTTGACAAATCTTTCTCTCCAAAAATATTTATATTGGGCTAGAGAAATGGCTCAGTGGTTAAGAGCCCTTTTTTTTTTTTTTTTTTAAAGATTTATTTTATTTATATGAGTACACTGTTGCTGTCCTCAGACACACCAGAAGAGGGAATCAGATCCCATCACAGATGGTTGTGAGCCACCATGTGGGTGCTGGGAATTGAACTCAGGACCTTTGGAAGAGCGGGCAGTGCTCTTAATCGCTGAGCCAGCCCAAATAAATAAATCTTTTTTAAAAAAATTTATATTGCTGGGCAGTGGTGGCGCACGCCTTTGATCCCAGCACTTGGGAGGCAGAGGCAGGCGGATTTCTGAGTTCCAGAACAGCCAGGGCTACACAGAGAAACCCTGTCTCGAAAAAACCAAAGAAAAGAAAGAAATTAATCTAAGATATATGATTAAGGAAGAAAATTTTGAATACCATATAATGTGTTTATAAAAAGATAAAGTGAGGGGGATATGTTTTATGGGTGTGTGGTGAGGTGTGGGGGAAGGGGTGCCTCGGTGGGCCCATGCTGAGGCATCCCTGCCCCCTGAGGGACCAGCCACATGACGGTATAGTATTGAACAGAGTTTATTCAGGGCATGGAGAGGGGAGTTAAGAGAGTAATATAGACAGAGAAAGGGAGAGGGGGAGAGAGAGAGAGAGAGAGAGAGAGAGAGAGAGAGAGAGAGAGAGAGAGAGAGAGACCGGCCATGGAGGGGGGAAGGGGAGGGGGGCAAGAGAACGGGAAAGAGCGGGAACAGGAAGGGAAGGCAAGAGCAAGAGCGAACAAGAGAGAGGAGGGGCAAGCAGCCCCTTTTATAGTTAAGTCAGGCCTACCTGGCTGTTGCCAGTAACTGTGGGGCGGAGCATATCTGGCTGTTGCCAGGTAACTGTGGGGCGGAGCATATCTGGCTGTTGCCAGGTAACTGTGGGGTGGAGCTTAGACAGAATGCTAACACCATAAATGTAAAGCTACGGTTAAAACTCTGTGATCTGAGCCCGGCAGTGGTGGTGCACGCCTTTAATCCCAGCACTTGGTAGGCAGAGGCAGGTTCCAGGCCAGCCTGGTCTACAGAGTAAGTTCCAGGACAGCCAGGGCTATACAGAGAAACCCTGTCTCGAAAAACCAAAAAAAAAAAAAAAGCGCCGACTGCTCTTCCTAAGGTCGTGAGTTAAAATGCTAGCAACCACATGATGAGATCTGATTCCCTCTTCTGAGGTGTCTAAAGATAGCTAGCTACAGCGAGCAGGGACAGAGGGAAAACATAAAATTAAATAAATCTTTAAAAAGGAAAAAAACAAATAACTCTGTAATCTGGGCACAATGTCATACGCCTTTGATCCCAGCACTTGACAGGTGGATCTCTGTGAGTTCAAGGACAGCCTGGTCTACAGATCAAGTTCCAAGACAACCAGGATGGCATATTGATACTTTGTCTCAAAAGAGCAAAAAAGGAAACAAAACCCAAACCTGAGTCTTAGCATTCTATCTAAACTCCACCCCACAGTTACCTGGCAACAGCCAGGTATGCTCCTCCCCACAGTTGCCTGGCAATAGTCAGGTGGGCCTGACCCACTATAAAAGGGGCTGCTTGCCCCTCCTCTCTCTTTTGTCTCTTTCTCTTGCCTCTCTCATAGATTTCTTATCTCTTACCTTTCCCCATTCCCTTCCCCCCCTCTCTCCACATGGTCATGGCCGGCCTCCACTCCTCTACTTCTCTACTCTCTTCCTCTCTCTGCCTTTCTCTGCCTCTACTACCCTCTTAACTCCCCTCCCCATGCCCTAAATAAACTCTATTTCTATACTATACCTTCGAGTCTGCCTAGTCCCTCTGGGGGAAGGGATGCCTAGGCTTGGGCCTGCACACCCTTCCCCGACACCTACCTCTCCATACACCCATATAACATCTATCTTGCCTAGCAGTGGTGGCGCACGCCTTTAATCCCAGCACTCGGGAGGCAGCGGCAGGCGGATTTCTGAGTTCGAGGCCAGCCTGGTCTACAGCATGAGTTCCAGGACAGCCAGGGCTACACAGAGAAACCCTGTCTCGAAAACAAAAACAAAAACAAAAAACAAAAAAAGTTACCAATGCCAGCGGTGCTTAATTAGCTCTGGGTGCAAAGATTTTTTTGTTCTGTTTTCTAGATTTTTCTACAATGGGAATATATTAGAATAAGCAAGGACATTTTTATTTTTATCTAGTAGGACAGACTGTTGTGTTTTTTCTACTAATTTGGCATGCTGGTTAGGGTTTTGTTTATCAACTTGACATAAGCTAGAGTCATCTGGAAAAAGGCACCCTCAAGTAAAAATATGCATGTATCAGCCTGTAGGTATGCTGTAGGGGCATTTTCTCGGTTAATGATTGATGGGGGGTAGGGGGGGCAGTGCACTATGGGTGGTACTACCCCTGGGCAGGTAGTTCTGTTTTTATAATTGTAGCAGCAATGCATTATATAGTATAAACTGAAAACCACATTAGTTGCCTCCTCCTCTCTCTCTCTCTCTCTCTCTCTCTCTGCATATACATACTTGGCACTATAAATCTTATTTGGACGTGAAGCTAGTTTCCATATGGAAGAATTTTCTGGGTATTTAGAAACAGACAGAAAATACACTTCCCAAAATTAAGTTTAAGCTTTTTTTTTTTTCAAAATAATGACTATTCTATCCTTCATATCTTAACCTTCATTTCTTCCCATTGCCGTGTATCATCTGGGGTTTTAGGAGATTCGATTGTCAACTTCAAAGCCCCGGTAACTTCCCTATGTAAATGAGAGTTCGGACAGGGAAAGATGAATGTGGAAAGTGTTCAGGTACACTTCCTATGAGAATGTGTATTTATGTGGAGAAAAGAGAAAAAAAAAACATCAAACAAAAGAACGTTATTAAATGAGAAAGCATTTCTTAGGAGAGAAATAAAGGTGGACCTTTTGTTGGGTGGGAGCGTTCCCCTCCACCGCAGAAGGGCTTGGGAGGAGGCTGGGTTTAGTTACTTCCTGCCTGTTGGGGGTTACCAGGGAGCTATGTCCTGGAAAGACCTTGGCCAGCAGGCAGGATGAGGTCAGTTGCTACACTAGCAAGGGGAGGGGACTTAGGAGAGAGGAGTCCGCGGAGGAGGCGGGGCCTGACGCGAAGAGAGTGACAGCTGTAAGGATACCAAGGAAATCCAGTACCCGGAAGGAGAGTTCAGAGGACAATAGAAATGGGGAAAGAAGAAAGAAACCTTTAAAGTGCCTAATGAAATCGTGGTGTTAGGGAGGGCAGGGGGAGGACGAGGGGACTAGAGGGATGGCTCAGTGTTTAAGAGGTCTCTCTCTCTCTCTCTCTCTCTCTCTCTCTCTCTCTGTGTGTGTGTGTGTGTGTGTGTGTGTGTGTGTGTGTACCCCTCTGACTGTGGGCTCTGTAAACTAGGCTGGTCTTTAACTCTGGTGGCGCACGCCTTTAATCTCAGCACTCAGGAGGCAGAGGCAGGCAGATCTCTAAGTTCGAGGTTAACCTAGTCTACAGAACAAGCCCCAGGACAGCCAGGGCTAACGGAGAAATCCTGTCTCACTCTCGCCCCCCCAAATGGTATAGAGACAAAAGTGGGCGAATACTTCCCAACTTCTAAAACATAAGGAGAAAGTCAAAGTCAGGGAAATCTACTCCCCTGCAATGTATGTGCTTTGGGGGGGATTGGAGGGAGAAAGGGTTAATGTGTGTAGCCTTAGTTGTCTTGGAACTCGCTCTGTAGACCAGGCTAGGCCTTAAACTCAGAGATTCGTCTTGAGTGTTAGCACGGACTCTAGGCTCCGCCCAACAGTTACCTAGCAACAGCCAGGTAGGCACTTGGCTTGCTATAAAAGGACTGTTTGGCCTCCGTCCCCCTCCCTCCGTGTTCCCCCCCCCTCTCTCCCTCCCTCCCTCTCCTCCTCACCTCTCTCTCTCCATGTGTTCTTGGCCAGCCTCTTCCCTCTCTCCTCTATCTGTTCTTCTCTATCCCCTTTCTTTCTCTGCCTCTACTCCCTTCCCTATACTCCCTTCCCTTGTCTCAAATAAACTTCATTTTATACTAGACCTGTCATATGGCTGATATCTCAGCGGCCCGCTAAGGCACACCCCCCCCCCCCCATCATGCAGCCGCATTACAAAACATATCACTGAGGGCTGGGATTAAAGGCATGCACCACCATGACCTAGTGAGCATAATTTTTTTTAAGGCAGTTTCATGTAACCCAAGCATGCTCCTCTCCCACTCCTGAGACAGTTCTCTCACTCCGCCGGTGAGGCGGGCAGATCTCTGAGTTAAAGGGCCAGCCTGGTCTACAGACCTCCAGGACAGCCAGCTACACGTAGAAACCTTGTCTTGAAAAAAATAAAATAGACTTGGCCCAAAGACAAAACTGAAACATTGTCCTTATAGTGACACCACCCAGATTAAATCTGTCTGGTATATTTCCTTATTTAACTGGTTATTTTAGAATCCTGGGTAAACACAGAGATGCTATCTCAGCAGAGGGTGGGAACTGGTGTGCCGGCTTGGCTGGCCCTGTGTATTTCCTCCCTCACAGGCATCACTAGGAGGAGACTGGCTTCAGGCCTCAATTACAAAAGCTATGAAGGCTTAACAGTAATGTGGCAGAAGGCCACAAGAGGGTGATAGTTCTTGTTTTTGTTGTTGTTTTTCTGGTGGGTTTTGTTTTACCACCTGGAACTCATGACCCTCTAGCCTCAACCTCCAAAAACTGGGATTACAGGCAAGTACCACTGCACCTGGCTGTTGATTCAGTTTTAAAGAACAACTGCTACAGTTTTAGGAAAATGTAAAATGGGGCACTTCCCCTAAAGAGTCCACTGAAGGTTTTGTTTCCTTGACTGTAATTTATTTCCTTACTTACCAGGAAATGACAGTTGGGGATAGTCCCTTTAATGGGTGTGACATTATGATTCATACTGGTGTGTGGGTAAATTCTCAGCTTTCAAATGTGGGAACATATGAGTTTGTCTTGTTGCTGCATTGTGTGAGCACTGAGGACCAAACCAGGGCCTCCAGCGAAGGAAGGTTCTCTCCCTAAAGGGCTACATCTGCATACACCGTTTTCTGCTACTTAGTGGAGGAGTAAATTATAATCTTAGGCTTAAAATAGCAAGAAAAACGAAGCAAAGGAAATAGGATACAGATTATGCCTCAAAACCATAAATCTTTTGGCAACTATGTTATTCATTACACGTTATTTTTCTAGACAGAAGCAAGTCTTCAGACACACCAGAAGAAGGCATCGGATCCCATTACAGATGGTTGTGAGCCACCATGTGGTTGCTGGGAATTGAACTCAGGACCTCTGGAAGAGCAGTCAGTGCTCTTAACTGCTGAGCCATCTCTCCAGCCCCAAAACAAGTAAATCTTTTAAAATTTACTTTTATTGAACATGACTGAGTTTTTTACTTACATGAGTATATATTCACCACATGCCTGCAACACCTAAGGAGACCAGACCCTAGAAATTAATTTTGAGCCGGGCCATGGTGGCACACGCCTTTAATCCCAGCACTTGGGAGGCAGAGGCAGGTGGACTTCTGATTTCGAGGCCAGCCTGGTCTACAGAGTGAGTTCCAGGACAGCCAGGGCCACACAGAGAAACCCTGTCTCGAAAAACCAAAAAAAAAAAAAAAAAATTAATTTTGAGGGAAAAAGTGACAGATATGCAAATAAATGCACAAAATGCTCAAAGAAACTTTCTCTTTTTAAAAAATGAATTTTTAAAAAATATTTACTTATGTATACAGCAGTTTGCCTGCATGTATTTTTGCAGGCCAGAAGAGGGCATCAGATCTCGTTACAGATGGTTATGAGCCATCCTGTGGTTGCTGGGAATTGAACTCAGGACCTCTGGAAGAGCAGTCAGTGCTCTTAACCTCTGAGTCATCTCTCCAACCCAACTTTCTCCTTTTTGTTTTTGTTTTTGTTTTTTCATTTTGTTTTAGTTGGTTGGTTGGTTGGTTGGTTTTTTTGACAAAGGGTTCCTTTGTATAGCTCTGGTTGTCCTGGAACTTAGTAGACTACACTGACCTCAAATTCAGAGATCTGCCTGCCTCTGCCTCTCAGTGTTGGGATTAAATGCCTGTGTTGCCACCACCTGGCCAGAAAACTTTCTTGTAATCAGAAATTTAAACAAACAAACAAGCAAACAAAAACATGAATGGAGAATTGTTCAAGCAAATTATAAGTTAAAAAGGGCTACTTTCTGGGGGCTGGAGAGATGGCTCAGCGGTTAAGATCACTGGCTACTTTCCCAGAGGTCCTGAGTTCAATTCCCAGCAACCATATGGTGGCTCACAACCATCTTTAATGGGATCTGATGCCCTCTTCTGGTGTTTCTGAAGACAGCTAAAATATACTCATATGTACACAATAAATAAATAAATCTTTTAAAAAAAGAAGGGCTACTTTGTAGTTCAGTAGTATGTTTGAGGTTCTGGGTTTGGTCCCCAGAACCCACAAACACATACCACAAACAATACATATACATACTTATGCACACACATACCACATACCACACATACACACACACCTCACGTATTATATGTCACTAAAATGCCTTGTACTAATTTTTTAAAATTTGTTTATGTTTTATTCATTTTCGTGTTTATGTACATGAGCACACAAATTTGTCACAATACACACGTGGACATGAGAGGGCAGCTGTTGGGAGTCATTTTCTACCATGTATGTTCCAGAGAGCCAACTTGGGTCCCTGGGCTGGGCGTCAAGTGCATTACCAGCTGAGCCCTCTCAGCAGCCTTCCCTTTCATTTTGGGAAGTACATGTGCAAATACACATGTACACATGAAAATGTCTGAAAAGAGGCAAGATGTATTGTGTGGTTATAGTGACAGGGATTCTGGGTAGTATGAGCTTTTTGTTTTAATTTTTTTTCCTTCTCGCTCCAGCCCTGCTTGATCCATCCCCAAGATTTATTTATTTATTATATGTAAGTACACTGTAGCTGTCTTCAGACACACCAGAAGAAGGCATCAGATCCCATTATAGATGGTTGCGACCCACCATGTGGTTGCTGGGATTTGAACTTAGGACCTCCGGAAGAGCAGTCGGTGCTCTTAACCGCTAAGCCGTCTCTCCAGCCAAGATCTTAAACTAGTAGGGAAACTCTTTCCTGTCTCTGACTCCATCAGCTACTGCTGTACCCTACTCCAATTTGTATTTAGTTTTACTTGATGAACTTTACTTTTTTGTTTGTTGGTTGGTTGGTTTTTGTTTTTTGTTTTTGTTGTTGTTGTTATTGTTGTTTTCCAGACAGGGTTTCTCTGTGTAACCCTAGCTGTCTTGGAACTCACCCTGTAGACCAGGCTGGCCTCGAACTCAGAAATCCGCCTGCCTCTGTCTCCCAAGTGCTAGGATTAAAGGCGTGTGCCACCACTGCCCAGCTGAGTCTAGCTTTTAATAAATTCTTTTTTTAGTTATGTGCATATGTATATATCTGAGCCTGAGAGTATGTATGTGAGTGCAGTGCCCACAGAATCCAGAAGAGGGCATCCAATGCCATGGAGCCTGAGTTACAGGTGGTTGTAAGTTGCCTGATGTGGGTTCTAGGAACTGAATTCAGGTCTTCTGCAAGAGCAGTAAATGCTCTTAGCACCTCAGCCATTTCTCCTCACCTTTCCTGTGTTTATTCAGATTATTGTTAAAAAAAAAAAAAAAAACACAAAAAACAAACAAACCTCTCCCTCCCTCTTCCTCTTCCCCTTCCCTGACCTACCCCCCCACCCCCATTCTCTTCTCTCAGCACAGGCCATTATGTAGTTAGAAAGAATGATTTTTCTAAAATGTGATCAGAATGGGATTAGAGAAATCTCTCTCTGTGTGTATGTATGTGTGTGTGTGTAGCCCAGTGGTTGAAAACTGGCCTAGCATTAATGAGGCCCTAGCTTGGATCCATAGCACTGGACAAAAAGAATCTAGGCTACTTTTACAATGCAGAAAGAACAGAAATGGAGGGGGGGGGGTGTTTCTGGAAAGACAATGAATTCTGAAGTCGTCTTTGTTCCAGAGTCTCAGCAAGGTCTGCTTGTTCATTCAAGGCCCCAGCCCACCCCACCCCGGAACCCCAGGCCCCTCACAATTCTTCCTTCCTTGATTGCCCAGCCAGTCCTGACTTTGGCTCTTTGTGTTTTATCATACACTGGGTATGAGCATTATTAAAACTTAATAGCAGCCAGGCAGTGGTGGCGCACGCCTGTAATCCCAGCACTTGGGAGGCAGAGGCAGATGGATTTCTGAGTTTGAGGCCAGCCTGGTGTACAGAGTGAGTTCCAGGACAGCCAGGGCTACACAGAGAAACCCTGTCTCGAAAAACCAAAAAAAAAAAAAAAAACCTTAATAGCCAGGCAGTGGTGACACACGCCTTTAATCCCAGCACTTGGGAGGTAGAGACAGGCAGATTTCTGAGTTCGAAGCCAGCCTGGTGTATAGAGTGAGTTCCAGGATAGCCAGGGCTACACAGAGAAACCCTGTCTCAAAAAACCAAAACAAAAGCAACTTAATAATGTCTGGTTTTGTTTCATGTCTGCTAAACATTCCAGGGCCACTATAGATGATTCCTAAAAGTTTGTAAAATTAGTTTGAAATCCAACATCTAAGGAAACTAAAAAGAAATGAAAAGTTATTTTCTTAGAGAAAACATATTGCAAAGGATAAGATGGGGGTTTTAAAAATACGTAGGCTCTAAAAAGGAAAGTAACAAAGATAGAAACATTTCAGGAATAAGCTGCTATTTTATTTGCTTGTGGCTGACCGCAGTTTGGTGACTGAATTCAGCAGAAATGTGACCACTCACATTGTAGGCTGGAAGCTCAGGCTCCCTGGTGGAAACCAGCTTCAGCAGAGCTGCCTGCCTTCCCGCAGAGCTCTGGAGAACCTGGTCCTTGTGTTGGGCTCCTGATAAGGTCAGCACTCCCTGGCTTCTGGCCACATCAGTAGAATTGCTCCGTCTGCAGTCACTTTGCCTTTGCCTCTTCAGTGTATCCAACTCCCTCTGCCTCTGTCCCCTAAGGTATATGCCACTGTATCTATGGCCCACCTCAAAACTCTTGACTTAACCACATATGCAGTGGTTTTTTCGCTATGTAGGTCACATTCACAGATCACGAGGGTAAGGACCTTGGCATGAAGCCTTTCTCTGAATCGCAGGAAAGTCTCAGCTGGCTCTCCCGCCCCTTCTTTCTCTTCTATATAAAGATTAAAATTCCTAAAACAGCTGATTCTAATAACTTCATGACTAGGCCAGTAGGGACAAACAGATGTTTAAAGCAGTATGGTTGAGCATGAGGAAAATACCAGAAGACTATATTCTCAGCTGTGGAACCCAGCAGGATCAGTAGCAGATGGCACTGAGAGACGTGACACGCTCAGAGTCGAGCTTGGTGAAGTCTCACTCTGTGGATCCACAGTACCCCATCACCCCAAGAGTGGCAAGGAGGGTTCAAGCATTAGAAGACACCATTGGGGAATAACCACTGGTGTTTATAACCAAGTGGGACTTCTTGCTCTAAATGGTTAAATGGAAAAAGTGTGTGGCCGACAGCCTAGCCAGGTTTTCCATAATGCTCTGCTTTGCAACAGATTATGAGATTCCAGGCTAAGACTGGCACAAAGGAAGCAGCTGCTCCCCTGCTGTCCTTATGTAATTCCTGCGAGGAGTGAGGAATTGGGGCCACGTCTCTGCAGATGAAAATAGGATTTTATGCAATAGGAAAGTAACGAATAATATATTCTGTGGGAAATGAAAATATGTCAATATTTCATAACTTTAAAAGGCTAGACTGGGCCGGGCAGTGGTGGCGCATGCCTTTAATCTCAGCACTTGAGAGGCAGAGGCAGGCGGATTTCTGAGTTCGAGGCCAGCCTGGTCTACGGAGTGAGTTCCAGGACAGCCAGGGCTACACAGAGAAACCCTGTCTCAAAAAAAAAAAAAAAAAAGGCTAGACTGGAACAGCATTGGGCAAGATAAAAATGTGGACTTACATGAGCAAGTCTGGATTTGCAGTGTGGATGGGTTTTAGCTCTTGGTATACTAACGCAGGGCACTGCATCCTGGGAGAGGAAGGCAAACATTTTAACTTCCTTGCCCTTTAGATGAGGAAAATGAGTTATCTTTATCTTCCCTACCGTAGAAAATTGAGGTCTTATGCTGGCTACAAAAAGTGGGCCAGTAAGAAATATATAGACTCTGCCAAGTGTGTTAGCATATGTCTTTAATCCCAGCACTAAGGAGGCAGAAGCAATCATATCTCTGTGAGTTCGAGGCCAGACTGATCCTACATAGTTCCAGGATAGCCTGGAAGTGAGACCCTGCCTCAGAGAAAGAAAAATATAAACTTTTTTGAAGTTTCAATGTGTGGTGCTTTGAATAGGTATGGCCTCCGGTAGGCGCATGTGTTTGAATGCTTGGCTCATAGAGAGTGGCACTATTAGGAGGTGTGGTCTTGTTGGGGTAGGTGTGGCCTTATTGGAGGAAGTGTATCACTGTGGAGGTGGGCTTTGAGGTCTCATATAAGCTCAAGCTACACCCAGTGACACAGTGGTGCTGGTCACCTGTGCTGCCTGAGGATCAAGATGTAGAACTTTCAACTCCTTCTCCAGCAGCATGAAACTCTAAGACATGATGTAACAAATATGTCTACCTGTGCAATGTACAAGGCCCCTAGGGAGTTAGGCCATGAGAAAGACATAGTGCCTGTCTTGTTGTTTCTTATAAGTGGTTATCTTAGTTATAGTTTCTATTGTTGTGAAGAGACACCAGGACCTCAGCAACTCTTACAAAGGAAAACATTTCATTGGAGCTGGCTTACAGTCCATGGGTTTAGTCCACTATCATCATGGCCGGGAGCATGGTGGCACACAGGAAGACATGGTGCTGGAGAGATAGCTGAGAGTTCGACATCTGTATCCACAGGCAACAGGAAGAGAATGTCTCACTGGGCGTGGCTGGAGCACCTCAAAGCTTCCCCTTAGTGATACACTTCCTCCAACAAAGCCACGCCCACTCCAACAATGTCATACCACCTAATAGTGCCACTCCCTATGGACCTAGCACTCAAACACATGAGTCTAAGGAGGGCATTCCTATTCAAACCACAACTGTGATAATTAGAATATAAGGTAGAAAAAGGCATATGACACAGATACCAGGGTCCAGAGTGGAAGACTGGCAAGGCTTTGGATGTTGTGTGGGCTGCCTTTAAGGATGCCAGGGCTGCCGGGCAGTGGTGGCGCATGCCTTTAATCCCAGCACTTAAGAGGCAGAGGCAGGTGGATTTCTGAGTTCGAGGCCAGCCTGATCTACAGAGTGAGTTCCAGGACAGCCAGGGCTACATGGAGAAACCCTGTCTCGAAAAACCAAAAAAAAGGATGCCAGGGCTGTGATCTTTGGGGATTCAGTGGGAAGAGGAGCCTGAGAGAAGAATCTGAACAAGTAAGGTACAGATAGCTTGAGGTGTGCACCAGGAAAAGTGATCCTGGGCCTGTAGAGTTTTAGGACATTTGAAATATCTGCCCATGGCAGGGGGGGGGGGGGATCTGGCATGGCGGGGGGGGGGGGGGTCTCGCATATCTTTTGGGCAGAGGTGGCTCGGGAGGTAAGTGATCTCCTGCCAAGCCTAACTGACTTCGGTCTTCAGACCCGTATGGTAAAAGAAGAGAACGAACTCCTGAAAGTCATCGTCTGAGCTCCACACCTGCGCTATAACACACATGCCCCTACCCAAGTAAGTAAAGAAATACAATTCTAAAATCTAAGACATTTAGAGGCAGTGGGGTTCCAGGGAGAGGGGTCAGTAAGTGCTGCAATGAGCACAGGGACCTGGGTTTGGCCCCCAGAACCCATGAGCACAGGCTCATATGCACACACAGGCACACGAATATAATCTGGAAAGATTAGCAAACATTCTAGCAGGAAACTAGAGAGCAGAAAGGGGTGGGGCTCAAAGTGTTTAAAGCAGCTGCCCATTCCCAAAATAGCACACCCCTATCTGTTATCCTGAAGCACCTGCTGACAGAAATGGTGAGAGGGGGACTTTGGGGGTCCACTGTTAACTCCTGCTCTGCAAGAGCTGTGGAGATTCTGCTAGAAGAGGTGGTGGCACCATAAAGAGTGGTGGAAGTGATGTGGTAGCCTGTGATTGTAACTGCGACACTTGGGAAACTGAGGCAGGAAGAACACTATGAGTTGGAGCCTAGCCTAGGCTACATATCAAGGCCCTGTTTCAAAAGAACAAAGACAAAAACTAAAAGAATGAGTTGGGCAGGCAGCTTTGATTCCCTGGCCAATGTAAACTTAGCCAATGTGATTTAAAAAAAAAAGAAAAGAAAATATATGGGCAAAAGCCACGATGGAGCTGAATCTCAAGAAAGTGTTTTTACAAGTGAACACAAGGAATGGGGATGTGGCTCAGCTGGCAGAGTGCCTGCCTGGTGCGCTGGAGGTCCTGGGTTTGATCCCAGCACTGCATGAAGCAGGCATGGTGTTCACTTGCAATGCCAGCGGTCAAGAGGAAGAGGCAAGAAGATCAGAAGTTTGATGTCAATCCTGAGCTATGTAGAGAGTTGGAGGCCAACCTGGACTACATGGGACTTTGTCTCAAAAAAAAAAAACACCTTGAAAAGTGATTAACTGTGTGTCACCTCCTCCCTCCCTTTCCTACAAACCATGTGCAGGACTGTTGTGGTTTGGGTGTGTCATTTGTTGGAAGCTCGGTCCTCCTAGGAGATGTTGGGAAGTGTGGAATCTTTAAAAGCTAAAGTTCAGGGCACTTGTTAAGTCATCAGAGGTGTTGCTGGTGGAAGGAATTAGGGAGTTTGTTTTCAGGAGAGTGGGCTGTTGTTACAAAAGGGCCCTCTCTCTCTGCTGCCTGGCTTCTCTCTGTGTGGTCCCCCTGCCAAGATGGCTGTCTTGGTGTGAGGTAGCCAAGAAGTTCCTTACCAGAAACCATCTCATCTTAAAGAGTGTCAGTCTCCAGAACTGTGAGTTAATTAAATACCTGTGTCTTTAAAGTGTCCAGCCTCCGTTCTTTTGTTATAGCCATAGAAAACAAACTGAGGCTGGAGCAGACCAAGGTGGAGCTATAGTGATCTAGAGTTTGGGTGGGAAATTGGTCTGGAACAGGAGATGAAGGCCAAGAGGAATAAGAAGGATTCTGCAAAGAAGGTGGCTTTACTGGGATGAAGAGAGCATCTTCACAAGAAAGGGACACCAGTGGACTAGTCTGAGACGGCAGAATGGAGTGTCTTTAGAGAGGCAGCCTGGTGTCAGGCTTTGGTTAAGGGAAGTAAACACAAGGGGCAAGGGTGGGGAAAGAAGAGAAAGCCTGCACTGTGCATCGGTCAAGCAGCCTGAGGAGACCTAGGGCACTGGTCTAAGCCAGATCGACAGGTCTATCAGTTCGCCCGTTGTGCTGGTGAGGAGGAAGATCACACTGGATGGGATGGGGGAGGCACAAGACGGACATGGACACAACAGGAGAAAGAACTGTGTCCTTCCCACTCTCAGGCACACAGTCAACACTTCTGACACCAGACTCTCCAGTGGACTCAGACTGGGGTGCCTACAATTCAATTCTGATACTATCTACCTAGAAAAGGCCGAACCCATAGATTGTAGGTGCAGTACCGTAAGTCTGTCCCCACTTCTCAAGCTGTGCGAAGGGTTACTTCAGACTCAAGTTATAGGTCTGAGTTCCCACAGATCTTCCTTAGGTTTGCTTAGTTGGCCAGGGCAGCTCACGTGCTCAGGGAAACACTTTACTGATGGTCATCCATGTATGAAAGAGTCTAGGACAAGAGGCACGATTGATGGCTAGACGGGAGGACGGCTGCAGGGATGTCGTGCTGAGTCTCCACCACCTCACCTTGGTCGGCTATCCGCTCGGAAGCTCTTCGGATCTCATCCTTGGAAGTTTTATAGAGGCTTCATTAGGAAACAATACTGCTTACAGTGCTGGCCATTCCTGACCAGACCCACCTTCAGCGGCTCTTGCCCCATCTGATCACGTGGCTGGTTCCCCTGGCAACCAGCTCCATCTTGAGGCTTTCCAGGAGCATGCCAAAGAGACCACCAACCAAAGAATACACGTGGAGGGACCCATGGTTCGGACCACATATGTGGCAGAGGAGGGCCTTGTTGCCCATCAGGGGAGGAGAGGCCCCTGGGCCTGAGGGTGTTAGAGGCCCCAGTATAGGGGAATGCCAAGGTGGGAAGACTGGAGTGGGTGAGCGGGTGGGTGGGTGGGGGAATACCCTTATAGAGGCAGGGGGAGAGGGGAGGGGATAGGGGGTTTCCAAAGTGAGAACCCGGAAAGGGGGAAACATTTGAAATGTAAATAAAGTATCAAAAAAAAAAAAAAAAAAGAGTTGCCTCTTTACAACAGAGAATGGGCCTATCTCAGGGAAATTCCAAGGATTTTGGTGCTCTGGGTTAGATGGCCCAACTCAGGAAGTTACACAGGTCTAAAGATCTCTGAGTCAGGAACCAGGGTCAATGACCAACTATTAAGAACAAAGATTCTTCCAACAGCCATATTACTCAGGAAATTACAGAGGTTTGTGGATCTCTCTGTAATGGCCAAATCTATATTTCACAATATCACAGGCTGTCAGGAGAGGTTGTTAACCCGGGCAATAACTGATTAGATAAGTCATGGGGAGCCAGGCTTCTCACCAGTACAGATAGTCACTGCATGCACAGGAAATGAGAGGAGAGAGGCTGCTCGGTGGGATTAGAATTGGAGGTAAGAGTGATATCATTTTGGATGTACCCAGATGATCTAGAAATAACTATAGCTCTAAATGGGTACATTGTTAGTTATAAGTACGCACATGTACTTCATATATCCCTAGCTAGATGTGTTAATGGGCCCAAGAACAGTCAAGAGTAAGTACCACATTTAAGACCCAGATCTTGGCTTCTAAAAGAATACTCTAGGAAATGGCTGTTGAAGGGCATGGAAGAAACCAAGTAAGCTTGGAGCGTCGTGCACAGCGAGCAAGAGAATATAAAAGAAATGGTGAAGCCCAGTTAAAAGGATAAGGAGCCGACGTGCAGGAGCTATGACTGGCCATAGAGGAAACTCTGGAAAGCTAAGACAGTGAAGTCAGGCATGGTGGCTGGCACACACCTTTAATCCCATCCCAGCACTCAGGAGGCAGAGGCAGGTGGATCTCTGTGAATCGAAGGCCAGCCTGGTCTACAGAGTCAATTACAGAACAGCTGGGGCTACACAGAGAGACTCTGTCTTGACAAACAAGGTAAAACAAAACTAACGCTAGCCTGTGTCCAATTCTTCCAACTGGGATAGCCAGGCTCATCTTGCACCGGGTTGGCCTGAAGGGAGAGAAGATTACCAGGTGAGGGTGGGTGAGTGTGAGGGTAAAAACCACACACACCCAGGAACAGCTTCGGAGAACTGGTTCAGTTTATTGGGGGGAACAAAGGCTATTTAAACCTTTGGTGGGTGAGTAGGGGTGTCAGGGTGAGTGTACGTCATTGGCTGTTGGGGGGACCAGGGTGCTGGAGATGCCTCATTTGCATGAGGAGGAATTTCAGGTGCTGCTGGACTTGATCTTATACAAGGAAAGGAAGTTTAGCCTGCCTATAAGCTACTTAACCTCCTCTAGCGAGGTGAGGGTGGGGGACACAGGACTGCATTCGCCAGGACAGGCAAGCCTGAGGCAGAGGGCTAACCATCCCACTCCTGCTGACCTCAGGACAAGATTTCCAGGGTTTGGGACATGCCTTGTCCCCACTCTTGCTCCAGGCCTGCTCCTCCTGGTCCCATAACCAAATAAATAAACAGCCAAATAAACAAAATAATGAAGTGAATGAAATAACCTACTGAATGAAATAGGAGTCCTTCAACCAATGCAGCCATGAAGGAATGGATACACTGAAGTCTGATGGAGTGTAGGATATTCACCTAGCTTTAATGGTCCCTCAAAGGGGAAATCACACTGAGAAAGCCTGGTAGTCACCAGCAAATCAAGTGACCACAATTACCCACTTTGTGATGGGACAAATTAGTGTCACGTGTCACCTGCTAGGGTGCAATGAGAAGTGGCTTCTCTGATGGTTTGTCCAAAGGTGAAAGACCTGATTCTAATTGTGATCAAACTCCAGCTTTGTGTTTCTCTACCGGAAGATGGCATTCCATGGCCCCTGAAGGGACCCAGGATGCAACGTGTGGGCGTGGCAGGGGCCACAGCCAGTGGACTCCAGCACCACAGATGTGACCTCACAGCTTCTATGTTGCAAGACTAGCTTAAATTAAAATCTACAAAAAGGGCCAGGCAGTGGTGGCACACGCCTTTAATCCCAGCACTCGGGAGGCAGAGGCAGGTGGATTTCTGAGTTCGAGGCCAGCCTGGTCTACAGAGTGAGTTCCAGGACGGCCAGGGCTACACAGAGAAACCCTGTCTCGAGAAAAAAACAAAACAAAACAAAACAAAATCTACAAAAAGAAGTGGCCTATAGTTTTGAAAACTGTTGGGTTATGAAAGCCAAAGAAGGCCACACAGGGTGGTGCACACCTGTGGCACTTGGGAAGTAGAGGCAGAAGTTTAAGGCCAGCCTGGGGTGCTTCGTGTGTGAGTAGTATATAATACTGCATATGTAAATAGTATGTAAAGTAAAGGGGTGATAACCAAGAGACTATCCAATTTTGAAAAAGACTTGGGGGCTGCTGGGGGCTCAGTGTATAATGTTACTCAGGATGCAATTCCCAGAACCCACACAGAGGTGGGAGGAGAGTGTGACTCCACAGCTCCACAAAGACGTCCTCATCGCTTCGTGTGCTCATACACGTACTTTGTTGTTGTTGTTTTGTTTTGTTTTGTTTTGTTTTTTCGAGACAGGGTTTCTCTGGGTAGCCCTGGCTGTCCTGGAACTCTGTAGACCAGGCTGGCCTCGAACTCAGAAATCCATCTGCCTCTGCCTCCCAAGTGCTGGGATTACAGGCGAGCACCACCACTGCCCGGCTTATACATGTACATGTTAATACTCATAAGACTGCTGGGAAAAAGAAAACCAGAAAACAAAACCAGACTGGGTTGTTGTGCCATGTAAACATCGATGTGGTTCTGGAAGGATCTTTTCACTGTAAAGATGTCATTGGGGCTAGGAGGCCAGCTTAGTCAGTGAAGTGCTTGCCTTGCAAGCTTGAGGAGATGAATTTGATCCCCAGGACCCATATGGAAAAATCAGACATGGTGGTGTCCCCTTGCAATCTCAGAGCTGGAGAGGTGGAGATCCTGCGGCTCTCTCCAGTCAGTCTTCCCCACTTGGAGAGTTCCAAAGCAATGAGAGACCCTGTCTCAGAATAAGGCAATACCTAGAGTTACTTACTGACCTGCACACACACACACACACACACACACACACACACACGTAAAGTCTCCCCATGTGTGCACAGCCCATCCCCCACATGAACACACAGGATACTATTGAGATATTTGACGACTTCAATGGAGTCTGGAGATCAGCCGCAAACATGTTAAATTTCCAATTTATATGTTTTTTTTTTTTTTTCTGGAATGCTCTGAGCGTTCTCATTAGTAAGAAAAACACATTACAGGGGCAACAGGGCTTTGACTCTGAAGGAAGGAGCCTCAGAGTCAGAGTTTAGCATCCAGGATGTTTATTAGGGAGTGCCTTTGAAATTGACACCTGTGGAAGAGAGGGAGGCAGGCTTGGAGGAAGGAAGCCTAAGACGGGGCAGCCTTAGCTGACCCATGAGGAGCTCTGAGCTACACAGTGCCACTCCGCATGGCCCCAACCTAGGTCAAAGGGATGGGCTTTATTTGTGTGTGTGCGTGTTTGTGTGTGCAAGTTCACATGCTCATGTGTGCGCGGGCGGATGGAGGTTACAGGCCCTTGGGCTTCTTCAGGAGCCATTGACCTTATTGTTTGTTTTCCTTTCTATTTTTCTTTGTTTTTTTGTTGTTGTTGTTTGGTTTTGTTTGGTTTTTTGAGACAGGGTTTCTCTGTGTAGCCCTGACTGTCCTGGAACTCACTCTGTAGACCAGGCTGGCCTCGAACTCAGAAATCCGCCTGCCTCTGCCTCCCAAGTGCTGGGATTACAGGCGAGCACCACCACTGCCTGGCTTTTCTTTGGTTTTTCAAGACAGGGTTTCTTCTTGTTGTCCAGGCTGTCCTGGAACTTGCTCTGTAGACCAGGCTGACTTCAAACTCAGACATTTGACTGCCTCTGCCTCCTGAGTGCTAGGATTAAGGCGTGGGCCACCACCACCCAGCACAAGTTCAAGAAACTTTTTGGTTTGGGTTTTAATATTTTGGTGTTTTGAGACAGGGTTTCTCTATGTAGACCAGGCTGGCCTTGAGCTCAAAAATCCACCTATCTCTGCCTCCCAAGTGCCGGGATTAAAGGCACGTGCCACCCACTCCCACTCCGTGACTACCTTGGTTTTTGAGATGGGGTATCTCACTGGTTTGGAAGTTACCAAGTAGGCTAGGCTGGTTGGTCGCTGAGTCTCGTGGGATCATTCTTTCTCCACTGTTAGCACATGCTGCCACACCTAGCCTTTTACATGGATTCTGAGGCTCAAAACCAGAAAGCAAACTCGTTACCAACTGAGCCAGTTCCCTGGCCCAGGCCTGAATTTAGAACTACACTTTAATCAGTTATTGGATGTGAAGGGTCCTGAAGATGAGGGTAATGTCCCCAAGGAGACCATTCCCCTTCTCTCTAGATGCCCGGCACACAGAGTGCCCAGGCAACAGCTATTGTTGGTTATTCAAAGGGACTGCATCACCTGGTGGGAAAAGTCTCACTTCAGGAACGAGGTCCCTTAGCCCTGCAGAATCAGAACAGGAGTGGACCTGGCACCCGGGAAATGATAACAGGTTTACCCCTACTTCCATAGTTTGCTTCCCAGGTCTACATATTCTCTCTGCTGGAGACAGCATTGTAGTAAAAAAAAATTATTCTCTGTCCTTATGCAACCTGGAAAAAGGTGTTCCATCTCTGCAGAGTAAGGCACCAGAGCACGTGCAGATACAGCCGGTGAGCAATACAGACAAATCCCTCATCAGGAATCCACCATCATAGCTTCTTTGTTGCAAGTTGAATGCCCTGGTCAGATGCAATGTTCTGTTAGATTCTATGCTAATGGAATATTCCAGAATCCCAGGGTGATGCCTGAGGGGTGAGACAATCAAAACACTCACCCAAACACTTGTCCATTCCTGTTAGAATGAATCACTCACCGAAGAAGGATTCCAAAGTATCCAGCTTGTGTTACCAGATGGTGCCTTAGGGATGTGACAACATTCCAGGAGTCTAGCACTGGCCTCTCTCTCGAGTTGGACACTGGTAGGAGCAGTAACTAGCTAAGCTCTGGTAAGTAAGAGCCTGTGCTACTGGGCTAAGAAGAGCCTTACTCTGCCACATGGTCACTCATGGAGCTGTAGTGCCAGCAATGGTGTGGCTGGTGACAAAGGCTGACTCAACTGGCTGAGTCATATTATATCTACCATTTTGCTATTCCTAGTGTCTGTGTGGCCTCTCTATTCCTCCATTACTCCTTTCTTTTGTGTTTAAAAAAAAAAGAAAATATTTTCAAGATGGGTGTGTGTATTAGTCAGGGTTCTCCAGGGTCACGGAACTTATAGGTAGTCTCTCTAGAGTAAGGGAATTAGTTGACTTACAGTCTGTAGTCCAACTCTGCAACAGTGGCCAGCAGCATCTGTGATCGAAGTCCAATGGTCTAGTAGTTGCTCAATCCCACAATGCAAACAGGCGAAGAAGAGAATCTTCCTTCTTCCAAGGTCCCTATGTAGGTCTCCAGCAGAAGGTGTGGCCTAGATCCCCCCCCCCCCCCCCACAGGGTTTCTCTGTGTAGCCCTGCTGTCCTGGAACTCACTCTGTAGACCAGACTGGCCTCGAACTCAGAAATCCACCTGCCTCTGCCTCCCGAGTGCTGGGATTAAAGGCGTGCGCCACCACTGCCCGCGGTTTATGGCCTAGATTAAAGGTGTGTACCACAAGGCCTGGATCTGGGACTTGGTTTGTCCCAGATGACCTTGAACTCAGAGATCCCCTTGCCTTAAGTCTCCTGGGATTCATAGCCACTATGCCTCAAGATCTCCATGCCAAGATCCAGGTCAGAAACTTGTATCTCCCAGCCTCAAGATCTGGATCACAGGCGAGCCTTCCAATTCTGGATTGTAATTCATTCCAGATAGAGTCAAGTTGACAACCTGGAATAGCCACCACAGTGCAATAATACATGCCTATAATCTCAGCGCCCAGGAAGTAGAGGCAGGACGATGAGGGGTTCAAGATTATCCTTGGCTACGTAGGAAGCTTGAAGCTAGCCTGAACTACTTGAGGCCTTGTCTTAAAAAAAAAAAAAAAAAAAAGAGGTGTGGGGCTGAAGAGATGACTGAGGGATAGAGAGAGACTGCTGCTCTTGAAAAGAACCTGAGTTTGGTTTCTAGCATCCATGTCAGTTGGGGGATATGACAGCTGACCTCTATGGGCACCAGCGTTCACATGCAGAGACACAGACAACTAAAAATACATTTTTTTAAAAAGTGAATAAAGAGATACTTTCAAGGTATTGTTTTAATTGCTTGTCTTGTATGAAAGGCTATTGGTGCTCCCTCTAACACTCATGGTATCTGTGGTCTAGCCAGTGAATGGGCCGGCTCCAAACCCCATCTGCTCTCTGACTTGTCAGACCTCCCCTGGCTCCAACTGCCTGGGTTTGGATTCTTCAGGAAGCAGACTGAGACAGATTTCAGTGCTCAGGATATTTTTTAGAGAGAGCATTGGAATCAACATCTGTGGATGGGAGGGAGGGGAAGGAAGCAGGATTGAGCAGGAGGGGTTGAAATGAGGGCAGACTGACGGCCTGAGCTAACCCCACCAGGGAGCCCATAAACAGAAAGGCCACATCACCACCCTGTGCAGGGTGGATGTCCCTGGCTCTATTTTTGCTGTGACTTGTCAATGGATTTGGGCTACTGGGAAAAGATGTATCTCTCTTCAGAGGCAAGGTTGCTCTCTGCAGATAAGACAAACTCTAAAGGAAATGATTGTGATAGCCATGTACCACCACAGTCCTGAGAGCTCAAAGGAAGAGTTAGCCAGTGGTCTGAATAACCACCACAGGGGTTAGGCCAGCAACTTATTCTCTAATTGTTCAGGTAAAAATTCATGTTTGACTGGTAGCAAAACAGTGGAGCACTTAAGTGAAACCCATAGGAGGGAAAAACCATTATGCTATGTTTTTCATATTTCTTTTTATATTTATGAACATGGAGTGTTTTTTTCTGCGTATGTATGTGTACTCTGTGCATGTCTGGTACAGCCAATGTCAAAAGAGGGTGTCGGATCCCCTGGAACTGGCATTATGGATTGCTGTGAGCTACCATGTGGGTGAACCAAACCCTGGTCCTCTGCAGAAGCAGCGAGTGCTCTTACTGCCTGAGCCATCTCTCCAGGCCCCTGCCCCTTTTACAGTAACATTTTAATCCAGGGTTTCTTTACATGCAAGGCAAATACTCTACTAGTAAGCCACATCCCCAGCCTAAGTATATAACTTCTCTGCAAGTCCGAAATACATTTTTAAAAAAGCTTTTCCAAAAAGAATACTGAGTGATTGAAGAAGCACACGAAAGAGCCACCCACTGCTGATGCTGAGATGATGAAAATCTATTTCAGTTTGCAATCCTGGCTCTCTAGGAGACCCAGTGGGAGACAAGCCTGAAAACAGCAAGTTGAGCTTTATCTTTCCTAAGGCAATACAATGTATGAGTCTTAAGAATGGGGTAATGGAACCGGGCAGTGGTGGCACGCGCCTTTGATCCCAGCACTTGGGAGGCAGAGGCAGGTGGATTTCTGAGTTTGAGGCCAGCCTGGTCTACAGAGTGAGTTCCAGGACAGCCAGGGCTACACAGAGAAATCCTGTCTCGAAAAAACCAAAAAACAAAACAAAACAAAACAAAAAAAATGGGTAATGGGCTGGAGGGATGGCTGGGTGGTTAAGGGCACTGGTTGCTTAGCCAGAGAACCTGGGTTCGATTCTTAGTTAGGGCTTCTACTGCTGTGATGAAACACTGTGGCCCAAAGCAACTTGGGGAAGAAGGGTCTATTTGGCTTATGTTTTCACAGTACTCTTCATCATCAAAGGAACTTGTAAGGAGCGGTTAGAATATTCGCCATCACTAGATGGCGCTGTCGTTCTGAGGAAACTTGCGGGTAGCCCGCGAAAACCCCGAAATGCATTATGGGTGTACACGTCTAATCACCGCCCATTCCCGGGGCACACCAACCAATGGAGTGCACGCTGCCCCGGGACTATATAACAGCGCCATTCTGGGGCCCCGGGGTCTTTCCTCTTTTCATTATGCAATAAACGCATTGCTGCAGAAGGATCCGTGTGTCCGCGTGGGTTCTTGCTGGCGAGACCAAACAGCGCGCCGGACAAATGGTGCCGAAACCCGGGAACTAGCGACTTCATCATCGCCGGTGCCAGAGGAGACCCTCCGCTTCTGCGGAGTGGATTCAGAACTGCAGGACTGAAGGCAAGCTCTGAGAGGTATGTCTGTCTGCGACCTTTTCCCCCACTTTCCTCCACAATCGGCTGACGTGATAGAAGCTATCCTTATGGTATCGGCCGCACTCGCCCTCTTTATGGGGACCATGTCTTTGTGGAAGCTGGTAAAATCA
>CM052706.1:43555246-43565911 GCA_028551405.1 Uromys caudimaculatus
CTGCCCCGGGACTATATAACACCGCCATATTGGGTCCCGCGCGGTTCTCTTACTATCAACAACAACATTAAAGCTGAACTGTAGAAGAAGCCTGCCGTGTGTCCGCGTGTCTTCTTGCCGGCGAGAGGCACGCGCGCCTCACAGGAACTCAGGACAGGAACTCAAGCATGGCCAGAACTGGGCAGGAACTGAATGAAGCAGAGGCCATAGAGGGCTGCTGCTTACTGGCTTGCTCCCCATGACTTGCTCAGTCTGCTTTCTTATAGAACCTAGGACCACTTGCCCAGGGATGGCACTACCCACAATGGGCCCAGCCACAATCACTAATTAAGAAAAGGTTCAACAGGCCTGCCTACAGCAACTCTTATTGAGGCATTTTCTCAAATAAGGCTCCCTCCTCTCCAGTGATTTGACTTGTTGATGTAAAACTGGCCTGCATAGCTTCCCCAAATGTGGCAGGTAGCTCACAACCATCTATAACCTCAGTCTGGAGAGATTCAACACCCTCTTCTAGGCACTGCACGCACATACGTATTTAAGAACAAAGAATGGTAGGGCAAGAGTGGGGACACTGATGTCACTACAGCTAGATGGGCCTTTAGGTATGCCTCGCCTCTGCACATGTCAGTCTTACGAATTTCCACATGGTGTTGCTGTTCTTGGGTGGAAGCAGAGCTCGGTGGAAAAAAGCACTTGACAGCCATGAGTGAGGTCTGCATTCGTCCCCAGAAGCACAAACACCGTTTCCACTGGGCCTAGGGATGCAGGCCTGCAATCTCAATTACTGAAGAAGGGGTAGTCACAAGTTCAAGACCTGACAGGGCTATAGCATTCAAGACCAGTCCAGGAAACTTTAGAGGTCCTGTTTCAAAAGGAAAAGGGGGACTAATGTTCGTGCCAACCTAGAACTGAGGAGGTGAGGCGGAGAATCTGAAGTTTGAGATTTATCTAGACCATATAGTGAGATCCAGTCTCAAAAATAAAAAACCAACTGAAAATCTACCACCACCCTCTCTGCTGGCAAAAAATAAAAATAAAATGAGTTTCTACCGCCTTCCCTTTGTTCCTCTCCCTTCCTTGGCCACCATGGAACTTAAGAGCATGAAGATGAGTCTTCCTCAGCGTCCCGGTACCGAGCCTAGGACTGAGTCCCAGAGGGAGGCAGGAAGGAGCCATTTTCTTCCTTGTCAGTTTCCTGCCTTCTTGTCCAGCTAAGTCTTGCCCAGCAAATGTTTCCTTTCTCTCCCCCCTTTCCTCCCAAGAATACTTAGCCTTCTGTCTTTGCTTCGGAAGTGACACCTGTAACCCTTCAACAAAGGCTTCTAAACGTACAACAGAGTTTTCTGTGCTCCAGTGGACCCCACCCCAAACTATAGAGCGTGAAAAGCTGCCTTTGTATAAACGAACACATGATGGTAGTGCTGGATGCTGAGAACGGAGGATGCAGTCAAAATGGCGTCACCCCGTGCCCTGTTTCCTGTCTTGGCCCATCCATCATGACCTTCCTTCTACCTCTCCTGAGAACAAAAGGCATCCATGCTTCCCAGAGCGCAGAAGCACACCTTCCTCCAGGGAAAAGTGCAGCTAGACTGCTTGGCCCTTTGTCCCCGAGCAACGAGCTTGGGCATGTATGTGTCAGGCCACACCATTTCATCATGTCTTTGAGAAATAATTAAGGGCAGAACAATACACACACCACTTTAAAAATCAATTGCCGTATTAAACACCAAAAGCCACCACTTCCCAACTAAGTTACCTGGGAAGTTTGGATAAAGTTGTTTTATTACCTGCCCTCTCCCACGGCTGGGCATCGCACTCAGGCTGCCTGTATGTTTGTTACAGGTGCTGGACCCCAGCTCTGGGAAAATGTCCCACCTCAGATAAAGTAATCGCTGAATGACTACAGGGAGTGGAGGGAAACCTGGCCAACTTCCAAATAGGCTTCTGGCTGGAGACTTGGAACACCCCAGATGTTTCTCTTCTGTTTCTAGGTGCTTTCCACACAGTGGCTCATGAAAAAACTCAGAATGGCTCTGCAGAACAGAGCTGTCCTGAGATGAGTGCTTGCCTGAAGGCAATCAGTGGCAGCAGTGGGGCCAATCCACAGGTTTGGTGAATGATGCTGGTGATATCAGGACACCAGCAGCTCCTGGGGCTTTCAGAGTAGAGCTCTCTTGAATCATGGCTGCGGGAGGGCGTGAGACTCTGAGACGGCAGATGAGCTCATGTGGCAAAGTCGCTGGGCTGAAAATGTCCTGAAGCTCTCCGGCAAGGTGATAAACTCCAAACCCATGTATCTATGCTGAAGAAAAGGGAAATTGCACAAAGCTGTGCACGTGGGCGGGAAGACAACAATGTATTGAATCATTCTTTTAGGCAGTTAGTGTGAAGTGTGCTCAGATGAGCTGGAAGCCGTGCTTTGTTCCGAGAGCCCGAGTTAATAGTGTTTGCTGAATACAACAGCCTCCATACTAAGAAGGCAGAGAACACAGCTCTAATGGTTATGCCTGGTCATCAATTTGATTATATTTGGAATGAAGTACAATCCAAAATTGGATCACCTGTGATCCAGATCTTGAGGCATAGTGGCTATGAATCCCAGGAGACTAAGGCAAGGAGATCTCTGAGTTCAAGGTCATCTGGGACAAAGCAAGTCCCAGATCCAGGCATGGTGGTACACACCTTTAATGTGGGCCACACCTTCTGCTGGAGGCCTACATAAGGACATTGGAAGAAGGCAGACTCACTCTTCCTCATCTGCTTGCCTTGTGGGTCTGAGCAACTACTAGACCATTGGACTTCCATTCACAGTTGCTCCTGACCATTGTTGGGGAGTTGGACTACAGACTGTAAGTCATAATAAATTTCCTTACTATATAGAACTTACTACCCATACCCATAAGTTCTGTGACTGAGAATCCTAATACAACAGCTGAAAGCATTTTATTCAAGAGAGTTGAGAAGCATCATTCAGAATCATGCATTGAATTCTTCTGGGAAACCTTAAAAGAGGATCTTACAGATTCACCAGGGTTATAAAATAACAAGGCAGATCCCCACCAGAATTCAGATGGTGTCTTAGTTAGGGTGTTACTGCTGTGAACAGACACCATGACCAAGACAAGTCTTTTAAAGGACATTTAATTGGGCCTGGCTTACAGGTTCAGAGGTTCAGTCCATTATCAAGGTAGGAGCATGTCAGCATTTAGGCAGGCACGGTGCAGGCAGAGCTAAGAGTTCTATATCGGCCGGGCAGTGGTGGCGCACGCCTTTAATCCCAGCACTTGGGAGGCAGAGGCAGGCGGATTTCTGAGTTCGAGGCCAGCCTGGTCTACAGAGTGAGTTCCAGGACAGCCAGGGCTATACAGAGAAACCCTGTCTCGAAAAAACCAAAAAAAAAAAAAAAAAAAAAAAAAGAGTTCTATATCATCTGAAGGCTGCTAGTGGAAGAATTCCTGGGGCCAAGCATATACAAACCATCACAGATGGAGAATGGTCCTGAAGCTCATGTGCTTTGGGCTTTTGGAAAGTGCCTAAACTATGAGGGTTCAGATGTCAACACAAGGCTACCCAAAGAGGGAGCAAAATTAGATGGTGCTATCAGTGTGTGGTGTGTTAGAAACTTAAACAAATGGGGCCTAATTAGGATGAGTAGGCCACTGGGATAGAAGTGTCACTACAAGGGTTTTTTTTTGGTTTTTCGAGACAGGGTTTCTCTGGGTAGCCCTGGCTGTCCTGGAACTCAACTCTGTAGACCAGGCTGGCCTCGAACTCAGAAATCCACCTGCCTCTACCTCCCAACTGCTGGGATTAAAGGCGTGCGCCACCACTGCCCGGCTATCTCTGAATTCTTAAGTACAATCTATTTTAGTCAACCAGTCTGGCCAGCACTAGTCGCCAGAGACCATTAGCCTAGGTGGAATCAAGTTCTTTAAGCTGTAACTCTAGAGGGCCGAACTCTTCCCAGGGGACAGAATGGAGTTATCCTGTTAGTAACTTTGTGTTAACATGCATTTGCCCCAGTCTTAGCACCCTTCTAGATGGTGCTGGCTTTCCTGAGCTTGGAAGGCACAGTCCTTACTTTCGACTGAGATGAGTTCCTAAGAGGTGATTTCTAATTTGTGTCTCCCACGGCTACCAGGCCACCGTGTTATAAATACCTAACTCTCAGAATAATGAAGCCCAGAGTGTTTACTGCAGGAAGTATGTCTCAAGCGGGGCAGCTGGCTCAGAGGCAACCATGGAGCCTCAGTGCAGAGCAGAGCTAGTCTCTTGGCTTGCTCAGGAAGCGAGGGAGTGCCCGGGTGGGGCGTCTTTCTTTGACCCACCTTCTTCAGAGGTTGGGGAGATGCCAGGCTGGGGGTGGGGGTGGGGGAATGGTTTCCTAGCAATGCTGGTGAATTAATGAAGTCCTTTGTTCAAGCGCATAAAAAAGAAAAGCTAAGCCTGGATATGGTGGTCAGTGTTTACAATTGCAAACGGGGCTGCTAAGGTGTTAAGCATAAAGCTCTTTCTTTCCAGTTTGTCAATATGATTCTAGAGAAAGAAGTTTTAATTATTTTTATGCTGTAGGAAATTAACTCTACCTGCAAACTAAGCACTTTTCCTTTCCATGGACTTACCGGCATGACACAGTTTCTGTCTCAGAGTTCAGTTTTTATGTTTTGTTTTGATCAGCGTAGCAGAAAAGCTGCACAAAAATCTTACTCACCCCTAATTGTCTTGCCTCTTGAGACTTACACTCTATCAAGAGTCTCCAGAGCTAAAGGGGGAGCTGGTTAAAGGTGTAATCATCAAGACAGGGACTTGGCTAACATGGGAAACAAAGCAAGAGTGGCCATGACGGCGCACTTTAGTCTTGTGAGTCTCAGGGCATGTTGGTTGCTTCTTTGTGTTTCATGTTCTGGTTTTACTGGAAAGCATGGCCTCTGGGAGGTACAGCTCCCTCCTCACGCAGGGCAGGTACCTCACTTCCCTTGGACTTAGCAGCCATGAGCTGGGACCCCTGCAGTTCCATTAGAAACCTGTGCTTGTGGAATAGAGTGGACATATGGCCTCTGTCTCCTCTGCTCACCCCATGCTCCTTTGTCTCAGCTGATTTCAAAACAGGAATGACTAGGAAAGTCACAAGGCCGAGCATTACCTCAGGTGTGCAGCTTTTCCGAGCATCTGTTGTTGGACGAATAAGGAAAGATGGGCAGAAACAACAGATTCTCCTGCCCTTTCAGGGTCTTTTGTCTTCTGCTTATCAATCTGCGCTTCCATTAGTGCCATTAACATCAGTCCTTACAGTTCAAAGAACTAGGTATGGGCTGGGGCGGTAGACAGCCCGCAGCAGAGCCTGCTCAGCATCCAGAAGCCTTGGGTTCTATGGCTGGCCTTCATCACACATATCACCACCACCATCGCCATCATCGCCACAATTAGCAGCATCACCTAAATTCCTTGCCTGATGTCATTAGCATGACTAATGTCTAAAACTGTTGGCAGGGCAACCAAAGCCATCTGCCACCCACTCTCAGGCCTCCTCCACTTGAGCTTTCCAGTGGTAGGCAGGCTCAGGACTTCCTACATTGTTCTTTCATTTGGGAATGCCTTTTATCCTGTTACTACTGCCAAGCTGAGGCCAGGCAAAGCCTCTCAGTTGAGCTTTCCCCGACTTACTGAGCTCTCAGTAACTGGTCCATCACAGCTCAACCTGTGATGGACCAGTTAGAAAGTGCTCAGATCTGCCATTGTATACTTCCACTACAACCTTTAAACCCTCTTAGCAATAATGAGCAAAAACCAAATTCATTTCACACTGTGATCCAATGCCTTAGATTTCAATGCTGTGTTCTTCATTTTAACAGCTCTGAAATTAGAACATAGCAGTGAGATGTTTTGATAAGATTTTATTTATTGCTTCTTAGAGGCAGGGTCTCTCTGTTTAGCCCTGGCTGTCCAGAACTCACTCTGTAGACCAGGCTGGACTTAAACTCAGAGATCTGCCTGCCTCTGCCTCCCAAGGGCTGGGAATAAAGGAGTGTGCCACTATCACCTGGTGAGATTTTTAAAAAATGTATGTACGTGGGTATTTTGTTTGCCCGTATGTCTGCACAGTACCTTGTGCCTGAGGAGGGTGCTGGGTATCTTGGAACTAGAGCTATAGATGGCTGTGAGCTGCCATGTGGATGCTGGGAATTGAATCTGCTCTTACCACTGAGACACCTCTCCAGTCCCCAAGCCCTGGTTTTATCATTCTTAGTAGTACCTAAGATAATGGCATGGCTCATATCTGGTGGCATTTTGATTTGCTGAAATGTAGCACAGATCTGCAAGCTTCCCTGTTATCCTTGTTTACAGGGGATGTTCTCTTATTCAGATTCTTGTTCTTCCGGTAATGAGATTTGTTGGTCATTACCCATGAAAATGATTTGCCTGCTCATTAAATAATTGCCATGTGCAACTTCAGAAGCTACTTGGAGAAGCTGGGTGTGGAGCACTGGGGAGGCTTGAGGTAGGATGGTCATGAATTTGAGGCCAGTTGGGGCTGCACAGACAGATGTGTTTCAAAAACAACCCCTTCAAAACAAATCAGGCCTTAGGGGAACTGGACTCCACTCCTGTTTACGCTCATACAATAGGATTAAAAACTAAGCCTGGTTCTATTACCATCAACACAATTCAGCTGTGCACACAAACATGACCCTTTTCTTCCTAAAAATTCCTTGACAAATTTCACACATGTATATAATAAAATGTGGTCATTTTCACTCCCCACTGCCCTCGTCTCTCATTCCTTGCTTGCTTGGCTGCCTGCCTGCTTTGGAACCCCAAGGGCTGACCTCACCTCAAGATTCTCCTGTCTCAGCCTGCAGCATTCGGTGATGACAAGCGTTGGCCACCACACCTGGTTTGTGCGCATGACTGACTTCAAGACATTCTCATCCAGGAAGAAGAATTTGCAAACACCTTATCGTGCTTTCAGGCAGGGACTTCCCCAAAGCCTTTTTTTGGAAAGAATACATAAGTGACCAAACTCCTCAGGGTAAACAGCCACCTCCTCAGCAAGACTACTGGGTTTATCAATGTTAAACTCTCCTAGGCTTCTTTCCAAACCCTCCCCTTTGCCCATCATAAGCCATCACACCACTCAGTCCCAGTCAAGGCCCCTCGATGAAAGACCTGCCATAAACCAAATTGCCCAAATTGTATAACTAGCTCACCCCTGACCTCTCTTTTAAGATACTACAATGACTTAACATGGTGGACTCCCTTGACTGCTATGAAACAATATGGCTGGCTTTAATGGAAGTCTGGGGAGATAAATTATAAACTTTCTGAGGGAAAGCATACTGCTTGCTATTTATGTTCACCGACCCCGGGGTGTCCAGACATTGGAGGAAGATGGAGGTCTGAGAGTCAGTCCATCAAGAGGAACAGGAGGGAGGACAGAGTATGTCGGTGCAGCTGAACATCACAGCTGCACTCAACAGTTCTAAATCTTGCTTTCTATTGGCATTACTGGACTTCAGTATTCAGATGGTATTGCTTTAAATATAATAGAGCTGGGCTCAGCAGCCTAAGCCTATAATCCAAGCCCTGGGGAAGCTAAGGCAGGGAGATTAGGTGTGCTTGGGAAGGCTGGGTTAGAGAGAGATTTTGTCTCACAAAGCATGTTTTTTTTGTTTTGTTTTTTTTCTGGTTTTTCGAGACAGGGTTTCTCTGTATAGCCCTGGCTGTCCTGGAACTCACTCTGTAGACCAGGCTGGCCTCGAACTCAGAAATCCACCTGCCTCTGCTTCCCAAGTGCTGGGATCAAAGGCTTGCGCCACCACTGCCCGGCTACAAAGCATGTATTTTAATGTATCTCTGTATTAAAAAACATTGAAGCTTGTCTCAAGCTCTTAACTTCAAGGGACTGTGTCATCTCTGAAGAGGTTTGCTGCATACAGTGGATAATGGACTGCTGTGATCATATTTTCTTTAGGATGGTCAATTATCACAGATAAAAAGGGCTAACCAAATCTCTAATTTCTTTTCTTTTTGTGAGACAGCGTCTCAGTAGTCTGGGCTAGCTTGGAACTCACTGTGCAGCCAAGGATTAATTTTATCTCCTGATTCTTCTGGTCTCCTAGACAGGGATCACAAGAGGTATACCAACAAGCCTCCTCATCACCTCTGAGACAGGGTCTATTATATAGCTTAGGCTGTCTTGGAACTCTGTAGACTAGGCTGGTCTCGAACTCACATAGAAATTTTCCCAAGTGCCACTACTCCCAGGCAAACCCTGTGTTTTTTATATCTAAGTTCCTAAATAATTTCACCTAAGCATTGGAAGGGCAGCTATCCACCTTTCTCCGCACACCTACGTCTAACTCTCCTGGTCCCAGCGATCTCAACAAGTCAGCCACTTTGCTGCCTGAGCCTTTTTGCTCAGTTTTCTCAGGACCCCTCACCCATTCACCTCCTGGGTTACAGCGGATGCTTCTGGAATCACCCTACGGGCCCCGGGGACCGATCCCAGGAGCCTCCCCAACACCACCCTGAGCTTATCTGCTCAGCAATCTGGCCTAGCAAATTCGCCCTCGGCCTCTTCCTCCCGACTGCCTGGGACCCAGCTGCCATTCAGAGGCTCGCCCTGCCGGGTCACTTGGTACGACACCCTGGGCGGTGGTTCAACTGAGGCCGGGGTGTACCCGCCAGCAGGCCGCGTGCAGCTCCGACCGCCTCAGCGGCGCGCGCAGTCACGGGCGTTGGAAATTCCGGCGCGTGCGGCTCCCGGCTGGCGGGGGCGGGGCCGCCGTGGAGTGAGCCTGTGACGTGGGGGGCGTGTCCCCGCGAGGCCCCACCTCCTCTCCGCGCCCTCTCTGGCGGGTCGGGGTTACATGGCGGCGACTGCGGCAAAGCGAGAGCCTCGGAAACGCCGCTGCCGCCAGCACAGCCGGAGACCTGAGCCGACCTTGGGGGCTGTCCGCGGGCCCTGCACTCTCTCGATGAGTCGGAGAAGTCCCGTGAGTGTGTTTGATGTGTGTGGCCGTGTTTGCGGGCCGGATCGGGAGGGAGCGGCGGAGGGCCCGGCAGCGGCGCCGGCTCCCGCGTCCATTGTGTGTGACCCTCCGGGCGGCCGCCGCTCAACAAAGGCGCTTTTGTTCCGTGTGCCCGCTCGGCCCGGGCTGCGCGGCCGGCTGTGAGGGCCAGGTTCCCGCGTGGGGCTGGCGGCGCGGCCGGCGCGCCCCTCCCACCCGGCACGCCCCTCGCCGGGCAGCCGGCCGCGGGCATAGCTGGCGGGCCCCTCCGCCTGCACCGGGCTGTGCTACGCGGGTTCGAGTCCCCGCCGCCTGCGCCCGGCTCCGCGGGTTCGAGTCCCCGCCGACGCGCAGGCGAGGGCGGTGGTCCAGGAGCGCCTGAGGCGGCGGAGGCTTGCCTTCCTGGCTCGCTGCCTCCCTCAAGCTCTCCTGTCTCCTCCCCCCAGCCCGCCCGGGTGACTCGGCCTCAGCTGACTCCGGCCGGGCAAAGTCTCCGGCTCGTTGCGTAGCGCTGTGCTCCTGCCCCTAAGTCCGCCCAAGTTTGTGCCTGGCGGTCCACGAGGTGCCGGGGACCGGCCTGAGACGGGGCTCCTGGCACCTTTCCGGACGTTAAGGTGTGATCCGGAAAAACACCCTGATGAAAACGTACGTTACCGGTTACAGGCCTCCTCACTTGGAGCTTGTTATAATCGGACCTGGGAGTTGTGAGGAGTGGAGGGCTTTCGGCCGCCTTTTGTTTCTGCCTGGCGTGAGCTTTCTGGCTCAGGTGCCTTGGGGAAGCTGCGTGTAGCAGGCTTCTTTAGATCGCTTTCGTGTTTTACCTTTCTTTGATTTGAAAGTAGGAAAGATCGAGCGAAGGGACCTGGTAAAGGAGAGTTAGGTCTCCGTACTGTATTTGAACAGTTCGTGTTCGTTGCTAAGAGTCCGGAGGCAGTATTAACTTTTTATGGATACAGATGATTGTCAGAGGGAGAAATAAAAACATTCTCAGGCCATTAAACGAAGAGCACCTAGCTTCAGAATAATTTTCTAATTGATTATTCTAGCGTGTTTATTGTGGCAAAATTCGGAGTTTTGACGTTCTGTCTCTTTAACGTTGGAGAACTGAGTTGGAAAGAATGATTTGAGTAGAGAAGAACGTAGGGTTTAACCAGGGTCCGGTTCTCAAAGGGTTTTTGTTGGTTGTTGAGACAGTCGCCACGTAGTCCCAGCTGGGCTTTGAGATACGATTCTCCTGCCTCGGCTTCCTGCTGGGTTTAACACGTGTGCACCGTTACACTCAGCTTTAGAGTTTCTTAGAAATGACAGATTTTAGTGTTAGGAAATGATTTTGAATTGGGTGGAAGAAACATATCTTTAGCTTTTAGTTGCTAAAAATCTGTTTGTAAGGGGTTTTAACATATATGTTGTATTCATGTAATTACATCATAAATTTTGCTTTACTGATGCCCCGATTAATTATTGTCATCTCGGAAGCTTGCCAGATTTGAGCAGACTGTTCTATCGCTTCAGTATTACTGTTCAGAAAAAAAGATCCTGGAAAAATGAAACATTGTTTAGAATCAGCTTTCTATATGAGGATATTTTGGAATTTAGTCATTTGCAGAAGAGGATTAAAAGTAGCCTGCCCACTTTTTGCGATTAAAAAAGACTC
>CM052706.1:43576505-43671380 GCA_028551405.1 Uromys caudimaculatus
CAATGGCTTGGTTTTTTCTGCTGTAGACAATGACTGTGACAAAAGAGTAGCCATCAAGAAAATTGTCCTCACCGATCCCCAGAGTGTCAAACATGCTCTCCGTGAAATCAAAATTATTAGACGACTTGACCATGATAACATTGTGAAAGTGTTTGAAATTCTTGGTCCCAGTGGAAGCCAGTTAACAGACGATGTGGGCTCTCTCACGGAGCTGAACAGCGTCTACATTGTTCAGGAATATATGGAGACAGACTTGGCGAATGTGCTGGAACAGGGCCCTTTACTGGAAGAGCATGCCAGGCTTTTCATGTATCAGCTGCTACGTGGGCTCAAATACATCCATTCTGCAAACGTACTGCACAGAGATCTCAAGCCAGCTAATCTCTTCATTAACACTGAAGACTTGGTGCTGAAGATAGGTGACTTTGGCCTGGCACGGATCATGGATCCTCATTATTCCCACAAGGTATGTAGAGAGCGGTCTCCACCCAAGCTCCAAACTGATGCTGGCTCTTTTCCTGATGCCGGTCTGCTTTCAATCAGTCTCCAGGATGTGACTGAAGGTGAAGTGGACTCCAAGTTACATAGAGCCCTCACCGTGGCTGGTTGTGTTAGTACTGAAGGTCTCAGGTGTACAGCTTCTTCCGTTTGTGTCTGAGACTGGGTCTTGCCTTGTGGCCGGGGTGCCTTGGATTCTAGGGCGTAGTCTAACCTGCACTCAAACTCACTTGTCCTCAGCCTCCTAATAGCGGGATTCCAAGCATGTGGTGCCATTTAGTTAGTTATTGTAATTGAAATTCTTACTTAGTTATTTGAGTCTAGGGTCCCGTTTGAAGCTTTCCCAAGTGTTGTCTTTTGACCTTTTGATGATGCCGAGCTATTCTACACTGCACTATCGCTATACGCTATTTAAATAGAATCTAGTTTGAAATTTAAATTTGCATGAACTGGCAATTAAATACAGCCAAAAAAGTCACTTCATAGCAACTTCCCTTTATAAGCAGCTTTTTTTTTCATATAAGAACTTACAGTGTCTTCCAAGCAGAACTCTAGCCTTTTGATTTTAAATTGGAGTCTTAGGTAGTATCTTAATGTAAAAACAGAAAAGTAAGCTGGGCATGGCTGTGCACACCTTTAATCCCAGTGCTCAGGAGGCAGAGGCAGCTGGATCTATAGAAGTCAAGGCCAAAAAACAAAAACAAAAGAAAAAGAAAAAGCCGGGCAGTGGTGGCGCACACCTTTAATCCCAGCACCTGGGAGGCAGAGGCAGGTGGATTTCTGAGTTCAAGGCCAGCCTGGTCTACAGAGTGACTTCCAGGACAGCCAGGGCTACATAGAGAAACCCTGTCTCGGAAAACCAAAAAAAAAAAAAAAAAAACAAAAACAAAAACAAAAGAAATCAAGGCCAGTCTGGTCTACACAGCGAGTTCCAGGCCATCTAGGATTGAGATTGTCTCAATAAAATAAGTAAAATATAAAAGTGGAACTGATTGGGTGACAAAGAACCCCTGAAAGATTGCATGGCATTCCAAAGTCATGCCTGAAACAAACAAATCTTCATTCATGCATGTTGTCTTACTGGATGTCTGCCGTCCATTCATAAAAAGGAGAGGAGGTGTTGGTGAAATGGCTCAGCAGAAAGGCTCTTGAAGCAAGCCTGATATTCTAGTTCCCTGGAACTCACACCGTAGAGAGGACGGATTCTTCTTAGCTGCTTTCTGACCTGACACTTTGGTGTGTGGCTGCTGGCTCTCCTCCCTCCTCCCTCAGCCATGCAGATTAATAAGCAACCTTTAGCATAGAGGTTGAGTCCCAGCAGAGCACAGTGAGGTGTGGACAGACCACTAGGAGCCACACCCAGACCTTTACTCCAGCCTGTGAATCACCTAGGCTGTGTCCTTAAGCAGACCATCTGTCCAGTTCTCTGACCTGCAAAGCAGTATCTGCAAGTACAATGTCTATGCTGTTCTGAGGCTGGAACAAAGCCGTATGGACCAAGAGTGGGGTGCTGGTGAGAGAATCCGTCTCCTTGTGATAACTAGGAGCTGCTGTGTTCTCTCCCCCACCTTTCCCTCTGATCCAAAGCAAGCCTGCTCCTTAAAACTTGTAGTGAGAACTTGCTTCTCTTCTGAAACAAGTTGAACTTGGCCTAGACTTGCCATTAAGGCCTCACGGTATATTTTGTTCTGCACTTTTTGTGATGGTCACCTTAGAGAATCCCATCTCTCAGGGAATGTTGTGGCTTCTAGTAAGAGCCTTGAAAGTGGGCTTAGAAATCAGCAGTAGTAATTGAGAATTGTATGGCTTTTTTGGAGGATTATTTTTCACTTTTTTCTAAAGTAAAGGATATTGAAATCTGTTTGGCGTTTCTTTTCCAGGGTCATCTTTCTGAAGGATTGGTTACCAAATGGTATAGATCTCCACGGCTTTTACTCTCTCCTAACAACTACACTAAAGCCATTGACATGTGGGCTGCAGGCTGCATCTTTGCTGAAATGCTGACTGGTAAAACCCTCTTTGCAGGTCAGTATTATATGGGAAAAGTGTATCAGAAGTCATGTTATCTCTAAGGCAAGATTATATAAGATTTCAAAGAACTTATTACAGTCTGGAATATTCAAAACACAAAGATAAAATGGTGTTTATATTACTGAGAAATGAGAACATTCACATACTCATTAGGCTGCTCTAGTGTTTAGTTAGCACCCTGGTGTTCTATTATGTGCCAGCTTATTTCTAAACTTTAGTGTTTTGTGGATTCACACTCTTTGTTGGCGACCTGTCTTAGGCCATTCTCATTAGTCTTTTCCTGGTATACTTACTGTTGGATGGACAGTGGTGGTGTCCTCACAGCGAGGAAGCCTTTATCTCTTAAAAGAGCAAGGAAAAAGCCAAATGTTTTTAAGGAAACATACCTAATGTACACAGGCTACTCTTTAAAGTGGAGATGAGGCTCCGGGTTCAGTGTTCATGGACCCTCAGGTTCAGACCCCCGGCACTGCAGGAAGTTAAGTATGTGTGTAGTTCAGTGTGCTTGTGTGTGGCATATGGGGTCATGTCTGATTTTAGGACATCGCAGCCTTCGGAAGAGAGTTATTTCCGTTTCCCCAGCTCTTGCAGCCACTCCTGTGGATTCCTGTTCTGGACACGTCCTGTGGATGAAACCCTGCAGTGGGCTGCTCTCGAGGCAGTGGTGTTGGGTTCATTCACGCTGTGCACGGGCTGTTTGCTGTCAGCCACACAGTCTCACCAGCACGTTAAAGAATTGTGTGTCTTTATTGAGTTTGATGTTCCTGGTGGATGAACAGGGTATCTCAGCGTGCTTCCTGACCTCTTTGTTGGTGTAGGATCTTTCACCTTAGCTCAGGTTAGCCTTAAACTCACGGGTGTGAACTCATGAGTTCTCCTGCCTTAGCCTCCTGGCTGCTAGAATTACAAGTGTGAGCTACCATCCCCCGTCTCCTCTTATTGGCTTTTTAATATCTTTGTAGATATCCAGATCCTTTGTTTACCTTTTCATTGGGTTGTCCTTTGCCCTTATGAGAACTCTTTACATACTGTGGACATGGAGTCTTTTATCAGATATAATTTCTATTTTTCTCCCATGCTTTGTGCAGTGTCTTCCTTTTATGACTGTTTTTTGAAGCACAGAACATTGAGTTCTGATGAAGGCCGGCTTTTGCATCTTTTGTGTTAACGTATCTGAGAAACTGCTTTCTCTACTATAAGGTCACAATATTTACTTCTGTGTTTTCTTTAAAGCATTTTATAGTTTCGGCTTGTTTTGTTTTTCGTGACAGGGTCTCTATGTGTAGTCTTGGTTGTCTTAGAGCTAACTCTGTAGACTAGGCTAGCCTTGAACTCCCAGAGATCCACATACACCTGCCTCCCTAGTGCTGGGATTAATGGTGTGCGCCATCTACATTTAGATCAGGATTCGTTTTGGGTTAAATTGTGTATGCGAAGTGAGGGCAGAGGTCCAATTTCATTATTTTGCTTGTGGATGTCTAGTTGTCCCTGAGTCTTTTGGTGAAAAGGTTTTTATTTACAAATTGAATAGTAAGACACCTTTAAGAAAAAAAGTTGATCATAAACATGAACCACCTTGTGATCTTTCTCAGCTTTATCTTAGGCTTTAAAGCAGGTCACCAAGAACACCCCAGACTCAGTGCAGAGAGGAAAGTGGGAAAGAATTTGCAGATGTATTTACTGGTAGAAAAGGGGCGACTGTGGGTGGTTTGTTCACACTGTTGGGTGTGTTGCTCTCACTCAGGTGCACATGAACTCGAACAGATGCAGCTGATCTTAGAGTCTATCCCTGTTGTGCACGAGGAGGATCGGCAGGAGCTTCTCAGCGTGATTCCAGTTTACATTAGAAACGACATGACTGAGCCACATAAACCGCTAACTCAGCTGCTTCCGGGGATTAGTCGAGAAGGTATTGTGGCTTTGGAGTAACTAATGTCTCTGTGGAGGCTTTAGCTTGCTTCCATCTTGAGGTGGTTTTTTTTTTTTTTTGGTTTTTCAAGACAGGGTTTCTCTGTGTAGCCCTGGCTGTCCTGGAACTCACTCTGTAGACCAGGCCGGCCTCGAACTCAGAGTGCTGGGATTAAAAGCGTGCACCACCACTGTCCGGCTTGAGGTGTATTTTCCCAGAGTCTGTAGGACTTCAGGTGGATCCAGCCTTTGACTCCAGCACTGCCCTTTGACCTGGTCCTTAGGCTACTGTCCATTTCTTTGCTTTCCTGGAGTCTAGAAAGCATACCCCGTCCCCCAATTCTAGCCCCATTTCCATTCATCTTCCCACCTACTGTGGGTAAGCACATCAAATGGCTCTGGGTTAGCTGCAATGGGGTTCTGTCAGCGTTAGACACCAGTCAGGTTTGCCTAGGAATAGGACTTATTTTCCTAATTAAAATAACTTTATGAGGCTGTATAGATGGCTTAGTGGTTAATAACAGCACAAGCCCAGAGGACCCAGGTTCAGTTCCAGTACCCACATGGTGGCTTACAGCTGAGGCCTGGTGCCTTTTCTTCTAACCTTCCTGGCAGGCATGCATGCCATACCCAGACATAACACGCAGGCAGAACACCCGTACTTAAAAAGGGGGTGGGGGAGTTAAGCCATATTCTAAAAATAAAAGCAAACAACCACTTGTATCTTTAAAAATGTCAGCTTTCATGGTGTGAGTCCAGCGGGTCACACTCAGGCTGTCTGGCTTGGCCATAGGTACCTTTACCCTGAGCCACCTCACTGGCCTAAATTTAGAGTGAAAAGAATTGAGTCAGAGGAGGGCAGAGGGCTTCATGGCAAGGACGGAAGAGCAAAACGCAAACAAAAGTATTTGACCATGAATTAATCCAAATGAACAAACCTGTAAGAGTTTGTGCAGTAGTACTGGGGCATCCAGTGCTAGATGCGAGAGTTCGTGCAGCCGGGAGTATCCTAGAAACTTGGTGAGAATTGAAACTAATACCAGCTATTAAGGTAGGTTATTTTTCAGCACCATGGAGTGCTTGTTCAGAAGTCTAGTCCAACTTCTGTAGGTTTCTGTAATAAGGTTTTTTTTTTTTTTTTTTTTTTTTTTTTTGAGAAAGGGAAAAAAAAAATCTTAGATCTGAGTTTGGCTCAGTGATAGACCTCTTGCCTAGCGTGCTCAGGCCTTCTGGTTAACCCCTTGCCTCATGCTGAGACCGGCTGTGTACACTTTTGTACATGCACACGTGATAGATACATCAAGCTGTCAGAACTATGTAGTCAAAGATGTTAGTGGCTGGGGCCGGGGTGGGACTCAGTGATAGAGAGCTTGCGGAGTGTGCACCAGGTTCTGGGCCCAGTCCTCAGCACTGAAAGCAAAGTCTGTGAGCACCTTCTTCTCTTGTTCATGCATCCACTTACTTTATCATCTGCTTCTGGAGTTCAGTGTGGTTGAAGTTAGTCTGTATCCAAGTGTGTGAAGTGGCAAGTGGCAGGAAAACAGGCACCATTTCCCAGACGTGCTCAGAAGGAATAAGCACCACTAAGAGGGGGCATCTGTGTTTAATGTCAGCAGGCTTCCCCTCAGGGGTTACTACAGATTTCTAAGCAGCCTTTGACTCTGTTTTCACAGTTGAGTTATGTGCTAGCTCTTGTGTTCTCAGCCTTGTCATGGCATCTCTGTCTGCTAGGAACACACAGGCTTAGCCAGTCACTGTGGGAGCACCTATGAAACACTGTCAAATGAGAAACAGGGAGGTTATGTTTAAAACTAGCCAGGCCGAGCCCGATGATGAAAGTGCTGTTACTTGACTATTTCTTACTGATAAAAAGAGCAATTTCATGTGGCTCAAAATAATACTATGGCCAGTTATAAAGGGGCATATGAGGGTACTTTTCTTTTAAATCTTAATTTTATTTCTGTAGCAAAAATTGGCCTACCTTTCAATAGTGGAGTCTACTTTTTCTTATGAATTGTTTGCTGTAGTGCTGTGTTCTGTAAGAAGTGGGAGACACTTCTTAGTTTATGAGAAGGTCTCACTTTGTGGCCCTCCTGGTCTCAAACACACTGTCTAGACTTGGCTGGCAGTGATGGCCTTGAACTCCTCTGTGTCCTGAGTGCTGGAATTAAAGATGCACCACCAACCTGGACAGTTGGATCTCCGTGTTTGAGACCTGCCTGGTCTACAAAGTGAGTTCTAGGACAGCCAGGGCTGCACAGAGAAACCCTGGATGGAAAAGGCAAAAACAAAACAAAACCCCCACTACCCTCGGTCATGCCCAGCCAGACACGCTGTATTAAACCAGCCTGGAGTTTTCAGTTTCTTCAGGTGAGCCTCTCCTCCTTCCCTCAGCACTGGATTTCCTGGAGCAGATTCTGACGTTCAGCCCCATGGACCGGCTGACGGCCGAGGAAGCACTTTCCCATCCTTACATGAGCATCTACTCCTTCCCAACCGACGAGCCAATTTCAAGCCACCCTTTCCACATAGAGGACGAAGTGGACGACATTTTGCTTATGGATGAAACACACAGTCACATTTATAACTGGGAAAGGTAAACTTATCCTAAGTTAGAAAAACATAATTTATTGAATTTTCAGGGTACTATATGTTGTGTACTTTATAGATGTCTTAACATTTTAATAAATGATGCCTTAAGTCACCGTCTTTATTAAATAGCCTTTATGAAATTCAGCACTGGGTACTAGTGAGGGAAAAATGAGAGCAGTGCTGTTTTAAGTAGTCATTTTGAAATCTGATTTTAAACTACTGACTTTATAAAGTCATTCCAAGTTTTTAAAAATTGTTTTAATTATATACCTAATATTTTTCATCATCAGGAGAAAACCCAGGTCTTTGAGATAAACAAGCACTTTATCCCCTGGATCTAGGTATCTCAATGATAAGAGATTTTGATTCCTTGTACATGTGATAATTTAATTCGTTTTCCAAAATGTCATAAAAGTAACTTTTTCAGATACTGTAAAAGTTTAGAATACGTTGGGTGAAGGGCTTGTGTGGTCTGCGTACTGTGACTTACTGGGTGACAGCCACTAAAGTGCTGCCCTGCGCAGCCTTCTCCTGGTGTTTCTAAATGTCAGGGAATGCTGAGCTGTACAATCCTGCTTACGGTGGGGTGCTCTCTATAATAGTCTGCCAGGGTCAAAGTCTTCAGGGGATTTGACTGTAGGCAGGATTGAGGATCACGCATGAGATTTCATTCTCCTGTTTCTGTGTTTTGAAAGAAGTGGTTAATTGTGACACCTGCCTGTGATCCAGCTTTCAGGAAAGGTCTGCCACCTTGGCTGCAGGGCAGTACCCCATCTTGTCGGTGTTTGTTTGCTCACCCCATTTTCTGTCCCCAAGATAGAGTTCTCACAATACCCAGATCCTTCCTGACCTGTACACTCTCTGTTGTACTTCAATCATAACATCTCCTCTGACTCCTTCCTGTCCTCCTGCCTCACTTGAGCTATCAGCCTGCTTCCTTTGGGTGTGGTCTAGTTGCCTTGCTGTGCTGTATCAGTAAGTAGAAACAGCACACTCCTGGATGATGGAGTTCAGTCAGCATCCCCGATTGGTAAAATCCCTGCTCAGTTAGATGTGCCAGTCTCCTAGATGATCATCTGTGGGTAAGAGTAGGAGAGAGCGAAGGCTGTGAGTGCGAGGTGGCACCCCCTCTCGCTTCAGGACGGAGGACCTGGGTTCCTTCTGAAGCTGCTGCTCTGTTGGCCAGCATCAAATGTTGCCTTCTTGCATTTTAAATAGTAGCACAGCTTCCAGATGGAGAGGGTAAATTCTGGTGGGAGGGTCTGCTCCTGGCTTTCTCTCCTGTTACCCTTAAAGATCCTGCATAGAACTTTTACTTAGCCGGGCAGTGGCAGCACACGCCTTTAATCCCAGCACTTGGGAGGCAGAGGCAGGATTTCTGAGTTCGAGGACAGCCAGGGCTACACAGAGAAACCCTGTCTCGAAAAAACCAAAAAAAAAAAAAAAAAGAGAACTTTTACTCAAAGGCATTCACACTTAGAGCAGGGTGTGGCAGGGTCCACCTCTAACCCAGTACTGGGAAGGCTGAGGCAGGACGAACACAAGTGTGAGGTCAGCCTGGCTATACATAGTGAGGCTCTCTTAAAAACTTGGCCAAATGAAAAGCACTCTGTACTTGCACAGAGAGCACACTGCATTTGAAAGTGAAGTCATCCCATGGAGTAATGCCTGTGCTTGCTTCAGGTACCACGACTGTCAGTTCTCGGAGCACGACTGGCCCATTCATAACAACTTCGATATCGATGAGGTTCAGCTTGACCCAAGAGCTCTGTCTGATGTCACCGACGAAGAGGAAGTTCAAGTTGATCCTCGAAAGTACCTGGATGGAGACCGAGAGAAGTACCTGGAGGATCCCGCCTTTGACACCAGCTACTCTGCTGAGCCTTGCTGGCAGTACCCAGATCACCACGAGAACAAGTACTGTGATCTGGAGTGTAGCCACACCTGTAACTACAAAACAAGGCCGTCCTCGTACCTAGAGAACCTGGTGTGGAGGGAGAGCGAGGTTAACCATTACTATGAGCCCAAGCTTATTATAGACCTTTCCAACTGGAAAGAGCAAAGTAAAGAAAAGTCCGATAAGAGAGGCAAGTCCAAGTGTGAGAGGAACGGGTTGGTCAAGGCACAGATTGCGCTCGAGGAAGCGTCCCAGCAGCTGGCTGAGAGGGAGAGGGCCCAAGGCTTCGACTTTGACTCCTTCATCGCAGGGACCATTCAGCTCAGTGCCCAGCATGAGTCTGCTGACGTAGTTGACAAGCTAAACGACTTGAATAGCTCAGTGTCCCAGCTAGAATTGAAAAGCCTGATATCCAAGTCAGTCAGCCGAGAGAAGCAGGAAAAGGGAAGGGCTAACCTGGCCCAGCTGGAGGCCTTGTACCAGTCCTCCTGGGACAGCCAGTTCGTGAGTGGCGGGGAGGAGTGTTTCCTCATCAGTCAGTTTTGTTGTGAGGTCAGGAAGGACGAACATGTGGAGAAGGAGAACACTTATACCAGCTATTTGGACAAGTTTTTTAGCAGGAAGGAGGATTCCGAGATGCTAGAAACTGAGCCAGTGGAGGAAGGGAAGCGTGGGGAGAGAGGCCGGGAGGCAGGGCTTCTGAACAGCGGTGGGGAGTTCCTCCTGAGCAAGCAGCTAGAGTCCATAGGCACCCCGCAGTTCCACAGTCCAGTGGGCTCCCCACTCAAGTCCATCCAGGCCACGTTAACACCTTCCGCTATGAAATCTTCCCCTCAAATCCCTCACAAGACCTACAGCAGCATTCTGAAACATCTGAACTAAACACTCAGCAGACATTTCTCTTTGTTCTTCATGAAATGTGTTGTGTCTTTTTTTATCACTAATGTTTTAAGTCATTTTTTTTTTTTTTTACTTGAATCAGAAGGTGTCATTAATTTGCAAGGATTTTTCTTGGTTCTCAGTTTGTAAAACAAACTTTTTTTCTACATGTGAGTTAGTTTTCATTTGAACTGGCATGTCGTTTGCACACGCACACACACATACACACAGAGCAAAACAATGCAGTGCAGGAGGAGACAAGATGCGCTAGGATGAATAGACATTCTCATAGACCAGTGACCTGCTTTACGGGAAACAAAACCTTGCCTTGAAACATACACAGTGAGACTGTACATAATTGCATGAAAAGATCTATTTTTTTCCTGAAACATTTTTCATTCATTAATATTTTCAAGTTTTTCATACTGTACACATTTCTTAAGACACATGATACCAGCAGCAACTGAAAACGAATGCCGAATTTGGTACACATGTGTTATCTACCTCAAGGTAACAAAAGTATGTGGTGAACCATAACCCACCCATAGTGCTCCACGGCATATGCACTTCTGTCTAGCCAGCGTTTATCCTAGTAAACTATTGAGACTCGTTCACCATTTATAAATGTCTTGGTGTTCATTCTTTCTAGTGAAGTGTTAAATACATCACATCTTATTTATTTTTAGCAAATCAGTCTATTTTCTGTATTTAATTATAAAAGTTAACTTAGTTTTAGGTTTATTTGCAACTGCCCTTCTTTCCGTTTGGCACTATGGTTTGTTGCCTGCCGAGCTGATCCGAGACATCAGCTTGTCCTGAGGCTGTCCATGTACGTTAAGTAAAGTACTCACTGTGTATAGGAATCTGTATTTTGGAGGTGCTTGATCTATCTACAAAGAAAAAATTAGGAATTTATTATAAAATGCTCCTAGAAGTCTTAATGGTGTTTATTTTTAAAAAACTTGTAATGTTAGACTTGTGTGCATGGAAGTAACTAAGGCACATCATTATCGTAGTTAAACATTGTACATGATAAGCCTTCCCCCTACCCTGTTTTTACTGTATGTTTTTATTGAATGATCTATTCCCCATTCCTAGGCAAGCATGAATAAAATTAGGTTAAATGTAGCATGTCACTGCTCAGTCTTTTAGAGTCTGATTCGTCTGTTTTATTTTGCTGAGTCCTGTCTGTATCTTTGGTTATCCTCTTTGAAGGAAAAAGGAAAATAAAGATGGCCAGCAGGCACGTCTCCTGTTTGACTTTTTAGAAGGAAGTTACCACCAGGTGTGTCCGATGGTGTGCTCTGCCCTGTGCGCGCACACATCCCGGGGTGCTGTGGCTGTGCCCGGCATGTGTAGAAGATTCACGGAGTCAAAAGCTTAACTCACCCCAAGATACTGGCATAAAAGGGTGGTTTGTTCAAAACTCTTTTGTTGGTATACCTTCGTACATTCAGACCTTTATGGGATAAACCTTTATGCACCCCAAAGCTGTTAACACCTGGGGAAGCTTTGAACCTTGCAGAGAAACCTGTATCTGCTCCTCAATAGATCACCTTCCGGAGGCTGGGCCTGGTGACATGTGCCTGGCCCAGCATTCAGCAGGTGGCAGGGGGATCAGGAGGAAGGCCTGCCTGGCCTCCATGAGCACAGCTGTAAATAACATGCTCTCATCTGAGGGAGGCCAAGGGTTTGTTTCTTCCTGGAAACTTGCTGCTGAACTTACTATTTTAATGTCAACTCAGCATCAGGAGTGGTTGGACTTTCATTAAAGATTAGACATTTTAAAGCCAACTGAGGAGGACGACAGATAACTACTTTGGAACTATATAAAACATGGCTTGTTTTGTGGGGAATCTAGGCTGGATATTGTTCATTTTGCTCATCAGACAGGGTCTCAAGTAGGCTCTGCTGGCCTGGCCCACAAGTGTTGGGCTTACAGCCATGAGCCTCTGTGCCTATTTTAGGTGATACTGAGGATTTAACCCAGGGTCTGAGTATATGAGGCAAAGTGCCATCTGAAGTACATATATTTAAAATGAATTTTGTGATGCAAGGCCCAGTGGTGTGCCTCCGCTGATCCTAGGACTTGAAAAGCAGAAGGGAGAGGATTGCCCCAAGGTGAGAGCCAGCTGGGTCTACACAGTGAGTTACAAGCCAGTGAGGCTACATGGGAAGGTGGATCTTGAAAGACATACATGAGTCTGGTGTATAGCATATAACTGGATTTTAAGAACCCATTTAGTCGCCGGGCAGTGGTGGTGCACGCCTTTAATCCCAGCACTTGGGAGGCAGAGGCAGGTGGATTTCTCAAAAAAACAAAAAAAACAAAAAACAAAAAAACCCCATTTAGTCAGGAATCTGAATTCATTGTTTTGTATCTTGTATTTGTATCTCACTTTCCCTATTTTGTTGCCTGCCATGTGTTTCGTGTATGTGTGTGTCTGTGTCTGTGATTTCTGTAGGCATTTTCTTTGCAGTTACCATAGGAATTGTATAAAACATTGATGGTAGCATAGTTTTGGGTTTTTTTTTTTTTGGTTTTTCGAGACAGGGTTTCTCTGTGTAGCCCTGGCTGTCCTGGAAGTCACTCTGTAGACCAGGCTGGCCTCGAACTCAGAAATCCACCTGCCTCTGCCTCCCAAGTGCTGGGATTAAAGGCGTGCGCCACCACTGCCCAGCATTGACAGTTTTTTGTTTGTTTGTTTTTAAAGATTTATTTATTTTATGTATGTGAGTACACTGTTGCTCTCTTCAGGCATACCAGAAGAGCACATTGGATCCCATTACAGATGGTTGTGAGCCACCACGTGGTTGCTGGGAATTGAACTCAGGACCTCAGGAAGGGCAGTCAGTGCTCTTAACCACTGAGCCATCCATCTCTCCAGCCCCTGGTAACATAGTTTTAAACTGATAGCAGCTTCAGCCACATGCAGAAACTACTTTACATCCAGCCTTGTGGTAGCAAGAGTCAAAACTTTGACCTTTTAATTTTTTGTAATACATATATTTTATTTATTTTTTGCTTGCATCTATGCCTGTCTACCACATGCATTCCTGGTGCTTGAAGAAGCCAGAAACTGCCAGATCCCCTGAAACTGGAGTTAGAGACAATGGTGAGCCACTGTTGGTGCTGGAAATCAAACCTGGATCCTCTAGAAGAGCACCCAGGGCTCTTAATGACTGAGCCTTCTCTCTAGCCCCTACCTTTGAACTTAAGTCAAGATGTCACTCACTAAATAGCCCCGCTGGCCTCAAATATGTAGTCCTCCTAGGTCAGCCTTCTAAGTGCAAGGGCTGCAGGCAGGTGCCCCCATAGCCGCCTCCAGACTGGTAAGCAGGAAATTACAAAGGTCCAAACCGTCAGCTAGGGAGGTAGCTCAGGATTTAGGAGTACTAGCTACTACTTTAGAGGCTACAGGTTAATTTCCTACCCCCCATGGGGCATCTCAACCATCTGTAACTACAATTCTAGGGCATCTGATGCCCACTTCAGACCTTCCCAGGTACCTGCACTGCATAGCATGCATACACTCGTGTGCACAATGCACGCACGCACACACACACAGAGTTTGAAGTTTTGGGGCCTGGAAAAATGGCTTAGTGGTTAAGAGCACTGGCTTCTGTTCTGGGGGAGTGGATTTGCTCCCCCACTTTTCATGAGTCACAACAATCTTTTAACTCCAGTTTGAAGGGTCTAATGACCTCTTCAGGCATCAGGCACGTAAGTATGACACAGAAATGTATGCAGGCAAATGTAACAGCTCTGTGTTGGCAGCACCTCAGGCAGCTTGTTTCCCTATTGGCTGCACCAAGAGGTGACACTGATTGGCCTGTCCCATCTAGTTCTGTAAGTCTATGGTGATGAAATCGGCCAGAGACGTGGATTCTCAGAACCCTTGCTGTCATTAGGCAACACATGACATGTAATTTGCACTGTGTCCCATTGTCTAAGGAATCAAAGGATCATGAATCAAATGGTGTTTTAAAAGCAAAAATTAAAACTGTAGCAACTGTTTCTGAGCTAAAAGCCTGTGCAGTACTGCCCCTTAGGTTGTCACTCTGTGAAAGAACTTTTAACACAGATGCTATGGTGTAATCTGGAACAGTGGATTCCGGTCATCAGGCAGGCTGAACTGTTCATGTCTTCATTTCACCCTTTCAGTTCCCACTCACTATTAAAGCCAAAAAACCACGTGGTCTCTCGCCCTACGCAGACGTGTCAAGAACAGTAATTCACTTCAGTCCCTTCACCTCACGCCTGTTTATGGCCCACATGCTCATCACCCAGGTCCAAGTAGAGACCGCTGAACTCTGAATAGGGAGGTCTGAGTTCTGGATGAGCTCATGGCTACTGATTCTCCCAGTCACTGGTGTGTCAGTCTTGTCGGGCCCACATTCTTTCTGTTTGAGACAGGATGTGTATAGCCTGCAAGAGCCTCCTGCTTTCTAAGTGCCAAGATGAGACATGTGCCCCGCCACACCTAGCTCAAAGTTCCTTTTGAACGTGCAGATGCAAAGGCCCTGTGCCTGCCAATCCAGTCAACCTGGGTGAACTGACCAGGACAGTGTTCAGTTGTGATAGCGCAGTGCGCCATAAGAGCACAAGCATCAGTCTCCGGACGCAGCTTTCCAGTGACTCTCCCCTTTAAAGACACTGGGCCTCACAGCCAAGTAATTATATGCCTTGAGATCATCTAAAGCTATGTATTCAGTGTGCTGTCCTACTGTGTGCCCAGCCTGTTTCAGTCTAACCTGCCTTTAGGAGAACAATATAACCAACCTTATACCTCACATTTTTTACTCAGTCAGCTTTTAAACCTAAACTAAGTGCATAGCTTTAACCTTAAATTCTTTACTCAGGATTTAAGGACTCGGGGCCCATGACCCTGACCCAGATGGTGTGTGTGTATGTGTGTGTGTGTGTGTGTATTATTTGCTGAAAATAGCCAATAGGTTGAAAGCAACTTTTTTGTTTCGAGGCAGGGTCTTTCTATATATTCCTGGATGTCCTGGAACTCACTATGTAGACTAGGCTGGCCTCAAACTCAAGAGATCCACCTGTCTCTGCCTCCTGAGTACTGGGATTAAAGATGTGTGCTACCACACCAGCAAGAGTAATTTGGGGGCTGGAGATAGGGCTCAGCAGCTAAGAGCACTTGCTGCCCTTCAAGAGGGCCTGCTTCCAGCACCCACATCGGCCAGCTCATTGCTGTAACTCCAGCTCCCGGAGTCCAGCACCCTCTTCTGGCTTTCGTGGGCATTGCACACATGTGGCATACACACAAACATAAATGTTTATGTGTATGGGTGTTTGGGCTGCATATATGCCTGTGTACTGTGTGGGTGCCTGGTGCCCACCGTGGCCAGAAGTGAGCACTGAGCCTCTGGAACTGACGTGACGTCTCAGGTGACTGTGCTTCCATGCGCATGCCTGGAATCGGACCTAGGCCCTCTGGAATAGCAGCCAGTGCTCTTACCTTCAATCTCCCCAGTGCCTGAAAGCAAACAGACATCTACCATAAATACCGGAAGTTACATGGATATAGGTTGATAATGTCTTTGTGGTTTTATTTTGGGTAACATCTTATAAAACTGTTAAAGATTTCTTTTCCCCGGGCAGTGGTGGCACACGCCTTTAATCCCAGCACTTGGGAGGCAGAGGCAGGCGGATTTCTGAGTTCAAGGCCAGCCTGGTCTACAGAGTGAGTTCCAGGACAGCCAGGGCTACACAGAGAAACCCTGTCTCGAAAAACCAAAAAAAGATAATTTTACATGTGTGTTTTGCCTGCATGTGTGTTATGTGCACATGCACTCGATGCCTTAGAGGCCAGAAGAGGGGAACAGATCCATTATACTAGAGCTACAGGTCATTGGGAACCAACATGTGAGTGCTGGGAATTGAACTTGGCTTCTTTGGAAGAGCATTGAGTACTCCTAACCCCCGAGCCATCTCTCCAGCCCCCACCCTTCATTTAAAGATTTCTGTAACAGGTATTTTTGTTGTTATTTTCCCATACCATGATTTCTGTACTGTTCAATAAATCTAGAGCAAAGCAATTTGTTAGGGAAGACCGACTTCAGACAGCCCGCAGACGACACAGACGGGAGATACAGGGAGACAGAAGCAGAGAATCTACATTTGGGCCCACTCTTGCTCTAAACTACTCCAAGAGAAAGACTTCATTGCTTACTGTGATATCACAGAAGCTCTCAAGAGGGGTGCTTACAAGTTCTAAGGTGTCTGGGTCTGGCTAGATTCAAACCTTTAAAACCCACTGGGAAGGGTTTTTTTTTGTTTTGTTTTTGTTTGTGTGTGTGTGTATGTGTGTGTGTGTGTGCACACTGTACACCAGTCCTTGCTGATTGATAAAAAGAAACAAAAGTGTTGGAACCCGGAGGTTTGCTTGTCCAGCTTGAACCTGTGGTGCTCCTTCCTCAAATAGGCCAGGAGTGGCTTTTGAGGTGTTCTTCCTGTATCTGGGAGTCATAGGATTCCTGGGGAGGAGGTGGGATTTCATCATCCTCCGTGTCTGCTATGACACATAGGTCTGCTCTGATGCAGCGTATGATGCTATGATTGCAGACATGCCCGTGTGCTGGTTGTCAGCACCTGGAGGGCCTCTCCTCTCACGTGCTGCTGCAGGCCAGGTGGTGGGAGTCGCTCATGCTCCTCTTTAAACTCCATCCCAAGCCTCTTCTTCATGTCTAACTTAAACCACAGACTGATGTCTGTACATTTAGACTACTCCCCTGTGGTCGCTGCTCCCATACTGCCTCGAACCTCTCACTAGCTCTAGATGCAGCTGAGACGGTGCACGGGGCAGTGTTGACTGGTGCTTAAGTGTGCGTGCTTCAGAGCTGAGTCCAGGCTAAACCTCGAGCTTCATCCCATGACTTATCATCTTTGTCCTTCCACAGACTGCTTATTCAAACACAGGGCCGTTAATGCACAATTCACAGTTACTGTAAGACTTAAATGGGAACACTGAATACAGGTATTTAGCATGATGCTTGGTACTTAGTATATGCTTACTTTTCATGTATATGAGTTTTGCATGCATGTTTGTCTATCACATGTATGCCTAGTGTCCAGAGGTCAGGAGTGTCAGATGCTCTGCAGCTAGAGTTAACTATAGTTGCTAGCCACTACCGGATGCTGGGATTCAAACCTCGGTCCTCTAGAAGTGCTGTCAGGGCTTTGAACCTCTGAGCCACTATTCCAGAGCCAGATTTATCTTTGATTATGTGTGAGAGTGGGTGTGTGCATATTTGTGCAGTGCCCATGGAAGCCAGGAATATTGGATCCCCCTGGAGCTGGAGTTACGGATGGCTATTAGCTTCTCAGTGCGGGTGGGTACTGGAAACTGAATTCAGGTTTTCTGTAAGAGCAGTATGTGTTCTTCAGACCCCTGAACCATCTCTCCTGTGCCCCTTAGTAAGTTTTTATAGTATTTGTCCTCTTTGAATTATTGTCCATTTGTTACTGGAATTAGGGTCAGCTTAGGCCCTGAGACTCCTCTAACAGACCAGGCTTAGCCATCTGCCTTCAAAAGGCCTGCTGAAGGACAAATTAATACCAAAACCCAGAAAAAGACAGATTTGGGAAATGAACAAATCAAAGGTCCAGAGACACCACCCATCCTCCCTCCCAATTCTATTTTCAAGGTTCTAACATGAGGTTCTGGTTTAAATAAGAGACCAGGGGTATATAACATATATAATAAACAGTCTCAGGAAGGTATTGTGATAGTTTGTATATGCTCAGCCCAGGGAGTATCATTGTTAGGTGTAGCCCTGTTGGAAGAGGTGAGTCACTGTGGGTATGGGCTATAAGACCCTCACCCTAGCTGCCTGGAAGCCAGTCTTCCACTGGCAGCCTTCAGATGAAGATGTAGACCTCTCAGCTCTGCCTGCCTGCCTGGATGCTGCCATGTCCCCACCTTGAGGATAATGGACTGAACCTCTGAACCTGTAAGCCAGCCCCAATTAAATGTGGTTCTTATAAGAGTTGCCTTGGAGCCAGGCAGTGGTGGCGCACGCCTTTAATCCCAGCACTTGGGAGGCAGAGACAGGCGGACTTCTGAGTTTGAGGCCAGCCTGGTCTACAGAGTAAGTTCCAGGACAGCCAGGACTACACAGAGAAACCCTGTCTCGAAAAACCAAAAAAAAAAAAACCCCAAAACCCAAAAACCCAAAAAACCCTAAGATAGAAGTGGTCCTATTCATTATTGCTTGGGCTCCAGTCTCTCTTTAAGATAGTGGACAAGCCGTATCTCTGTTTCTAGGAGACAAACTCCCCTCTTCACCCCACCCCTCAGGCCAGTATTAGCCTCTGCTTTTCCCTCTAGCATGAGACAACTCTGAATATTCCAGTTTTGGAGAGTTCATTGTTTCAATAATCTGATAGGGTTTGTGCAAATATATCTTTAGGAGTCTGTCCTGCCAGGACTGTTCATTCTTCCCAGAGCAGATAGAAACACTTTGACTGTCTTTAGTAAGTAATCTTTCCACATTAGAACATCTTATCTTGATGGCCAGGGCTTTCTGCAGTAGCTCTGGGCTCATTTTCCATCCTTTCTCACCGACCCAGACTCTTGCTTGAAATAGTTCCACGTGGGCAGCCTTCTAGCCCCAAAGGCCAGCCTGACTCACCTCACTTTCCAGCCTTGCCAAAAGCAGTCTGTTTTGTCCCTAAATCCCCAGCAAACAGACTCACCAGGAAGCCAAAAGTCCTGGGGTCTGGAACCAAAGCCTCTCCTCTAGTCTTGGGTAAATATTATACTCCTTTTCTAGAAATCCATGCCGTATCCATCTGTAGGTCCTGTGGCAATAGCAAGAATCAATCTCTTACCACCTCCCTAGCTTTGGCCACTGTAAGATGTAGACTGCCTTAGGGATTTAAACAGCATCCTGATAGATTCCCTGCTGCTGCCTCAATCTCTGAGACAGCTTATTCTCAATTCACAACTAGAACCCGCCATTATTATGTTTTAATCACTTACTTATTTGCTTTGTTTGTTTTTTGAGATATGATCTTATTCCTTTGTTCAGGCTGGTCTAACACTCAGCAATTTGTCTGCTTCAAGTGCTAGGATTATAGGTATGAACTACCATGCCTAGGCAGACTGAGCCTTTAATAAATAAAATATTGAGATCGCTCAGCGGTTAAGAGCACTGACTGCTCTTCCTAAGGTTCTGAGTTCAAATCCCAGCAACCATGTGGTAGCTCACAACCATCCGTAGTGAGATCTGATGCCCTCTTTTGGGGTGTCTGAAGACAGCTACAGCGAGTGGGGCTGGAGTGAGAAGAAAAAGTGTCTGAAGACAGCTACAGTGTACTTACATATAATAAATACAGAAATCTAAAAAATAAATAAATAAAATATGGTTGCTGGAAACTGAACCTAGGTCTGTAAGAGCAGCCAGCACTCTTAGCTGCAGGTTAATGCTCTAAAACTGTTAGACTGCATCACCCCTTGAGCACGGCATCTAACTGACTCTGCCCTTAATGTACGGAAGCCTATGAGGCACACATCCCTCTCCCCCACTCCTCAGTCTACATCACAAGGCTCCAGCACTCTGGCCCAGACCAATTTCCTGGCTTTACCCACTGCCTGGGAAGTTCCAGGGACAGAAGTTGTGCTACTGTCCCTCTCTTTATTAATCTTGCACCAGGACCCAGTCTGGTGAGCCCACCATCTGATTCCCCCCTCCCCCCCATGCCCAAACCCCAGATGTAGTCTGGGGCCCATATCCAGTGCTCTGACCTAGTCTGGTCAGTCCCCAACACTCAGGTTTTGACAAGGAGGAACATTGTACCTGCCATAACAGGCTCCCCTCCTGCCACTTGACTTCATACCTCCCTGGCATATCCAACCTCCAGACCCAGTCCAACCTGCATATCTTGAGCTACAGCCAAGTCTGATGTATCTGTCTGATTCTATCCTAAGCATATGCTCTCTAATCCCCAGATCTAGCCCAGGTCCCACATCTAGGGCCCTGGCCTAGTCTGGTCAGCTCCACCCATGCCACACCCAACTGCCAGGATTTGGCCATGACACACATCCTGCCTGCCCGCCCAGCCCAGCCCCACCTCCCACCACATGACTTTGGCCTGTGTCACAACCAACCTCCAGGACCAATAGGAGCCAATGCATCTTACACTGCAGCCCAGCCAGGTGACTTCATATCCTACACAGAACAAACAAAAGATATCTGCATGCCCAGGCTTCATTGAAAAAACAAACAATATAAAAGATCAAGACAGTATGTGCCCCTCCCCCAATCCACCAGTCCTATAGAATTACCAAGATGAACCCAAAAGCATAGAACTTAAAAGAATACCCATAAGCCTCAAAGGATTCAAGGAAGGTAAAGACAACACAAACAGCTCAATGAACTTAAAGAAAATTTAATAAAAGAATAAACTTTGGGCCAGGCAGTGGTGGCACACGCCTTTAATCCCAGCACTTGGGAGGCAGAGACAGGCGGATTTCTGAGTTCGAGGCCAGCCTGGTCTACAGAGTGAGTTCCAGGACAGCCAGGGTGACACAGAGAAACCCTGTCTCCAAAACAAAACAAAAAAACATTGGAATGATTCCCAAGAAAATACAAACATAATTCTGAATGAAATGACAATCTAGAATTTGAAAACAGAATCCAATAAAAAGAAATATTGATGAGCACACAGGCTGGAGTGAAGATGGAATTAAAATAACCCAACTAGGAAACTCAAGGAAAGCCCTTATAAGTAGAATGGATCAAATAGAAGACAGAGTATTAGGACTTGAAGATCAAGTAGAAGAGCCAGACCACACAAGCAGAGACTGTGAAACACACACATGGCGGGATGGGGCAGGGGTGGGGCATGCAGGAACTATGGAATGCCATGCAAAGACTAAATCTTCAGATTATAGGCCTGGATGACCTAGTAGAGCTCTAGGTCAATGGTATAAACCAGATTTTCAACAGGCTCATAAAAGACTTCCTTAAACTAAGGGAAGACATACCCATCCAGATGCAAGGAGTGCGCAGAACATCAGCTACAGGAGCCGAGAGAAACTCCCCAGGGCATATCATAGTTAAAACACTATGTAGACAACAGAGTATTAGGAATGGCTAGAGAAGAAAATATAAGTCACCTATAAAAGAATAACATCTTTTTTGTTTGTTTGGTTGATTGGTTTTTGAGACAGGGTTTCTCTGCGAAGAGATGGCTGTCCTGGTACTCTCTCTCTAGACCAGGCTGACCTTAACTTACCAGATTCACCTCTGCCTCTTGAGTGCTGGGGTTGAAGGTGTGCACCACCATTGCCCTGCAACATTTTAAAAAAGATTTATTTATTATGTATATGGTATTCTGTCTGTATATATGCCTCCAGGCCAGAAGAGGGCACCAGATCTTATTACAGATGATTGTGAGCCACCATATGGCTGCTGTGAATTGAACTCAGGGCCTCTGGAAGTCAGTGCCCTTAACCTCTGAGACATCTCTCTAGCTAAACATCTGATTTCTTAATGGGAAGCTAGAAGATCTTGGAGCAATGCACTCCACCTTATAAGAGACCACAGCGCTAGCCTGGACTATCTTAGCAAAAGTATTTGCCGCAGTTGAAGGAGAAAGGAAAAAAAGCTTAAACAAACAAGCTTAAAAGAATTCATACCAGGCTGGAGAGATGGCTCAGCAGTTAAGAGCACTGACTGCCCTTCTAAAGGTCCCGAGTTCAATTCCCAGCAACCACATGGTGGCTCACAACCATCTGTAATGGGATCCAATGCCCTCTTCTGGTGCGTCTAAAGACAGCTACAGTGTACTTATATAAATAAAATTTTTTTTAAAAAACGAATTCATATCCAGCATATCAACTCTAACAGAATATTGGAAGCAATTCCCCACGGCGAGAGGAATAAGTAAAGCCAAGATGCTGTAGAAAGAAAACAAACAAAGCTGTAACCATGGAAACAAAGTATGACTAAGAACACAAACAGCAATAAAACAATAAGATGCACTCCAATTACAACCTTCAAAAGTAACTTTAAATATTAATGGCCTTAACACTCTAATCAAAAGGCACAGGCTGGCTGAATAGATCAAGAAACAAAATCTGGGGCTGGAAAGATGGCCAAGTGGTTAAGAGCACTGACTGTTCTTCTAGAGGACCCACATGATGGCTAATAACTGTAACTTCAGTTACAGGGGATCTGATAGCCTTTTCTGACATCCACGGGCACTACACACATGTGGGCTACAGACACACATGCAAGAAAACACCCATACACATAAAAGAAAGCTAAACTGGGCATGATGGCATGTGCCTTTAGACGGGGTACTTGGGAAGCAGAGGCAAGTGGATTTCTGTGAGTTAGAAGCCAGCCTGGTCTACAGAGTGAGTTCCAGGAGAGTCAGGGCTACATGTAGACCTTGTCCTCCACATAAATAAATTAATTAATAAATCTCAAACTTAAAAGAATTTCCTCTTTCTATTGTCTACAATAAACTCATAGTAGGATGCTTTAAAAATTGGGGATCACCTTAAAGTAAAAGAATGGAAAACAGTTCTCCAATCGAATGAACGAGAAGGCGAGCGGGCACTGTTATTCCATTATCTGACAACATGGACTTCACACCAAAACTCATCAGAAGAGATAAAGGACAACAAATTCATGCTAACCATGGGAACAGTTATAAAGACATTACAGTCCTGAGCATAAATGCACTAAATTCTGATGTATTTGACTTCACAAAAAGTGCACTGCTGGGATTAAAGATACAGACTCCCATCCCCTCAGTAGTAAGAGGTAATGTCAGTACTCCACTGTCCCAATAGACAGGCCACCTGAAAACAGCAATATAAGAATCAAATGATGTCACACAGCAAATAGACTTAATCGATCTCTAAAGGATATTTTACTCAAACACCAAGCAATAGACATTTTACCCAGTGGCCCATGGAAACTGTGTTAAATAGGCCACATCTGGGGGCACAAATCTTAATAAATTCAGAAAAAATTGAAATCATCCAGTGTATACTACCTGAATATTTCACAATGTAATAAAGTTTAAGACCAACAGAAAACAAATCTCTGGTAAATACTCAAACTCATGGAAATTAACTCATAATGATGTATGGGTCAAAGAAATCAAGAAACAAATTCCGCCGGGCAGTGGTGGCGCATGCCTTTAATCCCAGCACTTGGGAGGCAGAGGCAGGTGGATTTCTGAGTTCGAGGCCAGCCTGGTCTACAGAGTGACTTCCAGGACAGCCAGGGCTACACAGAGAAACCCTGTCTCGAAAAACCAAAAAAAAAAAAAAAAAAAAAAGAAACAAATTCCTAGAACTAATTGAAAACAAAACCTTAGAACACTCTAAAAGCAGCCATATGAGGGAGATGAGTAAGTTTAAGTACCTACTTTAAAAAAAATTAAAAGGCTGGGTGTGGTTGCCGAGTGCCTCTAATCCCAGCAGCTAGGAGGCAGCAACAGAGTAAATAACATAATCTCCCAGTGTGTGGGATCCACTTATGGTGGTCTGAGCTCTTCCAAAGCGTCTGGATCACGTCTCCAGCTCCATCTTCTCTCCACAGCACACCTTGTTTCTCAGGCTCAGGCTGGCTCTGCGCCAAGATGTTGCTATTCTTGGTGGTTATCCGATGCTACGGCATCTCCAAAATTTGAGATGGGCTGCACTTCCATCAGTGACCTCTCCTGGGCTCTCTTCAGGGACTTCAGCTGTTCTCCATGACCCCTTCATGGCTTGAAAACCTGTACCACCTGGGAGACTTTTACACTACCAGTTTTGGCTGCCAGTACATGGCTGCCTCTGGAGCACAGCTTTCTGTGTGTGCTGACCCCGAGGAAATCTTCCCAGATTTCACATCACTGATGCTGGCCTCTGCATGTGTGTGGTGTGTGGTGTGTGGTGTGTGCCCCTGTGTGGGTTTATGTGCACCACTTGTATGCAGGTGCTGGTGAAGGCCAGAGGGAATCAATCAGATGCCCTGAAATGAGTTTCAGGAAGGTTTTGAGCCACCTGGGGATAGGAAATGAAGCCAGACCCTCTGGAAGAACAATAATACTTTTAACCACTGAGGGGTCTCTTCAGCCCCAATGCTGGTCTCTTCTTAGTCACCAGTAATATCTCAGCTCCAGCTGATCAGCCTCAATTGTCCCAATAAAGCAAAGGTTATGTCAATGGTCCTGCTTTCTTGTTAACCACAGTTGTCAGGCCCAGCTATGACAACATAGATTCTTAATTCAATGCAGTGGCCCTTAGAAGAGTCTTTGGTTTCCTCCGAAATGTCACAGTCCAGGTCTCTTCCATCTATCCTGCTCTCAGCCTTACCCTCTCATCTCAAGTTCTCACGACAGCTCACCAATGTGAGCACTCAAAGTCTTTTCCAGCCTGAAGTTCCAAGTCCTTCCGCATCCTCTCTGAAGCATTCAGGTCTGTCACAGCAATAGCCCACAAACCTCGTACCAGTCTCTATCTTCATTAGGGTCACAACTGCTGTGATAAGACACCATGACCCAGAGCAATATGGGGAGGAAAGGGTTAAATAAAAAAAGCTTACCTCTCCTGAGTCCAAGTCCACTGAAGGAAGCCAAGGCCAGAACTCAAACCTGGCAGGAACCCGATGCAGAGGCCATGGAGGAGTGTTGCTTACTAGTTTGCTCTTTATGGACTACCATGCCGGTATTCTTATAGAACCCAGGACCACTTGCCCAGGGTGCTACCACCCACAGTGGGCTGGGCCCTCACCCATCAATCACGAATTAAGAAAATGCTCTACCAGATTGCCTACTCCCCCATCTCCTGGAGGAATTTTCTCAGCTGAGGCTCCCTCTTCTCACATGATTTCTCAGTCAAGTAGACATAAAAATCAGCCTGCACACAGATGATATGATAATATAAATAAGAGATCACAAAAAGGCTACCAGGAGAATTCTAGAAACAATTTGAGCAAAGTGTCAGGATTCAGAATCAACTTGGAAACATCGGTAGCTTTTCTATATGCCAGCAAACATGCTGAGAAAAAGATTGTGGACACCCTCTCATTCACAATAGTCTCAACGAAAATAAAACATCTGGAAACAAACTGAACCAAGGAGCAGGGAAGACCTCTACTATAAAAACTTTAAAGCTCTGAAGAAAGAGATTGAGAAAGACACCAGAAAATGGAGATGAAAAGACATCCCATGCTTATGGATTGGAAGAATTAATATTTGTGAAAATGACCATACAACTAAAAGCTATTTATAGATTCAGTGCAAACCCAATCAAAATCCCCATCTCATTCCTCACAGAAACAGGGAAAAAACTATCCTAAAATTCATTTGGTACCTGGATAAGCCAAAGCAGTCCAGAGCAAAAAGGACAATGCTGGAGGGATTACGTTACAGATTTGAAGATATATTATAGAGCCATAATAATACAAACGGTATGGCACTGGCACAAAAATGCACATCTAGACCAGTGGAACAAAGTAGAAGACCCCAGTGTGAGTACACATACATAAATACAGCCATCCAATATTTCACAAAGATACAAAAAAATCATGCCCTGGAGAAAAGAGAATCTTAACAAATGCTGCTGGAAAAACTGGAAGTCCACATGTGGTAGAATGAAATCAGACCTGTACCTACCTCCCTGCACAAAAATTAACTCCGGATGAATCAAAGATCTCAATGTAAAACCTAAAACACAGAGACTGTTAGAAGAAAACACAAGCAATACCCTACAAGATATTGATGTGGAAAGGGGATTTCTGAATAGAACTACATTTGCCCAGGAAATAAGTCCAACAGTTGGCAAATGGGACCTATAGAACTTAGAGTTTCTGGATAACGAAGGAAACAACGAATTGAAGTGAAAGCCCAAAAAGTAAGAGAGAATCCATGCCAGCTGTAGATCTGACAGATGATTGATATCCGGAATATATAAAAACTCAAGGGCTGGAGAGATGGCTCAGATGTTAAGGTCACTGGCTGCTCTTCCAGAGGTCCTGAGTTCAATTCCCAGCAACCACGTGGTGGCTCACAACCATCTGTAATGGGATCAGATGCCCTCTTCTGGTGTGTCTGAAGACAGTGTACTTGTATACATACAAACATACAAACATGCAAACATACATACATGCATGCATATATACATCTTAAAACAAACAAAAAACCTCAAAACACAGAGTCAAGAAAACAAGCTACCCATTCCAAAAGACTATGGAGCTGAACGGAGAGTTCCCAAAAGAAGAAATAAAAATGACTACAAAATATCTCAAAAAAGTGTACATTATCCTTAGCATTTAGAACAATACATGTCAAAGCAGCTTTGAAGTTTACAGCTGACAACAAATGGAGGATGAGGAGGTTGGGGAGGCTGGGGAGGCTGGAGAGGGTGGGGAGGGTGGGGAGGCTGGGGAGGGTGGGGAGGGTGGGGAGGGTGGGGAGGCTGGGGAGGCTGGGGAGGCTGGGGAGGCTGGGGAGGCTGGGGAGGGTGGGGAGGGTGGGGAGGGTGGGGAACCCATACACTGTTGGTGAATTGCAAGCTGGTGCAGCCACTCTGGAAGTCGGTGTGGTGAATGCTCCTGAAGCTAAAAATAAGTCTACCGTAGGATCCAGCTGTCGCTCCTTATCATTTGACTGAAGGACCCAACGTTCTACTCCACAGATCCCTGCCCAGGCATGTTCAGAGCCACCCTACTCACCATTGTTAGAAACATGGAACTAATCTAAATGTCCTTCAACTGATGGATAGTGCAAATGGGGTACATATACACAATGTATACTATTCGACTGTAAAGAAAAACGAATTTTGCAGGTACATGAAGGGAACTAGAAAGGATTTTCTCCAGTGAGGAAACCCAGACACAGAAAGACAAATGCTGCATGTTCTCTCCATCTGTGGCTCCTGCCTCTAAATCCTCAGCTGTGAGTATCCAGCCTGGAGTAACTGCAGAAGCCAGAGAAGTAAAGGGGGACAGTGGGGGTTGAGAAGGGACGCTAGAGAGGGGAACAGCAGGATGCAAGTGATAGGAGGGCAGACAGGTGAGTGGTGGGGGAGGGGAGGCCAATTTGGGGGGGGGGAAGAATAACACTGAGGACGTTTGAAACACCATAGAGAATCACACTACTTATTTACCTAAAATATTATATATATTACAAACATGCACACACAAAAATATATGTATTTTAAGTGAAGTTAAGCCTCTTGGGCTGACAATGCTCCCACAAGAGCCATAAAGTAATAAAGACTTCAGTACCAGGCATGAGAAACCCCCTTTCAAGTTGTTGGTTAGTTGTGTCCAAGAGACGCCCAAAACAAACATTGTTTTGCTCTTGCCTTTGGTTGCCTCCCAGAGGTCAAAGGTGAGTCCCTATTACTGAAGACATCATGCACTTTGGAACAGGACTTGGAGGATTTAAGCTAGATCTGACTTGAAAGTGTCCTCTCTGGGGATTAGCTTTCACAGTACCACAAGTGTTCTGTAACCCGCCAAGGGAGGCGAGCAACCAATAATCCTACCCACTTTGTGAGGCCTATGAACCTCATCAACGACCAGGCTGTTAAAATATCCCTAAAAGTGCAACGTGGCACTCATATCTTGGTGATAACCAACAGCCATCTATTTGAGCTCAAGGCTCATTTAACAAGAGGGAATGGTGCCTGCTAATAAAAGGCTAGCCAGCTACCTGGGGCTAGGGAGGTCATGGATCTTGGAGGCGAGCCTTCAATCTCCGCCTTCTGAGACCAGCATTCTCCCTACCTGCATTCTAACTACTCATCCTTACACAGACAAATGTAGCTCTCATCACTCATCAAAGAAGTTTCTTTCTGCAGAAGTCAGAGACCATTACAGAAGACACAACTGATCAACATACAGGGAATAACTGGTTGTGGGCTGCCCAGCCACAATCAACTCCTGCACCTAAGGCTCAAGAAACGCTATGAAATAGAGGGTGGAAAGATCTTAAGAATCAGAGAAATAAAAAGTCTGTTGTGAGATTGTGTCTCTTAAAAATGACAATTAAGGGGGCTGGAGAGATGCCTCCTTGGTTAAGAGCACTGACTGCTCTTCCAGAGGTCCTGAGTTCAATTCCCAGCAACTACATGGTGGCTCACAACCATCTGTAATGGGATCTGATGCCCTCTTCTGGTGTGTTTGAAGAGAGCAGTGCACTCACATTAAATACGTAAATCTTGGGAAAAAAAGACAAAGAAGCCACACCCATCATCTAACACCAATATGGCTGCCTAAACAAGACCTGATCAAGGATAATGCCAATATGTATACTAACTTGGAAATCTCATGGGGCCCCGTCCCTAGACAAAGGCCACTAAAGGCTACTGAGAGAGGAGGAATTTAGTTCTCCCGAGGGATGAGCCCTGAAACTGGTTATTCAATATTAAGCGGTCATCCCTGTAATCATATATATATAGAAGCAACACTAAACAGTCTCTGTAGGATGTATTATATATATTTATGTGTTTTATTATATAATATATATAATATACAATATATTATAAATGTATACTATGACATTAATATATAATTATATGTTAATATATGTTATTCACACAATATAAATAAAACTATATATCATATATAAATATTATATATAACAATAATATATATATTAAGCCTAAAAGAAGAGGCCATAAATTTGAGAGGGGTGCAGGAGAGGGTAGGTAGAAGAAAGGGAGAGGGGGAAATGATGTAACTATATTTTAATTTAAAAAAAAGTCTGCTGTCATTGCAGCTGTGCCTGCCAGTGTGCGTACAGCAGCACACCTCATGTCCTTCCTGTGCCCTGTCCTGGCTGATTTTCCTTTCTAGCCCACAACCACTGATATCACATACTTACCAACCATCTACCCTTCTCACTAGAGAATAAGCTTCTTGATACAGGGTTTGTTCACACAGTCTCTCCACTGCCCGGCAGTGCTAGCCACACGAACCACTGTATTTAGTAGCTCGATGAAGGCATGAAGGAGACTTACTACATTCCTTCTCAGTCAGTGATGCTTTATTTGCATCACTGGGGGTTGCTTGTTGGAGGGACATCTTATAGGATTCATAGTTCTCAATTTTCTATAATTTGTAGGTGTTCCAGAGGTCTTGGGGGTATTTAGATGTGACTCAGCAGAAGAGCAAGCTCTGAGTTGCAGTCCCAGAAGCAGTTAGAAATTCTGGGAAAACCTAAGTCTGCTGTGGCTGGTTTATTATCCTTAATTGCATTTTCAATGTGGGTGCAGCTCAGGTTAGCATTTTCGTTGCTTTTGAGTCAGCTTCTCCAAGGTTTTCCCAGCTCCTAGCAGATGACTATACCTGTTAGGGTTGCACAATATGTCTGTGACCTAGTTAAGACAGTGCAGTGCAGTTTGTTTCCAAGAGTCCTGTGCTATCCCTGTACACCATCTCCCTGTCACATGAGCCCAGACTAAATGGTTAGCCAAGGACCCTTGGCAGCAGACCACCTAGGCTAGCCTTTCCAAAAGGGGTCATTGCTCATGATTCAAGGATGGCTCTTTTAGGAGCCCTTCAACCTGGTCTCAGGCAGAATCAGAACCAGGCTGGGGGAGGGGCACCAGCTGCTGAGTCTCATCTCTGTCCCTTTTCAGGCAGACTTCCTGATGGAGACAACCGGCAGCATTGGCTGTCCATAGTGCCACAGATAGAATCCTTCCGCCTCCGTTAGAATCCTGCTATCTGTCCATCCCTTTGTCTGTTTCTTGGGAAGGGGAAAGGAGGGAGGACGGAAGGAAGGCCTGTTTTGTCATGGCCAGAAGGCAGTTAATATTTTCAAGAAACCCTGCCCCTGGGAGTCAGCTTTTGATGGGGAGAGCAGGGTAGGCAGGAGGGTTGCTTTTGTCTGATTGTCACCAAATGTGCCTATAACGTACAGTAATGAGCTCTGTAGCCTTTTCTGTCTCATATGTACCCAGAATGGCCTTGAACTAGTGGCTCTTCCTGAGTCTCAGGCCCCCAAGTGCTTTTTTCTATTGCATGTGTCAACAGGCTGTTGTTCTGCAGGGCAGGGCTTCTTCAGCTAGGCACACTGGGCTCCTCTGGGCATGAATGCCATTAAGTTATGCTTGTTAGATTCATCAGGACAGTCAATAGTCCCAGTCCCTTGACTTTAGGGCACCTCTAATATTAGAAGCTTGATGTGAGTTTCACTTTTCCCTAAGAGGTGAAATGCATCAGGAAGTATTTCCATTTGTGATGCAAAAATAGAGAAATTCAATAATTAAGTAACCTGCCTAGGTTCTGGTAGTGGTGAAATGAAGAATCCAGTCTACCTCGTTGTGTGGTGTTTTTATTATTTTTCCATAGTTTGTGTTTTTGACAGGATTTTGTGTGTTCCAAGTTTGGTCTGTATACAGGAGAATGACTTTGAACTCAGCGTCTGGCTTCTACCTCCCAAGTGCTGGGATTACAGGTGTGCACCACCAAGTCTGGCACCAACACAGCCTTTTGAAAGTGAGATGCTTCTGAACTGTGTTAGCAGGGTTTGCAGCTATCACCGTATTCTAAGTCCAGGACATGTAGTCAGTTTTCAGTATCCATCCCTCCAGCAGCCATGAGTCTGCTCCCTCTCTCTGTAGACGGCTCAGAATGTATCTCATAATGGATTCACAGAGCACATGGTCATTGGGACTAACTTTTAGTGACCTTAATGTTTTCAAGGTTCATTGAGCTTATTCTTTCTTAAAAAGTATATCAAATATATTAAAATGATACAATACTATTATATATTTATTTGGTTTGGGGTAGCAAGAGTACAGACATTTACTGCCAAGCCTGACAATTTGAATTCAATACCCAATACCCCAGGATGGTGGGAGAAGAGAACTGACTCCTGTAAGTTGTCCTCTGACTTCCACACAGTCACCCTAGCATGTGTGCCTGTGTGTGCTTATTCTCTCCCCCCCACCTCTCTCTCTCACACACACATAAGATGTGATAAAATAAATACATTTAATTAAACTTTTTTTGGTTAGAATATAAAGTAATGGTTTTTCTGGTATTTTTATACTTGTAAATCATACTTTCCTGTAATTCATGTCTTTCCTCCTGTTCCCTGCTGTCTTAGTTACGTTTTTTATTGTTGCAAAGAGACACCATGACCATGGCAACTCTTACAAAGGAAAGCATTTAAATGGGGCCAGCTTTCAGGTTTAGAGGTTTAGTCTGTTATCAGAATGGATGGAGGCTTGCCAGTGTGCAAGCAGCCTTGCTGCTGGAGGAGCTGAGAGTTCTACATCAAGATCAACAGGAAGCAGGAAGAAGGAGAGAGAGAGAGAGCCTCTGGGTCTGACTTGAGCTCTTGAAACCTCAAAGCCCACCCTCCAGTGACACAACTCCTCCAGCAAGGCCACACCTCCTAATCCTTTCAAATAGTGCCAGTCCCTGGTGACCAGCCATTCATATGTAAGAGCCTACAGGACCATTCCTGTCATTCTTATTCAGATCTCCATACCTGCCCACTCTGGCTGCCCCTTCCTTCCAGACAGCCCCCTCTGCTTTCTTATCACACCCCATTACCCTCTCTTGCCCTCCCTAGAGTCTTGATGCCCACTCAGGTTTCACGGTCCACACCCACACACATACAAGGTTGCAGTGTTTCACATGTTCCCCTTCTGCATGACTTCATTTCTTTCCCCACTCAAGTAACAATCTCCTGTGTGGGCATCAGGGCTTGTTTGCCTGTTTATCACTTGGTAGCATTTGTATTTTGGGGTTATTATTGACGATGATGTGTGTGTGTGTGTGTGTGTGCGTGTGTGTGTGTGTGTGTGTGTGTGTGTGTGTGATTTCTATTGGAGGCATGCTCCTTAGGCATGGCATTGCTAGGCCCCATGATAACATTTTAGGAAATGCTACACTCTTCGGGACACAGACTGAACTGGATCACGGGTTCCAATTTCTCCACATTCTTTCCAGCACTTGCCTATCTTCCTAACTGTAGCCAGCCACCCCACTGGATGTAAAACATGGCCTCATAATGGCTTCGATGTCTACTTTCCTGGTGACTCCGTGAGCGTGAGAACTTCTACATGAAGATTATATACATATAATCTTTGATTAATGATTGTCTCGACTCCTTCACTTTCCAATTAGATTGCCCGTTTTTATTATTATGTTTAAGGATTCATGCTTTAGAAATAAATCTCTTATTAGACATATGGCTTGCAATATCCCATCTTAGTAGGGTATCTTTCCATAGAATGCATTGGGGAAGATCCCTTAGGCCTTTGGAAGAGTTTGGTAAGGACTGCTATTAGTTCTTTAGTACAATTCATTAGTAAAATCGTCTAGGCATGGCTTTTAAAAATTACACTTATTTATTAATTAATTTATTTTATGTGGGGTGGAGGGCTGTGTGTGTGCTCTGGCATGTGTGTGGAAATCAGAGGACAACTTTTGGGAGTTGGTTTTCTCCCTCTGCTATATGGTTCCTGGATACTGAACGTCAGGCTTGGCAGCAGGGGTCCTTAATCACAAAGCAATCTCTGTGGCCTGGGCCTGATATTTTGTGGGAAATTTTGAAAGCAGTTATTAGCAGGTTAATTTTTTGTGTCTGAAGCTAAGACAGACTCCTTACTTGGTTTGTTTCTAAGGGGGTAACCAATTATTCTAACACCACTTACTAAATAATTCAGACACTCCTCCCCGTTGTAAATGCGTGCACATAATATTTTGGTGTTTTTGCTCTTGACTTTATTCCTGACAAAGCACAAAGACTATTTGCTTTATCAGAGGCCTGCATGCCAGCGCCTTGAGAAAGTCTTTGTCCTCTTGACATGTGAAGTTTGGAAACAGGGGACCAGGACAGGGACTGTGACTTTCCTACCATCATTGCTCAGGCTGAGCTGAGGTCTGCATGCAACCTCCACACAGTCTCGATCCTCTGCCCACAAAGCTGGGAGCACATCCTTGGAGACTGGGCACCCAACATTGCTTAGGGAACCGAGCCACACCCAGTTCTCTGGTCTGGAGTCTTACTCTGGTAAGTCTCCAGACCTTGGAGTCTCCCTTGCCCCACTGGGCCTATCTGTGTTTCCTGCCTCTCCCTGAATTCATCGTGCTCTCAGACCTTGGACTTGACCTTATTTTAATGTCTATCTCTCAGCCCTTGAGAACAGTGAGTTCTGAACCTCACTGGGATCCAGGACATTATCCTGTCAACAGCTCTTAGCCCTCCAGGTCCTGCCCCTGCGTATCCCTGAACAATATGTTCTCCTCCTCCCACAGCCGCTCATGATATGTCTGAACATGTCTTCCGGCCTCAACACCCAGGAGATGGGATCCTATGCTTGCCCCTGAAGCACCCTTTCTCTTGTGACTAGTAAGTAGGACAAAAGCTTCCAAAGCAATGGGAATGCATGAGAGCAGGAGGGAGGAATGATGAACGGGGCCAGGGCAGTCAAACAGGGCAGCTACATGCAGAGACCAGAGGAGGCACAGACTTGCGGTGTGACTTCGGGTCAGATTAATCAAGAAAATGCCCCACAGCTTTGCCACAGGCCAATCTGATGGAGACATTTTTTTTTTCCAACTGGCCTTAGCTTGTATCAAGTTCACAAAAAAAACCTAACCAGAACAACTGGACCACACAAAAGATAACTGGTGACTTCACTGACTATCTATGTCTATGATTGGCAGGCACTCCACCATAGAAATCCTTCAGGGGCTTCATATTGACCTTCAGATAAAGTATCTTTGTCCCAGCATCGTCTGAATGTCTCCACACTCAGCTCTGGCTCCATCCACACAGAAGGATTTCATAGTTGATACCATGTTCTCTCTTGCACCACGTACATGTGTTCCCTCTGCCTGGGCGTCTCTCCTTTCAGGCTCCCCTCTGCCCTTCTTCACAAGCTCGGTTGCCACCTTACAGGAAGTCCTCTCTGACACTCTGGGCTTGGTGGTTCCTCCTATCTTCCCATGACATCTATGTGTTGGATAAGTTTGGATATCCCCTAGTCCTCTGGTCAGGTCTTACTCCATTTTTTTTTTGCACAACTGCAAAGCAGCTAGCTGTTGCCACACAGTTGGTGGTTTACCCAGCCTCCTGCCCACATGTTAGATACTAAGAAGCCGAGTGGAGCCATGAGCCCCAGGCATCGCTTTGGGCCTTCTGTAGGCCAAGCTTGGCAATAGTGTAATTCCCTGACCACTGCATCGCTCCTGAGGCAATCCTGTATCAGATGTCTCCTCCGTCTCCTCATCACTCAGGTGTTCACATGGGGAAGGGTAACTGAGACTGGCTTCTCTGGTTAGACTGTTAACCTTCCAAGGGTAGGCATGTGCTTTCTCCCTGGCTAGCTGAGCCCAAGTCTTGCTGTATTTTTACTGATTTTAGGGAAAATAGGATTCTATACTTTTAGTAACCAGTGAGACAGGCATTGGATATCAAAAGCTTTCAAACCACTCTTAGTAAAGTTAGGTGTGTCTGGCAATTATTCAAGATTTACCCCTCACACTGTACCCTCTAGCCCCAGACTTCAGTCTCTTCATTTGAAGGCCAGGCTCCCCCTGGTGGAAGACACAGTCTTTTCTGAAAAGCCAAACAACAGGCAAACAACACCCGGCAGTGAGGCTCTCCTGGGACTACTGTTTAATATGTGTAACAATATATATCATCTTGTTCCTCATAATAAAACTGCGCTTTCTCATGTCATAACATTTAGCAATTGTAGTGAATTATGATAAGGATCAATAAAGGAGTCACCACAATTCCCACCCTTTCCAGAGCCAAGCATGGGAGTTTGGTATATTTTTCCCCCCAGTTCTTTTTTCCTCAAGTGTGTGTCTGTCTCTGTGAGTATGCATGTGTGTGTCTTGGTGTGTGTATATGTATATATGTGTCTCTGTGTATGTGCATATGTGTGTTTCTCTCTGGTGTGTGTATATGTATGTGTAAGTCTGTATGTATCTCTCTATATGTGTATGTATGTGTCTGTGTCTCTGTGTGTACATGTGTATGTATGTATGTGTATCCATGTACGTATGTATGTATATATATATGAATGTATGTGTGTATGTGTATGTGTATGTATGTAGGTGAGAGATGGAGGTCACGTGTCTTCCTTGTACTCTCCACCTTGTTTTTAAGGCAGGCTCTCACTGCACCTGGACATTGCTGATTTGGTTAGACACACTGGCTGCAAGGATCCTCTGTCTCCATCTCCTTAGGGCTGAGATGACAAGCATATCAACTCAGGTTCTTCTGCTGCAAGGCCAGCCCTTTACTGACTGAGTTATCACTCCAACCCCTCCGTTCTTTTTCTATGGAAATACAGGAAGCTGGCACCACACTACTCTATTGCAAGGTGTCTGCCACTCTCTTGCAATGTGCTCAATAAAATAGTCTCAAAAGGAAAAATACAGAAAATATATAGCAATTCACGTAGGTGTCTGTATGCAGCACCTACGTTAACCTACAAGTTTAAAGTTAAGGCAACTCCTCCATGGGTGACTGAGCCAATGGCCTGGAAGCCTGCTGCCCCAGAAGGTCTGAAACCCGCCCTCACCTGTCTTAGAGCTTCTACTGCTGTGACAAAACCCCATAACCATAATCAAATCAAGGAAAGGGGTTTGTTTCCTATCACAACTCTCAGGTCGTATTCTATCACTGAGAGAAGTCAGCAGGATCCTGAAGGCAGGAGCTGGAGCAGAGGCCATGGAGGGGTGCTGCTTACTGACTTGCTCCTCCTAGGTTGCTCAGCCGGCTTTCTCATACTACTCAGGACCACCTTGCTGTGAACTGGACACATCAGTCATCCATCAAGAAAACTGGCTTTCCCACAGGCCAGTCTAGTGGGAGCGTCTCAGTTGAGATACCTTCTTCCTAAATGACTCTAGATTGTGTCAAGTGGACAACACAAGCCCGCAACACGGCTGCGTCCCAGTGCTGTGGCTTTTCAGTTTTACAGCACTGATTGCCTTCTGCCTACCACCCACCTCCTTATTCCCTGAGCTTATGTGTCTGGTGTGTCTGAAGATAGCTACAGTGTACTTACATATAATAAATAAAATAAATCTTAAAAAAAAAAAAAAGAAATGAGAAGTGAAGGTCTAGTTAATATGAGATTGGCCATAAGTTCACAACGATTGAAGAATGATGAAAGGTATACGAAGAGTCCTCTTTATTTTTCATAAGTTTGTATTTTGTCCGTGATAAAGTCCTAAATGTAACAAAGTAAAACGTAACTGTACTCATTTTCATTTCTTGCAGGGGATGGAGGCTAATAATGATACCTTTAAATGGCAACATGGGATTGAAGTATCCCAAGGATCTACTTCACACTGTTAAATGTATTTTAAAAACTTGTTATGTAGGCTGAGAGTTTAAAAGTTTGAGCATAAAGAGTTTTGAATCATCAAACAACCCCCAAGAACCCATTGTATAAGTATAAATGGATGAACCTGATGGTCAATCTTCATTGTCAGCTTGACTGGATTTGGAATTGGCTAGGAGACACACCTCTGGAAATTTCTCTGAGGGTGTTTGCACTATGCATACGAATGGCATCATCTCATGGGTTATAGTCCTGAATATTATATATTTTTGAGATGGGAGGAGTCATATTTTATAGTCTTGGCTAGCCCAGAACTTGCTATGTAGACCAGGCTAGCCTCAAACTCACAGAAGTCTGCCTGCTTTTTGCCTCTGTCTCACAAGAGCTAGGATTAAAGATATGCACCACCATACCCAGGGAAAATTATGTGTATGAGTGTCTCACCTGTATGTATGCTTGTGCATTATGTGTCCCTATGGAGGCAGTTCTAGGGTCCCCTAGAATTGGAGTTACATATGGTTTTAAGTCATCATGTAGGTGCTGGGAATCGAATCCTGGTCCTTAGGAAGAACAGCCAGTGCTCTTGCCTGCTGAGTCATCGCTCCAGTTTACCCAGATGTATAAAAGAGGGCAGGAGGAGGGGTAGCTAACAGTGCACCAGCCCTGATCTCTGTTTACTTACTGACTCTGCACACAATGTAACCAGCTGCCATGTGCACCTCCTGCTATACCTTCCACAGCATGATTGACCGCACCTCTTCTTAAGTGGATGCCGACATATTTCCTTCCTTCTAAGTTGCTTTCTAGGTCTTCAAAGTTGCTTTCTAGGTGGTGGTTTGGCTCCGGGGGGAAAGCACCTCCTAAGCACAAGTCTCTGAGTTCCACCCTCAGCATTGAAGAAAAAGTAAAATAAACATAGCTTTTAAAGTTGTTTTCTGGGGTTGAAGTGATGGTTCATCAGTTAAAAACACCTGCTGCTCTTTCAGAGGACCCAAGTTAGCTTCCCAGCACCCATGTTGGGAGCTCACAACTGCCTATAACTTCAAACCCAGGGCATCTGACACCTTCTTCTAACCTCTGAGGGCACCTGTACTCACATGTGTGCGTACACACACACACACACACACACACACACACACACACACACACACACACACATCTTTTAAAAAAGTTTTACCTGGCCGGGCAGTGGTGGCACATGCCTTTAATCCCAGCACTTGGGAAGCAGAAGCAGGCGGATTTCTGAGTTCGAGGCCAGCCTGGTCTACAGAGTGAGTTCCAGAGAAACCCTGTCTCGAAAAAAGAAAAAAAGATGAAGAAAAAAGTTTTACCTGGGCTAGAGAAATGGCTCAGCAGTTAAGAGCACTGGATGCTCTTTCAGAGGTCTTGAGTTCAAGTCCCAACAACCACATGGTGGCTCATAACCATCTGTAATGAGATCTGGTGCCCTTTTCTGGGATGCAAGTATACATGCAGATAGGGAACTCATATACATAAAATAAATCTTTAAAAATATGTTAAAAGTTGTGCCATGTATTCTGTCAGTGATGAGAAGATTTATGAATATAGTAAGCAGTGAAAAATTATACCTTTAGTGGCTGAAAAGCTGAGATTGAGAGAGAATTTAAATTTTGGTCAAAAGAAAAGAAGCCTCCAGGCAGTGGTAGTACATACCTTTAATCCCAAAAGTCTGGAGGCAGAGGCAGGTGGACTTCAAGGCCAGCCTGGTTTACAGAGAAAGTTCCAGGACAGCCAAGACCACACAGAGAAAACCTGTCTCAAAAAACCAACGCCCCTAAAAAGCCACAAGAACCCCCATCCCCACCCTCAGCAATGGCAGAATGTTCCAGCCTCAGGATTCCCTTCTTCTATCCTCTAGAAGGAGATAGAAGGCAAAGCAATACCCATGGGACTCTCAAATCTATCTATGTCTCAGAAGGGACTCTCAAATACCGTGTCTGTGGATCAGAAGACATAGGTGACCTCCATACTTCACCACAAATCCAGGTTGCTGGGGAGGTCAACACTTCATGCAAGGAAAGACACCACTGCAGTCACCCAGGCTGTGTGACCCTTCTCTAAAAGGGAGAGGAGCCAGGGCTACTGAGGATTCCCACTTGGGCTCTTTTTTCCAAGTTTGCAGGGTCTACTATGGGAGAGAGCAGGGAAGCAGAGAGTATTTAGGACAGCCTACATTCTCTTGCCCTTACCCTGGCACTTGATATCTTCTGGCCCTTTACACACACCCCTCCTCCTCAAGGGTCAGGCCCTGGACGCAAGCGGATGAGCCTCTGTGGTCACAGGCCTCTGAGGGTAATTGCTACTCTAGAGGGCTGCTCAAAGTTACTTGAAAGCAGCCTCAAAAATATAAATAGCTTCAGAAAAGACTATGGTGGGAGCTGTGACACAAAGCAAACCCAGTTTCTCCCTTCTTGAATTCTGAGAAAGAGTCTTTGCCATTGAATAGCAGGTTGGCCTCTGGTGAGGGACACTCCAATTCCTAGAAGGGGACAGAGGATGCAGAGATCCTGAGGGTGGGTATGTCTCCTTCCTCCTTTATCTGACCTGCTTTTATTCAGCAGGAGACAGAATTTCCTAGCCAAACTGTGCCCTTTCTGGATGTGCAGTTGGCTAAATACACATCTTTTAAATTGGATTTGGTCTTGCACAGAGCCTGTTGTTTTGTGGGTGTGTCTATGGAAACATAGTATCACAGTCATGCTGAAATGCAGTTCTTTCCAGAGAGCTTCGCCATCTGGGTTTGGCTGCACCTCCCCCCACCCCTATGGTTTTCTTATCATAACTGCAATTTCATTCTACCATTGAGGTCCATCGGAAATTAAGCCAACATTAAAAGATGAAAGGTAAGAAAATTAGACAGCACAAGGGAAGCTCAGCATCTAAATACAAGAAATTGTAGGAGAGAAAGCAGGGGAGGGAATTAAGATGCTCTCTCAGCCCAGATTAAAATACTTTCTCTACCTTGAGTGGGATGGTTGGAAATACCCACCCACAGCTGTAAAGCTTCAAAATCTGTGTTACATAGAGGGTTCTGCATGCTTCTGGAGAGAGAGAACACAGACACATGCTGGGAAATCTCTGAAACCTAGAAGAAAGTGGCAACATGCCTGCAAATCCTGAGAGGAAGCACCGAACAATCTAGAATTTACATTTGGATGAAGTGTTAATCCTAAATAGTATAAGACAGTCAGACATGCAAGGCGGCAAGCAGTCTCCTTTCCACTTACCCCTGGTCAGGAAGCAGCTGGGGATGTGCTCCTGGAAAACAAGGGCCACAGACAAAAGGAGCAAGGATAGAAACAGGAGACCCCACAGGAGGAGAGGTGGTGGGAATCCCAAGTCTGGACACTGAAGAGACACTGCAAGCCGGTGACTGGGTACCTGGCACAGAGGATAAGAACAGTCCCCGTGTGAACGAGCTGGGAGACCTTGTGGTATCACGTGTGAGCAACATGATGGAAATGAGCACCTCCAGAAGAGATTTGCACAACTCTCGGAGAACTTAAGGGCGGGTCATTAAAAAGTCTATACAAAACCAGTCCTAAACTAACCAAGTAAGAAAGAGTAAGGCCATTATTAACTCAGAGAAATAACGTGTGAGAAAGAAATGACCTTAGCTGATCACACGGTTCAGTTCAGAGTAGCATGAGAACTCAGAATGTAGATAATGACTATTGATGGAACTAAGGCTATGATATAATTACAGTGGGTGGGGCTAGAGGACGGCAAGGGATGGGTTTGCAGTGTAAAATGTCTCAAACTGAAAATCAAGACATGCATTCTATTTAAAGATACCGGAGTTAGCGGGGTGTGGTGCTGGACACCTGCAATCTCACCAGCCCTTGGGAGGTAGAAGCACAAAGGGATGCAAAGTCATCTTCCATAACATAGCAAGTTCAAGGCCACCCTGGGTTACATAAGACCTTGTCTCAAAATAAACAAACCAAACCAAAATAAAGCAGAAAGTAAAACAACCCATGAAAAGATCAGAAGTTCCTGGGGGACTGATCGGCAAGAGAAGACTAGGTTCTGTAACAAACAGTTGAACAATTTCTTTAAAATTTTTATTTGTGTAGTGTGTGTGTGTGTGTGTGTGTGTGTGCGCGCGCGCTCCGTGCACTCGATCTATTTGCATCTTTGCCTGCATGACAGAAGAGGGCATCAGATTCCATTATAGACAGTTGTGAGCCACCATGTGGTTGCTGGGAATTGAACTCAGGACCTCTGTAAGAGCAGCCAAAGCTCTTAACTGCTGAGCCATCTCTCCAGCCCTTTGAACTATTTTTTCAACTAAATTACATATAATTTTTTTTGGAGGGGGGGAGGGGACGTCGACCTTCAGCTAATTCACAGTGGATAACCTTAAGTATCTTAACATGTAATTGAAATCTTGTCTGGGTCAAAGAAACTGATTAGGCTCAAATGGAGCAGGGTTTATCAGCCAACTAGGTCTTTTGGTTAGTAAAGCTGTGAAAACCCTGGAGGCACAGCCCTGCCTTCACATTAGAGCCCCATGGGGGACTTTGAGGGCCGTTCACACCATGCTCCACTTGAGCCAACCAATCACTGAGACTGGCAGACAGAGGTATCCAGAGTTAAAAGCACTTCAGGAGAGTCTAAAGTGCAGTCTGCTGAGTCTATTTACCTCTTCATTTAATCATTCATTCATTTTTTGGTTTTGAGACATAGGCTATCTACACATTCCAGAGCAGTTTTTAACTCACTGTGTAGCCCAGGCTGCCCCAGGCTCTGTAATACTGAGACACAGGTATAGGCCAGTATTCCATGCCCAGATCCATCTCCTTCCTTGTTAAAATAGTTATTGTAACTATTTTTTTTTTTTTTTGGTTTTTTTCGAGACAGGGTTTCTCTGTGTAGCCCTGGCTGTCCTGGAACTCATAGACCAGGCTGGCCTCGAACTCAGAAATCCACCTGCCTCTGCCTCCCAAGTGCTGGGATTAAAGGCATGCGCCACCACTGCCTGGTTGAGACAAAATCTTAAAACCCCACAAACTGATACTTTGAGCAGAGCCTGTACCAACAGCTGACTGATATGAAGACCTCAGGGCAGGAAGTGCCAGGCAATGGCTTCACTAAAGCTTTACTTGGCTGCTGAGAGGTACAGAAGACTTAACATGGAGCCCTGGCCTTGTCTAGGAGAGGACTCTACTTTCCAGCTGGTACCACCAAGTCAGTACATGGGGCTGCGTGGTGTCTGGGAAGCCAGGGAGGCAGAAGCCATCTGCATTTTAAACTCAAGAGTTGTGTTTCCCCAGATCTGGCCCAGGTAGTTCTCTCGTTTTTCCTTTGCAACCCTGGGGTTTAACTATGGAAGAAGGTGGATACCCATGTCCTTCTGGTAGGAATAGCAAATGGTGTAGCTGCTAAGAGGAGTTCAGTAGCTCTGTCACACCCTAAAGCCTGCAGTTAACCACAGGGCCCAGCAATCTCACCTAGGCTTGCACACAGGAGTGATAAAAAGTCCAAGTCTGCATAAAAACACGTAAAAGCATGCTCAGCGAGCCATGTTCACACACTATCCAATGACTGAGAGCCACCCACATTCCAGCTAGCTGTGCGTGGTAAACACGATGCAGCATTAGCCTTGAGCAGGCGTGAAGTCCTGACATGCTACATCATGCAGAAGCCGAGAAAACACTTGGTTAAATAAGAAATAAGACACAGAGCCATGAGCTGTCTGATCCCATTTATAGAAGGTGTCTAGAAGAGGCAGATTCAAAGGCAGAAGCTAGATTAGTGGTCGCTGGGGTAGGGAAAGGGAGGATCAGAGGGCTGCTAACAATGTGGCATTTCTTTTTCTTTCTTTTTTTTTGGTTTTTCGAGACAGGGTATCTCTGTGTAGCCCTGACTGTCCTGGAACTCACTCTGTAGACCAGGCTGGCCTTGAACCTGCCTCTGCCTCCCAAGTGCTGGGATTAAAGGCGTGTGCCACCATGGCCCGGCATGGCATTTCTTTTTGAGAGATGAAATTGAAGAGAGGGTGATGGCTGGGTGATACTGTAGACACACTAACAGCCACCGGAGCGCTCACTTTAAAATGGCGAATAGGGTTTGTGTTGTGTGAATTTGTACAAATGCAAAGGCTACAACGTCAGAGTGTGACATTAGAATCCAGTCTCTGCTCAAGCCACAATATTTGCAGCAGCCCCTTCCCTCTCATGGTTACAGACAGGCAGGCAGCTGCGGAGACACTTGTGACTCTCTAGCTAATATTCATCTGGGGAGCCGAGTTTACAACAAGGGGCTGTCGGTATCAGCACCCTCTTCCCTGCCTACTGCCCTGGACCAGCCTCAATGTAGGCTTCTACCTTCCCCCATTTTCTCAGAAAGGTATCAGAGACCCCCAGCTTCTGCCACACAGGCCCTGATCCCCCTTCTCGGGGACTCCCCCAAATTGGAATTTCCCTAGGAACCTCATAGTAGGAAGAGGCAAAGGTGGTCGGAGAGCTAGTTGAGCAGCTAAAGGTGATCGCCACTAAGCCTCACGGCCTGAGTTTGATCCCAGGAAACCACATGGTGAAAGGAGAGAACCAACTTCTACAAGTTGTCTTCTGATCTCCATATGTGTACTATGGTGTGTGTGTGCGCACGCGCGCACACACACACACACACACACACAGATACACTATAACTAAGCAAGCAAATAATAGATGTAGTTTGGTTGGTGAGATGGCTTGGTAGGTAAAGGTATTTACCAGCAAGCTTGGTGACCCAAATATGATCTCCAAGACTCACATTTCCAGTCAGAAACATTGTCACCACACACACACACACATACACACACACACACACACACACACACACACACACCCCATGATGATCAGACCCAGTTTTATGAAATGGCAAGTTAATAATGGCCAGGGAGGTTTGGTAGGACACAATGTTGACCTGCCGTACAGATCTTGAGTAGACTGAAGAGTGGAAGGGGGAAAAGAGGAATGAATTATGAACTTTCATGGAGATTAAATGTTTAAAACAAAACATTCTCAGGCTGGAGAGATGGCTCAGTGGTTAAGAGCACTGGCTGCTCTTCCAGGGGACCCAGGTTTGATTCCCAGCACTTGCATGGTGACTCACAACCATCTGTAGCCCCTGTTCCAGGCATCTGATACCGTCTTCTGGCCTCGCAGGCACCAGATACATAAGTGGTGCATAACACACATATACATTATAAAAAGAAAAATTACCCCCCATAGCAATATAAACCAAATCCTGGTTTATATTGGAGATGATAAAAGTAAATTGTCATCAATTTGAGTTCCTCCCAAGAACAAGAGTCTTGCCGAATTATAGAAAGACCCATTCTTTTTTCTTTCTTTCTTTTAAATGCATACATTTATTAGAATTTGAAGTTACTTTAAAATGTATTAAGGGGAACATGATAAACTCAGAAGCCCTGGGAACTGGGCATGGAAGGATTTAGGTTTCAAAGGATTTCTTAAGGTTTTCTACTGCATTCCTCACTGCTCCAGGCTCTGGGCTTTAGGATTCCCTGCCCTGGAACCCTGGTTACTTAACAGCAGCTCAAGAACCCCAGAACAGATGGGAGACGCTCTGCTGTGCCTGCAGTCAAACGCAGACAGCCGCACATCTAGTGAGTTGATGTAATGTTTTCTGAAGTTCTTTGGAGTGATGCGGACCATTTCCCCACTTAGTAGGAAGAGCTACTTGGGCCCCTTTCAAATGCTGGCCCCATCACAAACCCAGAACTCCATGTGGCATGCAGGTAGAAATGTCTCTAGGCAGGAGGGCTTCCTCAGTTCTTATCCAATTACCCAGAATTGTCCCTTAGATGGTTCACAGTTAGGCAGGTAAGATCACGTTAAAAACTTAAAACTTATGTTTCCAGATATAAAAGATGGCTGTTGCAAAGAAGCATGACAGAAAAGTCTGAATCAGCAGTCTTCTCCAGAAGTCGAATGGTAAGGGGCTCTTGAAGAAGTGGCAAAAGCCATCCTGCAAGGGGCGAAAGAGGAGAATTAGACTGCTCCCCATGAACAATCCTGAGCCCCGAATACACAGTAGGTGCAGCCGGAAAAATGGCTTGGCAGTTAAGAGCACTGTCTGCTCTTGCAGAAGACTTAGGTTCAGCTCCCAGCATCCACATGGTGTCTCACAACTGCCTGTAACTCCAGTTCTAGGGGACCTGACATCCTCTCTGGCCTTCCTGAGCATTGCATATCCATGGTAGACATGCAGGTACCCATCCACATGAAGGGCTAGCTCGGAGCTTGGACGTCAAACATGTGATCAGCATGCACAAGCCTTAGGCCAGTCTCCAGTATGAACTACACTCCAGAATACCTGGGAGGTTCTAGATCATGCCATAAAAATGAAAGGCGTGTGGCTACCAGATACCTTCCAGTTAGGATTTGTCTTTTTTCTTTTTTTCTTTTTCGAGGCAGGGTTTCTCTGTATAACCCTGGCTGTCCTGGAACTCACTCTGTAGACCAGGCTGGCCTTGAACTCAGAAATCCACCTGCCTCTGCCTCCCAAGTGCTGGGATTAAAGGCATGTGCCACCACTGCCTGGCCCAGTTGGAATTTGTAATAAGCAATCCAACTTGCTGCATAAGCAACCATCTAACTGCCTCATATGGCAGAGATACCCTCAAAACACCTCAGTGCTTACTTAAGACATCTTGGAGAGCTCTATTAAAACCTCTCCTTATTCTCTGATCCCTTCCCCATAACCTCCAATAAAAATTGAAACACATAAACCTTGGGAATTCTCTCCTTTGACAGCACCTATCTTTAGCTCTTCTATTCACTCTTGACTCTCTCTTTCTCTCTCTCTCTGTCTTTGTTTTTTTTCAAGACAGGGTTTCTCTGTGTGGCCCTAGCTGTCCTGGAACTCACTCTGTAGACCAGGCTGGCCTCGAACTCAGAAATCCACCTGCCTCTGCCTCCCAAGTGCCACCACTGCCTGACTGACCCTCTCTACAAATCAAATTCAAAATAGTTTCAAAACTCAACCAGGGACCTCCTGGCTCACAGCTCTGGTTACTCCTTTAATAAGTACCTTGGTTCTTACAGTCGCAGGCCCCCTCTTCAGCACACTTTCCCTCTCAGTTCATCCAGACTGCTGTGTAGTGCATCACACAGCTTCATGTGGACAACATCCTTCTACTGTGCCAATCTCTGACTCAGGTTCCCTAGAGATGGGAGACCTGCTGACCACATCACCCGAGTCTATGTAGCAATCAGACATTGAACTGAATGCCCATTATCTCCAGACCAAGAGAGGCTGGGTTGTTACATTTGAACTCGAGAGTATTCAAGCCATGCTAACTCGCAGCAGCTGCTTTCTCTACCGTCACAGCTTGCGTCAAAGAAACAGCAGATATTCTGTTGCCAGTCAGCCTGGGAACTCATAAGCCTCTATTCCCCAAAGGGAGCTTACCAACACCAGGCTACCTGAGACCCTAAGTAATTAGGGACTATGGGTAGCAAATCCTGTTTCGTGAGCAAACACTAACTAAAGGGTGCAACCTTTCCCCCTCCCCCTGCTGCTCCAGAATCAGTGACAGCTACATACACCCATGCATCCACACAGATTCATCACTATGTGGCCCGAGGCACCTCCCCCCCTTCCTCTGGAGCCTATCAGAGGGGGACTCCTTGCTTGGCCTTATGGACCTAAACTCTATGCAGAGCTGCTGCCATGCTGACTTACCTTGGTCTTAATAAGAAGACCTTGGTCTTCTGCTAAGAATCTCTCTCCCAAAAAGGAAAGTCTGACCAAGTCTGAGATCTTATGAGAGAGAAGAGGTAGAGGAAGGAGCCAGGAGGCAGAGGGAGAAATCAACACGCTGTCTTAATGACCTCTTCAGAGGGCTGAGAGAGGGTCCTCAGAAACTCAGCTGATAGCAGTCTGCCGGCCCAGTGGAGACTCATACATCAGGAGCAGGGCTGGTGTGAACAGGTCATGCTGATTTCCTTTCACAGGTAGCTTAAATGCAGACTCCTGAGAGGAGTGTAATCTGTTTGGTTTTTGTGTAGCAGGTTTTAATAGTTAAATTACATTAATCCCATAACAAGGGCCACCTCCATTTGGATTCAACCCCAATGAAGAGGGAAGTAAAGAAACCCGAGGCTAAGCTCAGCTTCCAAGGGGCCCGTTGTGGGCTAACCTAGGATAGGGTTTTTTGTTTTTTCTTTTCTTTCTTCTCTTTTTTGGTGACGCTGGGGATCGAACCCAGGGCTTCACAGATGCTAGCAGGCTACCATCAAGCTGTGGTTTCCTTGATCACTAGCTCTGTGCAGCTGGAGGCTAAGGACTGCCTCTTTAGCCTACACCACTGAGATGAAGGACCAATAGCAAGCCATGAGCTTGGAGGCTGCCCGGCAGGGAAAAGTGCAGCGGCCTAAAAGTAAAGATCCCAGTCAGGGTCCCCACTTGGTGGCCACACACATTTCACAATCCCTAAGGCCTTACTCTAATAAAGGGTGAGAGAAGAAGCTCTGGAGAGCCTGGCATGGCTGCTGCTCCCTTTATACTACTTGGGCACATCAGACTTAATCAGCCCTCCCTGACAGTCCTGGGCTAAGAGTTAGGGTAAGCCACGTGTGCCTGGCTCCCCCTGAATGAAGTTTTATAAGAACTATTGAGCAAGAGCAGTCTGAGTGCCTATAAAGAAATCCCTGGGCTGGGGATGTGGCTAACTTAATGCTTGTCCAGCATGCTCAAAGCCCTGGCCTTCCGCACCTAGCACCACATAAACCCACCACAATGACATAGCCCGCAATCCTGGTGCTCCTGGGATGGAAGCAGGAGGACCATAGTGGCAGGAGAGTATCTGATGAGGTTTGAGGCCAGCCTGGGCTGGCTCCGTAAAGGCACTCAGCACCGCATCCTGCGCCCTCTCTCCCAAACCATCTCCATCACACTCCAGTGGTCTCACCCAGCCGCCGTGAGCCTCGAGCCAGGGGCGGTGCGGTCCCATGAGCAGACTATACAGCAAGCTCATTATGCGATGGCAGTCTTGCTCCAACAGGAAACGATTCCTGAGATCGCTCCTCTGCTTGACAGTCCTGCTAGGGCCTCGAGTCACAAGCATCCCCGAGAAGACCAGGAGCGTCACCAGCTGGCCCCAGCTTATATTTTGGTCACTGGAGAGCAACATATCCGCCATCTGTCTCACCAGCTCCACACGGTTGCTCTGGTGGTCACGGAAGGAGGAAAAAAACTGGTACTCCTGCTGGATCTGCCTAGACAAAGAGCGCAGCAAGGCCGCCTCGACAGACGTGGGCGGTGGCTCCGGGGTGCCTGGCTCCAGTGCACAGAACAATATGTAGTCAGCCAGCAGCCGTCTAGTGCGTTCCTGCAGCGAGCGGTCCATCCTTGGGCCTCTCCGCATCTGGTCCAACCTCAGCAGGCTTTCTAGGCTCAGCTCTTTCCCACTCTGACCTGCCTGGACGTTTGGGAATATCACCTGCACCTGTTACAAGGAGAGAGCCATGGGGTGGAGCAAGCAGGAGCAGCAGGAGACCCTCGGAGTACTGTTGAGGATTAAACAGATAGGGGCTGGAACTTTCTAGAGGTTGAGTAGGCCTTGGAGTTGTCGTTCTCCTGCCTCAGCCTCCTGAGTTGCTGGGATTACAGGCTTGGGTCATCAGGCCCAGCTAGGAGCGAGGTCTTAACTTGCTATTATTGACTGGGCCTACTTATTTGGGAAATGAGGATTATATAAATCATTTTGCAAGTGGTTGCCCCAGGCTGGACAAGGCGATGTGGCCCTAACCCCTGACTCTTGCCTATTTCTGACCTACCAGCTATGCCTTCTAGAGCCTGTCTGTTCTCCATCGATACATTTTTAGTACAGAGATTCTCAACCTTCCCAATGCTGCTATCCTCAGGTTGTGGTGACCCCCCAACTGTAACATTTTGTTGCTACTTCATAACTGTAATTTTGCTGCTGTTATGAATCGTAATGTAAATATCTGATATATGGCTCCCAAAGGGGTCGAGACCCACAGGTTGAGAACCACTGCTCTAGTTCACAGGCCTGCTGGGCTCTAGCCTTTGTGGGCATTCTTGGGGCTCCCTTTTGACATTCTGTGATGCTGATGTTACCCCAAGTTTCCTCGGAGGCCCTCTCCCAGAGATCAACACTACCCAGTTGTCCTGGTCCTTTCTTTATGCCCACGTTCTCTAGAGGCCTGCTTTAATCCAGGAGAATCTCTTTGGAGTGTTGAAGTATGATTCAGGACTCTTGCGAGTCCCTGAAACTCTTTCAGGGCTCTGGAGGGATATTTACATAATACTAATGACATAACAAAAATATACGTGGTTTTTGTCACTCTCAGTTCCATAGAGACTGCTGAGGTGGTAACAGTGCCACCCTGCTGACTGGAAGAATGTTGTTCTGCATTCCGTGGGCCTCTCTGAGGAGCATGGGGCTGGGGCTACGGCACTAAGCAAAGAACCAGGCAGAATAGGATAAGACAGGAGACAGACAATCTGGAGACACACATACACCCTGCTTCTCAGGGACAGCAAATCTTTGGCTGGTCAGATGCCCAAGACCACCCGCAATGCCAGTTTTTTACCATTGTCTCAGGTGAACTTTGGTTCCCAGTACACTTAAACAAAACTAAGCATTCTTGTAAAAAGATGGGGCCTTGGAGCTGGGGCTGTATTTCAGTTGGTAGAGTGTTTGTGAATCATGAGGGAAGGTCTGGACTTGATCTCCAGCAGCGCCTACAATATTAGTGCGTCTAGTGTGCAGTGTATGCTGGCAACCCAGTGTACAACACCTGAGAGGCAAAGGCAGAGGGATCAAAAGTCCCCACTCATACTGGACAATGTAGAAGGTTTGAGGCAGCCTGGGATGCACCATTTCGTTAAAAACATAACAAGAGGCAGGGAGAGAGTAAGGATGCTTGCTACCAATTGGGCCTGATAACCTGAGTCCCATCCCCAGGTACCATATACTGGAAGGAGAGAGCAGGCTCCCACTGTTTACACTCTGACCTCCACATGTGCTCTGTGGCATGTGTATTCACCCCCACACAGAGAATCAAAACAACCCCAAATAGATGAATAAATAAATAAATAAATAAATAAATAAATAAATATGAAAACAAACCAGAGCAAAACCAAAACAATGAGATGAGGCCTCACTATGTGGCTGAGGCTTGAACTCTTGGGTTCTGAGAAGATGAGGCCTCACTATGCGCCTGAGGCTGCACTTGAACTCGGGTTCAAGCCATCCTGCTGCCTCAACTCCCATGTACCTGGACTTACAAGTATGTGCCACCATTTCTATTAACACTGCATCTTATTACATGAAGAATGTCTAAAAGAACAAACCTCTACACCTTTAAAAGAACAAAAGGAAGAGAAAGCAGGGATCTTGTACACACAGCAGCCAGTCACATTTAGAAGGAATTTATAATTCAAATAAAGACAAGATACCCCTTGGATAGCAAAGACATTATTATTCACGGCCTGCCTATCAGTCTGTGTCAGTACAACTGCTGTGCAGGACATTCGAATATAATTTATAGGAACAACACACACTTTATCTTAGGCATTTCTGATACACTACTAGCAGGCTTTTAAATCAATTTGGTGACCTGTCTTCCCACCCCAGAAGGTTCTGTTGGCTCTCTGCAGTATTTGTGCTAGGAATGGCAACCGGGTTTCCCCTCAAGTGTGGGGAAATGCTCAGCCCTAGCCTGCCAAGTCAAATATACAACCTGCTTTCGGCATGTGTTCCTTTCATTTCTAAAGCCTCCCCCAGACTCCCCACCCCCAAACAAAACCAAACATATTATCTAAAAAAAGACAACTGAACAGGTTGAAAAAAGGTACTTTTACCTAAAAACAGTTTTAAAAAGTGATTGTGTGTGGTTACATCTGGAACTGGAATTTCCTTCTATTACAGACCAGGGAACAGTCAGTCACTCTTACAGTCATATAGCCAGCACATCCCGAGGATGGTTCTAGAAGCCATCGTCCACGACAAGAAAAGGTAGAGTTTAAAGTGCTCTGAAGGCAGACTAGAGCCAAGGAAGCAACGAGGACATTTTAAATGCTGATAAATGTGGAATTCTATTGGTTGGAATAACTTCAAAAACAGACAAAACTTCACAGAGTTTTTTGAGATGAAAGGGCTTGAAGGTACAGCTGAAGTGCCACAGGCTAGCCGAGTACTTCCAGGGAGGGGGCAGATTTCATGGAGACACTAGACGGGGTGAGTGGGTGTCGAGCTGTGAGGTTGTTCCCAGAAGCTAACCTGTGGGCAGCCCGGGGCTCATGGAGAAGTCGTATCTACACGGAAGGACACATGTTCTTCTTGCACGCTGTGAGAAGATTATGCCCAAACCTGAGAAGACACAGATAGATCCTTTTTAATAGTTAATAGTTTGTATTGTAAGAGTTGCACGCATATGCACAAATGCTCACTCACTCACTCTACTGAGCAGGACTCTCACAGGCTTCTGCTATTTTCTTACCACCATGCTGAACACCTGTGTGCACGAGGCTCCCAACCTCTCAGAGACACCCACTTGTCACCACCCTTGCTCTCCGTTCACACAGGACAATGGAACATCCTGCTTACTCTTAGGGTGTGATCCCACGATCCTGAGCAGAATGCTGTCCCATCAGGAGACACTCGCAGAGTGCTGACTCGGTTTTCATGTCCAAATAGGATGGAGACCCGGGAGCCCTTGAGGACATCCCAGACATTGATGGTATAGTCATTGTACCCAGCGAAGAGCAGGCGGCCTGGAAGAAGATACTATGGTTAAATTAGTTCTTGTTTTTCCTTTCTCGACTCTCAGTCCCTCTCATTCACCAATTAATTTCCTCATCCATCATCCACCCAGCCACCCACTCAATAAACACAGATTAATCCGGGCCCACTGTATGGCAGGCCATGTGTGTTGCCTTTGCAATTCAGGAGAAGCAGTCATTGTCCTCTAGGGAAGGCATGGGACAGAGAAGAATATCACTGTAACAGCATGTGGTAGAAGCCACCATGCTAGGGTCACATGTGTATAGGATGCCACTGGGCCTTAGAGGAGACAGGGACACTCCTGCCATTTCTAAACCTTCAACTCGAGTTCCCAGAGACTTAGGCAAAGTGATCAATGTTTTTGAGGGCTAAGCAGTAGTATTCGATGCTTGGGTAGAGGTGCCAGCAAGGGGCTGCAGCAAAGACAGAGACTCGCAACACGGACGTGTCCCATCAACACTGGCTTGGCTTCTGCTAGCTGCCTCCCAGGTGTAGACGGGGTTGCAGGGGATTTCAGAATATAAAGTGGATAGCATCAGGGGATAAGGTGAAGGGAGGGGTGTCTGAAGGCCCCTCGTGGCTTCAGCATATCGCCTCACAGAAAGCTCAGTGACGGGAAGCTTGGCAGAGAGCGGGTTTGTTCTTTTTAGGTCTAGTCCTACAGTCCTGGGGAAGTTTCTGAAGTAAAATCTTACCACTGAGGGAGAAATCCACACTCGATGCTCCAAATATGATACTCTCCTTGGAGTAGATGGCAACCTCTCTATCCGCCCTCAGGTCATAGAGGCGACACTGAGGCACAAAGAAACAAAGGTACAATTACTTCTGGCTTCAACTTGTCAACACACAGACCACACACCTACTATTACTACTGGGGACCAGCAGCTTCTGCAGTTTGAGGCAAGACAGGAGAAAACCTCTTGAGTTCTCTCTCCTTTTATTTTATCCTTCAGTCCTATTTCCAGTTAATCTCTAAGGGTCAGTAGGGACTCAAAGAAACAGCTAGTGTAAAAAAGTCTTCAGGAACAGAGACAAGCAGAATCCTACCTTCTTTCTATTTTATGTGTGTGCGCTGGATAGTTTATGTCAACTTGACACAAGCTAAAGTCATCTGAATAGAAGGAAACTCAATTAAGAAAATGCCTCCATAAGATTGGGTTGTGGGCAAGGCTGTGGAGCATTTTCTTAATTGGTGATTGATGGGGGAGGGCTCAGCCCATTGTGGGTGGTGCTATCGCTGGGCTGGTGGGCTGCTTTAAAAAAGCAAGCTGAGCAAGCCATGAGGAGCATACCAGTAAGCAGCAACCCTGCATGGCCTGTGTCAGTGCCTGCTCCAGGTTTGAGTTCCTGTCCTGACTTCCTTTGGTGAACAGTGATACGGAAGGGTAAACCAAACAAACTCTTTCCTTCCCAGCTTGCTTTTTGGTCCTGGTGTTTCATCAGAGCAGTAGAAACCCTGACTAAGACTGTGTGGGAATGGATGGGGTGGGTGTTCACTGCCGGCTCTGTCAACATTATGTGGTAAGCACTTACCAAAATTAGTCTTCAAAGAGGATGATTTACACATCTGTCCAGTATTCCCCATGTGGCTATGTCTCAATCTGTTAGGTAATAACCAGCTAAATGTTCTTTTGACTAAACTTTCTCTTTTATGCATAATTTTTTTTTTTTTTTTTCAAGACAGGGTTTCTCTGTATAGCCCTGGCTGTCCTGGAACTCACTCTGTAGACCAGGCTGGCCTCGAACTCAGAAATCCGCCTGCCTCTGCCTCTGCCTCCCGAGTGCTGGGATTAAAGGCGTGCGCCACCACTGCCCGACCTTTTATGCATAATTCTATGATGACCGTGTGTGTGTGTGTGTGTGTGTGTGTGTGTGTGTGTGTGTGTGTGTGTGTGTGTGAACTACAAGGAACAATGGGCTGGGCAGTAACAAAAAATCTGCCCATAGCCATGTGATGAACATTTTTATATAAAAATCTTCGTATACATGTTGATGTCTCCCTCGCATGAGCTTAGGAGCAGAACCCTTAGAACAGAATTGTCCCAGGAAATGGTAGAGCCAAGACGTGTGCCTTTATATTTAGTTACATATTTTTGACACATCTGAGAGTTTTAAAAATATTTTATTATTTATGAATATGGATATGCATGTGCCTGTGTGTGCGCGAGTGCACATGTGTATGGGTGTGTGAAGACGGAAGAGGGTGTCAGGTCCCCCAGAACTGAAGTTACAGGAGGTTGTGAGCCACCTGACATGAGTGCTGGCTTTGAGCTCCTGTCCTTTGGGAGGGCACCAAGCTCTCTTCATCTCTGAGCCATCTCTTCTACTCTGAGATTTTCATTAGTATCAAAACTCAGTTCTCTTGTAACGTCTTCCATAGCAGCAGCTTAGAGTGAAGTCTATTCTTTAATATTTGGTATTTTTGAGAACAACAAGGAAAAAACCCAACCATTGTTTTCTCTTAAAAACATATGTCAACATAATTTGAACTTGTAATAAAACTGTGAGAACGGAATCTGGTGTTTGGTAGGCAATCATTGCCTGAGGGTTTTTAAGTCGTGAAAGGCACAAAAATACTTACAGCGAGGTTTGTTTTGTAGCCTAGGTTGGCCATGAACTTGCTGTGTATATGTAGCTAAGGATAACCCTGAACACCTGTTCCTCTTATCTTTGCCTCTCTCACGCTGAGATTACAAGCATTGAACCACCATGCTGGTCTTATGGCAATGTCCTTAACAGGGGAGGGGGAGGAATAACTTACAGAGAGTTCTCTCCAGATGGAAGATTTTTTGAGTACATGATGGCATGCCAATAATATGAAATACCAGACAATTATTGAGAAAATACGCTAGGGAAAAAAATGCTTGTTAGTCACAGAAGAGTGTACACAGGCTGTCGTTATGTGAAAAAGACAAATATACAAATAGATATCGTATTTATGGAGAGAAAGGGCAATCAGGATTCATTAAACTGTTTTTTCCTTAGGATAGGAGAGTAATTTCCTTCAGTTTGTATTCTGAGACTACACATAACCTCTGTGACTAGAAAGCAAGTTTAAAAATATAAAATCAAGTTAAGGTATAGTGACAATTTTGGAATTTTGGCTTCTTTAAAAATACAGAAATAGTGTAAGACCGTGCTTTCATTTTAATCCCAGGTATAGGGTGTGGCTGCGTCAGACTGCCCACAGCAGCTGAACATGATTTGCCTTGTGCTCTGGCAGAAGCATGGTTTTGCCAACTGCAGATAATTTCTGTGATTCTGTGAAGTTTGGAATTCTAGGAACTTGTCAGAGGGTATATAAATGCTAGGCTGGTTGGTTGAGGTTTGTTGGTAGTTGTGCTCAAAGAATAAGCAAGAAGAAAGAAATTAGATTCAGCTCTCTCTCTCATCCCCCTATCCTTCTCTCTCTCCTATCTGGTGATGGGCGTGAAGGTTGGGGAAAAGAAGAACATACAAAGTAGCAAAGGAGTACTGCCACTAAAGGGCGGAGGGATGGCTCAGCTATCAAGATCACTGGCTGTTAGTTCAAGGAACCAGGGTCAAGTACTAATACATAGACGGTGGCTCACAGCCATCTATAATTCCAGTCTCAGGACGTCCCAGTGCCCTCTTCTGCTCTCCAAGGGCACCAAGCATGCATGTGGTGCAAAGACATCTATTCAGGCAAAACATCCATATATATTAAAATGCATAAATAAAATTTGAGAAAAAAACAAAATTAAGGCCTGATGTTTTCCTGTGGTATTTTCTGGTCCCTTCTGTTGCTTTGCTTTAAATAAAATTTCCTTGCTACTTTTGTAAAAAAAGAAGTAAAAACAAGCTATTACTGTTAGCATGTAATGCTAACAATTACCCCTCCCCTTTGCCTTGAAAGGGCTGTCAATAACTGAGAAACATACCGTAGCATCATCTGACCCAGAAGCAAAAGCGTCTCCACTGGGATAGTATCTGCAGAGAGTTGGTAGAAAGCCTGTTATGGGGAATAGCCATTCCTATGACCCCACTCATGATCCCCAGGAAGGCATCCTAGGTCACAGAGCCAGAAGCTCTACTTCTGGGACACAGGACCTTTGTACAGGCCCGAGCGTAGCCTCATGTGGTTGGACCACCAGCCTCTCATGTTCCTCGGGCAAACCCAGAGAGGCATGCTGAGGGCAAGGTGAAGTCAGTGCATTCACACCAGGTTCTGAGCAGAGCAGGAGCCCTGTGATGCACCTCATTCACAAAGTGTGGCTCAGAGCACAGGGGCAATGGAGTCAGACAGACTGAGCCACATCAGCTGTTGGCACTGTCAGGACATGCAGTACTTTGGGCAGTGACATCATAATTTCCCAGCTTGGTTTCCTCAACTGGATACGAGGATAATAAGGTCTGTCTACATGGTGAAGACGAACAAGGCAGTGAGTACCGCGAACCCAGCATGCTGCTAACTAAAAAGCCTCAATGAACAATGGCTATTCCTGAGGGCATCTTCTTCTCTGCTCACAGGGAAGTATAGATGCTAGATTATAAACCACGGGCAGGAGCAGAGTGGGGGTATTTATTTATTTGTTTATTTATTTACTTATTTATTTATAGGTGGGGTCTCATGTAGCCCAGGCTAGACTTGAACTCTGTGAATGACCTTGAACTTCGGATCCTTCTGCCTCTATCTCCTCTGTTCTGAGAGTCCAGGAGTGAGCTACAACACCTGGTTTTATGGCCTGCTAAAGAGACTATGCGTGCACATTAGTTAAGCACTCTGCCAACTGAGCTACACCCCTGAATACGTAACTTTAATCCCTTCATGCTACCCACACTCTGATGTGTCCCTCTCTTTTGATGCATCTTCTGTCTGGTTATAAATGGCCTCCAGCCTGCAGCTTGGACTGGGGAGATGATAGTAAAAAAATTGCTGCCGGGCAGTGGTGGCACACGCCTTTAATCCCAGCACTTGGGAGGCAGAGGCAGGTGGATTTCTGAGTTCGAGGCCAGCCTGGTTTATAGAGTGAGTTCCAGGACAGCCAGGGATGCACAGAGAAACCCTGTCTCAAAAAACCAAAACAAAACAAAACAAAAAAAACAAAAAAATTGCTAATAGGGAAGGTTGGTTTTGTTGTTTTTAATGCACACAGTTGTGTAGGCGTAGAAGGTGGAGGGCAGCTTCAGGTGACAATCTCAGGAAAATGTCCACCTCCTTTGAGTCAGGTTCTTCACTGACCTGGTATTCACCAAGAGCCCGGATAGGCTGGCCGGTCAGCCCCAGGGGTTCTTTCACCTCTGCACCTCTGGGCTGCAGTTAGGCCCACCTGCTACTATGCATTTGTAGTGGGTGCCAGAGGTTGAAGCTGGTTCTTCAAATGGTTTACCAAATGAGCTCTGCCCCCAGGCCCAGCAAGCTTGATTTTGTGTGGCTACCAGACAAAGTTTCTGACAGAAGGGGATGAGAACAGAAAGGTTGGAGAGAAAATGTCCACAATGTTTAGCTCTGTCTGCCCCGTGCCATTCTCTGAACACATTATGTGTTTTTTTTTTTTTTTTTAAAAACTATGTGTGTGTGTCTTGTGTGTGTATGTGTCCTGTGTGTGTATGTGTCCTGTGTGTGTGTGTGTGTGTGGTGGGTATGTGTGTTCATGTGAACGCAGGTGTCCTTAGGAGGCCACCAGAGGCTTTTGGATTCCCTGAGCTGGAGTTGAGGGCAGCTGTGAGTCATCTGGTGTGGGAGTTGGGGACTGAGCTCAGAGGAGCATGTCTGGTGTGTCCTCATCAGGCACGGCGGCAATCTTCAGGGCTCTGAGTAGATCGAAAGGCATTTTAGATTTAGCTATGCTGTGGCACCTTCTGAACAAGTGACGTTCCAACCTTTTCTGGAACCCCACTTATGGAGAGCTTGCTACCAACTGAGCATCTCTGCCTGGCTGGCTAGGGATTTCTTGACTGAAGTAGCCCCGTGTGGTTTAATGTCCATCTCCCATCTGTACTTCCTCTAGTCTTCCCTGTGTAAACAAATGGGCCACTGCCAGCTGTCCAGATTAGAATTTGGGCTTCCTGAGCTCAGTGCTTTTACAGTGTGACCTGTCTCATCTTAGTGCCCTTCCTTAGCAATAGGCTAAGGAAGGCTGGCTCTTCATCCTCCAGGTCTCAGTTTAAATGACACCTACTCAGAGGCCTTTGACCTCCTAGAAGCAGCCCAGCCATTCCTACCCCTGTTCCACACCCCCCAGACCCCACTGTATATATGTGTATCTTTTTGTATCTGGTTTGTTTCCTGAAGAGCAAAAGAAGCTTTATCTACCATGTTCACTGCTGTAATCCTATTTTGGAGAAAATGCATGCATGCATGTAATTCACTCAATAAACATGTGAAGAATGCTAAAAAGTAGTGGCTCGCTTTCGGAGGATATGGGTTGTTTCTAAAGCAAGAAGATTAAAGACTCCTGGGACCTGGGATCTTTCCTGTTGAGGAGCCTTCTTTCTCAAGTAATCTCTGGTGTGTGTGTGTGTGTGTGTGTCTGTGTTGTGTGTGTGTGTGTGTGTGTGTGTGTGTGTCCTGCTAAGGATGATGTAAGCCTCAGTAAAGCCCCAGGACAGAGGACCCCAAACATTTTACTTACTGACCGGACACTGTTGACGTCAGATTCATGAGTTTCAAAGGCTTGCACGCACTGGCCAGAGCGCATGTCCCACACCATGGCCTTCTTGTCACAACCCTACAAACAGAAAATCATGCAGTTAAACACTGCAAGGACTGTGTACAGACAGGGATGAGTCCTAACAGCCACTTTTCTCCATCCATTAAGCCCAAGGAAGAAGACCTTCCCAGGACAGAAGAGTAGGAGGGCTTGTGACTTCCCCCTTTAGCGTGCTTTCTTTTGTGTATTTCTGAGTTGGAGTAAGACCTTTGGTGTCTCTTCCGTCCTCCCTCCTGGGAATTCCACTTTCCTCCACTTCCTTCCATTCTTTCCTCTTTCTGTCCACTTCCCTCAGCCCTGTGGCAAGCAGGTGTTGGCGCATCTAGTGGGGGTGGGGTCTAGGTTGGTGACACCAAAGGATGAGTTGGTGGTGTCCAAACCAAGCAGCCAAAAGCTTCAGCTTTGTTGGAGTTGTAGAGCTAACCTTGAGCAGAGTTAGAAATGGGGCTCCTTTGGGCTACCTGTACCTCAGTAGCATGCTGACCTGGGAAACAGCTGTCCCAGGGTCTCTTCATAGGCCTGGCATTGAAAAATTAGGGGAGAGGGTAGCAAGTCACCCCACCCCAGCCTTCCGTATCAACCCTGATGTTCTCTCTGAGTCACTCATTAGCCAGAGAATCATAAACAAAAGATTTCTCATATTATGGGGTCAAGACTCTGAGGGCTTTTTGGTGAATTCCCACAGAGCTCGAATAGCAAAAGGCATTCTCTCAACAGTCAGATGAACCGGTGGCTTCAAACCTTCAAGTTTGTTGGCTTCCAAGATATAAAGAGGCAAAGATGACATCTTAGGAGCACCTGCCATGGAGTATAGGACCCTGAGGGTTTCACCGAGGACAGAGACAATAAAATTCAAGAACCTTCAACCTCCTGGTGGATGCTAAAATGTATGCAAAGAGGCATTATGGTCTACAGAGATAATGTTTCTATCAAGAGAACAATGTGTTTGAGCAGCGATCATGCAGCTCTGCAAAGGCACAGGGAGAAGACGTACACAGGTGGCCAAACACATGGGAAGAAATCGGGGTCTCTCCAGTCAGCAATGGGAGGCCGATAGCATGAAGTCAGTTAGGGCCTATGTGTTGATTCCTATAGTTCCTCTTCTGTTTCCTGCTTCCAAGGATGAGAGGAGAATGGCCAAAGATGTGGGATGGGAGTGTCCCCAGCCCTGAGCTCTGTGACATCCCAGCACTACCTCATTTTAGCATGCATCACACATGTGCAGTGGCCCATGGTTACCCTAAGATGCAGACTTTATTTGAGGGATCTTAAATACATGGTGACAGACACACAAGCCGAGTTGCAGCATTCAAACAGAACATTCCAGATCTCTATAGAGACTTCTGAATGCCAGTGACAGAAGGAAGGGGCCTGGAGGCAGTGCTGAGACTGCTGTAAGAACTGGGGTTTTGCAGCTGCAGGGAGCTGAAGACACTTCCAGGAAAGAGACAGGACCAGACCCAAGAACACAAAAACAACTGCCAGCATCCACCTCCCTAGTGGACAAAAGACCCCAGAGATTTTCCTTATGTTTACCCCAGACACGAAGGTGTTTCCGGTTTCTGAGGGGGCCAGGTCCAAGCAGAGGACGTCAGCCCCGTGCCCATGGAAGCTCTGTAACAGCTGTCCACTTTCCACATCCCACAGGGCACACGTGCCATCGCCGCTGGCTGTCAGGATCTGCACGAAGAAAGAGTGTTGGAGAAGGTTAGCTAAAGGCTTAACCTTCCACAGAACAGAGCATAACAGGCTACACACACACACACACACACATCACTGAGTGTAAACACAGAAAAGTCTCCTACAGCTAGAAGGCCAGGGCATGCTTTGAACATGCCCCAGTCCCTAAGGCACGGTCATGAGTATCTCCCTGAGCTGAATCCCAGCAGTCTCGTGGCTGTGCCTCCAGGGTGCCATGCCTGGCTTGTCTGTAGGAGATGTTCCTATCTGTGGAGCAGGCACTCAAGTGGTCTCAGACATCACCTTATATGCAAATTGCAGGGTTTTGTGGGTGTCATACATCTGGATGGGACCTGGGAGTCTGCTTGTCCCTGGAACTCTATGATGAGGCTGCTGGGGTCACTGGGCTGCACGTCAAGCATTGAGGGTGGAGGAAGCCTTTCTTACACATTCACACTCCCGTGATGCTTTTCTCTGAGCAGATCACTGTTTGGAGGCTCCCTGTACACGGCCTTGTGCAACCTCTGCCATCTGCTGCTTCTGTCTTTGCTAAGGTGTTTGTGTCTGCAGGAAGATCATGTGTTGTTCTCTGTTCTCCCAAAACCTTTACATGCCCAGCAGGGAGAATAACTTCAACGTAACTTCCTGTCACTTCGTCAAATGATCCTGGGACTCCGTGTGCTTTCCTGTTATCTCATGTAAGCATGAGGACCCAATTCCACACCCATGTACAAAGCTAGGCATGATGGTGCACACTTGTAATCTCAGCGCTGGGGAGATGAAGACAGGTGGATTCTGGGGACTTGTTGGATAGGCATCCTAACCTGAGGAGCCCCGAGGCATAGTAAGAGATCTGGCCTCAAAAATTAAGATAGATGGCTTACCTCTGGCCTCTACATGCATGCATGTGTACACACGCACACACGCACGCACGCACACACACACATGCTCACACAAACCCTTGCTACTTGCTTCAGGAAATACTGTTCCCAGAAGAAAAGACAGAGGCAGCTCCAAACAACCTACTTACAAGGTTAGCAGCTTGATTACCAAGTCTCACATTAAGACCCACAGCTTGCCAGGATTCCTGCCCAGCACTATCAGGTCCTAAACCAGGTTTCTGCCTCCCTTGCAGATCTGTATGCCTGAATCAAGTATGGGAACAGTCATAACTGGCTATAGAAATGTAGCCAGAGTGTTGGACTTGTACTGCCCTTGCTCTGGTTTATGCAAAGTAGGGCACAGACTTACTGTCTGTAACATTTTGTTCTTGCTTTTTGTTTTTTTGTTTTTTCGAGACAGGGTTTCTCTGTGTAGCCCTGGCTGTCCTGGAACTCACTGTGTAGACCAGGCTGGCCTCGAACTCAGAAATCCACCTGCCTCTGCCTCCCAAGTGCTGGGATTAAAGGCGTGTGCCACCACTGCCCGGCTTGTTCTTGCTTTCTTAAGGTAAAGACTAATTTTACTTACTTACTTACGTGTGTGTGTGTGTGTGTGTGTGTGTGTATGTGTGTGCACCTTTGCGAGCTGACATCAAAGCTCTCAGATCTCTCACAGCTGTAGTTACAGGGATCATATTTTGGAATCCCTAGCTTGTTAGGAGCCATCTCTCCAGCTCTGTTTTTTATTTTTTGAAGTACAGAATGTAAAGGTTGGTGAGATGGCTCAGAGGTTAAAAGCACTGGCTGCTCTTGCAGAAGTCTAGGGCTTGGTTTCCTGCACCCATGGTGGCTCACAACCATCTATACATCCAGGGGAATCTGACGCCCTCTTCTGGCCTCCATGGGTACTGCATGCGTGTGGGTGCACAGACACGTGCAGGCAAACATGAACAGGAAGATACATGCATTGCACAGCAGATACAGCTACTGAAGCTCAGTAGCCGTGGAGCTTTATACTACCTGTCTTACACACAGCACTCTGACCCTCACCCACCCAGAGCAGAGTGCTCACTATACAGCCAGAGTTTGTCTCAACTCTACATCAGGAGGCCTGGGTTTCCTCTTTTTGAGTTTATTAGGAACAGTGACCAAGGAGAAATGTCAGGTGCTTCCTCTGGAGCCTGCATCACAAGGAGCATACCTTACCCTGCATTTCTCAGATGTGCTCTGCAGGGGGAGTGCCCCGGGGAGATGGGGGCACTCACCTGCATGTCCGAATTGGTGAAGCTGCAGGCAGACAGGTAGTTGGTGTGCATAGCGACAGACTTCTTCTTGGCAGCCATGTTCTCGTTCTTGTCAAAGGTCAGTGGATACACGGAACACTTATTATCGAGACCACTAGTAGAGATGACAGAAGAACCAAAGGTTGGCATGGAAGGACAGAGGCATGCATCCTTCTCATTTACATTGACTCTGCAAATGCTTTTCTTAAGCAGTATCTTATATTGCAACCTCTCCCCTTTGACTCAAGACCTTCTAATCTATAGTCAAACCGAAACAAACCCACAAAAATGAATTTGGAAACACCTTCCTCAGATTCACAAACAGCACATCCAGTGTGTGGGAGTGAATGTAGAACCAGCTGAATACAAACATGGCATCAACTTCTAAATAGGTCAGGGTGCGCACGGACAGCTCTCCCACATGAGAACAGTCCTTATGCATATGCTGTGTCTTTATTACAGCTGAGAGATTAGCAAGAGTTCCCTATCAGCTGATAAGGAGCCAAGGAGCTAAGAACCTAATGGCTGGAGAGATGGCTCAATGGTTCAAAGCACTGGCTACTTTTATAGAGGACCTGGATTCGATCCCAGGACCCACATGGCAGCTCACAACCATCTGTAACTCTAGTTGCAGGGTCTCCAAAGCTCTCTTCTCGCCTTTGAGGGCATCAAGCATGCATGCAATGGAGCACGTGTTGCTTTTGCAGAGGACCTGGCTTCACTGCTCAGCACCCCACATTGGCACTCCAGTTCCAGAGGATCCAACACCCTCTTCTGACCTGGTGGGCACTAGGCATGCACATGGTGCACACAGGTGCATGCAGGCAAACACTCAGACACATAAAATAAAGTAAAAAAATCTAAATTTTAATTGAAAAAGTACTGTTATTGTGCATGTGCCTGTGTGTGTGTGTGTGTGTGAGAGAGAGAGAGAGAGAGAGAGAGAGAGAGAGAGAGAGATATGCACCACAGCATGCATGTGGAGGTCAGAGGACAACTCTCAAGACTCAGTTCTCCCCTTCCAGTGGGATCCAGGATTGGACTTAGGTCATCAACTTGCACAGCAAGCAAGTTTACTCCCTGAGCCATCTTGAGGGTCTCTGTGTGGCTTTTCATGTGGGTGCTAGGGTCTGAGCTCACATTCATTTATCCACTGAGCCATCTCCCTGGGCCTCTGGTTGCTTTTGATTGTTCAGGACAGCTGTTGGCCAGATATCATTAAGGGCTGCTCATTCTCGACTTAGTTGTTTTTCATGGTTAGAAAGTACAGCCCTGTATCAGAAATGCTTTAGATGGCTTGGATTTTGGAGTATTTGTCTATACAAAGCAGTGTTTTGTGGCTAATGGGACATTTGGAAGACTTACCCACAAGCAATGGCACATCCTGATGGAGCGTAAGCACATGCCATCACCCAGGTGCAAGGCATGGTGACCGCATGCTCCTGAAACATTAGCACCAATCAGGAATGAATAAGGCACTTCCACATGGCTCCTAATACAAAACCCAGGGTTCCTGTTGGTTTGTCACCATTTACATGGCAGTAGGCGAGGGATGAAACCGGGCTTCGTACTGATGAGGGGACTCAGGCTTCTGGTCCCAACCAAAACTCAGTAAGAAACAGCATATTTTACTTTACTATTTTTTATCATTTGCCAGGGGCCTGACTGTTGGTGACTCTGCCCTGGAAAATGGCCCTCACTTGACCAGGGCATGCTACAGCTGCTAACCACATCTATTAACATGTTTAATAAAGTAGACTATGCACTGAGATCCCCTTTTCTAGAGTGAGAAACAAGCCTGTTGCTGTAGACAGATACTGACAGCCATACTTCTCAGACAGAACTGTCCTGTACAGATGGTGGGCCCCGGCCTGCAACCACATCTGCGTTTAGAGTTCCGCTATCTCATGGCAACAGTCTAACCTTAGATCTACCTGAGATGTGCATGCCCAGAGCGCTCTTGCCTTGGACTCAGACAGCCTCACACCACAGCTCTGCCTGTGGGACCCCCCTGCAGCCTCCTACCTCACCTGCCATGTGCTCATTTCTACAGGGTTACGCTCTGGCCAGACATAGAGAGGGAGAAAAGATAGGATTTTGATTCTTTTCATCCTCACTCAGAAGATAAACGCAGAACACATCACGTGTGGGGGTTTAACAGGCTTATCTTGCTGTGCCCTATCTGGTCAGGGACTGTGGTCCTCTTGGGTGGGGTAGGGAGCTGGCAGAGTTGCTGTTTCCATGGCTGGGAACCTGAGGCCCGGGGTGTGCTTGGGAGGGGTACCTCACCTTGTTAGTAGTGAAGGAATCCCAGACAATCACCTTCCCATCCTGGAAAGAAAAAAACCAACAGGTCAGGAGTCAGCACATGGCAGTGTTCTTACCAGTAATGGCCTAGAAGTCCTCAGAGCACCCTGTCCTGATGGGCAGTGAGGGGAGGCAGCTGAGATCCAGAGATCAAGACCCTCCCACCTGCCTGTGAGTAAAGGAGGTGGGAGTTGGGGCTGGTTTTCCAGTGAGTTTTATAAAGGCTCAGCTCTCCACTTTACTTTTTTTTTCTAGATCAAATGACAGAAAGCAAGACTCAGATACTATTTTTCCACTGGACAGGGTCTCAGGTAGCCTGGGTTGGCTTAAACCTCAATATGTAGCCAAGGATGACCTTGAACACTGGATCTGCCTGCTTTCATCTCTTGAGTGCTGGGATAACAGGCATGCACCACCATGCCTGGCTCAGGCTCAGTATTAATCCTTGGAGCCATTTGGAAGTAAAGGTGGTGAGTGGAGCGGGAAGAGCGGGCTGGAAAATACCCCTTAGTGCAGAAGCAAGGTCTGATGTTAGGGTGACAGAATCTTTCTCTGCCACATCTGGTGGGACACACCTGGATGATGCTAAGAGTGACTGTGCCAAAGAGCACAGTTTGGAGCCCTTCAAGATCCCAGACTCACATGGTTTTAGGTCTAATTTCTGTCCAAATGGCCAAACATGGATGAGTTAGGAAAGACAATCATTCATAGTACAACCGGGGCTCTGAGTCTGCACACGAGGGTCCTCTGCACCTGGAGCCCACATTCTCTAGACACGAACACTGATCCAATGTGGCCGTTTCCTCTGCCTCGCTGCCTGCCATTTCCCATCGCCTACCCACTGTGCACTCTGAAGTCTCATTAAACTGTGATCTTCCACAAGCTGATGTACTTGCCAGGCGCCCACATACAGGAGAGAATTTACCTCCACTCACCAGGGTGAGTAATCTCTTTTGTTAAAGGGAAAAGCTTACTGGTAATCCCAAGATTGTTCCAGAATCTTCAATGTTTCCAGTCTTGTGGTGGTTTGAATGGCCCCCATAGACTCATGTGTGTGAATGCTTGGTCCTTAGGGAGTGACGCTATTGGGAGGTGTGGCCTTGTTAGAGTAGGTATGGCCTTGTTGGAGTAGGTGTGGCCTTGTTGGAGCAGGTGTGGTCTTATTGGAGAAGTATGTCACTGGGGGAAGACTTTGAAGTCTTAAAACTCAAGTCTGGCAAGTGTGGAACACAATCTCCTTCTGCTGCCTGTGGATCCAAAGACAGAACTCCCAGCTCCTTCTCCAGCACCATGGCTGCCTGCACACTGCCATGCTTCCTGCCATTTCAGTAATGGACTAAACCGCTGAACTGTAAGCCAGCCCCAGTTCAATGTTTTCCTTTATAAGAGTTGCTGTGGTCACGGCAGGCATCTCTTCCTGCAGTAGAACCCTAACTGAGACAAGCCTCCATCCCACACTTGCATGCACACCCCCTACCACTCTAGAGCAGAGAGGGATGCTCTGAGAGTGAGCAGAAGTGCCCACGGCCCTGACTCGGCTCCTTCTCCAATAGGAGTGGCACACAAGGGGCCGGGATGGAGCTGAGTTGGTAGAGATCCTAGCTTGCCTGAAGCCCCGGGGTCAGTTCTCAGCACTTCACACACTGGCTGTGGCGGTGCACACTATAATCCTAGCACTTGGGTGGTGGAGCCAGGAGGGTCATAAATTCAAGGCTATCCAAAGTAACAGCGATTTTGAGGCCAGCCTGGGAAACAGAAGACCCTGTCTTTTTTTTTTTTTTCTTTAAAAAGGGGCATGTGAGTGACAGAAAATCCCTGACAGTTAGTGTGCTCGCAAAGACTGAAAAATCAAATAGCTAAATAGCAACCATGTTACAAAACTAGGGAAAGACTAGACAGAAGTGCTCTAGAACTGTAAGTTGGGCACAGTGACACAGGCCTGCCGTCTCAGGACCTGAGAGGCTGAAGCAGGAGGTTTGCAAGTATGGGAACAGCTTAGCCTACAAAACAAGACTTGTCTAATGACAAACTAAACAGTAAATAAAATTTAATTAAGACAATGGTTGAAGCAGGGGAGTCAAAACTCGGCTTTACTCTCAGGTGTCATGGGTGATAAGTGGATATTTATTTATTTATTTATTTATTATAGATATAAAATAAAAAGCAAGCACAACATGATGTGTTAGATCTGAGGTCACACAGCAAATTAACAACACCTGTCTGAACCAGACAGACGCTGTCTAGAGCATGCACGTTAAAAAAAAAGATTTTAGCCGGGCAGTGGTGGCGCACGCCTTTAATCCCAGCACTTGGGAGGCAGAGGCAGGTGGATTTCTGAGTTCGAGGCCAGCCTGGTCTACAGAGTGAGTTCCAGGACAGCCAGGGCTACACAGAGAAACCCTGTCTTGAAAAACCAAAAAAAAAAAAAAAAAAAAAAAGATTTTATTTTTCTTTTTATTTACACGTGTGTGTGTGTGTGGGGGGGGGGGGGCAGGTGAGTGTAGTATCCACAGAGGCCAAAGGAGGTGGCTTCATGCCCTGGAGCTGGAATTATAGGGAGCCGGGAGCTACCTGAGTGGGGGATGGGAACTGATTCTGAGTTCTCAGCAGAAGCGATACACATCTCTCCATCGCAGAACGTGAGGACACCTTCATACTTTTACAAAAGTTACTAAAAAACATTGGGCCTTCTTTTGAAAAAGCTAAACCAGGAGCCAGATGTGTGGGAACCTGTGTCATGAGAACCTGAACTACAGAATAACCAAAGGCTTAAGGCAAGGTCACATGTAGCCCAGGCTGCTCTTAAACTCACGGAACTGAGGATGGCCTTGAACTCCTGACCCTCCTGCCTCCACCGCTCAGGTGCTGCTAGTGCAGGTGTGTGCTGCCTTGCCTGGTAGTGATTAATAAGAGATCAGCATCACTGAAACCAAACTTTCTAGGAAGATTTTCCTCAGGTCAGCACATGAAGGTGGTCCAGAGGCAGCCAAGGTAGAACCTCATTTTGGTCACATGCTAAGAGTCACTCAGGTGCTCCTGTGTTTGAAGGCACGAATGGGGTCATGGAGAGCAGCTGAGGCGTGGCACTGCAAGTCCCTGAAGGAGAGGCCATTGGAAAAGCTAGGCCACAGTAGCAGTGGAAGGCCAGGACTGAATGGGTTGTAAAGGGAAGTTAAGGCATGCCTCAACGCAGCAGGGTGATAGCCCCTGACTAGAGCCCAGAAGAGGCTGCTGGTGAGGGTGCACCCCAGTTGAAGTGGAGATGCTAATATTTTGGAGACAGCAGCTGTGTCATGGACCTGGACTGAGTCTAGGAGCAAGCCAGTAAGCAGTGATCCTTCACGCCTCGGTTCTAGTTCCTGCCTTGAGTTCTGCCTTGCGCTCCCTTCACGATAGATTGTGATTTGGAACATGGAAGCTGAAGTACCCTCCTCCCCCAGTTGCTTTTAGTTGAGGTGTTTTATCACAGCAATGGAAACCTAACTAAGACAATATCTAACCTAAAAATACACATAGAAATTATTAAGTCGAGGGAGTCAGTTTCCTTCCTCATTTTATGAGAGATGTTCTATGTGCCCAACACAATATAACAGAAAGGACAGAATGCCAGTTCCAAGGCTAGGCCACAAGAGAACATGCTCTGCTTCTGTTTCTCTCTCGTGGGTCACCTGCTGTAAGAGGTCAGCTACTAGGTTGTGATCAGAAACTAGGCACGTGGCAAGAAACAAATGATCTTGCCTGATTCATCAAAGGAGTCAGACACAGTCCACAGTGGTTCTTCCATCACTAATTCAAGATCAGTGACATTCTCCAGGGTGCAGAACATCTGAGTGTCTAGTGCTGGGGGTCAGCCCCAAGGCACAGTGCACATCAGACAAGGACACTAACACTGACACATACCTTCAACACCAAAGGAGAATTCTTTGTTAACTCACATCCCTTGGAGAGTAAGCAAAGTCATAAAGAGGAGACAGGGGCCTGTGGACAGGATGGCGCTTTCTTCCTTAGCTGTGTGATTAGAAATACTCACAGGCTGCACAGCAAGTGCAGTGTGGTAGCCACGCGTGCAGTGCGGTAGCCATGCGTGCAGTACCTGTGAGGAGCTCACGATCCTCCGCTTGTCTTTGCACCAATCCATGCACAGGACTTTGTTCCCGTGGCCTTTGAGGGTCCTTCTGGTCTTCATAACAAATTGGCCCAGGGCTTCCACTCGCTCAGCCACCTGGTGTACTGCAAGGACAAGACCATAATCAGTTCCGGCACCCAGGGCCAGGCTCTGAGGCCCAGCAGGCCCAGGAAGGCCATTGTCTCCCCAAAGGGCTTTTATCTCTTCTCATTCTTAGGGCCTGCAAAGCTTTCTTCTAAGGTTAGAGAGCACAGGCAGCAAGGGGCTCTCTTTTGTGTTTAAGACCTGATAGTTCTCAAAGTATTCCTGTATGCACGTCTCGCAAGACTAATGCGACTGCTTCATATTTCTAAAGCATTCTGCTTTCCCCTTACTCAGAGATGGGCAGAGCTCACAGTAGAGTAAGGTGGCTGACTCCATGTGACAGCAGATACAGAGATTCACACAGACTCTTTGGATAATACAAGCCCATACAAGTTGCTGGGAGCCAGGCTGGGACAGGGGGATTTTACCTTTTAGTGTGTGTGTGTGTGTGTGTGTGTGTGTGTGTGTGAGAGAGAGAGAGAGAGAGAGAGTGTTTGTGTGTGTGCATACCTGCATGTGTGTGCTTGCATATGTGTGTGTGTGTGTGTGTGTGTGTGTGTGTGTGTGTGTGAGAGAGAGAGAGAGAGAGAGAGAGAGAGAGTTTGTGTGTGTGCATACCTGCATGTGTGTGCCTGTATGTGTATGTGTGCGTGCATGCGTATATTAATTCCAGAAGACAACCTCAGATGCCATCTTCAAGAATAATGTCTTTGAGACAGGGTCTCTCACTCAGTTTGGAATTTTCCAATTAGAATAGGTGGGCTGGCTATGTATCCTCTTGTCTCTTCCTCCCCAGTACTGGGGTTAGAAGCGCACATGCTATCACACCAGGCAGCTTTCTGGGATGCTGGGGATTGAACTCAGGTCTAGGTGTTTTCATGGCAAGCATTTTACCGACTGAACTATATCCAGCCTCTACCCCCCCCATCTACTCACAAGGGAAACTGACTTGACAAAAACTTGCTGCCTGGCAGTAAATACTGTATGTATCTAATTGTCCCTAGCAAAGGCCTGGGGCATGCTGGGAGCTGCAGGAATCCGAAAACAAGCACTGGGCCAGTGAAGTGAGATTGCTGAAGAACTCTGAGTCTACAGAAATCAACACTGTTCTAAAAGTCTAGACAGAATCTGCTCCTGATATCAGAGCCCCCTCACAGCAGCCTCCCCGGGGCTGAGACCTGTGTCCTTTGCTCATGGGTTTAGAGAGGCGTGGCTAATGCTGGTCAAGCACTGACAGTGAGGAAGTCGAGTCCATCACAAAGCTGATGGGAGATAGAGGTCTGCAGGGTTCTGGGACTCCTCTCCATGGTAGACAGCTGAACCAGGATAGGCTTGGGGTCCTATGCCTTTCAGCAATCGGGGGGTTAGGGAACAACCCAGGGAAGGCCTGGTTCTTGAACAGTCAGGGCAGTGGGGTGGGAGAGGTACTGAGCTGTTTCTTTCATGGGTAAGCTGATGGTAGACTTCCTCTACCCTAAAGCTGGAAGCCAGGGCCATGACAACTGTGCCCCTCATGAACATCTTCCTTGCCTCTTTCCTGGGCTCTTATCTGGACTCTGAGTCCAAGAGCTGTTTTTTTTTTTTTTTTTTTTTTTGATTTTTCGAGACAGGGTTTCTCTGTATAGCCCTGGCTATCCTGGAACTCACTCTGTAGACCAGGCTGGCCTCGAACTCAGAAATCCGCCTGCCTCTGCCTCCCAAGTGCTGGGATGAAAGGCGTGCGCCACCGCTGCCCCGGCCCAAAGAGCTGTCTTATAGAACCATAGTGCACTGGTCCACATCAGGGAATTAACGCTGGCTAATACAAGCCCTGCGCTACGTTAGCCCAGCAACACCCTTTACAGAAAAGGTAACTTTGAGGTCACTCACAGCATCCTTTGGGGCCCTTCAGTCCCCGTCTGGTGCTCCCTCATGATGAGGTTCTACCCAGACACACTTGTCAGGAACCCCACAGGGAGACAACTGACTAGAGGCACATGCTCTACCGCCCATCCCTCTTCTGCTGACGGTAACTTTGGCTGCTTGGTGAAGGTGGCCCGTGGGGTGCCACTCCTCCTTACGTCATGAAAAAGCACCATCTGGGGATGGATTCTGAGACTAAGTAGGCTGCTGCTTCTCCAAATTTTAGGGAGCAGTTCTTGACAAACTGTCTCTCACTTGACTCAGACAGGCCTCAAACTTGCTAGGTAGCTGAAGATGACCTTGAATTTCTGATGTTCCTGCCTCCACCTCCCTGTGGTGTCGTGTACACGGAGGCAAACATTCCACCAAGTCAGCCTCACCCAGGCCTCTGCTCCTCCAGCTCCCAGACCCTCATGGTACCACACACTAACAGTCCAGTGGCTACACTGGTGGTTGGGGACTGGTGATTTTCCTAAGCCCACCATTCCTTCCACACCCAGTGGCTGCTTTCCACACCTGGTCTAATGGTTCATCACTGACAGCAGTAGGGACTTCATGGATTCTACTGTACCTGCCAGATCAAAATCAGTTTCTAGGACTTCTTTTAGCCCCATGCTGGGAGTGAGCCTACCAGGCAGTCGCTCCAGCACTGAGTCACAGTCTCAATCCTGGTTGTGCCAGGATAGCACTCAACTACTAAGCGACATTCTTGGCTTTTTTGTCTTTTACGCCAATGCTCCAATTGTCCACAGGGCTCAGGGGAAGCACCATCATGCAGGTTCTCAGGAGTTCCTGCCACATCTCATTATCTTTGGGAGCTCCCAACTCAGGCTTCTTGCCCTATGCGAACCATTAAGTCAGTCTTTTCTCCAAGAAGCTTGATCCCCGTGTGTGCCCCCTGAGAAGAAGAGCAAAGGTAGGAAGGCCCCATGAAAACTCCAGCTGTGTCACTGTGGCGGTGCACATCTGTAACCCCACACTTAGGAAGCCCAGGCAGGTTCATCTCTGCACATCTGTAACCCAGCACTTAGGAGGCTGAGGCAGGTCCAACTCTGTGGCTGTGTCAGTGTGGCAGTGCACATCTGTAACCCCACACTTAGGAGGCTGAGGCAGGTTTATCTCTATGAGTCTGAAGCCAGACAGAGTTATATCATGACTACCCGGCCCCAAAACAAAATAAACAAAGCGAAAATACTCAAAGGACAGAAAACCTCAGTGGGAAAAGCTCTTGTATATTATAAAATGCTGTGTCAGAGCTAAGTGCTCACGCTGTAGGGCCAAGAAATGCTGAGTGACCATTCCACAGACAGCCCTCACCGTCCTCCACAGGGACAGTCCTCACAAGGCATGCTGACTGAGTGACCATTCCACAGACAGCCCCCACTGTCTCCCACAGGGACAGTCTTCACAAGGCACGCTGACAAAAGTTAAAGAACAGACTCAGTTTTCTGAGTTCTTACAGGCCTTTTACACGAGCCTCCGCCACTAGGGAGCATGTCCTATTTAATTCTCTTAAAAGATTTATCTATTTTTATTTATGTGTCCAAGTGTCTGCCTGCATATACATACACGTATGTGCATCAAGTGCAGGGAGTGTCCTCAGAGGCCAGAAGAAGGGGTCAGATCCCATGGCCCTGGAGTTACAGACCGGTGAGCTGCCATGTGGGTGCTGGGAACTGATTCAGATTCCTCTGGAAGAGCAGCCAGCGCTCTTGACCCCTGAGCCATTTCTGTAGTTCTCTGTTTTAATCATTTACATTGAAACCCCATGCCCATATTATTGTAGCTTCTCTGGTTTCAGCATAAGGGGAGCCTAGCTTTTCAACATCCCTCAAAAAAAAAAAAAAAAAAAAAAAAAAGAAAAGAAAACCCAAGACGTCTCACCATCTAAAAGAGGGCGCTCGTTATATAACTCTGATCTTAACACATCCCAACTGTCAATTATCTTTTCTCTCCGTGTCTTCCCTTCCCACACGGATTTGCTCCCAACCCACTCTATCCTGCTCCTATCTGCCAAATCTTACAAGCATTGAATTAAAGAATTACAAAAAAATTAAATATCAGGAAATAAAAAATTTGGAAAGGAGCTAAATATATATTTGTGGGGCTGGGGCAGGTAGGATTTCTCCTCTGCCTTCTGACAGACGGTTCCTCCACAATATGATATATTTAATTTTAAAAGAAGTGAGGAACACGTTCCTCTACAATATGATATATTTAATTTTAAAAGAAGTGAGGAACACGCCGGTTTCTACAATAGGAATGCTAACTGGGCAGGAAATGCGGCCGGCAGGTGAGACAGTGGTGTGTTCTGCTTGAGCCACCTGCAGGGACTAAGAGCCCTGTCTTGGTTACAGAGCCATCTGCCTTCAAGCTAGTCGTCTTTCCTCTTGATGGTTTGATCCTTTTTCAGTCCCTCTTGCTAGCTACTCAAGCCCGGCACAGAGGGGACACTTGTTAAACCAGAGAGCTTCTTCCGATGTCAGGAGGCTGCACTGGGCTGTAGGGTGATATCTGCTCAGAGAATGAGTCTATGTAGGGGCTCTCAGTGGATGTTCTCAGCTGCGGAAATCAAAGGTGTGATGTAACCTGAGACAGCAGAGGAACTCATCGCAGAGAGCAGAGTGATGGAATGTTTGTACGCCTCAAACAGTTGCTCTCCACTGGCAGTGGCCTGCTGGTGTACTGTCATCTGAGTCACACAGATCTATCTTTTTGTGGTTGTCTTTGGTTGCAGTGTGGTATAGTGACGACACTGGGGAAGGAACCCCGGTCAGGGGACTCCACTCTTTGGCAGAACCCTCTGCAGAGACCACAGCATTTGCTGCGCCATGCTCCTGAGATCCCTCTAAGTCTGATGTGACTGCAACAGCTTAGAAGCTGATCGGAAGGAGCCTGTTTCCTGACCCATGGCCACAGTGTCTACTAGCTTCACTGCCTTTCTGCTCAGCTGGGGCCCATGCATTTTAAACTGCTGAATATTCTGGAACCAGAGTAGTCAGAACCTGAAGCCATGGCTGGGGCTCCGAGAGGGAGATGGAATTGCTCAACTGGGTATTAAATCCCACACCAAATACTTTGTTAGAAGAATAAGGCTGTCTCTGCTCTTAGGAGGCTCACAGCCTGGAACCATCAGACAGGGCAACATGCAGGTACCAAGCACTCTGTAGTGTGACAGTAACTGAGGCTGATGTATGAGGTCAGGGAGCCACAGGGTGCTGTGGATTCCCTTGCTGGCAGGCCATGAGAGCCTGAATTTTTTTTTTTTTTTTTTTTGGTTTTTCGAGACAGGGTCTCTCTGTGTAGCCCTGGCTGTCCTGGAACTCACTCTCTAGACCAGGCTGGCCTTGAACTCAGAAATCCGCCTGCCTCTGCCTCCCAAGTGCTGGGATTAGGAGGCGTAAGAATGGGGTAAAGAAAAGACAGGTGGGAACCTCCCTCTCTCCCTCCCTCCCTCCCTCCCTCCCTCAGATATGTGCCAAGACTTTTGATGTATTTGGACGCTATCCTTCATTTGTCGAATTGGGTATGGGTAGAAAGCTTTATACAACTGTTTGAGGACATAGGTTTTTTTTTTTTTTTTAATTTAAAAAAAGATTGATTTATTTATGTATTTTATATGAGTGCTCTATTTGCTTATATGCCTGCATGACAGGAGAGGGCATCAGACAGAAGAAGGCATCAGATCTCATTATTGATAGTTGCGAGCCACCATGTGGTTGTTGGGAATTGAACTCAGGACACTGGAAGAGCAGCTAGTGCTCTTAACCACTGAGCCATCTCTTCAATACCCCCTTCCTTTTTTTTTGTTTTTGTTTTTGTTTTTGTTTTTGTTTTTGGTTTTTTGAGTTTTGAGACAGGGTTTCTCTGAAGCTTTGGCTGACACCACTGCCAGGCAAGGACACAGTTTTAAGGATCTATTCCTACAAGTAAGGAAGCCAAAGCTCAGAGGACTGAGGACTTTATGTACACACACCTCAGCCCTTGAGAACAGGTTTATACACCTTCAAGAGTGGGATCAACTTTATGCAACGTGGTTGTGAGTCTTCGGAAAATCAAGGAAAATGACATTCAGGCACTGGGGACACCCTAATCATGGATTCCTATAGGGAGGCAGCCAGATCAGTGAGTCTCAGGATTAGTTAAGAGACTGCCTGGGCCCAGCTTGACCTCTGCCTGGCTATGAAATGTTAGATCAGAGTGCCACAGTATGCATATCTGCAGCTCCTTCTGTGACTAGGTTCCATGCTGAGCTCCAGGTCAGTAGGGCTGAACATGAGGCCAGTCCTAGCTGTATGGAGCTTGCGATCTGTGAGTATTGGGCACATGCACCGAGCAGTGGTTTTCAGACTTCTATTTTAGCTGCACAAGTGTCCCTCCGCTTTTTCTTAACGGCAATATCTTACTAGATGTGGTCTAGACAAACACAAAAGTGAACCCAGGCCATGAAATCACGGGAGAGAACTGCTGGACTCTAAGGCCAGCTACACCAGCAAGGGGAAGGCCAGCAAGCCACACCTCTAAGGGAAGGACAAGGCCAATGCAAGGACATCATTTTCAATTCCATGGGAGCAGGCAGGTTCCTCTGCTGCCTTCCTTGCAATGCAAGTATTAGAGTTATCTAGCTGGCATTTTGAGAATAATCTCTCAGTCTGGGAGACCAACCTTCCATCAGGACAGAGCTGTCTCTTAGCTTTCGGGTGACACTGAATAACTGGCCGTGGGGGAATCTGGTATTTAGGAGGTGAAGGCATTAGCATCAGAAGTTCAAGGTCATCCTCAGCTACATAGCCTAGCTGGAGACCACAGTGAGATACGTGAGATCCTGTCTTTCTGCTTTCTCCCAAAAATAGTTTCTCCTGTACATGAACTATTGGGTTAAATGTAAAATGTGTCTCAAACATATTTAATACAATCTCAAGACTGTTTATAAAATGATACACATAAAGCAAGTCATGAGGTATATCAAAACATGAAAAGAGGTGCCTGGAAGTGAGGGCTGTAAAGATCTGCCTCCTTCACATGATCTAACTGCCCCACAGTGATCCCGGATACTTGGAGGATCCTTTAGCAACACTGCCCCTAATGAGTATGCTCCAATCGACAGACCAGAAGGAAGGAGACAGGAAATGAAAGGCAGGCTGGCTTTCTTATCCCTCTCCAGGCATTAGAGAGTGGAGCAGCAGGCAGGAGGCCATCTGCCTGGACATCAGCTCTCTCCCAGCCTGGGTACCAGGGCTGCAAAAGGCACACTCCAGGCCTGACTCGAGTATGTCTTTGCCCAGATTTCCTCCTAAGCTATGAGATCAGATTAGTACAGAGCTCCAACCATAGAGCGTTTGAGGGTAAAACCTTTCCAAAAGCACACTTAGAACAAACAGAAAAGTCATCAGCCTTGACTGGCAAATCCTCTCATTAACCCAAATAGAGTCTGGATTTGTACACTTGGAATTTACATAAATTTGCTTATTCAGTTTTGCTTCTTAACAAAATTAATAGCTGCCTCAAAGGAGCTGGGAGTCTGGATAAAGCTCCCCCAGCCCAGAATGCTGCCAGTTCTTTCTGCTGTCAGCCTACCTTCCAGAGCATTCCTCACTCTGACTCTGAGACTCTAATGATGAGCTGGGTCTTCTTTCCTCCCATTGTCTTGACACCACCCCAAAACTCAATCCCTCCTATGGCCATGCAGAGATGGGTCTTAAAGAGAAGCATCTCCACATCCCAGAGCCCTCTGGAGAGAATAGTACATCTTTTTAGACATTCTGTGCCGACTAGATCATGGTGAGCATACTGTCCAATACTTGGCCTTTATTCGCTTTGTTATTTTAATAAGAACAATCTCTGCCCTCTAGAACACAGTGAAACATGGAGAAGGGCGACCTGTACAGAAACCCCCTCTTTGTTCTCCTCCAGCCACTTAGGCAAGGGCAGCCTGAGTGCTATCCTCGGTCCTCTCAGAATAAGGGCAGAAGGATGTTCTTTGCGTCTGGAGTCTGAGTCTGGAGACAGTAACGCTTCCTGATCCAAGGACTGTTGACACGCTAGACCCATGGCTTCTGATAAAGCTCACATCCTTAGAAACCGAAGATGTCACCTTATGTGGCAAAGGGGTCTTTGCGGATTAGAGGATGGTAATGATTTTGAGATGGGACCATGATCCGGGTGGACCCAATGGAACCCTGAGGGTCCTTCCATAGGAGACAACAGAGTGAGTCAGAGACAGTGAATCAGAAGCAGTGGTTGGAATACGGAGGGCTGTGAGTCAGGGTTCTCAACCTGTGGGCTGTGACCCCTTGAATGGCTGTGGCCATTTTGCAGGGATCATATATCAGATACTTACATTATGATTCATAACAGTAGTGTGATAGTTTCTATATGCTTAGCCCAGGGGGTGGCACTATTTGGAGGTGTAGCCTTGTTGGAGTGGGTGTAGCCTTGTTGGAGTAGGTGTAGCCTTGTTGGAGTGGGTGTAGCCTTGTTGGAGTGGGTGTAGCCTTGTTGGAGTAGGTGTGCCACTGTGGGCGTAGGCTTCAAGACTATTCCTAGCTGCTTGGAAGCCAGTATTCTGGACTTAGAATGAAGATGTAGAACTCTCAGCTCCTCCTGCACCATGTCTGCCTGGATGCTGCCATACTTCCCATCATGATAGTGGACTGAACCTCTGAACCTGTAAGCCACCCCAAATTAAGTATTGTCCTTATAAGAGTTGCCTTGGTCATGGTATCTGTTCACAGCAGCAAAACCCTAACTAAGACAAGTAGCAAAATTACAGTTATGAAATAGCAGTGAAATAATTTTATGGTTGGGGGGGGTCACCACACCATGAAGAACTATGTTAAAGGGCAGAAGGAAGCATTAGGAAGGTTGAGAACCACTGCCCTAGATACTGAGAACAAAGACTGTAAGCTGAGGACCACAGTATTCTCAGACTGCGGTGTAGGGAACGGCTTTCCCTGGAGCTCTGAACCCACTCACCCAGTCACTCAGTCAGAGGTTAGACTTCTGACTGCCTGAACTCACAGTCCTCAGACCATGGAGGTCTGTGTAGCACAGAGTAAAGGAAGCCAACCCAAGCTGTAGCTGTGTGACTGTACTATGAAGGAAGGCCGCCCTCCCCTGCAGTGGATTATCTGCAGATGGGGGCAGGAGGCTCTAGGGAGGAGAAGCAACTCTGCTGGAGGCTGGGGAGACAGGAGCTCCTGGCCGTGCCACTGAGGTAGGCTGAGTCCCTGTCATATAAACCATGTGAGCTACTTCAGGCCTGCCATGCTGGCCAAGGATCTGACTGGGGAGTGAAGCCTACAGAGTAAGACCCTGGCCTGAGGGTTAAAGTTACAGAACTGAGGACAGAGTTTGGATCAGGAATTGATCGACTCCTTCCGGTTTCTCATCTCCAACTGTTGCACTGACTTACAAATATTTACTTCTATATTTGTTTGTTTTTTAAACAGGGTCTCATGCAGCCCAGGCTGGCCTCAAACTCATTATGTAGTGGTGGGTAACCTTGGCTTTCTGACGCCTTGACCTCCCAAGTGCTGGGATCGTAGGCCTGAATTGCCATTCTGGCTTATGTGGTACAGAGAATGGAGGCCAGGCCTTTACACTCTAGGCAAGCCCTGTACCAACTGAGCTATGCCTCACAATTGAGTTTTCATTCACCTTTACATTTCTTTTTAAATTACATTTGTTTATCACTTATTCATGTGTCATATGTGGACCTCAGAAGACAGCCCGAAGCTGTCTGTCTCCTTTTTTCAAGTAGGCCCTAGAGATACAACTAGGGTCCTTAGGGCTTTGGCCATAACCAGTTGAGCCATCTCACTGGCTCCCCCTAGAAAATTTAAAAGAAATTTGACTTAGTTTTAATAGGGCCAATCAGCCTTCTGTGTTCTGTGAAAATGCACATACACAAATAAAAAAAAAGAAAAGTAATTTAGAAAACTAAAAAACAAACAGGTCAGTGGTTCAGTTCACTCAGGCTGTTTGAAATCCCAAGTCCTAGGGCTGGGGAGATGGCACATGAATCAGGATCTGAGTATCAATACAGTTGGCTACAGTGGCTCATGTTTGTCATTCCAGTCTAGGGAGGCAAAGACAGGAGGATCCCTCATTGGCCAGCCTGGCCTACCTACTTAGTCCAGGTAAAATGAGAGACCTGTTTAAAAAAACCAAGGTGAACAGCATTCTGAAGAATGAAACCTGAGATTTATCTTGGGTCTCTACACACACACACACACACACACACACACACACACACACACACACAAGAGGCATACACACATGCACATGAACACATGCACACACATGTACACACAGACACACACACAAAGGCATGCACACACAAACACACACAGCACCCAAGACTTCACTGTGTCCCACCATGCTCCAACGGCCTCCCATTGTGGCTCTCCAGACATGGCCTCAGCTTCTCCTCAGTACAGCAGAAATAGTCCCCTGCCTCAGCTTTGCCTCACTAGAGCAATGCTCCCCCTACCCAGCTCTGCACTGGTGTTTTGTTTCAAATGCTCTTCCCTGGGACATCCTGTCCTTTACACAGGTAAGGAGTCTGCATTCAAAGGTCCTTCCTGGGAGCCACTCTGGGTCACAGTGTCTGGAAGTTTTTCAGTTCTCCCCACCCCCCGTTCTATCCAGAACACACGTCTAACCCACATCTTATTACCTATTGAATGCCCGACTCCCTGCTTTGGACCAAAGACTTCGGAGGGAACATTCTTGATTTGTTCACTGCAGCATCTTTAAGGGCCAAGCAGAGGCTGACACACCACGGGCTGGGAAACTGCGTGAGTAAAAGATAGAGGTGTGTATGCGTGTGTGTGTGTGTGTGTGTGTGTCTGTCTGTCTGTCTGTCTTCAGAGAGTGACTGAGATGACTAAGGATAGCAGGGTGACTTAGCCACTGGCCATAGAGGCCTCTTGGTGCCCTCTCTTCGGTAGCCCCCGGTGTCCCGCAGGAGGAAGCAGGAGGGTATATGCATTCATGGCTGGGGAGAACACAGGATGGCCAGAGTCAGGGTTCCTTGGCAAGACTTTCAGAAGTTGATCAAAATGTCTGTGCTGATGGGACACAGCACAGGGCTTTGAGGTACAGGGGAGAGCCAGGGTTCCTAAGGGCCTGGGAGAGACTATGGTCAGAGTGGGACTCTAGGAGATGGGGAGAAGGCAAGACCAGAGTCTCCCTGTGTGGGCTACAGGGCTGTGCTAGAATGGAGGGCTCATGTCACAAGGGCCATCTGTGTAGGACTTCAAAAAGACTGCTCAGGCCACAGGGCTAAGCTGTCACATGGAGAAGTCCCAGGCACTGACAGTAAGCCTGAGGCAACACCACCATCTATCTGTAGCATACAAGGCTCTGAGAAGGCAGACTCCATGTCACTCCTCTGATACCTACTCCTCATTTCTCCTCAATTTTGGGGTGGCAATGTGCTCAGCTTTTCCAGACTCCCTGGCAGGGGCCACATGGCCTATGAAGTACAAATAGAAATGTTGGGAAGAGAGGAATTCTGGGAAAATTTTTTGCTTTCTCCCTAAGAAGGAAAAGAACCCAGTGTTCACACTCTCCCTTCTTCCTGCTTTGGATATAGGGGCAACGTTTAGAGCGGTGGCAGTCATCTTGGGGTCACTGGGTAAATAAATGTCAACGATCTAAGGCCCGCGTCCCTCAAAGCACCAAGTAGCGGCACCAGACCTGATCTTGTTACAAACAAAACAAAACCAAACCCCAACAATTTAACTACTTACATCTGAACACATTTCTAAGCCACACAGGTGCTTGCTACCCCTTCCTAAGAGAAGACCCTGGGGGAAGACACAACCAGGGTTTTGTTCTTCCAGAAAGTTTCAAAGAAATCAAACACTCTAAACCTTACACTGGGCCTCACACTGAACCCCAGTTCCCTTCTCCAAATGGAACTGAAAAGGCTGAGGCCTATTAGGAAGGCGGGGACGGTGTGCGGGGGATGGGGGTGGGGGGCACCGCACAGAAGTGTGTACGGGTCGGGGGCCGGCAGGCCTTGCTCAGTAAAGGAGGGTGAGTCGGTAAGACCACTGCCCAAGCAGGGTCCCCACTCCGAGCTCTGAGAAGGGGATCGCTCCTCTGGCCTACAGTCCCTGGGATGCGGGCACACTGGCAAGTTTATTTGCACCGCGGTAGCCCTCTTATGTCAGCCACAGCATCCATCCGACGCTTACACAAGGGCCTACCGCAAGCTGAGCCGGCGGATGCAATAAGCACGTCTGCTTCCCTCCGCCATCCAGCTCCCTGCCCCCAAGACAGTGGAGAGATGGGAAAGAGAGCTTCGAAATCCACGCAGAGGAAGGACCTGACAGGGGCAGAGAAGCTAGAGGAACTGTAGAGCGGTCCCTCCTCGCCAGCACTTGCTGTCTGAGCCTCTCCACCCGCCCCGTGGGAGGGGCTCGGCATCCTCCCACCCCGGACGTTGGAACCGGTCCCACGCGGGTCCGCCAGCCCCTCGGAGAGTTTGGTTCACTCCGGCCGAGAGCTTCCCTTCCACCCCCTGCTCGCACTCACGCTCCACGTCATGCAGCTTTGCACGCTCCTCCTCCAGCTTGCCCTTGAGGCTCTCGGCCTCGCTCTTCAGCGACGCCAGCGTCTCGTTCTCGTGCAGTCCATCGGTTGCCATCTTCGTCCGGATGCAGCCGGGAGAGAAACGCAAAGCGGGAGATTGTGAGTCAACGCGGGGGGCCCGACGGGAGGGCGGGCGCAGCAGCAGCCTCCGTGACCCCGAACGCCGCCCCGGGCCCGCCCCCTCGGCAGTGACGCGACCGCTGCAGTAACAGATTCCGTTGGCTCCGCCCACCGCGCCCTCCCTGAAAACCGGGCGGGGCGATGCTCGGAGGTGGGACTGTGGAGGGGAGAGGGGTTGTGGGGGGGATGGGAGTGGGGGTGGGAATGGGAGTGGGTGAGGGTGGGAGACTAGGATAAACTGAGGCTCAGAGACCAAGCTATGGCCCCAACTCTGGTCCCTGGATCCAGGGGAGCCTAGTGAAGTCGAAGCCATACCGTCCAGCCCTTGGCATCCTGGGGACTTTGGGGGCAGGAGGCTTCATACACGTGCCTCACAACCCACTAATCGGAACATTCTTTTTAAAATGAGTTCTGACTACCGGGGTTGTGGGGGTAAGACGGCAAAAGCAAGGGCCGGGGCGTCCACTCCTCTGGAATGAAGGTCTGCTTATGTTTTATTGAACTTGAGAATTTGATAACTCCAATGGCTCCTCCCCAGCTACACTTCCCAGGGCTAGGTTCCATGGTGACTCTTTCAATGCTCATCTGTGAAAGGAGTCTCAGACACCCCCACCTCCCACCCCACCTCCAAGCTACAGATGTAGGGACAAAGGGCCATGATCACTTGTCACACTTCCAGGAAGAGAGGTAGGTAGGATTTGGACCCAGGCAGTTCGGCTTTAACGATAGGCTCTCACTTAGGCCTCCTCCCTTCCTCTGTGACCTTTAGGATGGGACGGAGGATCAAGTTTGCAAATTCTGGACAGAACACTGCAGAAGCAGTCTCCAGTGCTGGCCGGCTAGTGTGTGTGTGTGGTGTGTGTGTGTGTGTGTGTGTGTGTGTGTGCGCGCGCGCGCGTACATCTGTTCCGGGCCTTCTCAGTCTGAGAGGAAATTTATATTAATGTACACATAGCTGTCTTTTAGGGGAGATTCTGGGAGCCTCCATTTCCTTATCTGGAAAAGTCTATTTTCTAGTATGGGCATCCCAGGGCTTTTATGAGAATTAGATGCTGTGGAGGATACTATAGGAGGCGTCTCTGCCAGCCCTGCTTCTCCTTTTTCTATTCAGTAGAGGGTTATCTACCACCCATCTTTATTCCCTATATCTCTGCCTCTCTCTGTGTCCCCTCCACCACCCTCTCTGTGTCTATCTGTATCTGTCTCCCTCTTCATAACCCTGGCTTCTCTGCAACACCCTTCGTAGAGCAGGCTGGTCCAGAAGTCGTGTTGCTCTGCCTCTTAAGTGCTGGGATTAAAGATATGCACTGCCATGCCCAGCACTTTATCCATTGTTTTATCCTCAGAATTTAGCAGAACACTGGCTTATGGGAATGATAATCTTATGCTTGCTTATGAAATGGATAAACCAGGCTACATACCTGTAAGTATATGTGCATATTAAAGTGTACGCACACAGAGAGCAAAGGTTGGGGCAATGGCTCAGCAGTTAAAAACCTTGATGTTCTTCCAGAGGACCCAGTTTTGATTCCCAGCACCCATTCTTTGTAATGCAAGTTCTAGGGAATTCAATGGCTTATTCTGGCTCCGTTGACACCAGGCATGTCCATGGTTCACAAACATATATGCAGGAAAACCTCTCATATACATAAAATAAACACATTTTTAATGAAAAATTTAAAGATGTACTTATTTTTATTTTATGTGTATGGGTGTTTTGTCTGCATGTATGTCTGTGTACCAAGTATGCACTCCTGTTGGGCAATCTGGAAAGGGTGCAGTACCACACGTTACCAGATGGGGGCTCTAGTGAGCCATAGCTTTGAGCGCAGCCTGGTGGATCTTCTAAGACAGGGACTGATTCCCAGGGCTGAATACATTTTTGGTGATGATCTGAAGCCTGGGAATAGAGAGCTTTGGCGAGGACAAGATTTGATGTACTTTGAAAAAAGAAGTCAGGATTTCTTTTCAGTTCCTGCCCTGCTCAATGGATGGGCTCAGGAACTCTGGAGTTTAGTTTTGCTCTCTGCTCAGGCTGGGCAAGATCAGCCAGGCTGTCTTAACAGCTAAGACAGGACGCTTGGACAGGTCCCCTGGGATTATTTGTCTATCAGAATTTCTTCTAGCTTGGTGGCTCATTAGGCAGGCTGGGAGGAAACAGAAGTAAAAACATTAGCCCCAGGAATAACAGCTTCTTAGGAGTGTTTTGGACGCCTTGCCATGACCTCACATGACCCTCACAGAGCCCCAGAATACAAATCTGTTAGCATTTCTATCTCACCAGTGGGAAAATAGACCTCTGGAAATTGGTGACAACTGGTGCCCTCTACTGCCTCGGATAGCATGCAGGCCAGGCTCCCAGGCAGACATCAGAGCCTGGGAACTCACCCTCCATACCTACTCTATGTAACTTGTCTGCCACAGGCGTGCATTAGACATCACTTTAAGGCAAGGAACTTAAAAGAACATGAAGTGCAAATGGAACTCACAATCTCTGCACATGTGGAACAGTAGTTGAGTTGTTGAGATTTCTTGAAAACGGGCCGTAGGGCTCTTTGTTTGAAGCATTTGTCACATGAGCCAAACACGTTAACCAGGAAGGTCTGATCACACATCTTGGCTGAGATGAGGCTAAAGGACAGAGAAGAATGAACAGGGCGTGGAGAAAGACAGCAAGTGCACCTGCAGACCGGGGCTTCTTTCTTCTCCTGCCTCCACACGTGAGCAGAGCTCACAGTGAGTGCTGGCCGCTGACTTCCGACAGCAGTTCATCTCATCAACAGGCAAGCCTTGGACTGTCAGCGGACGGTCAGCTTTCTGCAGTGCAGGTGCGTCACTGGCTGGGCAGCTTTTGCCTACACCCTTACAAGTCATGCTTACAACCGATCCTTGAAGCACCATAAAAACCATTGTAATGCATACTACAGTTAATTTCTTAACATTATCTTTTATTTTTTCATTTGCATACATTTTTATTGATGTGTATGTGCACACATACTCATGAGCCATAGCATAAAGGAAGGTCAGAGGACAACATGAGGGAGCCAGGGGATTGATTTCAGGTCGTCAGGGGCCTTGATGGCAGGAGACTTTGTCCACTAAACAATCTTGCCAGCCCTTTCTTATTTTTGATGCAAGGTTTCACGTAGCCCAGGCCAGGCCTCAAACTTGTTAAGTATCAGAGGGTATCCTCCAACATCTTGATCCTCCTTCCTCCAACTCTGGAGTGCTGAGGTTAAAGGCATGCATCACCACGCCTGGCTTATGCAGTGCGTGCTAGGCAAGCACTGTACCTCCCCAGCCAGAGGGGAGAGGCCATTTGTGTGGCATTGGCTTCCTGCGAAGTACGCATTTGCATCTGTTAAACATGGCAGCCAAACACCCAGGGTCCCAGCCTGTAGCTGCAAGAGAATGGCTTAGGCCTGGGGGGGGGTGGGGTGGCAGGGTTGAGAAACAGCTTCACTGGGGGCTCTAGACCTGGCTCCTGGTTGCCCAGGTCTTGGTCCCTTGGTGAGGGCAGTAGGCATGACTCCCTGAAGCTTTGTTTGCTAATCTATCAAATAAATACCTTTAAACCCTTGTAGGGTTGTCATGGGACTTATAAGAGACTGTGCACTAAGGGCACTTGAAGGTTGGAAGTACAGTGAACCATCCAAAATCATGCTGCCCCAAGGATGGCAGCAATGGCTGGAACAGCAGCAGTCTTGGGAAGAAGGAAGAGGAATGAGTCGGAAGGGCTTATGGTTGGATAGACATGAAGCTGGCTAAGGCACCGCCATGGACTTCCCACAACCTCTGCACAGGGAGGCAGACATCCATGTGGAAGCCGAGAGAACAGAGGAATTAAACAGGGGTTTCAGCCAGAGAGAGGCTGACTGAGCATGGATTGTAGCAGGCCTCGCAGACATATCACCGTCTACTGCTAGGCTTATCACGAAGAGTGAGTTACAGCACAAAAGGCGGCTGGGATGCTGGCTCTGTCACCAAAGTGCTTCCCGTGTCAGCATGCCTCATTTTAATCCCAGAATCCAAGCAAAAAAGCCAGGATGGCACAATACCCTGAGGTAGCAAGTGTTACCTCAGAGCTGGGAGGCAGAGGCAGGCAGATCTCGGGAGCTCATTGGCCAGCCAGTGTAGTTGAAGACCCGAGAGAGGGAGATCCTATTTCAAAACAGGTAGATGGTATCTGATGAACGATACATGAGGATGTCCACATATATGCATACACACATGTATTCATGAACACATATATGTACCCATAAACACAAATATGTATGAATGCACACATATGTACCTATGAACATACATGCATACACTTGCACCCATGAACACACACACATGTACCCCTGAACACACATAGACACACCCATGAAAACACACACCCATTCACCTATGAACACACACATACTCATGAACACACATGTTCTCATGAACACACACACAGGGATTCACACACACACACACATGTTCTTATGAACACAGAAGCACATACTCATAAACACACACACATGCAAACATACATGCACCCATGAACACACACATGTACTCATGAACACACAGCACATACTCATGAACACACACACACACACATAAAAATACACACCCATGCACCCATGAAAACACACACACACACACACACACACACACACACACACACACACATGGATTCACATATACATGCACCCATGAACACACACACACATGCACCTATGAACACACAGCACATACTCATGAACACACATGCATAAAAATACACACCCATGCACCCATGAGCACACACACACACACGCACAGGGATTCACATATACATGCACCTATGAACACACAAGCACATGCTTATGAACACACACATACACCCATGAACACACACACACACACACACACACACTCAGGATAAGGAAGGATGTGCTCAGCAGAGCTTGAGGTTTGGTGAATGTCTCCTACTCCCAGCCCTGCTGTGGCTGCTGCTAGTCCCAAGGTGAAGCAGAGAGATCCGGTAATGGCATTAGGGAGCAATGTCCCTAAAGGACATCATGCTCGGATTTGTTCTCCCAGAAGTAGGTCAGGGAGAGAGTTGCAGGGAGGGGAACCAGAGGAAGAGATTATGTTCTAAGAGGAAGAGACTCTCAAGAACTGTAATGAAGGTTGAGAGCATCTCCAGGGACAAAGGCCACAAGGGAATAGGGGTGTGTGTGTGTGTGTGTGTGTGTGTGTGTGTGTGTGTGTTTTACAGGAAATGAAGAAAAAAAGACCTTGAAAAATTTCTAACCTTCCAAGTCTGAATAGAGACAATACTGTTTTTCTTAGTCTAAATTCCAAGTCATAGAGGGTGTTTATAATGTTCATTATAAATAATTGGAAACAGAAGGACATGAGAATAACCGAGCCTGTGCCCTGCAACCGCAAGTCCTGGACCTGTTCACACTTCATGTTCTCATGTAGTGTCTTCATAGGCTTACCTAGTTAGAACAATTGGGACATGGAAGGGCTACAGAGAAGGCTCAGTGGGAAAGTAAGGTGCCGCTGCCAAGGCGGACAACCTGAGTTTGATCCCCAGAACCCATATGGTAGAGAGAGCTGACTCCCAAGAGCTGCCCTCTGTCCTCCGTGTGTGTGGCATGCTCATGTCCACACATGTACACATAGAGTAAAAAAATAAATGCCAGAAAAAATTGGGAGGTGGCTGGGGATGCAGCTCTGTTGGTAGAGTGCTGGCCTGGTGTGCCCAAGACCGTGGGCTCAATCCCCAGCACTGACATAAAATGCAGAACAAAATAACATGTCCCTGGCATTCAAAACATATATGAGTATTTGAAGCAGCATTATTTTTAGGCAAACAGGGGAAACAATTCAAATACCCATCAAGGGAAGAGCAGGCAAACAAAGCACAGCATGTCCATGAGGCAGGCTTGTTATTTAGCAGTAATGAAGAACTGGCCCTGTTACTCACTGTAGGACAACGAACACCAGAGACATCTTTGTGTGTAAGGACAAAATGTCTACATGGTACCATTACCAGGAGTGTCCAGGACACACAAGACCAGGGAGAGCTCATCCGTGGGCGATGAGAGGGCAGCCAAGGGAGAATCAGAGATAGCTCCGTCCTGTGGGATTAGGGGTGATGGGGTACTCTGAGTTAAATTACAGTGAAGGCAGCATGCACAGACTTGTGCATACATGAAAAAAACCACCCAAACATTTTAAATGATGAATTTCATATTGTAGGCATTATAGGTTAATGAATTTTGTTTAATGTGCAAAATATTTGTGTAGGCACTCCTCAAATGAAGCTAGTCAGGTAAGTCTCATGCAGAAAGATGTTACACAGAATCACTTGTCAAAGCCAGAGATTAAAACCACAATGTGACACTATTAGCTATACCTGAGAATTCCTAAAACTTATTAATAATATTTAGTACATGCAGAGGTCAAAGAACAATTTTTGGTAGTCAATTTTCTCCTTTCACCATATGGGTCTTGAGTATCAAATTCTGGTTCTTGGGTTTGGTCCTTTGGCCTGCTGAGCTATCTTGCTGGCTAGGCTAGAATACCTAAAATTTAAAAAATTGATATACAGGGGCTGGAGAGATGACTCCGTAGTTAAGAGCACTGTTGCTTTTCCAGAGGACTTGAGTCCTGTTCCCAACTCCCATGTTCTGAGGTAGACAACCGCTGTAGCTCCTGCTCCAGGGGATCCGACATCCTCTTCTTGTCTCCAGGCAACTACACTATTGTACCTACCCCACACCCCAACATGCACATAATTAAAAATAAATCTTTAAAGCAAAAACTTCTGATATACAGAGCACGGGCAAGGATGCAGGAACTTTCATTGCCGGTGTCGGTATAAAGTGGTTCAGCTACTATGGAAAACTGGCTGGCAGGACCTCTTAATGGCAAATAAACACATATAAAAAACTGCTCCGTGTGTGTGTGTGTGTGTGTGTGTGTGTGTGTGTGTGTGTGTGTGTGTGTGCGCGCGCGTGCACATGATCCAGCAATGCTACTCCTGAGTATGTGTTCAATAGAAATACATATTTATTTTTTTAAAAAGTCTAAGACTATCATATCAGCTTTGTTCACGAGTAGTCCCAGGCTGGACAGTCTGCATGTCCACCAGGAATGGACCAGATTCAAGCAGCAGAATACAACAAACCAGGGTGAGGCAGGAGCAGGTGGATCCCACAGACCCACTGTGGTAGCCCACCTGTTCCATCAGCTGTCCTCACGGGGTTTGGTTGCAGCTAGGCCAATTTTGAAAACCAATTAAGCTATTTTAAAGATGTTTAATTTGTTTACTGATGCCAACACTAATCTGTTTCTTAAAATCTCTTTATGATTTTGAAATAAAGTCATGAAGGTTGTAGGGAAATTAGAATTTACACAGACAGGATAACCAGAACAAACACCCCCCACCGTGCACCCACCACAGAGAAATCCCCATGATCCTGGTCTACAGGAATCCAGACATTGCTGCAAAACTGAGAGCCCAAGTTTCCTGAGGTTAAAGAGTACATACCTTACAGAGCAATGAGCGCCTGGGATGGCTGGGCAGAAACGAGGGAGTTACTGCGGTGGTGTGAAGATTTGAGCCATGGGTCACATAATCCCTTTATCTGGACCTGCGGCTCAGGGCCTGCTCCGCCCCACCAGTACACGCATGCTCACTACAGGCCACTCACTACCACTGCGAGCACACACTTGCCTCTAGAACACTCGGCCTCTCCCAAAGATCCCTTCCTGGGCCCATTTCTTTGCTCCCTGCAGGAGCCAGAATCTGAGTTGACCTTATGAATCTGCCTCTACTCCATGGGACAAGCCTGGTATCTGTCTTGTGTGGTGGGAGCATCTCTCAGCACCGGCCTGCCTTCCCACCTTAGCATGAGTGATCTAGGTCATGGGTAAGTGCCCTCCCCTTTCTCCTCTGTGTACCAACTTATTAGCATCCTCAAGCCTTCTGTCTCCACATAAGGTCTCCTACACTCGAGCCCTTGCCATCTCCATGGGATCTTGCCAGTTGTCTCCCAGCACCTAGCATACAGATAAAATGTAGAAGAAGACGGGGTCTAGCCCCCCCCGTCTTGCAGGCCAGCAGAAGGCATGGCCAAGGTTTCTGGTTTACCCAGGTAAATGCTCTAAAGTGGGCACGAATCCGAGGCAGGAGAACCAGAACATCAGCGTAGGGATTCCTCACAGGAGGAGGGCTGCAGTGGGCACTGAGCTGAAACTCAGCCAACCCCATCCTGCAGCTCCTTCCTCGGATAGCCAGGGAGCCCCAGACACAGTCAGCACTCCTGACGTGTAACCCCTCAAGGTTTCCATACCTCAAGTGACTTGTGGGATTCTAATCCCACAAGTCTGACCCTCAAGGAAGGATGCAGAGCCGTGCAGTGAGAAAATATGTAATCTACAATGGTGGAAAAAAATGGTGCATTCAATTTGCTCAATAATTTATTTTATTAAAGTATTATAAAGTTCCATTTTCATCATTTGGGAACAGTTTGAAAAGCCAGTTTGAAAAGTCAGTAGGATGGCTGCACGTTAGTAGGTGGTACTGCTTAACCACCACCCAGTTGCCCCAGAGAGGACCATACTGCAGTGTCACAGCTACTGCCTGTGACCATCAGACTAGTCAGGCTGCTAGGGGTGCACAGAGTGTTGGGTCTCAGCTCTGGAGTAGGAGTGCTCATCAGAGGACTCAGTACTCTGAAGGGAAGGAATGCAGTTTGAGGAAAGCGGTAGCTAGTTCTCACAAAACCGGGGAAAATTAGATTTCTCAAGAGGAAGAACTTCCCCAAATCTTCTGTTTCTTTCATGAAAAAATTTAAAAAGCATATTAGAACGCTGATTAGAGAGAGGAAAAGAAACCACTTAAGTTGTACATGCGTGCACGTGTGTGCACATGTGTCCATGTGTGTGCATGTGTGTGTATGTGCGATACTGGGGCCAAACCCAGGGCCAACTGCTCTACCACTGAGCTCTGACCCCAGAGATAAATGTAGTTTTAAAAGAAATAATTGTATTTAAAAATTAAATGAGAGATTATAATAACTATGTTGGCTGATAAATTTTTTTAAAAATTTCAGAATAAATGATAAATGGCATAAAATAGATATATACATAAAATCGTTTTGTTTTTCTGAGATGGGGTCTCACTCTGTAGTCAAGGCTGACACTGAACTGGAGATAATTCTCCTGTCTCATCCTCCTGAGTGCAGGGATTATAGGTACAGGTTACCGTGCCCAGTTCTCAGACTGAATATTCTTTTAGAACGTCTAAAGTGAATAGCTTTCTAATCCAGGTATCTTCAGTAGGATGAGCTAATGAGCCCTTCCTGTCAGCAGGGATAGGGCAAAAAGATTTTGTCCCAGTGGCCACGTGGGATTTTCTCCTAGAAGGTGTAGACATGGGACTCAACTGTGGCTTCATAAATATCTCTGGACTTCACGGGAACTCTAGAAATCTGGGGAGCCATGGTGCCTCCAGATTTTACTACTGTATATGTGAGTGAGGAGAGGTCCTTGCCACAAAACAGAATAAACAAAGGCACCAGGAACAAAACTGAGCCTTCAGGAATTGCAGCAACAGCCACTTGTGGTCAGAAGCAAGAGCCTTTCCCAGCCCAGCCATAGCATCATGGGAGACAGCTGGGGCGTGGCTTTTCCTCCTTAAACTGCAATCCATCACAATCCCAGCTCTGGTGGATAACCGTCTCTCCATGGCACCTGCACTCAGGACTCCAGGAAACTCACGTCCATCTTCTCTCAGGCTACAGTCTCCGGAGAAAGCCCAGTTTGAAACTGCTGGGGATCTGGGTCATCTCCAGGGCGTGCGGTGAGGCGGTGAAAGGAAATGTGACTTGAAAAAGATATTTGGTGTCCAGCATCAGCTGTGATGAGTCACCCCGGTTATTCAGAAGAGCCTGAAGTCAGAACCAAGGGGAGGGATCAGGGAACAGGTGCATTCTGGTTCACCACTACTCCGAGGTCAAGAGTCAGGAAATCCTAACAGCTCAGTCTCCATCAGAGAACCCCAGCAATCAGGACACAATGCCCAGACTGTTTAGGACACAGCTGGGGGTGGGGGTGGGGCTGGGTGAGGATAAGCCTATCAGGGCCTTCAGTGCAGCTAGCTCCCAGGAATAGTCAGTGACCTGATGTTTTATCCCAAAAGCCCACGACAGGCTGACTGTAAATCTGTTTCTACCCCCCTTTAAAAGTTACATTTATTCGTGTGTGTGTGTGTGTGTGTGTGTGTGTGTGTGTACACATGTGGAGATCAGAGGACAACTGTGGGATTTGGTTCTCCACCATATGGCTCTTCTACCACAGAGGTTCTTAGGCTTGGCAGCAAGTGCCCTTACCTGCTGAGCCACCTTGTTGGCATTTTTATTCTTATGTCTGTGTCAAGATTGAGTTCTAAGCCCAGACATGACTGGATCTCAAGTTTTACCATTTGCTTCTTTGTTATTTGAAATTGTGTGTGTGTGTGTGTGTGTGTGTGTGTGTGTGTGTGTGTGTGTGTGTGTGTGTATGTATTGCTTTCTATTCTTTCCAAGTCTGGAAAAACATTGCCAAGTCTGGTGGCACACACCTTTAATCCCAGTACGCAGGAGGCAGAGGCAGGCAGATCTCTGAGTTTGAGGTCAGCCTGGTCTACAGTTCTGGTACAGCAAGAAATAGTACACAGAAAAACCCTGTCTTGAAAAACCAAATAAATACATCTTTTAAAAATAAAAATTTTCATGTGTGTGCAGTACCCACAGAGGTCAAAAGGCGGCATCAGACTCTCTGGAGCTGGAGTTGTAGGCAATTGTGAGACTCATGAGGTAGGTGCTGGGGACTGAACTACTGAGCCATCGCTCCAGCCTTGCATTACACTCTTAATAGTTATGAGGACTCCAAAGAACTTAAACTTAAACCTCTTAATGTCTGACCTCGAGGGAGACTTTGTGGGATGCCTGCTTCTGTATACAGTGTGCAGAGATAAATTACTCAAGATTAAGTACGAGGGAGTCCTATCTCATACAGGCACAGCTTTGTAAAAAGCAAAGGTTTTGCAGACCCCTAGGAGGGTTTCCAGGATCCCCAAGAACTCCCTAGTTTACTGGGAGAGAACTTCTGGGGATGATCATGGAAAAATTCATCTGCTGGTCTGCTTCCACTGGGCTCTGCCCATTTGCACTACTTCTCAAGATGAGCTGCTGAATGGTGTGGCTCCATGGGGTAAGGCACTTGCTGCAAAGCCTGACATCGTGAGTTCAATCCCAGGGCCCCATAAGATGGATGGAGATAACTGACTCCTGTAAGTTGTCCTCTGACCTCTATTCGCACATTGTGCGCACGTGCGCACACACACACACACACGCACACACACACACACACACACACACACACACACAAACTGTCTAAAGGAAAAAAAGAGCTGAAGGTCAGGTCTTGGTTTATATGTTTCTATTCCTTCTTATCAGGACTGGAACAATCAAAAAACTTCCCGCTGTCTGAGCCGGTGTGTCACACGCTTGGCAGCCAGGCTTTCATCTTGGACCACAACATTTTTACGGAACACCAGTGTCCTGTGGAGTGTGTTGGAGGTCAGACTAACATGTTCACAGAAAGATCTCACCTGTACTTTGCGAACGAAGGATGGATTGACTCTTTTCTCGAAGTCATCTATAGGTGTGTATGAATTAAGGATCTTTATGATCTGTGAACATTACAGAGCATGGGGTCAGACCAAGAAAAAGAGCAAACAGTCTCAGACATTTAGGAGCCTCCAAGAAGTATGGGTAGATCTTTTATACTATAATTTGTTTCTGGAACCATGTGTTGTATGATCCCAAGAGAACAGAAAAGAGCAAAGGGTCCAGAGCGCAGCACAGACTAACCACACGGTTAGATGTCAGTGAGGGACCCTTCCCTTCCAGCCTCCCAGCCCCTACTCAGTTTAGTACACATGTACATAGCTATGCCTTGAAGCCTGCAATCAGTATATACCAAATAATTGTCAGGAAAAAGAGAAGTCACAGAGGGTCAGTTGCACCTCACAGCAGGCTAAGCTGGGAAATGCCTCAGGATCTGCCCTTCAAGGTCCAGAGAGGAGCTAGGCCAGCCTGCTCACCTGCACAGCAGACAGGGAAGTGCAACACTGGGAGATCTCCTTGGCATCGCTGTCTGTGGTCTTCTTAACCTGAAGCAACCAGGCTGCCTGAGAGAGGGGCTCCAGAGTCTCCTTAGCTAAGCTGTTCTGCAAACTCTTATCTTTTAGCCATTCTTCCAAGAAGCTGATGTTGCACCTGGGGAAAGCCAGAGGACACATCAGGACAGAGTGTCAAATCCCTCAGCGTGTCCTAGAGGCTGGCAGAGCTCACTGCATGCTAAGAAGCAAAGTCCAGCAGTCTCTTACTTAAAATAGGAGAGGATGGACCAGGAGATCGCTTTTCGGATCACCACATTATCTGTAAGACAGCAGTGACATAATAGGACAGTGTTAAAAGTCCTATGTGGTGGGAAAATGTTGACATGGTGATGTTGATTCTAAATGGGTTGTGAACACATAGGTATGTATGCTTTGATTCCCCAGAGCAACCACTAAAAACCAACATAATTAATATATTAGAAAGATAACAAAAGATTCTACACACACACACACACACACACAGGCAGAAAAAGGAAACCAGAGAAACAAAACCCAGGAGGATCACATAGAAAATAATATGGCAGGCAGGCTCCGCAGAGATGGCTCAGGGTCTGAGAGAACTTTCTCCGCTTGCAGAGGGGACCTCAGTTCAGTTCCCAGCATGTTGGGAGGCTGCTTACAACTGCCTAGAACTCCAGCTCCAGGGGGATCGTTGCTTCTAGCACCTCACTCACTTACACTTACCCTGCCTGACATGGACACACACATATACATAATTGAAAAACAATAAAAATAAATCACAAGAAAGAATGACATGGTAGACAAACCTAAATATATCACGAATTACATTAAATTAAAATGGTCTAAATTCCTCAATTAAGAAGAACACATGGTCGGACTGGATGAAAAAACAAAACACGACCTGGGCTGGAGAAATGGCCTCAGCAGGTTTACAGAGAACCTGTGTTTGGTTCCTAGCACGTATGCCAGGCAGCTCACAATTGCCTGAAACTCGATCTCTAGAGCCATGACACTCACCCTTCCTAACGCTGTGAGCCTTTAATACAGTGTGTCATGTTATAGTGATCCCAACCATAAAATTATCTCATTGCAGGGTTGGGGAGGTGGCTCAGTGGTTAAGAGATGTACTTCCAGAGGGCCTGGGCTCAATTCTTAGCACCCATATGGAAGCTCACAACTGTTGTAACTCCAAGATCTGACGCACTCACACAAACATACATGTAGGCAAAACACCAATGCACATAAAAATAAAATAAATATTAAAAAAGTTATCTCACTGCTATTTCATTACTGTAACTTTGCTCTAGTTATAAGTCAAATGTAAATACATGGTATGCAGGTTATCTGATATGTTATCCCCAAAGGGGTGACAAGCCATAGGTTGAGAACCACTGTTCTGGAGGAATCTGATGTCCTCTTTTAGCCTCTATGAGTACTGCACTGACTTGTACATACTCCCTCATATAAGTAATTTAAAAACAAAGTCTTAAAAACAAACACCAAGATACTTGTGTGTGTTATCTACAAGAAACTCACCTCATATATGCCATAAATATGTTAAAAGTAAATGGATAGATATAATATGTTATGAAAATATTAATCAAATAAATATGGAGTGGCTATAATAATTAAAAAAAAAAGACTTCAGAGAAAAGAAAATTACCAGGAAGGGCTAGCAGGACATTATGTAATGACAAAAGGCCGGTTCACCCAGAGCCTTAACGTTGTGATGTGTTACCTGAGTCCCAGGAAACATCACTCTAATTCCTGTTTCTAAGTGTTTTACTGGCAAAGTATGATCTATGGCCGCAATGGAATTAAACTAAAAGCAACAGAAAGGTGACAAACAATTGTAGGATTCCAGGGGTGAACAAGGTGTGGGGCTGCAGGATCCCAGGTGTGAACAAAGGTGTGGGGTTGTAGGATCCCAGGGGTGAACAAGGTGTGGGGCTGCAGGATCCCAGGGGTGAACAAGGTGTAGGGCTGTAGGATCCCAGGTGTGAACAAGGTGTGGGGCTGCAGGATCCCAGGTGTGAACACGGTGTGGGGCTGCAGGATCCCAGGTGTGAACAACGTGTGGGGCTGTAGGATCCCAGGTGTGAACAAGGTGTGGGGCTGCAGGATCCCAGGGGTGAACAAGGTGTGGGGCTGCAG
>CM052706.1:43671880-43687782 GCA_028551405.1 Uromys caudimaculatus
ACACACACACACACAGACACACACACACACACACACAGACACACACACACACAGACACACACAGACACACACACACATACACACACACACACACAGACACACACACACACACACACACATACACACACAGACACACACACACACACACAGAGACACAGACACAGACACACAGACACACACACACACACACACACACAGAGACACACACACAGACACACACAGTTTCTATTTTAAAAAGTCTCTTGGGCTGGGATTGTAGCTCAGTTGGTAGAGTGCTTGGCTAGGATGCATGAAGCCTCGGTTTGATTTTCAGTATTGAGCAAAACCAGGCATGATGGAATATACCTGAAATCCTTGCTCTTAGGAAATACAGGCAGAAGAATCATGAGTTCAAGACCTTCCTTGGCTATAGTTACACATCAGGTTCAAGGCCAGCAGGGGCGATAGGATACTCTGTCTCAGAACAAACAGTTTCAATATTACTCTAAGTATCTCTTGGTTCTGGATTCTCTTCTTACCTATTATCGGCTGGAGGTTGTTTTCCATCACAACGATGAACTGATGGTAAATCCGTATAGCCACATCACTCAGAATCTGTCTGTATTCTGTAAGATCAAAATTGTTCAAGCAGTTCTGATTCTGCTGTGGGCTGTTGTACTTCATGAATTCCTGAAAGTAATTTGAGCATGAACATCAGAGTGCTGTGGGTAGGAAGGAAATTGAAATACTGTCTATACCAAAGATATTATAATCAGCCTATAGGGTAATTCTGAAGCTTAAAACTTAATGTTTACTTTTTAAATGAGTCCTAATTTATTTAGCATGACAAAAGATAGCAATTTATTGTATGATCTTAGTCAGTCACACCTGGAATCCTAACACTGCCCCCTGAAGCAGGAGCTACAGAGGAAGATACCCAATGTCTGCTCTGGCTTCTCATGTGGAGTAAAAACACCCCAAAAGCCACTTTGTTGTTCCAATTCAATGAAAAATGCCCCATGTGACGCTTGAAGAAGAAGGCCTCCACGATAGCAGTGCCTGGAGAGTTGGGGTGCAGGCATCGTTTACTTATGGGTCATGGGAGAATAGAGTCCTCTAGAGATGAGATAGTCTTGTTTTCTCCTGAGAATTTGAAAGCTTATTGATCAAAGCCTTACACTAAGGCTAAGGTCTGAACTTCTTGGAATCTCCAGCATGTAGTAATGTCTAGGCACATAGCAGGTGATAGGCAGATTGCCCTCCTGGGTGAAGAGGAGGCCAGCAAGCTAGCTGGCATAGAGACTACGTGGAGTGGGGAGCAGAGCATTGTGGTAACCACTGTATGCCTCTGTGAGCCAGACTGTGATGTGGTCCCAGGATGCCATCAGCAGGACAGGCATGCTCCTTACCTCTTCTCCACTGTACTGCTTCAGGCAGTTGAGGAAATGACAAGTGTTGGAAAGCCAGAAGGACAGCATCTCCAAATCTTCAAAATGCTCCTTGGACAAGAGAAGACAACGTTGGATGGGAATAGCCTTTAGTTCCACCTTTAATCCCAGCACTCGGGAGACAGAGGCTGGTAGATCTCCAAGTCTGAGGCCAGTGTGGATTACACACTGAAACCCTGTGTCAAACATAAGAACTAGCTTAGCTGGTAACTATTGATCTGTGTGCTATGCACATGTGGCTCCCTTTCCACAGAGTAGTCAACCGTGGGTTGTCTAGCTCTTCTGATGAACACAGCTAGGGAGCGACATTCAGCAGGCCGAATAGAGCCTGGGCTCCCATGTAACTGTGTGGAGCAGGGCCGCCCTCCAACCTGGATGAGTCATTAAGGTACGTACAAGAAGGCTCTCCATCTTCTTCAACAAACTGAATGTGGGATTGGGGTGGGATGGGAGGGGGGTCTCAGCTATCGTACTAAACTTTACAAAATCACCGACCTAATGAGCACATGGGTCTTCTTTTCTGGACTAGGAAAAATGGTAATTGTGGGTTGCTGTCAATACACAGGTGAGGGCAGGTATAATATAAGACTAGAGTCTGTGATTGGGCAATGAAAAAGGAAGGCGGGGCTGAGAGTTTCAGAGAGAGAAAGGACAGGGGACAGACAGACAGAAGGGCAGAGAAGATGGAGGAAGAGGACGAACCCGATCCACGTGGCTTTAAATAGCCACAGGTAGCTATGAATATCATAGAAGGGATAGAATAATATAGCACAAATTGTCCAATCTTGGTGGGCAGCTTGGATCAATATCAATTGTCTCTGAGTTCATTGGGCATTTTGTGAGTTGAGAATTTACTGATATAAATCTGACTGATAAATTACAAGCCTCTAGAGTTTTGATGTACTGGGTTACAGGGATTTGTGACAGCTAGCCACAGGGGGCAGATGACTGGGAATGTGAGTGGGTTTCTTGGGCGAACTGCAAGTTGGGCAGACATCGCATGGGGTTAGCCATGGGGGCAGGGAGACCGCTGGTGTCAGAGAGTAGCCAATAGTGTGGATTGTTTTTTATTTATTACACACAACAGGTAATGATAAGGTTTTAATTTAAAAATTGTGTGTGTGTGTATGTGTGTGTGTCTATTTTGTTTGCATGTGTGTCTAAAAGAGGGCATTAGATCCCCTAGAACTGGAGTTATGGATGGTTATGAGCCACCAGGTTCTGGGAATCAAACCCAGGTCCTCTGTAAGAGTGGCCAGAGCTTTTAACCACTGAGCTATCTCTCTAGCACAAATAATAATGTTTCAGTTTCCCGTTTCCCTTACTGCTGTGCTGGCAGAGCATAGATCCCTCACAGATGAGGGAGTGGAAGAGCGAGGATGGCGACTACCCGGCTGTATTCTCTCCATAAGTCTTTGAGGCCCACTGGCAGAACCTCGCCCATTTGTCTTTCTGTAGTGGCTCTGCTTCTTTGGGGAATCACAGTTCTCCAAATGTTAGAGGCCAAGGGCAGACAAAGACCGGGTGCCTGGTCATTTCCCAGAACTGTTTCCAAATCAAACACCATACCAAGGACCCACATCAAAGGCTGCCCCTACCTTAACCACATGCTTGATGCCATTAATAGCACTGTTCATGAGGGATTTGAGCATGCTGGCGTCGTTCAGGGAGTCTGCATATCGCACGCACATGAACAGGATGACAGCTGGCAGCCCAGGGATCATGTTCACCACCACACCTCGGGGCTTCAGGTCTGTAGCAGAAAGAAACATGCTTTCAGGGCTGGTAATCCTGCCTCCTCTGACTGCTGTGGAGGTTGCTGGGAGGGAGGGGGAGGGGGACGGTTCCTGACCTTTCTGTGCTTGGGAAGAGCCTGAGAGCACAGATGTGTCTTCTCTCAGAGAAATTCAATCTGGGGTTCTGAATTGGCAGAAGTACAGGGGAGCCAGTGGCTCCCCTCACACCTCACTTGTAAAGTGATCCCACATTTAAGAGTCCAGATAGGAGAAAGAAGTTGTAATTTCCCCTAGTGAGGAGGCTCTGGCCATTGGATCTCCAGTATAAGAAAGAAACCCAAGCCCTAGGCAACTTATTCCAATCCCTTTGATACAGGTGGGAATCACACGAAGCCGTCTTGAATAGAGACACTTGTGACCAGCAGACCCGCAGAGGAGACAAGGAGATGTCAGAGAGGACTGGAGAGGTGCTCAGAGGCTAAGAGCACTGGCTGCTCTTGCAGAGGACCCAGTTCAGTTCCCAGCACCCACCTGGTGGCTCACAGCCATCTGTTATCTCCAGTTCCAAGGGATCTGAAACTCTTTTCTGGCCTCCACAAACATCAAGGCTGCACATGGTGCACATACATACATATACATGCAGGTAAACATTCATACGCATTAAATATATAAGCTAGTCTTTTAAAGAAAGATGTCAGAGAGAAAGAGCAGGGAGGAAGAAGGAAACCTTGCAGAGAAGCATGGAGGGAGAACAGCACCTTCCTGTGGCCGAGATAAGACAACCGCAGAGAAGAGACTTCTTCTGTGACAGCGTGGGTTGGGTGGTGTTAGGGCTTGAAACTGAAATGTCCCTTTATAATCTTAGACTTTTACATTTGTTTCCCAACTAGTGGTGCTATTGGGGAGGCTGGTACTTAGCTAGTGAAATTAGATCATTAAAGGTGGGCCTTTAAAGAAAGCCCCTGATTCTCTGTGGATGTCTCTGTCTCCAGCTGCTATGATGTGAAGAGGTTTCACCATAACTCTTAGCCCCAGGAACGCAGCTGGTCCCCCCTGCTAAAATAAATCCTCCTTCCAGTTGTTTCTATCAGCATTTTGTTAACAGGAATTGAAATGTAATCAATAGCTCAATTCTCTTTTATTGGGACGGGGGTGTTAAGACAGGGTTTTTCTGGGTAGTCCTGGCCATCCTGGAACTTGCACTATAGACCAGGCTGGCCTCGATCTCGGAGATCTGTCTGCCTCTGCCCTTGAGTGCTGGGATTACAGGTGTGCCCAACCATGCCCAGGGCCAGGAACTGTGTCTTCCATCCTGACCCTACAATTAGACTTGGGAGAAAGATGGGGCAGTAGCTCTCAGCTGAGGACCATTTTGGTTCCCCAAAGGACACTGGCAGTGTCTGTAAACACTGGAGCTGACAGCAGTTTCTAGTGTAAACCGAAGTGAGCAATGTACTGCTGTGGTTTGCAGGGCAAAGCCTCTCTCTCTCAGCCAAGAGCTGCTGGGTAAGTTAGCACTAAAGCTGGGAAGCTTCAAGCTAGAGAAGAAGCCATGAGAGAAGAGAGAGGCCAGCCCTGCCCAGGACATTGGAACTGTCTGATATTCCAATTCTCAAAGAGAAAGCAAAACCAAGCAATCGGAGTTTGACTACCAAGAATGAGGTTTTGAATGAGCTTCGCCTCGTCTTCTTTCTTGTATTCCAGCATTCCAAGGTACTCCTTGGATCCTGAGGGCAGGTGCACATTGTTGGCTGCAGACAGAGGCAAACAGTCAGCTACATACACAAAACCCACACTTCCCGGTTTCATAGTGAAGATACTGACTGAGTCCTCTCCACTCAAGAACTGCTGCAGCTTGCAGCTATGTTGGAGCTGTTTGATGTTTTGGATCTCTTCCTATAGTGATTTCTGTGTAGGAGTATGGCCACTGCTGAAAAAGCTGAGATATCCTTGAATGAATCCTGCTGAGTGTCTGATGCGTCTCCAACACATTGGGGGAGGGGAAGAAACCCAAGAGAGTGCCTTGATGCTATCTACAGGGAAGGGTGCAAAACTCAGGGAACATGTCTGAGTCTCACAGTCTCGATTACAGGAGCGGGTGGGGCTGCCAATCCCTATGGCTCCTATAGGAGCCATATAATCACAAATGTAGTGGTATTAATGGTAGACTGCTAAGTTTGGGGAAATGTGTTACATAATAATGCCTGATAGGGGCAGAAAAGATTTGGACTTAAATGTGTTGAGTTGAAAGAATATAGTCAAAGAGATAAACTGAGTCTGGGGCTCAGGAAAAGAAGCGAGGGTTAGATGTGGGTTTGGGTAGGCATTATACAGAGAGTGTAGCTCATGGTTTTGTTCATAGATCCATCCTCCATCTATCTTCCATTTATCTATCTTTCATCCATCCATCCATCATCTACCCGTTTACCCATCACCCATCCATCCCCTATCACCCATCTGTTATCTACTATTCACACACCATCCATCTATCCAGCCCTCATCCATTCACCCACCAGTCCATTATCTACCCATGAATCCATCCATTCACTAGTTCCAGCAGTAGAGACATAAAGGATAGGATGTCTAGACCTGGTCCTGTTCTTGTGGGGCAGATTGATATGGAACATCTATTACTGAAGAGGAAAGAGTCTCAGCTCAGTTGAAGCATTTACAGGTCAGTAGCTGTGTCTGCCTCTATTTCAAATGTAAGACAAATGTGGAGTACCTGAGAATAAAGGAGCTCTCCAAAGGAACAAGCATGGGAAAAGAAAGAGATGGTTGTGGGTGCAGCCTGTGCTAGCAAGGCTGGGACGGAGAGGAAGAGCTCAGAATAGAAGTGTGAAGAGTAGGAGGCGGGAGCCGAAGTCTGTCGCAGACATGGACTCCAAGGCAGAGGGAAGGAAGGTGGCGGCTCCTTCCCTTGGGTCTCATGGCTACACACCATTCAGCTGAGGTGCCATGTCTGTCTTCTTCCTCTCTGTTTATCTCTGCTAACAGAAACAGGGATACTCACAGATCCAATATCTGTGAAGTCTTCAAAATGATTAATTGGATACTTCATTACAATTTCATTTTGAAAATGTGGAACCTCAGGAGGAAGTCTTTTTGGTGTCTCTTGAAATGAGATTATGTGGTATCAGATGCAGTGAGCTTTTATGCCCCGAAGACTCCTCAGCTCATCCCTAGGTCCTAAGCCTGACCCATGGAGCCTCATTCCATTGGGCTTTGTGTGCTTTGGACAAGGCAGTGCTCACAGTACACAGCACCTTACCTAAAAGCTCAAAAAGAACGAGGATGGCCTTGCCTTACCTTTTTCAATCGTCTTGGTCAGAGTCTTGACTTGATCCTGTAGCTTTCTGATCATTCTGTCCTTCATGTCTAACTCTTCCTCAAGATCCTATAGAAACCCAAAGAAACAAGGACTTTTATTAGAAGCATCTTCTTTGGCTTTGGTTTTGTTAATGGCTTTATGGAGCTGTATTTCACATATAATAAAGTCCCCTCACATACATGATTTGCACAGCAGTTGTTTTCTGTATTATCCAGTTCCAGACATTTCCAATGCACCCCTAAAGAACACTAAAGAATACTCCTAAAGAATACTATATCTGCGCTAGCTCAGAGGGTCAAGGGACTTGTCTCCAAAACTGATGCTGAGTTCAATTCCCAGGACCCACATAGTGGGTCTTTCAGGTTACACACACACACACACACACACACACACACACACACATACACACACACACACACACACACACACACTATCCTTGTATAGGCCAGAGTCATCTCAGAGGAGAGAACCTCAGTTCAGAAAATGTCCCCACCAGAATGGACTGTGGGGAATTTACTTGATTATGGGGAATTTAATGATTTATGTAGGAGGGCTCACCCCACTGCAGGTCTAACATCCCTGGGCAGGCAGTCCTGGATGATATAAGAAAGCATGCTGAGCAAACCACCAGCAAAAAGCCAGCAAGCAATGTTCCTCCATGGCCTCTGCTTGTTTCTGCCTTGAGTTCCTGCCCTGAGTCCCCTCCCTGACAGACTGTGATGTGGAAGTGTGAGCTGACAGAAGCCCTCTCCTCCCCAAGCTGTTTTCATCACCTCAATAGAAATCTTAAATAAGAAACATACAAATGTAATTTGAAAAAATTTAAGACCACTATAGCTTTCAGCTGCCACCCCCTTGTCTGTTTCTGTAGTCAACAATTTACTGTGGCTGTGGGCTTGTCTATTCTAGATACTCTGAACCAAGGAAATTACACAAGACGTGGCATTTTATTTCTGATACTTCCACATATTTTTATATGGTTAATATCTTTTTATGACTTCCTACTCTATGGATATAGTACATTTTGTTCTATATTCCTTGACTATGAATTAATGTCCAACACAGATTTTAAAAATAAGAGCCTGGGAAATGCGCTCTTTGGATGTCAGAAGAGGGCGCCAGAGAGACTGTCCTGAGGTTTGGCGGGGCTTTCCCTTTCCTTTCAGGTGAAGAGGTGGCCTCGCCTATCCTGGGTTTGACTTAAACACTAAGAAGGTCCCAGGCACCCAGAAACATCTCTTATAAAGGGCATAGAGTGTTTCACCTCTGAAAGTGACTGCCTGTTATTCCCCCCCCCCCCCCTCCCCGGGTCTCAGGTAGAGCAGGCTGTTCTCAGACAGGGATGCCTTTAGCTTCCGATTCTCCTGCCTCCACCCCCGAGTGCCGGAATTCCTGGCCTTCACCACCACGCCCCCGACTGTGCAGAGCTGGGGTGGCAAGCACTCTACCGCTGAGTGCTTTATCACCACACAACCACCTGTCTTTGAGATAAGGACACAGGGCTCTGACAGAAGGCCTTTTGGTAGCTGTTCTGTTTACTCTGTCCCCTCAGAACCCATCTCCTGCTCAGCAACACCGCCACACAGGCAGCCAATCAAACGTCTCTTACCCTGTTTTCCAAAGAGAGCCGGGACGCCTCTTGTTGGAGAATACTCTCGACCCCCTCCTCAGCTTCTGGTTGCTTCTTTGGGAACTTGATGGCCTCCTGCGGTTCTTGGATCTTACCCACCAGCCTCTCCTTCCGTTCGGGATGCACCTCACCCTGTGCTTCCACGGCCCTGAGGGAAGGAAGGGACGAGGTGCTCTGGGCATCAGTGGGCATCCTTCTGTTGGTGATTTCCAGTGGATGGAAGTGGCCTGGCCAGTTCCCACCAGAACACTTACCTGCCCTGCATTCTCTCCTCTTCTCGGACTCGGTTCAGGTGGCCGAACGGCTCGTCTACCTTTCCTATTATGAGAAACCTGTCGGTGCTATGGTCAGCCATGTCTCTGAGCTCTACTTTGGGGCTGCCATTATTTTCACAGATCTAAGGCTCTAACCCCTATCCAGTCAGTTATGTTTTGTTTGGTCTGAATAAAGTTTAGGTTTTTAAATAAATCATTATTTCAGAATAACATTTTAATGGCTCAGCAGTTAAGAGCACTGACTGCTCTTCCAGAGGTCCTGAGTTCAATTCCCAGCAACCACATGGTGGCTCACAACCATCTGTAATGGGATCCCATGCCCTCTTCTGGTGTGTCTGAAGACAGCTACAGTGTACTATATAAATAAAATTTTAAAAAATATTTTAAGAAAATAACATTTTACACGATTATCTAGATTTCTGAATTTTCTATGCAGCTTGACTCCATGTTACCTGCAGGGCCCTAGAGACCACAGCTTAATGCCCCCAATGCCATGGCTTCCCATGCATTTCCTAGATGCTGGAGTCTGTAAGAGCAGGACCAGGATGATTCATGTTACCTTCCATCTTCTCGGCTTGCTCCTTCAGGCGGGATTCAAGATCCTGCTTCTGCCTCTCCAGCTCTGAAATTTGCTGCTTAAAGTCTGGGATCATCTTCAGAGGAGAGAGATTAATTAATGCTTGAGTCCGGATTTTTACGCTCTCCAAGACACTCACCCATCTCCTTGTTGAGCTTGTGGAATACACAGGCTGTGTAAAAGGCCAGCTGAAGCACTGGGATCCCATCACATTACATCCCTTCCCCTTTCATCTGAAGACCTATGCAGTGGTCCCAAGAAATCCCAGCATGCTCACAGAGAGCAGTTCTCACATGCTATCCTGGGAAGGAAAGAGGTACATTGTGGGAAGGGTAGGGTGCTCTGTGCTGAGCTGCTCCAGTGCCTAGCAGTGCCATCTCACCTGGAAGAGGACACACGATCTTGGACATTCTGGAACATTCTGCAGCTGGAGTTGTCCAGGGCTCTCCCTAAGCCATTCTCCTTTGCTATGTATCTTTTTAAATGTCCATCCTTTCTACACCCAGCCAGGTAAAAAGAGTTGCTTTTTTTTCTATTCTCTAAGTTTAAACAGACACCCAGGCCCAAACACAGAATACCTCATTCTCATTGTCAGTTCCTCATCAAGGTTTATCTGAGGAATACACAGCCTATGGAGGCCTTAAACTGTGCCACAGTTTCTGCTCCTGTAGACTCCCTGAGGATGTAGCCCTGAGAGTCCCAACTTATGGTTTGGCCAGAGGAGGAGGAAAGAAGCAAAGCCACAGTAGACAGTGAGAGGGAAGAAGCAGCCTCCGGGAGTGTGATCCTCTGCAATTCCAGAGGCAGGGGAGCAGTCAGCACTGCCACACGTTGCTGAGAAGCACATAACAGAATGGGGTGGCTGCAGAGAAAATGAAGGACGTGTGGAAGAGTGGCTAATGACCTTTGAGAAGACCCATCAATCACAAAGAAACGGATGCGATGGTGGCCGCAAGATATCATGGGTAAGAAAGCATGTGTACGTGTGGATCCTGAAAGCATTGTGTGTGTGTCTGTGTATCTTGAAAACATTGCCTGTATAGATCCTGAAAGCATTCTGGGCATATGTGTGCGTGTATCTTGAAAGGAGTGTGTGTGCATGTGTTTGTGTTTGTATCTTTAAAGCATTGTAAGTGTGTGTATCCTGAAAGCATTCAACAGGTGTAAATGAGAAGAAAGGATCAGATAGACATAAGAAGGGGGGAAAGACTCGGGATATTTGGGGATGAACAGATGGACTACATGAACATGTTCCCCTTCAAGAGTCAGACTTTTGTCTTGATCTGTTCTTTGTTCCTTTACAGGAGTTTGGGGCTAGAGTTAAACATATAAATGTGAGCTCATTCACACAATTTGAACCCACCACATGGTAATCAAACACTCAAATCTGAGTGTTTCCTAGCCTGGGGACATTGTATAGATTTATCTTCTGATCTCATTATCACTAAAGAACTAGTTAAAATGAGTTGTTTTGCTGCAAAGAACTGATTTTTGCTCCACCAGTGAACAATGTCTCTGGGACAATGTTGACAAGCAGGCCACAGCGAGGCCATACCATATTTTCTGATGTCAGCCTAGTGACTTCGTGACGAATACTTTCATTGATGTCTGTCTCTTCTCTGAACAGCTTCTGCAGGTGGTTGATTTCTTGGGTCAGGTGCACAACTTTGGAGTTCAGACCTTCAATCTCTTTTTCGTAGCAATCCTTCTGAGACTGGAAATGGCTCTCCAGAACTCTGTTAAAGGAAGGGTGGAGGAATGAACTCATGGTCTCTGTGTTGCTGGGCTAGCCACAGAGGGGTCATCATGCAGCAGCTGAGAAAGCTAGGGTCAGCATTTTATCCTCAGGACCTAAAACTGACAGTGCTTTTACAGAGTCAGAGGGAATTAAGAACTAATCAAAAGACCTCACTCACCATTCTAACAGTGCGTGGTGTTAACACACAGTTAATAACAAAGAAATTTCGTTTTAGAAGTAGTTCGGTTATGTTTTTACAGTTAATAGTTGAAACCCTCTATTCTGTGTGATACAGTTATGATTATGTGTCCCTACTCTTGGAGGATTCACTGAGTGTACAAGGTGGGGCCCTGATGTGAGCTGTTGGGGGACTCTGCTGTCACCACACTGATGTGAGCTAGCAGTGGGGAGGCTGCATGAGCTAGTGAAGGAGTATATGAGAACTCACATGTGTGTGGCAGTCAGAAGAGGGCATCAGATCCCCTGGAGCTGGGGTTATAGATGACTGTGAGCAGCATGTGGGTGCAGGGAACCTAACAGACCTGGGTCCTTTGCAAGGACAGTCAGTGGTCATCTCTCCAGTACAGATTTTCTTTTTTTCTTTCTTTTTTTTTTTTTTTAACTTTTTGATATAGGGTCTCTAGCCCAGGCTAGCCTCAAACTTCTTAGGTAGTTAAGGATGATCTTGGGTTTCCATCTTTTTGATTTCCAAGTGCTAGAGTTCGGGGTGTGCCTCATCACACCCCATGGTGAGGAATGGAAATCAGAGTTTTATGCATTCCAGGCAAGCCAAATCCCCAGTGTTAGCAAACACTAGGCCCCTTCATTAGGTTAATGGCTGAATTCTCAGAGATACTTCTACCATAAGAATTTACTTCATGGGTCAACTCTAAGCAAGGTGAACTTCTCAACATTGTATTGTCTGTGGAAAAAAACAACACAACCGACCAACTAACCAAACAAACCAGAATCCCAAAGGAATGTCTAACCGAGTTGCTTTCTTTAGTCCTTCGTAGGCAAACCAAAGTTCTCCATCTTCATTTAAATGTTCCAGATCTTCCACAGAGAGCCTGGAGAACAAATAAAGAAGATACAAAACAAAGAAGTCTTGCATGCTTACATGGTTTGTGTACGTCATTCCTTTAGGACAGTTCATTTTGCTTTATAAAAGATTGTGTGTGTTTATGTGTGAGTGTGCATGTGTGTGAGTGTGCATGTGTGTATGTGTGTATGCATGTGCATGTGTGTGTGCATGCGTGTATGTGTGTATGTGTGTGTGTGCATGTGTGTGTGTGCATGCGTGTATGTGTGCATGTGTGTGTGTGCATGTGTGTGTGTGCATGTGTGTATGTGTGTGCCTGTGTGCGTGCGTGTGCAGGTGCTGGTATAGACCCGAGCACAGCATCAGATCCCCTAGGAAGCTGGAGTTGCAGGTGGCTGTGAGTCACCTGACATGGATGCTGGGAACTGATCTCTGGTCCTCTGCAGGAGCAGTAAGCACTCTTACCCACTGAACCATCTGTCTCTCCAACCCTCAACACCATTTTGAGGGCAGGGTCTCTCAGTGGCCTGGACCTCACTGAGTAGGCTACATTAGCTTCTCAGTAAGCCCAGGGATCCTCCTGTCTTTACCTCCCCATTGGTTAGTTACAAGCATGTGATTTTTCTTTTGAAATACACAGATTCTAGGGATCACACTCACAGGCTGACACCTCACTGAGCCACTTCTCCAACCTGTTTTACATTTGCAGATGTCTGATAGTGTAAAATTGATTACCTGCTTCTAATGTCTTCAATGTCATAGCTCTCCAAAAGCTGCTTGGTGACCTCTGACATCCTTTCTAGAAGGAAAGAGAGAGCAGCATAAAATTGAATCTGAGCATGACTCTTCCCCACGGCATCTCCAGAGTTGTTTCTACAGCCTGCCACTGCATAACCTACCTGCTGGCCGCCCACCATTCATCACCCTCTCAGGTATCCAACAAAGAAGCCGCCCAGGCTACCCAGTAACCAGTCCATGCCCAGTAACCAGTCCATGCCGCGGTACCTCTCATCTCCCGTTTCTGTGACTGCACGTGTTTTTCCACGTCTATCTTCTGGGCCTGCAGCAGCTCTATCTCCTTCTCAAACTCAGAGATGGTCTAAATCAGAGCCACAAACAAATGCAGCGCAGAGAAAGCAGACATTACACCTCTCACCAGGCAAGGGCACACCCCTGTCACAGAGCACATGGCGGCCTCACAGCTTGCCCTGAAGCAGCTCAACTGCTCAACTGTTTGAGGTCTACTTGGTTGCAAAAATTAGCTTCCCTACTGTAGAGGAAGAAATCATGCCACGAGAAGCACAGAGGGCAAGCCAGGTAAAATCGCAGCTGGGGAAGGTGAAGAAACTTTCCTAGGAAGCTTCTGTCCTCAGCTAGGCTGAGAGGAGGAACAATTGCAGGGGCGGGGAGGCTAGGCACCCTGGGAGGATCACTGGGGACAGTTTCCTAGAAGAATCTCCGCTTGCCAAAAGGGCTGCATCCACCACTGTTCGCACTGCAAGCTCATCTCAAGGAAGACCAGGGGCTTGTGTATGTTGTAGCTAAGACAGACAGAAATATTCTCAGGGGTAGCAGGGGTACAAAGCCCTCCTCAATTACTCTGTTACTCTGAGTATTGACAGTCCCCAGCTCCCAACTCAGAGAGGAGGAGGATCAGACCCTGAGTTCTCCACCTAGACACCCAGTCCTCCTAACAGACCTTGAAGTGAGTAGAGCAAGCTGAGCCCTCGTCAATTAGAAAATGAATCTACGCTGAATTGAAGGTTAAATGACGTATTTGGGATCGTGTGCCTAGCTCATGGGACTGCCCAGTCTGAAGCCTTGGTTCTCTTGGTGACTCTTTACATATTTCAGGTAATGTTTTCATTTTCTTACATCCTTCAGACCGTTACACAGAGCGCTTGGTAAGGATGCTTAGGATCTCTGAAACCCAGACCTCTTAAAGCATCAGAGGAAGGGAGTGACATCTACTGGTGCCTCAGTCCAAGTGCAGGCTCACAAGTCTCTCAGTTTACAATCAGCCTGGAGAGATGGCACTACAGTTAAGAGCACTGGCTGCTCTTTCAAAGGGCGTGGGCATGATTCCCAGCGCCCACATGCCAGGATTACAGAAGTACAACACTATTTCTGACTTTGGTTTTCTGGGGTTCAAAGCCATGGCCTCCTGTGTGCTAGAAAGGCAATCTACTAACCAGGCTGCATCCCCAGGCCTGGCCAGCCCATCTGAGGTCCCTCCTGATCACGCATGTGAATTTTCGGGTAACAGTATAAAAGGCAGGTGGCAACAATTTCACTTCAGTACAGATATTCGTAAGTTTATAGCATGATAAACAATAAGGGTTCACCTGAATTTATAACTTAAATAGGAAGTATTCTTTCAGTCAATCTATTTAAACAACTGTATAGTTACAACCTTGGGGTGTTAGAAGCTGACTTTTCAAATATGAAGTACACTTTCAGACAGCCCAGAGGCTGAGAATGAGAGAACAGAGTACCCAGGTAATGTGTGCCTTCAGTCTGCATAGCTGTTCCTGTTGTCTGATCCCTTGGGAACACGGAGATGATAAAGTAAGATGGGGCTGGCAGCTACCGGACCACTCACCCTGTAGCAGCCCTTTTTCTTTCTACCCTCTCAGCTGCTATAAAAGAAAGTACTCTCTGTGACTCAGATGCTCCCTTCCCCAAAGGCTGTTCTCAAACACCCTAAGCAAGATGGGGTTACGGGGGGGGGGTACCTCCTGTATGGTGGACACATCTTACTTAGCTAAAGAGCTGAACCTCCCTCCCCTGCCACCCAAGAATCCATGATAACTTGAGTACAGGCTACTCCACCTCCTCATTTTGCCTGAACCTATAAGAGTCACCCGAGCTCTCTTTAGAACCCTTCTATGGTGTTAATAAATCTCTTAACAAAAGAACAGCCCACCTGGGGTCCCCCCTGTACCCTGAATCTGAGACATTTCCACTGTTTCTGTGTAGATCAAGGGCATCACCGGAGGATCTAGAAGGCAGCACACACCTTTGCCTGCTTGTTTAGGCGGGCCACCTCCCCCTTCAGGCTGTCAGAGGTGACCTGTCCCTCCTCCAGTTGGTGATGCAGCTGTGACCTCTCGTCCTTGAGGGCTTTAATTTCTTCTCTCAGAGACTCTATCTGTTTCTCATAGGCTTGTGTTTTCAGCTCAAAACTTTTTTCAAGAACTCTAGATGGTAAAAGAAGAAAATCGAACTTAGAGTTGTTCTTATAGTCGTTGAACAAGACAGTATACAATATTGTGAAAATATTGAGGACGCACTGCAATGTCAAAGGAAGAGATGGGTTAGGACCCCTCTGCCATCCCAGTAGCCAGTTTCCTGTTCTCTTCGTCTAAAACCAGTGTCTTAGGTCCCCTGGTGTGAGAAACTCTCTGAGGATCACAGAGCACAGGACAGAGAGGCTGGACTTCAAGTCACACTGGGTGCTGGGGCGTTGCACTCACAAAGCCATCCCTGGGTTCCATACTGTTCCCCGGGTACAAAGTACATCCCTCAGCAAAGACCTGGCATATTCTGTCAGGTTCTCAGGACCCCACCCCCGGACCTGATTTAGTCCTTAAAAAACACAAGCAGAGCATCCCGAATCCCCCCAAACTAAATCAGAAATGCTAAAATCCAAAACTACACCACCAATGTGATAATGAAAGGTTTCCACCTTTGAAACATTCAGGATATGGGATTGTGGGAGGAGAGGTGCTCTCTTAGTGACGTCTATGCCAAGTCTCCAAAATATGGAAAACTGAAACCAAATCTCTTCTAGCCTCAAGCTTCAGAGAAGGAACACAAGCAGTGGAACATTTTTATATCCAGAGATCTTGCCTCCAAGAAATTTAAGAATTATCCGACAGCAACTTCCGGCGGCGGCCGGGAACCTCAGCTTGGGCCACAGGGCTCCATAGCAAATAAGCGCCGGGCAAAGATCCCTCTCAGGAGCTCGGAAAAGCCAGGAGAGGGCCAAAGACACGCCCCACAGCTCACCAGGAACTGCCCTGAACCCGCGAGACACAGGGACCGAGATCAGACCCGGTGCCACAGCTCTCCAAACCCAAACACCTCTCAGAGAGAGCTGGTCTTCAAGGAGTACTGACACAGAGACCTGCAGGAGGGGCAAGC
>CM052706.1:43688282-43735103 GCA_028551405.1 Uromys caudimaculatus
TCAGGGAGAAAGGAGAGGACTTTGGGCCTGAGGGTGCTAGAGGCCCCAGTAAAGGGGAATGTCAAGGTGGGAATATGGGAATGGGTGGGTGGGTAGGTGGGAGGAGGAATTCCCTCACAGAGGCGGGGAGGGGGAGGGGATAGGGGGTTTCCAAAGAGGAGACCCAGAAAAGGGGAAACATTGGAAATGTAAATAAAGTTTAAAAAAAAATTAAAATAAAGCAGTGATAAGTAAAAAAAAAAAAAAAAGAATTATCCATCCATCCATCCATCCATCCATCCATCCATCCATCTGTCTGTGTTTCTATGTCTCTGTATGTGAAAGCAGGTGTCTGTGAGAGTATGACGTGTGTACTCTGATGCTTGCACTTTTGCACATGAAGGCCAGAAGAGGGCATCACACTCCTCCCAGTTAGAGATACAGGTGTCTTTGGACATCCAGCTTACGTGAGTGCTGGGACAAATTCTGGTTGTTCAGTAAGCACTCTTTTTTTTTTTTTTCCTGGTTTTTCGAGACAGGGTTTCTCTGTGTAGCCCTGGCTGTCCTGGAACTCACTCTGTACACCAGGCTGGCCTTGAACTCAGAAATCCACCTGCCTCTGCCTCCCAAGTGCTGGGATTAAAGGCGTGCGCCACCACTGACCGTCTAGCACTCTTAACTATTGAGCCATCTGTCTAGTCCTTGTTTTAAGAATTTTAAAATATGTTTCTGCAAAGCCAGGTGCCCCAAAGTACATGGAAACTGAATTCCTTGTGAGAGGGTCGCTGAACTGAACAGGTAGTGACAAACTAAGATGACAACTATAAAGGGACACATGACACAGACAAACTTTGCTTATTCTACAGGGTCTGGTCAGAACTGAGGCAGCCCCAGGGCTCTCTGAGCTTCCTGCAGCCTCTCAATGCTGGGATGCCGACCCAGAGCATTGATTGATTTGCTCCTCTAATAGAAGGAGACTTTGATGAAGAGAGCCATGCTTTACAAAGATTTCTGTTTCATCTCTTTTTATAGATATTAATAAACCTTTAATCTTTGTAACCCCCCCCCCCAACTGACTACAATATTCTCAAGATGCCAGTAAAAACCAAAACCAAAACTAAACCTGGAGTCTGAGGTACAACAAACCTCAGACCCAAAGCCTGAACCTGTTGGATCTGCCAGTAGTTTGTGCCTCTGAGGACTGTGCAGGGGCCAAGCATACACAGATGACCTCTGGCCATGGAGCTGCAAGGAGACCTAAGGAGGACTTGGTTTTGCTCACCTCACAGACTTGCACAGCCTCACTCAGGCAGGACAGCAGGGAGCTCAGGGTAAGCTGTGCAGCTGGCTCCCCAGTCTCTGGGAGTCTCCTTCCCCACCTGCTTACCTAGTCCGTGGCTTTTTGCTAACTTCATAGGGAAGCAGTACCACATCACCCAGGCTGCCCTGAGATTCTGTCTCCCAAGAAACATAATAATATTCCACATCTCCCCATCATTCTGACATGTCCCCACTTAGATCTATAAACCATGGACTCCTGAGAAAGGGAGCCCAGACTGGAATCTCTGAGAATTAACAGATGGTTTGTAGATGGGAAGGGGGCGGATCTAACCCAAGGCCATGGGGCCAGTGAGGATCCATCAGCAGGAGCGGTCAGGACAGTTCAGAGCGTGGGCTGACTTGAGGCTGTACACTGTAGAACTGGGCCCTTGAGAGTCTACAAATCCCACTTCTTAAAAATATCCATATTCTGCCTACCAGGATCTGGATTATACTAGCCTCAAGCTGAGAAGCTAAACAGAAAAGAGCAGAGAGGGGATGGGGTGTATCCCTGTCGATGGAGGACTTGCCTACCAAGCCCAAGGCCCTAGGATCCACTCCCAGCAGTGCATGAACCGGCAGTGGTGATGCACAAAGAGGCAGCGGATCAGAGGTTCAAAGACATCCTTGGCTACGTAGGAGGTTCAAGGACAGCCAGTGATACCTGAGGTCATGTCATAAACAAAGAAAAGAGAAGGGAAGGGAAGGGAAAGGAAGGGAAGTGGGGAGGGAAGGGAGGGAGAGAAAAAGAGAAAGAAAGGGAAGGACGGACCAGCCGAGCGAGGGACATGGTGGCTTGAGGCAAGCATGTCTTACAGTCTTTGCTGCTCTTCTTTCTGAACATCATCAAACAGCTGCCTGGTGAGCTTGTCCATTTTCTCTGTGGACAGAGGACAGTCTTTGAAACAAATCTGTCTTAAGTGTCTCACACTTCAGAGCCACCTTGGAGGGTTTTGTTACTGCGGAGACTCAAGGCGAGGGAACATGCAATTCTCCATAAACTGGAGAAGTAGGTTAGGGGCTTCAAAAATAACAACTCTACTACAATTATCCACCCAAACTGGTACCGAGGCAATTTTTCAGTTACATTTCTGGGAATTTAAATATTCTTGTGGAAAACTTCACATAAAGAAGTTAGACCCCGGCCCCCTCAAAGCAACCACTCAAGGGTGTCGTAATTTCAGTGGGGTGAGCCCCTCCCTGCTCAGGCTCCAGGTTCCTCCTTAACATCTCTGCTTCTCACTGACTCTAGAGTGCACCTTCTTGCTGGAACCCCGGAAGTCCTGTCCTAACCTGGCCTAGAGGCACTGACCTCCCCTCCACCTTGGGCTGCTCCTCCACTCAGCCCTGCACCCCAGGCCTGGTGCCCCTTTGGTCCACATGCTGGGCAGAGCATGTGCAAGGTCCCTCAGGCTGCTCCTGAGACTCTGACACACTTACATACACTCATACGCACACTCATATGTTCAAAGACACACACTCATGCACACATTTCCACATACTTACACACGCATGAAGGCTCATGAACACTCTTACACACTCACTCTTACTCATACACAAATTCCCATACACTCACACACTCTTACACATACATTCTCATACACACTCATACACACTCAAACTCTCACCCACTCACACACATATGAACAACACAGGACACACAAACATAAAATACACTACATATTCACACTCTCTTCTGTGGGTAAAACCTCCGGCCGCTGGTTATGAGGCACGGCAGGGTGAAGTACACACCTTTTATATACACTCATCCCCTTGACGCATGATGTACCAACTACACACCGGAGATCCCTGGGTAACCCACAGTGCTGAGTGACGCCCAGTGACGCCTACCTTTCAGCTCCTCGGTCTTCTCTTGCAGCTTCTGCTCTGCTCGGTCTCTCTGCAACTCCAGCTCTGTATTGTGCTTCTGAAGCTTTGACAATCTCTAGTGAAGGGAAGGGACATGAGGAGACCTTGTTGAAGTCCCTGCCACTGGCCCCGGGTGACAAGCTCTGTGCTGAAGTCTTCAATCATATATGCTTGGCTCAGCCAGTGTTAACAGCCTACACCAGCCACAGAATCAGGGACCCATGGGAATTCAAATCAGACATCAGTCCTCACCTCCCCAGCTATGACTGACAGCTGATATCTGGGAGAAGAGCCCAAGTCCAAGTAATGTCTCAGGCCTCTCCTGAGCTCTGAGTACTCAGGATAGTTTATTAATTAACATCTTAGTTCACAACACACGGTGGATTCACATTTTGAGACTGACGTGATTCAGAGAAGGGGGGGAGCAGGGCACAGTCTGTTATTTCAGCCTCTCTTGATGGTAGGCCCGCAGGGCTGGAAGTATGGACCCCTTGGTGGGGATGCCATGACTGGAAGAGCCAGCAAGGGTCACAGCAGCAGTATGGTCACCCCCTTCCCCCATGCACAAGGTCACAGAGAGGGTATAGGGAAGACCTTTGGAGACGTATGGCTACCAATGTGGGAGCCTCAAGACTTTGGAAGGCACAGGAGAACAGACAGTAACGAAAGAAACTCTGTTAGAAAATGCTAGAATGGACCCGTTCATGCCTGTATGGGGCCCATGGTGGACACTGGCTAAATGATTTCACATGAAAACTTTAGCCTTAAATCTTTTTCCAGTATCCTTTTGTCATTTCTATTTTAGACATGAGAAAACTAAAGTTCAGAGGGTCAGTGACTCAGCCAAGCTGCAAAACTAGCCAGCAGCAAAGTTAGGATATTAATCAAGGACGTTGGGACTTCTCGCTAGACCACAGAGATAATAATCTTCCCTAGATCCTGAGTCAAAGTTCAGGGAAAGGAAGCCTCCAGGGCCCATGCAGGTGGACAAGTGACAGAGGGAAGAGAGGAAGCAGCCAGCTGTGCTCCTTGGGCCTTGTGTCAGCTTGTAAAGGCAGACAGGGAGGAAGCTGACCCCTTCCCTAAGCACATACTTCTCGGTTTCCAGTCCTCTGGGCTCCCTTGTCAGTGCTGTGAAGCCCTGCTTTATTGAAGCACAGGCAATATTTGCCTACCCTGCAGAGACAGGAAGGTGGAGCCCGCCCCTCATGTGGTACTCTCCTGACCTCCTCCACCGTGGCCCTGTATCTCCGGCCCTTCTCTTCATAGCTGTGCCGGTGGGTAGCTGCCTTTTCCAGCTCTGCTTCCAGCTTCTGAACCTTTTCCAGATCGCCAACCCGCAGAGAGGCCAGGCTGGTCAGCTTTTCCACCAGCCCGTGGTTCTCTCTATTCTAGAGAAAGACTCAGAGGTCAGAGGTCAGTTCAGAGTGAAGCAGCTGCTGCACTCATGCCTCACACTCCAAGGTGGCATCTGTCGACAGCAGTCACCTTTACCACAAGTGACATGTATTAGCATCTTCACAGAGAACTGAGTGAGGTGGATTTGTTCTGAGCTGGTGACTCTTGTCGCATGCAGCCTGTCTGCTCCTGGGACTCCACAACAACTTTAATGCTGAGGCTGTACTGGGTTTCTCTCAAAAATCGTATGCTGTACCCTCATCCATGGACCAGGATATGACTATTTGAAAAAACCAGAACCAAAAAACAAAGGACTTCTTAAGAGGGAACTCGGATAGCTCCAGCGGCCATGGGGTGAGTCTCGGGCAGCACAGCTGGTGCACTTAGTAGGTCAAGATCGATTCACAGAAGGCAGGCAAAGGCAGGGGGAAGAGCTGCCTCCAACACCAAAGTGCTTTGGACTTCCAGAATCCCCCAAAATGCCAGGTGGGCGGGGCATGGTGGCATGCCTGTAATTCCAGACTCAGAAGGTAGAGCCAGGTGATTCCTAGAGAAGCTGGCTAGTAGGAGTTACTAGCAATGTGAGTGAGCTCTGGGTTTGACTGACAGTTCTTGCTTCAAAAAGAATAGAGTGATCAAACATGCACACACATGTGTGTGCACTTACATATACACCCTACATATATGAACATGCACACACATACACATATGCACACACACATACATGAACAGATGCATATGGATGCCTACCTGATCCTCTAGCTTCTTCTGCAAGCGCTGGACCCTGTAAGTCAGCTGAATGTTGAGCACAAACCTGCGGATGTTCTGGAATCTGCGCCGGGCCAGCCATGCCCTCGCATACTTCTGAAGGATCACTGCCTTGTGCTCCTGCAGCAACTGGAGAAGGAGCTTGGTGAAATGCCAGCCCAACCTCCTGTTTCTCTCCCCGGGTCCTTCATCACTGGGAGAGTCAGCCCTGGAGCACTTGCACAGTGCAGACCTCAAGTCTCCCATCATTGACCCCTGAGCCTTCATCCTAGACTTTTGAAGCAGCCCCTCAGGCAAACCCCCAGGGTAGGGATACCTCTCTCACTAGAACCCCTGCATTGAGGAAGGTGCAGTGAGGAACAGCAGCCTAAGTCCTTTTCATACCTTCCGGTACTGCCTCCTGGCCAGGAAGCCCCTGGTGTGTGCTTGGATGGTGATGGTGGCCACACGGATCAGCTGGTACAGGTTACGGACCAGGTACCCTCGGCAATGCTTCTGGAGGATGATGGCTGCCCAGGCCTCCTTCAAAGCAGTGGCAGTGATGGCCTTCCTTGGGTGAAGAGATGGCAGTGTGAGTGGATGGCCAGAGCCTCAGCCTTTACCATGAACCAGAGAGTGGGCAGCACCTTTCAGTGACAGGGTGGAGGGTTCTCAGGTTCTTATCTACCATCAAAGAGTTCATCCTGATGCAACTTCAGGCCTGTCTGTGCTTACCCTGACCTCAGTGTGGCACTGAGGAGCCATGTGGGATCCCCTTACACGGTGTCTGCCTGCGCTAGTTAATGCACAGGTGCACACATGTGCACAGGCTCACAGAGACTGTGATGACCAGACAGTGCTCCCGAACCCCACTTGTTTATCCGTCCATTTGTGGGAGATGGGTTGGAAGCTGCAGATCTGGAGCTGGCAGACTACAATCTGAAGGTCAAATCAGCTGAGGCTGAGACCATCAAGCCTCAGTGGAACACACCTGGAGCTGGCCTCTGGTGAGTTCCCGGACAGCTCACGAGGTGGACATTTGACCCCGCTTGTTTTGTGATTGTAAGGGGTGGCCTGGTGACGTGGCCTCTGAATTGCTCAATATGAGTCAGAGCCAAGGGGAGTGGGTTTTATCCTTTTTATCTTAAAATTTATCTTTTTATGTGTCTGTGTGAGAGCATGGTCCATATGTACAGGTGTGTGCACATGGAAGTCAGAGGAGAATGTGATGTTTCTACTCTCACTCTCTGCCTTATTCACTTGAGACAAGGTCTTTTGTTGAACCTGGAGCCAGGCTGGTGGCCAGCAAGCCCCAGCTGTCCTGCTGCCTTCCTAGTTATAGGCATGTGTGGACAGGCCCAGCTGTTTTTATATGGTACTTGGATACAAACCGTTCTTAGTTGTTACAAGCAAGCACTCTCCCCTACAGAGCCATCTCTCCAGCCCTATTTACTTACTTATTTAGAGACAGGGTCTTGCTATGAAGTCTTGACTGACCTAGTACTCATTATGCAGCCCAGCCTGGCCTCAAACCCAGTGTTCTCCTGACTCAGTCTCCTGAATGCTAGGATTACAGGACATATCACCACACCTGAAGAGAGTGGATTTATATACAGAGAGGAAGCCCCACGCACTTGGTCCCTTTTCCACATGGCTGCTTCTGGCTACTTTCTTGGTCACACTGTGTCAGCAATAGAGGCCATTACCAGAGGCCAAAATGACTTATACTCCAAAACTGTGATCTAAACAAATCTACCCCCCCTTACTTTTTAATAAAGTATCAGGTCTCAGGCCCTTTCTTACAGCTATGGAAAACAGACTAATGTACCTGCTTTCAGGCTATAATGGCAGAAGTTGAATCAGAGGTCATGAACTGTTAAAGTCTCCAATAGTTACTATGTGGCTCCACACAGAAAACTGTGTTACTGTCTGCCTAAAACATAGGAGGTAAACATAGGCTCTTCTCTTCAGATTGTATGGAGGAGGAGGAATCCACGAGGAGGGAGATTTATGAATGGCCAAGAAATACAAGTAAAATAACCATGAAATAATCTGTATATTATATTGTAGAAAAAATAAAAGTCACCCTGCCTGGGAAGAGCTGGCACACAGGGCAGGCCCTTCTCATGGTCATGGGTGGGGATTTCTGACTCACACCTGTGTCCATGGAGCAAAGGAAGGGGCCTTGTCCTCAGCCGCTCCTCCTGTGGGTACATCATCAGCCAAAGCCCTAGGATCTAGCTGCTCTCCATGGGTGCAGCATACCCCACTGTTTGTTGACCTGGAAAGTAATTGGTGTAACCCCAGTGCCACCTTCCTCGTCCACTTACCTCACTGTCTGCTGACCCCGGAAGTACTGCTGGATGGTCAGGGCAGCTTGTCTCTCTCGGAGGAACTTCTTCCTCTGCAGCCAGCCCCGCACATGCTTTTGAATCACAATACAATCCTGCCTCAGTTTATCCAAGCGGAGTTTCTCTAAATAAGCCACTTGTCCTGCTCTGAAGAAAATTTTGGTTCTACCAAACTGGTACTGGTTAGAATCCTGGAAGAGAAGAAAGATATAACTACAAAATAAAGATTTTTTTTTTTTTTTTTGCAATTTGAGAGAGTCAAAAGATTCTCAAATCATTGATATTATTTATGCACAAGGCAGAAAAAACAAACAAACAAAACCAAACCAGAATCACAGTCTAGAAACTTCTACTTCAAGGTGAATATTGTTTTCTGTCCTGGTTTTGGGTTCAAGTCCCCATCTTATTTCCTGGCCATCATAGCTTGCCATCTTCACACCCCTATTCCATTTCCTTACTGTCATAGCTTGTCATTCATCTCCTTTCTGTCCTAACTCATTACCTCAGCAATAATCTCAACTTGTGCTGAGCAACATGACCACTTCGCTGGGTTACCACCTCATCTGACCAAGTCCTGTGACCCAGGCCCACGGAGGATGGTACTGGATCATGGGAGGATGGCTGTGGAATGCAGCGTTTGGTTCGCCACAGGAGATGCCTGCTCTTAAGAGATCTTACCACAGGAGACATGACTGCTGCTATCTTACTGGCACATAAAGGGATAGGTTCTGAGAGGCATACTGCTGGAAAGAGCCCAGCAGGCAAGACCAACCTGGATGAGCCTGTGCAAAACTACCTTGCACACCTCCTTCTTATCACTGAGGGACAGCTCCTGCTGGGTCATGAGGATGCCATATCGACTGTAGAACTCGAGGTATGTCCACCTGCAAAATCGGAGAGAACCGGGCAGTTGTATCAGGGAGGAGGCTCTTCATGTAGTAGACTGTGCTGTTCCCCATTCCCCACTCTCACAGGGGACATGGTGGAGTCTGCTCGGTGATCCTCTCTGTGTCACCGCCAAGACCACCCAGCATGTGTACTTTCTCTGTGAACTGATTTAACCAATCCTCCATCCCTCTGACCCTCCTCAGCTCCTGTCCTGACAAGCAGCTGGGATCAGCAGCAGCAGCTGAGATGAGGGCCTGGGGTGCTGGTAGATTCCGAGATACACACAGCACTTGTGTCACAATTTGGACATTATATATTTCCCGAAGACTCAGATGTGGAAGGCTAGGTCCTTAGTGCAGCATTCAGAAGTGAGACTCTTGAAAGAAGATTGAATTGTGAAGGTTCTGGCCTAACTAATGGATTAGCCCAAGGATGGAGTCTGAATTTGATGCTATTGGGGAGGAAGTGGAAACCAAGAAGGAGATAGGGCTGAATTAGAGGCAGTAGCTCACTATGTGTATGGCTTTGTCCTTGGCCCCTTCTTATCCCTCTGACTGCCTCCTGCCTTCAGTGAGGTGGGCCACTGTGGTCCACACGTACCCCTTGCCATGATGCTGTACCCAGAAGCAACAGAGCCAAATGGACTATATAACCTTTGACACCATAAGCCAAAATAAACGCATCTCCCTTGTCTCCTTGGGGATTTTGTCATGGTGAAGATATTGTCACCTATCCCTCTTCCAGGATAATGCACCTTACAAAATGCAAAGCATGCAAAAAATATTGCCACCACACCCTCTGTTCTCAGCAAACACTTGAACGAGGACTGACAACTGTTAAGTCCAAAGTGGACCCCCCAAAAGGCAGTGCCATTGATGGTGTCCTAAAGGATAGCCTGGGCTCAGCTCAAGCTGGACTCTGATTGGGGAAACAGAAGGATGGCTACCAGCTATCGGGTAAACCAAAACTTAAACTCAGTGTTCTTCAGAAATCTTGTGAAGCAGCTTTCTGTTTGTCAGGAAACAGTCCCTTATCTGCCCCCTACAGGCAACCACCTCCCACAAAGGGCATCCAGTTCCTGCTTAACTCAACCAAGTCTGCAACAGATAAAAGCCCCCACACTATCCCCTGGGCTTTTTGGTTCACACCCACCTCCCATGTACCTACTGTCTGCTCTTCTACACGGCACACATGCACACACGAATGAATGCATGCATGCATTTGATTGATTCTCCAAACACACACACCACACCAGTTTGATTCCCCCTGAATAAACTTTCTACCAATGGGTGTGGTCTCCTTTTGTGGCTTCTCTGTGCCCTCACTTACAACAACCTACCTGGAAGGGTAGCTCTGGGCACTGATTCGAATCGTTTCTAAAACGCCACAGGCTCGCAGCTGCTGGACAATCCGCTTGGAGTCAAACCTTAAAGCAATTTTATAATGTGTCAGGGCTTTGTAGCTACTGAATGACACAGACCATGTGCACAGGGGGGCCTGGGCTTCTGGCTCCAGGGCAGCAGGATTCAGCCCCGTTGTCCCTTCACCCCCAACACACAGACAGAGCACCAGACACATGGACAGAATATTCTGGAGTAGCCTCTCTGTGAAACAGTCTAGAAGCTGGGGGTGTAGGTAGGTAGGGGAAGGAGGTGTAAGGGGGATGATGGGGAGAAGGCCACCTTGGGGAAAATACATACCAACCAGGTAAAAAGATGTGTGGGCGGAACATTCCAGCCCCCATCCAGTGGAGGGATGCCCTTTACAAAGTACCCTACAGTCGCTCGGGGAACAGGTCTAACACTGTTGGTAGCCCACAGACACACACCCACAGACACACATGCCCTCTTATACACACAGAAAGGCTGGGTCCTGGGTGTCTAACCTTTGCTTGCAGACAATTATTTCAAGCCCAGCCCCTTTGCTCAGCCCTGGAAACGTGGTGTCTAACCAGAGAAGTGGTGTCAATATGTAAAAGATACCCCTGCTTGAATCATTAAAGAACTCAGACACAGAGGAAAGTTATGGGAAATCTCAGAAAATGCCAAATCTCCGTGATTTGAATGAGAAAAGACTCCCACAGGCTGTGATTTTTGTTGTTGTTGGTTTTGTTTTTATTTGTTTATTTCTTTTGAGATAGGGTTTCCCTGTGTAGCTCTGGCTGTCCTGGTACTCTCTCTGTAGACCAGGCTGGTCTCAAACTCAGAGATCCACCTGCCTCTGCCTCTTGAGTACTGGGATTAAAGGCGTGCGCCACCACTGCAGACACGACTTAGTCCCCAGCTGTGAACTGTTTGGGAAGGTTATAGAAACTTTAGGGTTAGAGCTTTGCTGGAGGAAGTATGTGTGTTGGGGGTTGGGGGTTCCTTTGAGAGTTTATAGCCTTGGCCCGTTTCCAGTTTGCTCTCTCTGGTTCCTGCATGCAAACGGAGAGGTGAGATCTTAGCCTCTTGCTCTGGCTGCCTGCTTCCTTGCCTCCTCCGTCATTAGGGAGTCTCTGTCTGGAACCATTAGCCCAATAACATCTTTCCTTAAATTGCCTTTGGTCACGGTAGGATGTCGCTTTTGCAGGGCTTTCTGTGACAGGAATACTTACTCAAAGGGCATTTTCTCATCATTTGGCTTGATGCAGCGGACATAGTGGGGTGTGGTGGCATTGAGGGTTTCCATGAGCAAGTATAGAGAGCTGCGGAACTAGGAAGCAGGACCAGAGGTCAGAGGTTACTCTGTAATAACTTATTGCTTATTGCAAGACAAATAAAGATGATCAGTAAGAAGAGGTAACTCTGGGGCTGGAGAGATAGCTCAGGAGTTAAGAGCACTTGGGGCTCTACTGAAGGACCCCAGTCTTGGTCCCGGCACCCACATTGTGTGGTTTATAGACCCCTGTAATTCTAGCTCTAGGGGATCCAACACCCTTTGCTGGCCTCTGTGAGTCCCTGTGTACACGCCACACTGACACATACACACAACCTGTACACATAAAAAAAATTTTTAAAAAATTTTTTCAAAAGAAGAGGTAACAAGTATCTGTCAGGGCAGGCTTTGCACTATGACTGTGGTTTATAGGTGCATCCTACCTGACCAGGGCTCCCTAGCAGCAGAAAACTAATATACCATATGACTATTCCTGGGTAGGGAGGGGGCCCTGGGATGTGCTAAACTGAAGTTAGGAATTTAACAGATGGTTTGGAAGGGAGGCCTATGGTCTGAAGCCAGCCCTGGGCTATGGGTCCCCACGGTCGCCTGACTCTCCAGAGCCTGGCCTTACTGGTGACCACCTCCCACCTTGCTCCTGTGTACCTTGTCCCCAACTGTGGTCCGGAAGTGCTTGGTGTTTGGCTTGATGACCTGCTTTGCAGATTTGACTGTGATCATTGCCCCAAAGGGAGAAGACGGGACAGGGTTTTCTTGAAAAAAGGCGGCACAGAGATGAAACTGGAAGGGAACAGGGAAGGTTTTAGTATCCCCACCAGCACAGACCACATACACAATAAAGCAGCTATCTCAGTGAGAGGGTCCAGAGTGATGGCCCCAGCCACCTCTATAGCCAGGACTCCATTGTATAGGGAGGGCCTCCTGCATGGTGATGCCCATGGCTTCTGGAACTGGGAGAGAGAGGACAGCTACACAAGTGTCTGTATGCATGCACTGCTCCATTTGGCAGAAGAGAAGAGACATCTCCTGTCCCCACTAGGCCCTTTGGCTCAGCTAGACTCTCTTCACAGCACAGCAACTCCTCTCTGCAGATCCAAGGCCTACTTATAAATCAAGGCTGTTAGAGTGTTATCCACCCACATCCTGTTCACAATGTTGAATCCATATTCCTATATCTATATGTATATGTGTGTGTGTGTGTGTGTGTGTGATGTGTGTGAAAGTGCATTTACACATGCATATGGAAGCCAGAGGACAATCTTAGGTGTTGCACCTTAAGAACACTGTCTATGAGCTCCAGGGACTAAACCACCAACCAAAGAGCACACATGCAGGACCCATGGCTCCAGCCGCATACGTAGCAGAGGATGGCCTTGTCGGGCATCAGTGGGAGGAGCGGCCCTTGGTTCTGGGAAGGCTCGATGCCCCAATGTAGGGGAATGCCAGGGCGGTGAGGTGGGAGTGGGTGGGTGGGTGGGTGAGCACCCTCATAGAAGCAGGGGCAGGGGGGTGGGATAGGGGATTTCTGGAGGGGAAACCAGGAAAGGGGATAACATTTGAAATGTAAATAAATAAAATATCCAATTAAGAAAAAAAAGAACACTGTCTACCTTCTTTTTGAGACAGGGCCTCTCACGGAGAGTTAGAGATTACCCAAATCAGAATACAGGAAGACCAGCAAATCCCTGCTTCTGCCTCCCCACTTGCTGGGGTTACCTGTGTGTGCCACTGAGCCTGGCTTCTTTACATGGGTTGAATCTGGGACTCAGATTGAAGCTCTCATTACTGTATGGCAAGCACTTACTGACAGAGCTAGCTCCTCAGACCCTTTTGGTTTTTGAGGTAGGGTCTCACAGTATAGCCCAGGCTGGCCTACACCTAGTTATGAATGTACATCAGGCTGGCCTTGGTCCTGCCTCTGCTCTCTCATATTTATTGGCTCCTCTTTTGGGGCATCCATACTGTGCTGTGCATCAGCTGTGTCAAGAGCCTGTCTTCTGTCGCTCTTCATTCTTGTAAAGTGGATAATGGCCTCCAAGGATCTGAGTACTTTAAGTAGGGGACTGGATCTTCTAAAAGAGGGAAATAAATGTAGATCAAATGATTATAAAATGAAGACCTATCTATGAAATACCTTCTTCTCAGAGTTTTATCAGGAAAGGTTTGAAGTGGGAAAGTGGCCACAAATCGTTCATTTGGAAATAGCGCTCATCACACCAGGCAGTGGACTTGAGAGCCCCATGCCCAAAGCCACACTCCTTATCCTTGGTTTGATTTTCTTTATTTTTGTATGTGTGTGCAGGGGTGTGTGTGTGTGTGTGTGTGTGTGTGTGTGTGTGTGTGTAGACATTGAATGTGTCTTCAGTCATTCATTGCCTTATATTTGGAGATGAGATCTCTCACTGAACCTGGAACCTAGCAACTTGGCTATTCTAGCTGGTCAGCAAGCTCCAGAGATCCGCCTGCCTCTGCCTTCTCAGTGCTGGGACTACAGGCAAGTGGGTTTGTGTTTGTTTGTTTGTTTTGCTGTTGTTTTGTTTTTTGTTTTTTGACATGGGCGCTGAGGATCTAACTTAAGTCCTCATGCTTGGGAGGCAGACATTTTACTCACTGACATCTCCCCAGCTCCTTCGTTTTGGATTTGAGTGCTGTGGGAACCTCACATTGCTGCTTGTGTATGTGTGAAGGGACATGCCTTCCACTAGAATGTGGGTGCCCCTGGGAAGACTTGTTCATCAGGCCTGGTCAATGCTGTATCCCCTGAAGTGAGGGACTCTACAGTCTGACCCGCAGCTAGTCCCACAATCCTGTGAGGCAGTGAAGGAGCCAAATGAGAACTGCGCTTTCCCGGTCAGCTGTGTTAGCTGTCCCCTTTCTCTGCATGTATACAATTGACAATGCTTTCAGATGCTAAAACAAACTTTATCTCCAATTCTAAAACAAATAAAAAGTGGTGCATGGATATACTGGAATTTTATTCAACTGGGGAAAAGAAGGAAATAAGAAAACCACTTGGAGGTGCTATTGTTACCCAGTAGCTCCTCTCTCTCCAACCCTACCCTGTGTTGTGTGAGTTACACAATGAGCAGCAGCCTGTGCCCCAGGGAACCCTGCCAACCTTGCTTGCTCTGAGGATTTCAACCAGCATGTCATAGACAGTGTCTCTGTTCTTCTCCAGGAACCCTTCACACTGGTACTCCACCTGTGCAGAGAGAGGCCCATTAACCCAGAGGCCAGAGCATGAAGCATCAGTTACCAGGCCGTTTTCTCTCTCCCCTTCTTTTCTTTGTAGTACATGGAATCCCAGGGCTTTACATGCACTAAGCATATATTCTACCACTGAGCTACACTCCCAGGCCCTCTTTTGTATGTGTGTGTGTGTGTGTGTGTGTGTGTGTGTGTGTGTGTGTGTGTGTGTGTGTGTGTTGTTAGGTCTCAGGCAATACACATATCCAGAAATGAATTCAGTCTGGGCTATAGAAGGATTTCTGGTGTTTAGATATAAGCCAGCATTCCTCAGGAACTTGTGAATCAAGTTTTGTTCCCTCAGAGAAAAGGCTGCTGAGTGATCAATTGCCTCAGTTTACCTGTCGTTTCAGAGCTGGCTTCTGACACAATCCCCCAGGCCTGCTCCAACTCAAAGGTTTCTCTCCCCCCAGATGCTTGTCCTAATAACTTGCTATTCTCTTCTATTCCAGCCCTAGCTATCTTGATATCTCACTAATCTCTCTCTCTTGCTATTTTCTTGCTATGTATCTGCTATTCCCTCCTGCTATTCTCCTTTCTCTTGCTGTTAGCCTGGGCATGCCCAGTCTACTTCTTTCTCTGCTCTGAACTCTTCCAGATACCTCTGGAGTTTTTTCTCTTTTACCGTCAATAAAACACCTTCCCCTAATGGATTACAGATGTGTGTCACCATGCCTGGTTTGTCTTACAAAGGGACCTAGGGATTGAACTCAGGTCCTCATGCTTGTAAGGCAAACACTTCACTGACCAGTTGTCTCCCCAGCTCCCTGCAATGGGACTTGAGTCCAACCCCACCAGAGAAGTTCTGACCTGGGTATGGCACATTGGCCAAGACGTCACTGTACCTTGTCAGCAAAATGTTGGATGATGAAGGACGAATTTGACATTCTAGGCTTCTCGAATAAAGAGTTCTTGTTGATGAAATTGTTATACAGCTTTTGAAGCCAGTTTTCGTCGGTTCCATGAGGCAACTGGAAGAGAAGGAAAATCTCGAGTATGAAATGAGATGGAAGATGGCTACAGGGAGGAAAGAAGTTGATTCAGGGGCGCCAAGGTCATCTGTTGTCCCAGGGAGCCACTGTGCGTCAGAGGACCTTCTTCCTCTAGGCCAGTGGTTCTCAGCCTTTCTAATGTGTTATTCATGTTGTGGTGACCCCCAACCCCCATCACTAGTACCTATTGCAGGGTCATCCTACACCCCATACCCCCCACCTCCCCAGCTCCTGAGCCGCCCTACCTTCCCCAGCTGTTCTTTCCTTTTGGCTACATGGCCTCTTGGTCTCTCCGTCCTTGACTCCTCTCTGCCCCCCCCTCTCTTGCCCCATCTCTCCTCTCATGGACCCTTCCAGATGCCTCTGGCTATTCTTTCCCTCATATCTACTGCTATTCCAGACAAATGGCTGGGGTGCCTATTTAACATATCGAAGGGGACCTGGCTGCTAAGTTCTCTCTGCATCCCTCAGTCCCTACCTGTTACAGGGCCCTGCTGGATGGCAGACCCTGCCCTCTACCCTAGGAGGCTGGGTTGCCCTTCTCTATAAAATCTAACCATTTGGATTACCTGCTCTCTTTGTACCTTTGGGGTCTCCTGGCTTGCAGTACCTGGTTTCCCTGCTCTCCCCTCTCCCTCCCCCTCCCCCTCTCCTCACATGGCCCAGCTCAGGGTCAGGTCTACCCTGGGCTCTCCCTTGCCTCTGGCTACGCTCTCCTACATATCCATAATAAATTTTCTCCCCCTACCATACCCAGGAGCCATCAGTTCCTTTTTTGCCAATTTCTTTTATTCATTCGCACACAATAAACCTCCTCCTCCACCATGCATAGGAGTGTCATGCCTCCTTTTTTTCATTCATACCCAAGGGTGGTACATAAGTGTGTTAAGGGGATCCCAGGCTCCCAGGGTTCAGGGTCCACATGAATGTTTCAGATTTAATATCCAACCAAATGGGTAAGACATATATAGCTCCAAGAAGAGTGCTCTGCGGTAAGCTCATCTGTAGCCACTCAAACGCTGAAAAAGAGGCTTGTTAGTTATCCTGAAAGTTACCAAGCATTCTTCGTCCAGCAACTCCAAAATGCCCATTTTTGCTTCGATCAGGTCAATAACAGGTTGATTGTCATAGAAGTCGATCAGAGTCCAAGGGATGTCCTCCTTCATGTATTCCTCTTGCTCAAGTTTAAAGACGTGCTGGGGGCGGGGGTCCCAAAGATAAGGTGGAAATTAGACAAAGTCAAAGAGAGACTGAAGGACTTGATGGTGCAGATGCAGATCTGATCTGTGATCAGGACAACCCTGGAACACGGGCCTGCTCCTCCCCAGGACGGAGCCACCAAGAGATCTCCTGTGGGTCTGGCTGTCACCCCAACACCATCCTGAGTGGATGTCAGTATGTCAGGCCTGGGCCAACAAATGTCACCATCAGCCCAGCTCCCTGAGTCCTAGTGGCTGTGGGCTACTGCTGCTCTCTGGGGACAAAAGCAGCTTCCTTAGCCTGGATCAGCCCAACCAGGGCAGGGCAGTCACAGAGGATGTCAGCTATGTAGGCGGTATGCAAAACCTATACTAAAAATTCAGGGTTTCAAGGAAGCTTCCCCAACAGGACCTGGTTCAGGATCCTCCTGGAGGATGAAGGAAACAGGTGACAGATGGGGAGGAAAACAGCACAGGTTGTCCCCAAAAGGAAGTCAAAGATGGCAGTGCAGTTTCAAGGTACAGCCACAAAGTGGCATAGTAACTCAATGCATAGCTCTGGCAGGAAGGTTTTTATCTATCAACCCATGTGTGCTTGGATTTCTCAATGAGGAACCAGAAAAGGACTGTCTCTGCCCATGCACGCAGAGGGCTGAGCATCAGCCCCAGGAGGACAAAAAGTCACCTACCAGGTTAAACTGCTGCTGTAGCTTTTCATTAGCGTAATTGATGCAGAACTGTTCAAAGCTGTTTACATCAAAGGTCTCAAAACTGAAACACAGTTGAACAAATTAAAATAAAAGCAAGCCCAGGACCTAGATGTTCATTATAGCTAAGTGTGCGTGCATGCATGCATGCATGTGTGTGTGCGCGCCCGTGCATGCGCGCATGCATGCATGTAACAATTCCATAGCTTAAGAGGTTTTCTAGGCTTTCAGCAAGTTTCAACTACTTCAAAGCTGCTTACTGGTTCCTTCTAAGCTGGCAGTCAGTTGACAAACTACCCTTTCCCCCATTGGTTGTCCCCTGAAGGAATCTGACTGTACATGCTTCCCCTTCCCGAAGCCAGGCATTACAGTAGATGTGTCGCAAGTGGCATATTGATTAATCCATGTAACGCTGGTGTAGCATTACTGTCCTCCCTCTACAGAACGGAAAATGACTGAGAGGTTAGCTTCATTTCTTCGGGCATAGCACTGAACCTGACTGGTGGGAGCACTTGAGCTTTCAATGCTTCTCTTCTCTCCCTGACCATCCAGAGAGCAGACAGGACAATTCTGCCTTCCCCAGGTTGGCTTTCAGAGTCCCTGGAACAAAACTCTAAGGCCATTTAATACCTAAGCCCAGCAGGAAGCCACACACATCCCTGCCTTGTCTTCAGGCTTAAATAGCTGTTTCTAGGGTTACCCGGGTGACTTGTAAACTCAAGAGCCAGGAGCAGTCAGGCAGAATACAACGATGGGGAACAGGCTGGTTACTGCACAGCAGTGAGCCCCTAGGAACCTGTGACAAACAGGATTGTCTTAAGGGACAGCCTCGCTTAGCTCTTGCCAGCTGTGGCCACATGTGAACCTATGCCAGGATTTCACATTAGCTGATTCTCAAGAGGAGACCGAAGTGTACACTTTACTACACTGTACACTGACCCCTCTGCCTGGCAGGGAGTGGTGGGGTATGTGTGGGGTGAGTACCCTTCTGGGAAGAAGTCTTTAGAGATGCCTGCCTTTGTGTGCCTCACCTCTCTTTGCTCTAACTCTGCCTCAGGTGGAGGATTAATATAACTTCATTGCTTCACGAAGGGTCAGAGTGCAGGTACTGTTCATGCAGAGAGACGGAGTTCAGTTCCCAGTACCTATGGTGAGTGGCTCACAATTGCCTGTAACTACAGTGGCAGGGATGTGATGCCCTCTGCTGGACGCTGTGGGCCCCTGCACTCACACATGCACAAACCTACATGTACATACACATATTTATAAAAATAAATCATTAAAAATATGAGGAAATATATTCCTAAGCTAAGAAGTCCACTATTTTAAAAGGCAAGTTCAAGAAAATACAGCAAACACTTCCCGACTCAATGTAAGATTTTTAAACCGGACTACTTTTTTCTCCAATTTTATTCAATTTTTTTTACTAGTTACTCAAATTATTTCTTGGGATAAGACAAGGTAAATAATTTACTAGCCTAACCCAGTCCTGTATTAGTATTTTCAAACTGTTGATATGTTTTCTTGCGAGCCATGAGTAATCACTCAAAATCTATATTAAACAGTCACTCCTTTCAATATCTCACCTCAATACCTGTTCCAGGTACTGGAACAGCTGGCTCTCTACCTGGGTGAAAAGTTGGAGGACTGTCCCTCCCTCCCTCGGTGTGAAGGCCCAGGCCCCTCCCTTTGTGTGTGGAAGAGCCCCTAATTGATGGAAAGCATCAAGCCTTTCCTCGGGGAATCTCCCCAGTGTGGTGTGGAGAAGCCAGGTGTGGCCCCGGGAGAGTGGCAGGAACAGGGACACAAGAGGGGGGTTTCTGACAACCAGAAAGCCCCCTGGAGTCCCCTCCACAACAGCTTCCACCTTGCCTTCTGCAAGCACCATTAGCAGGAGCTGGACCCGGGATCAGAAAAGCAGGACAGGGCAGAGAGAAAGATGAGACCAAACTCCAAAGTGCCCAAGCTTTGTGCTGTTTGAAGACAGGGTGGGGCAACTGAAGAAGGGGTGGGGCAAACCGAGCCCTTATCTCACAGGAAAGGACAGGAATGCAGGTGTGTGAAGGCAGGAGACAGCAGGCCAGGCAGACTGGGAGGATGCCAACCAGCTTAACTGGCACTTCCCCCGGGGACCAGGAGGGTATTGCAGGGCTCAGAACTCCAGGGGCCTGTAGGGGATTGAAGTGGATCCCATCTCCCTGCCAAAGGACCAGCTGTACAGCTTAACTCTTCCAACCTTTGGTTGTTGCCTCTCTAACATGGGGGTGCTTCCAGGTGGCTTAAAGACCAAGAAGCCACTTACCACAGGACCTGTCACACAGTAGCATTTATTGAATCCGTGTGCTGTTGTGTGTGTATGCGTGTGCTCAGACATGTCCGCACATGGAAGGCAGAGGTTGACGTTGAGTGTCTTCCACCATTGCTCTCAGCCTAACTTTCTGAGACAGAGTCTTTAGCTGAACCTAGAGCTGTGCTGGCCTTGCTCTGCCTCCCCTGTGTTTGCTGTGCCTGGCTTTTTACATTAGTGTTGGGGTCCAAACTTATGTTTGCAGAGCAGGCATTTTGCCGGCTAAGAAATCTCCCTAGCCCTTGTTTGTCGTCTCTTCAATGCACTCTCTACAGAAAGGACACCATGACCCAGGAGCTGTATTTAACATCTCTACATGCAACACAGGAAAAAAAAAAAACCATCTTCAAAACAAGCAAGACAAGTGGAAGGGTGCAACTTAAAAATAACAGGGCGTTTGACATTTAAACGAGGAAAGGCAGGCACGCAGAAGAGACTCTTACCCATAAATGTCCAAAACACCAATAAAAGTGTGCTGCTTGCCTGAGAAGTGCAATGCCTGGTTGATTCGCTCTATAATGAAGTCGAACAGGTGAGCGTAGATCTTTTTGGCCAGCGCGTCCCTGGCATTGATGGCCTGAGGCCTGGTCATGGGCTTTACCACAGTTTCCGAGGAGGTCACAATTTTTCTGTTGCACAGCCACTGAGCCATTTTGCTGGTCTCCAGGCCCAGGAGCTCACAGAACACCTTCAGGTGACTGTCATCCTCCTTCAAAAAACAAACACAAGCCCCATCAGAGTCACCCACACATCCAAAGTTAATACTGCCCCTTCTGGCCAAGCCTGTCCAAGAGAGGAGTGGCTGTGTGAGATATTCAGGCCTTGTGATTGAAACTAAGCCCGGAGTAGAGCAGGAGGCTGTGGTGACACTCTCCCTGCTGTGGTGATGCCTAGAGACCTGGCTGTGTCTTCACTCTGGCTGTGGAAGCCAGCGGGCCTGTTCCACCCATACACACAACTGTGCCCCCTCTTCCACACCTCTCAGACTTCCCCAGCCACACGCTGTCAGCATAGGATTGTACACCAACCCTGTGGCCAACCAATGTGTCCAGGATTCCCTTAGGTGCTCTATCTGCCCTGGAAGGTATCGTTAACAGACAGACCTGGGAGGAGTTCCTAGCCTGAGCTAGCTTCTCAGCTGACACCAGAGCTAATGGGGGACTCTCCCAAATATACAAAATGACTTTTCTCTTCTTGAGTCTGAACATGAGAGATGCCCCACTGGCCTGCAGACAAGGGGGAGGGGATGGGGGGAGGGGATGCTATTTGCCTTAGCCAGCACGCACTGCCTCCAACTCTTATCACTAGGCCAGAGAGCGTGATTCCATGTGACTGCACACCATCTTCCTCCCAAGGTAGGCAGCTCACACAGTGACTGCTCTTTAAATGCTCAGAAAGTGGAGAAAAAAAAAAAAAAAAAAAAAAAGTAAACCCCAAGTGGCCCCACCTCCTCCTTGCTCCTCACCTCACCCTTCCTGCCACTGTCACACCAACACAGCACTTCCTTCTGGCCCTGCCTGACCTCTTCTCTGGGGAAGGGATTGGCAGAGCCTTTCTCTCTAAGAAAGGACCAAACCCCTGGGGCAAAAAGATTCAGTTGTAGGTGCTTCTATGCTAGGAGTGGGGTACACAGAGGCAGCGGCCCGTGGGCTTTTAAGAGGAGAACTTCAACCAAAATCAGTTTATCTGACATTCTAAGCTCCTGAAATGAATGAATTATATGCTGTACCAAAGTCAGGGTCAATAATTATAGGACTCCTGTTTTCTAAAGTCTTAGCTGGGGGTGGAGAGAAGGCTCAGCAGTTAAGAGCACTGGCTGCTCTTCAGGAGAATCGGGGTCTGAGTATCAGGACCCACATAGCAGCTCACCACTGTCTGTAATTCCAGTTCCAGAGGATCCGACACTCTCTACTGGCCTTCTGGGGCAGCAGACATGCAAGAGGTGCACAGACATATATGCAGGCAAAACACTCATGCCATAAAATTAAAAAAAAAAAAAAAAAAAAAAAAAAAAAAGAGTCTTAGAATTCTTTCCTTTCTGAGCTCCTGCCCCAATGGCAAGCCTGGTGCAACAATGCTCGGGGTGGCCACGATTGTTGGGTAGGAACCATATTTACTCTATGGGACTTCGGCAGGGAAAGGTCAGCGCCGCAACTACATTATACCCCTAACATCCCAGTCATCTGAGGATCTGCGAGGCCTGGCACTGGTGAGGGAGGGGCAGTTGTGAGTTGAAGGAAGGCAAGAAGCACACCCCAGGCACCTGGTAACCTGGAGAGCAGCAGAGCTGTGGAGAGGAGTGAGACCCACTGCCTACCCTCAGCATATGATAAGTAGGCTTCCCTACTTAATCCAGATCACACCTCCTGTGAGGTCAGGACTTCTTGTTTGGTCTGATGATGTTTCTTAGAGCTTGCAACAATCCCTGGCACGATAAGCTCCATAGATGTCGCTGATTAAAGAACACAGCCCCCAACACACACACACACACACACACACACGCACACACACACACACACACACACACGCACACACACACATGCACATATACACAGGCACACATGCACACACACACATGCACACACACACACATATACACACGCACATATACACAGGCACACAGGCACACACACACACATGCACGTATACACAGGCACACATGCACACACACACATGCACGTATACACAGGCACACATGCACACACACACACATGCACATATACACAGGCACACATGCACACACACACATGCACGTATACACAGGCACACATGCACACACACACATGCACGTATACACAGGCACACATGCACACACACACACATGCACGTATACACAGGCACACATGCACACACACACACACATGCACGTATACACAGGCACACATGCACACACACACATGCACATATATACAGGCACACATGCACACACACACACACACACACACATGCACGTATACACAGGCACACATGCACACACTCATGGCATACACACACTGTGACAAGGGAATATGACAACCCCTGGGAAGCTTTCTTCCTGGTTCCTGCTAAACCAGTCTGTCTAGCAGGTCCAACCACGGCTGGCCTTATCCATGGTGGCCAGTGAGCTTATGAGCTGTGTCCCAGTGACCTTCACACCCAGAAAGGGCAAAGTGAACATGAATCTTACACTGACTGAAGACCTCTCGTTGCCCACCATGGTGACCTGCACATTGCCCAGATGCAGGATGGCAGCTAGGATCCTAAAAACATCCATCTGAAAATCTTTCTTGAATCCTGGAAAGTAAACATTTCTTAAGTCAAGGCACTGCCATTCTCCTATGTCCCATAAGACAGCACCCGGAATCTGCTACGACTCCCCAGTTGCAGTGCCAGGAGTTGGGGCAGAGGTGTGAAGTGGGCTGTTCATAGGGCGGGGGTGTGAAGTGGGTTTTTCATGGGACAAGAATGTAAAATGGGCTTTTCATGGAACAGAGGTGTGAAGTGGGCTTTTCACAAGACAGGGGTGTGAAGTGAGGTTTCATGGGGGCAGGGTTGTGAAGTGAGCTTGTCATGGGGCAGGGGTGTGAAGTGGGCTTAGTGACAAACTCTTCACAGTTCCTCTCCTATATAAGAATGCTGCAGCTAGCGGCGGGGGTGGGGGTGTTTGTTTCCTCTCTCCCGGGCTGTGGGAAAGTTCAACGTGTATCTGGGGCTGAGGGTGCAGCTCCGTGGGTAGGGTGCTTGCCTGGTATGCAGGGGGCCCTGGGCTCAATTCCCAGCATCACATAGTCCAGGTGTACTGGAGCATTTCTGTAACTGAGGCATTCAGGAGGAGGGGGCAGGAGAATTAGAAGTTCAAGATCATCCTGCGGATCACGTTTAAGGCCAGACTGGGCTACATGACCCTGTCTCAAAGAAAAACAACACAGCCCAGAACAAAACAACAACAAAGAAAGACAACTCCTGATAAGCAGCTATTTTAAGTGAAGTTCTAGGGAGACTAGGCTCTGGGTGTATTTTATATGCTTAATTCTAAAGGTTTTCTTCTCTCTTTGCTCATAAGCTCCCAGAATCCTTCTTAAGGTGAGATGACAAAAGGGTTCCATTTGTCCCCACAGACCAACTACTGTGGATCAAAGCAATGGGCTCTTGTGTCCTTGGTTCTCTGCATGTGTCTGATTAATGGAGAGTCTTGGAAGGAGATAAAGGAGGGCAGTGTGGGAGACAAAGGGACAGGAGGTGGAAGATGACAACAATAACTATGACAGTGAAGACAATGTGGTAACTATGGCAACAAAGATGCTGATGACCAATAGGAAGAGCAGGAGGAGCAGGAGGCAGAGGGGGATGGGCAGTAGGCAGAGCAGAAGGATGCTCTGAGCATGTCCTGCCCAGCTCCCCTGTGCAATGTGGCCTCAGACGGAGATATCTGTTCCTGGCACGGCACTGAGTTTACCTCAGTCTCCTTTCAGGCTCACAGAACAACAATGAGTCTGAACAGGAAGAAGTCAAGAACAGTTCTGCTACTAGTCCTGGGTCCCTGCTGTCCCTGGTGTCTTGTCTGACCTCACTCACAGTCCCTGTGTTGGTCCAGTCATAAATAAACTCTCCCCCTCTCTCCCTAATCCTGTTTTGACTTTGGTATATACTACCCCTGGGATCTTGACTGATGTGTGTGGAATTGAGAGAACTGGCCCATTTCCTGGTGCCGAAAATAAACTAAGCCAGCTGCTAGGAGGACCGCATGTCCAGCTGCCAGCTGTGAACTGGGCTGTGCTCATCAGGATGCAGCCATGTGTGTTTGTGGCACTCCTGTGAGCATGGGGAGATGCTCGGGCTTCTCCCCATCACTGTCCAAGTTGTTCCTGTCCATCACATGTCCCTCTGGTCCATGATGCGTGGAGACCAGAATGGGGGCTAGCACCGTCCTTGCTGTCCAGCAAGACAGCAGGCCCCGAGTGCCAGAGAATAGTTGTTGCCACATAAGCTTTCCACAGAGGAAACCTGGGGTCCTGAATCATCTGGGAGGTGGATTTCTAAGTAATCTCAGTACCATGTGAATTTTCTCTGCTTCAAAGATGAAAGATACCAAACCAAAAATACATAAAGCATTTTGTATGAAACCATTGAGTCTGGGAGTTGAGTGACAGCTGAGCCTGGCAAGCCTGCAGGTGGCTGATGTGACAAATGACAGATAAGTGACTGAGAAAAGCAAGGAAACCACAGAACGAGGGGCACCCTGCTAGCGTTCATTGGTCTTCAACCACATCTCCTGACCACCAGGCCTTTCAGAGTCAAAAAATGTGCAACTTCACTGACACTGTATGCGGGCAAATTTTAAACCTCAGTGAGTCACCGTCCATCCTGAGCCAATGTCACTCTAATACCACGTTGGCTGGGATCAGAAACCAGGGAGTGAGTGTACCAGGTCCCATCCCTGAAGTCTGGGTATGGACTTGTTGGCAGAGACTAAGGTCACAACAACAGCCAGTGACAACAGTCATTGCAAGACAGGAAGGGTTACAGAATGGCAGAAACGGGTGGCGATCTCTATCTGTGTCTAACATGGCAGTGACCAGAAAATCAAGGAGAGAGCAACCCACAGGCTGCAGGCCTGAGCTGAATCTGCTTTGCTGGAAACAGCAGATTCCATCCCAGTCACTACCTGAGGCATTTAGCACTTCACACAGCCCAGTGGAGGCTCTAGCCATTAGTAGCTCTAGGAGGTGTTTCTCTGTACACTATTGGGAACTGTCTGTGTCTCTATGCCTGTGTGCAGGGCTGCGGCTAGGTAGAGCCAAGTCAGTGCCTGGGGCCAATCATGTTCTTTATTTTAAAATGGTATTTGTTTTATGTGTATGTGTGTTGGCCTCTGTGTATATGAACCCATGAGTACCTGGTGCCCTTGGAGTTCAGAAGACAAATCTCCTTACTTGTTACTGGAGTTAGAGGTGGCTGCGAGCTGCCAAATGGGTGCCAGGAATCAAACCCGGGTCTTCTGGAAGGGCAGCCAATGTGTTCATAACCACCTCCCCCTCCCCCACTGAGTCATGTTCTTATGTTCTTAGAGTGTGCATTGCCTTGGCTAGCATGGTGTTCCTTACCCAGGAGTGTGAAGGTCTTTTGGGTCTCCACCATGTCAGCTCTGTCGTTGACCCCTTCAATGACAGTGTTACCCCCCATCCTTGTGTAGTTGAACTCTTCTGCACTCCCTGGAACCAAAGAACAGAAAATTCCACCCACAACTCAGAAATCTGACATACATGGTCATCAGAAATAAGAAAAGGCCAGGCAGGGTTGCTTTCCTCTGCATCCCAGTACTAAGTTCAAAGCTAGCCTGGGCTACATCATAAAATCCTGTCCAAGAGAGGGAGAGAGACAGAGGTAGGGAGGAGGAAGGAACAGGAAAGGAAGTTCACACTTATGGGCGCCATCAAACACTTTACAAGGATATCATAGAAGCTGAAGCTGAGAATCAGGTCTCATTCAGGGGTCCCTCATTTGACAGTGAAGCAGGGCTTAGAAGCAGGGCTGACTCTAAAGCTCTGGTTTTAGTTCCTAACACTCTCCTGGGATTACAGGCACGTGAAGCATGCTTGGTATTTGCAGGGCTGGGGAGTGAACGGGGCTTCATGCATGCTAGACGGGTACCGACTGAGATAGTCCCAGCCCATTCTCTCTCTCTCTCTCTCTCTCTCTCTCTCTCTCTCTCTCTCTCTCTCTCTCTCCTCCTCCTCCTCCTCCTCCTCCTCCTCCTCCTCCTCCTCCTCTCCCTCTTCCTCCCCCCAACAGAGTCTCATTATGTAGTTCTAGGTAACCTATAAATTGCTAAGTAGACCAGGTTAGTCTTGAACTTGTGGTTACACTCTTGCTTCTGTTTTCTGAGACCATCAATGTATGGTGCCACAGCCAGCCCAATTGATTTTCTTTTCTTTTCTTTTCTTTTCTTTTCTTTTCTTTTCTTTTCTTTTCTTTTCTTTTCTTTTCTTTTCTTTTCTTTTCTTTTCTTTTTCGAGACAGGGTTTCTCTGTGTAGCCCTGGCTGTCCTGGAACTCACTCTGTAGACCAGGCTGGCCTCGAACTCAGAAATCCACCTTCCTCTGCTTCCCAAGTGCTGGGATTAAAGGTGTGCGCCACCACTGCCCACTGATTTTCTTAATACATTCATTTCAGGTCTAAAGACTGTCCTATGTTTTGAGACAACATAGTTTGTTTTTTCAAGACAGTGTTTCCTCTGTGTAGCTTTGGCTGTCTTGGAATTCACTCTGTAGACCAGGCTGGCCTTGGACCCAGAGTTCTGCCTGCCTCTACTTCCTAAGTGCTGGGATTAAAGGTGCATACCCAGCTGACAAAAATTGTGGGTTTTTGTTTTGTTTTGTTTTGTTTACGTTATGTTATAATAAGGAAGAAATTAACTAAGAATTTAAACGCCTTCAGAAAAAGAGACTTTTCATGTGCCTTCCACCACGTACCCAGTTTAAGGTGTTTAAATTCCGACTGCTGTGCAGATGCACAAAGCTGGTAGAAGATGTGGTAATTCCGTTCATTTTCTGACTGTAAAAAAACCAAACAAACCTCAAATTATACCAATGCTTTACCAATGAAAATGCCAGGGTTTCAACCAGAGGCCCCTAGATGCCAGTCTGGACGGTTGATTCCTGGGATGGACACTGATACTATGGCCAGCTCACAGCTGGGTGTCCTTGTCACTGAGTAAGAACTGGGTTCCAGAGACAATTTGATCTTCAAGTAGAAGGCCCAGGAAAACACTATTACATAGAAATATTCCGTGCAAAGACATGGTGTAATTTTTATAAGCAGAAAGTTCTAAGATGTCATTGGGCTGTTCAAGGTTTCCTGATGCTCTGGCTAATGCGTTTAAGAAGTTTCTCCATTTTATTCACAGAAAAGCCTTTCGCCTTCACCCCAGTTCTAAGCCCCTCTCACCAACCGGAAAGCCAGGTTGGCAGCCCTTCCTGTTTCAGTGTTCATGTTTGAGAAAGATACGGCAGATTTTTAAACTATGAGGGTTTTCTTTTCTCCCCAATCAAAAAACAGTAACTTTTATCCTCAATTCTACATACAACACACGAGACGGCATCTATACATTAACTTTTGTTTTTAAAAGAAAGAACAGATAAAGAACCTGAGGGGGAAAGGAAAGCCAGTCAGACTGGATCCTTCAGGCTGCAGACTTCACAGGTGGTTCAATGAGTTAAGTACATATGCAATATTTAGAGCTAGGGACAAGGAGTTTTAATACTTTAAAAAATTACTTATTTAAAAGATTTATTTATGCATGTGAGTACACTGTTGCTCTTTTCAGACACACCAGAAGAGGGCATCAGATCCCATTACAGATGGTTGTGAGCCATCATGTGGTTGCTGAGAATTGAACTCAGGACCTCTGGAAGAGCAGTCCGTGTTCCTAACTGCTGAGCCATCTCTCCAGCCCCAGTTTAATTCTTCCATCCTTACCTGAAAGACAACTCTGGACTTCTCCAGGAGGTAGGTTCTCATATTGGCGCCAATGATCTGGTTTCTCTCATCAAAGCTGATTTCTGTGTACTTCCCAAACCGACTGCTGTTGTCATTGCGGGTGGTCTTGGCATTTCCAACAGCCTAGAACACACAGGGCTCAGCATCACAGGAGTGGTGACATCCTATGTCACTCATGGAGGCTAGGCAGGTTAGTGGAGGAGCCTGAGGCTGGAGAAGAGCAGCCTGGCTCCTCTGAGTCTGAAGGAGCACGGATTCTGGGCTTCATAGCCCCGGGGTCCCTTTCTGCTTTCTGTAGACTGCTGTAAAAGTTAGCTTCTTTGTTCATGTCTTCTACTTGCAATATGGAAATGTATGAATCTTGCTGTTACAGACTGAATGTGTTCTCCCACATCCACGATTCTTTTAAAAATTAGTGTGTGTGTGTGTGTGTGTGTACATGCGCACACATGGGAGGAAGTCAGAGGTCAACCTGTGGAATTCAGCTTCTCTCTCTACCTATGAGCTCCGAGATTGAATATTAGGTCACCATGCTTGGCAGTACACACCTTTATCCACTGAGCTACGTCACCAGCCCAGACTTCTGTGCACTGAACCCCTCACATTTTGTGCTGGTATTAGGAAGAAGGACTTCTAGGAAGGCATGAGGGAGGAGCCCTGGGGGGGGGGGGGTTCTTGTCAATATGAAAAAAGACTCTTCAGCGACGAACTGTCCATGTTCTCTTTCTTAGCCACATGAAGACACTAAACAGAGTCCTCAGAGGGCCCTGCCATGTGCTGGCATCCTGGTCTCGGTTCTACACCACCCAGAATGGTGAGAAATAACCCTCTAGTCTTTGTAAGCCCCGTGGTACTCTGTTACAGCACCTAAATGGACTGCGTTGGTAGGAGCAAAGGAGGGAGTACAAAGTGCATCAACTATGCAGGCACCACATTTACTGAGGTCCACACCTTGGTTTGCTCATCTCTAACCTTGCTCCCTCCCATGCAGACTTCCTCGTCAGCTGCATAAACTGCCCCTCCCATCTCCCACCTCAGGGGCTAGTTTTCATTCTTTTTTGTTTGTTTGTTTCAACACAGGGTTTCTCTGTGTAGCCCTGGCTGTCCTGAAACCTGCCTCTGCCTCCCAAGTGCTGAGACTAAAGGCGTGCACTGACACTGCAGCCTCCACCACCTCGTTCTGATTTTTCATTCTTGAATTTACTTCTCTGCCTGAATGCCTTCCTCATTTTCTTCCTCCTTATCTTCCTCTTCTGTCTCTCTCTCTGTCTCTCTCACCATTTTCACTATCTCCAGACTGGCCTCAAACTTACCATCCCACTGCCTCAGTCTACCCAGTGCTAGGATTACAGGCGGATGTGTAGATACACGTGTGTATATACACTGCACTTCTTGCCTAGATCATCACGGCTTTTGTTGGCAGATAGCTGCTGTGTACCTACTATGAGTCACAGCCTTGGTCAGCAAGAGTGCACCTAACTGGTGTGGTCTCACCTTTGTGGAGCTTAAAGTCCAGTGGGGACATAAACCTTAAACACAGTTGTTCAGTAGGCAGGTCACGCGGCACTTTCTCTGGGTGGCTTTTCTATTACTACCTTGGATGGCGAATTATGTTTCCATGTGGCTAGCCTGTGCCTGTACTATGCACTTAAGGTGTGCTCAGTTCCCTCTCTATCTGTGGTGATTTCATTTTAAAATATGCATCTGGACCGAGCCTTACTTTTTTCCATTGTGTTGAATACTGCCCCACATGGTTTAAAAAAGCAGGCAGTAAAGTCCCTGAAGGTTCTGATTTGGGAAACAGGGAGAGGGCTCTGGTATGTGTGTGTGTGTGTGTGTGTGTGTGTGTGTGTGTGTGTGCATTGCGGGCTGCACTGCCAAGTCCTTTCTCTGCAATCTTCTTATGTTGTAAGGCATACAGCATTGGCCTTGGGAGTCCCTTCCCTGCGCTTTCTAGGTATCCCATGTCTCATGAGGTGTCTCATCCTGGGGTGCTTTACCCCACTGGTGAAAGGAATAAAAGTGAATATAGCTAGCAAATACCCAGGGGTAAGCCGTCAGTGCTCTATGACTGACTTTAGACCCTCAAAGCTCAAACAATCCCCTCAAAAAACTCTAGAGCGAGTAACAGCCAGTTTGTGGGAGTGGATGCCTGCTGGCTGGAGCACTCGTGATCTCCACGTGGCTGGGGACTTCCCCCAGGATGTCAATACTCATTTGGGTTCTTGAAATCTAATGATACAATGTCCAGATCTGTAGGCAGAGAGAGCTTGGCAGTGCCCACTCTGCCTCACGTCCTCCAATCTTACCCCAGAACGTGTATCCCTGGTCTTGCCACCCTCACTCCTTGGGTCTTTAAGGGAAGAAGTTTCATCAACAACATAGCTCATGCACAGAGCTACCTCCTCCCGTCCTCATCCCCCTGCACCTCCAACCCTCAGCCTCTCCTTCAGTGGTGCTGTGCCTACCTCAGTTATGGGATTGGATGCCAGGACTTTGTCCTCCACATGGGCATTGCTGCTGGATTTGCTGACGGTGGCAAAGTACCTCATGGCATAGCGCGCAGAGACAGTCTTCCCAGCTCCGGATTCTCCACTCACGATTATGGACTGATTTCTATTGTTCCTAAAAGCAACACACAAGAGATACATTGAGATGCACTAAGAAAGCTTAACTTCTCTCCATTCAAAAGGCAGTAGAGTTCAAGGCCAGTCTAGGCAACATAACAAGACCTGTCTCTGAAGAGGACGAGAGTAGGTGGTAGAGAGATGGGGCTCGGCCTTGCATGCATAAAGCCCCAGGCTTGACTCTCACTTCCCCATAAGCCAGGCATGGTGGTGTACTGAGGAAGTGGAAGCTGGAGAATTTCAAGTTCAAGGTTATCCTCAGCTATATAGGATATTAGAGGCCAACCTGGGCTACAAGAGACCTTGTCTTAGACCAAACAAACAAAAAGAACAATGACAACAACAACAACAAACCTAAGCAAAAGAGAAGGCCGTAATGTTTGTCTATCTGTCTGTCTGTCTGTCTATCTATCCATCCACCCATCCACCCATTTATCTAATTTAGAAAATGGGCTATTATCGAACTGCTCCAGGGGTCCAAATATTCAATGAACTACCTTCTAGCTTTTTAAAATATATGACCACAGAGAATACACAGTGTTTCCTGCTATGACCCTTGTCCCTTTGTGTTCAGGTCCCCAAGACCATGGCCAAGGTCATCAACCACTAGAAGGGTGTGGCTTTACAGTCAAAACTGTGGCTAAGATAGACCACACTGAAGGGGTTTGGAGCAAGACCAGCCAGGGAAGAAGCCACGGTGAGAAGCCACAGGAACCAGTGCAGACTTCCCATGAGCTTTCTTCACTGTGTCATAATGGCTACGTTCCTGACTCAGCGAATGGGTCTCAGGGCTTGTAAGAAGTTCTGTTTATCTGGAATCCACACACCAGGGGCTCTGTGCCTGCCCTCTGCTTCTCCGAGGCCTGGGAGTTCAGCTTCCCAGGAGGAGAGCGGGTCCTTAGCATCAAACATGCTGCTTATACAAGGTGTAAGCTTAGGTACAGAGAGCCATGTTTATAGGAGATCGATTGAATTGTCCTGAAATTGGCCAGGCGCAGACTAGCTTTCCAAGGAGGTTCTCAGGACAGTTTCTGCAAGCCCCCGTGGCAACTTCTACACATCCTACTGACATTATTTTAAGAGCAACAATTCAAAATATATTTGGGGACATATGTGTTCTATAAGCCTACACACTGTTACATAATGAAGATATTTTAAAAATAATGCCGTAAGCTTTTCAAGCCACAGGACTCCATGGGATCGGAGTCACTTAGGTGCTAGACGCCGGGCAGACACTTCACACTTGTTCTCTGATACAACTCACAAAAGTCTTATGGCATACTTATCAACTTTCCAGTGGTATAAGTCTGGGACTCTGTGTCATGGGAGTTGGCCCCAGGGCACAGTACATAGCCTCCTGTGATGACACTGGAGTCCCTGGTCCAGTCCTTTTATCTCAAAAAGGAGAAAAGGAAGACCCTAGAAAGGTTGCAGACAAGTCTCTCAAAAAAGGCAGATGGCTCAGTCCAGCACCAAGTCAGTCCACCATGAGCCCATTTTATCTTCAGTCCATTCATTCCAGTGACATGGAGTCAAGCTGGAAACTGACATGGCCCTGCAGTTCCATTGACCTCACACTGATGATGATCAGACTGTCACTTCAGATGGTGGTGATCAGAATGTCTGTCAGGGGGTTCTGGGAGGTCTTCAGAAGCCAGAAAGTTCCAGGAAGCAGGATGTGCTATGGTTGGGAGCAATCTTGCTGCAGCTCAGACATCCATCCTTTCTTCCCTCTTGGGACTGTGACTCCCTTGTGAGAGGCTGAGCTACTGGCCATGTGGGTGTGTCCCATGAGCAGGGTTGCTCTGTGGGGGCTCTGTCATCCGAAGGACAATCCTTTCTCTTGATCCATGTGACCCAGAGTGTGGAGGACATAGCCAGGCACTAGTTTGACCCTGTGGTATAGGTCTCTCTCAAGGGATGGAGGCGAGCATCATTCAGTCTCTGATGACTTGAAAGAGGTGAAATTTAGCCTCAAGTTGCCCATTAGGCTTCCCTGTAGGAGAGAGCAATGCCTTGTTTATGTCACCATGGCTTCCTTGCTCATAAGCTCAGAGCCTGCTAGAGTCTGCCTCACAGAGGAGGATCATTCAGCTGCTATTCTCAGAATTATGAGGCAGGTCCAGAGTTTCTTATGCAAGATGGGGAGAATGATAGCAGTGCAGTGAATTTTGCAGGAGCATGGCAAAACTCAAAGAAGACCACTGGGCATGAAAGTTCTTTTGCAAACTGTAAAGTGTTTGACAAATTTAGGACGGTGTTTTTATTCTCCAGCATCCTACAGACAAGGGCAATGGACGGCAGGAAGACAGTCATGGGAGAAATAACTTACACTTAGAATCATGAAAATCTGGGCCCAAACCCCAGCTCTCCCTTTAGACCACTGTATATGCCAGGTAGCTGGCACTCTAGGGGTTAGGTTACTGTGGAAAGACATGGATATCAGGGCTGTCCTGAGGGTACCAACATGATGCTGAAGTGTGAACTGGCTGCTTTTGCTGCAAGAGAATTTTTGTAAATGTCCAGTAGCAAAATCAGAATTCTAAAGGTTCATGCAAAAGCGAAGTGAGGACATCAGGTTACAACCCAAGCCTGTGGCTAGAACCTGTGCTTAGCAGCCAGTGGATTCTGCCTACTTAAATTGGATCAAAACCAAACTATAAACCACAAACATCTCACGCTGCAGAGTCAGTAGGTCCTACTCCGGCCAAATGGGCTGCAGGGAAACACAGACCTGACTTATGAGCTCAAAACAGTTTCCTCTCACTGTGAGGGCTGAGCAAATGAAGAGTGCAGGCAGAGTCGAGGAAGGCCGGCCTGGCAGCAAACTACCTGGCCATCTGCTTGTAGGCCTCCTCTGCAACCGCAAAGATGTGTGGGTCCATGTCACCCATGTTCTGTCCACTGTAGGCGTGGATGATGGCATCCCCATATATTGGTAGCTGTTTGTAAGGATTCATGGCCACCAAAATGATTCCTGAGGAAAGAGGTAAGGTATAGTTAGAAGACTCTCACAGGGTTTATTCTATCTGCTCCTTTGTGGGTGAACCCCCCTGTGACCCTCTTGAATACACACTTCTTTTTATGTCAAACTCTTGATGCAAACAGGTTATGGAACATAATCAAGATGGCGGGCCTTTGGTTTCAGGGTCCTCCCCTATCCACGGTTGTCCTTCCAGAAGTCAGTGGGTTGGGAACTTACTGCTAACTCTTCACATGTTAATAGCACCTGGAGACCCGTCTTTGGAGAGTTATTAACACAGATGAGGTCCTGAGGATTGGGGATCTCATAGCAGCCTATGTGGAAGTGAGACTGGCGTCTGTACACCTGCTCTATCTCACATCAGGAAGCCCTCACCAGATGCTCAGTAGGTACCTAAGCCATGCTCTTAAACTTCCCAGCCTCCAGAGCTACGAGCCAAACTTCTGTTCTTTGTAAGTTATCAAGTCTCAGATATTCTATATTACAGCAACAGAAAATAGAAGCCCACCCCCACAGGCTCTTTCCAGAAGTCCTAGTTCTTCACTAAAAGCCTTTGCTTGACTTGGGTCAGGTCACTCAATGCTCTGAATCTTGGTTATCTGACAGTTACCTTCATCTAAGGCTGTTCTGATGTCTGGATGGGGTGACACATGGGGAAATGAACTGTGTTTTTTGCAAGTCCCAACATATATGTCCCAATGACAACAATGTCCCAAGAAGTAATGAATGTGTTGGATGTGGTGAGAGACTCAGACACAAGCCCATGGTGATCCTTCCTCGTAGTCCATCTTCGTTCCCACAAGCAGTCCTCCTCACACAGACATCTCTTTTTACACACACTCTCAATGCTCAGCATCCAGAGTGCCTGGGATGTGCAGACAGCAGGCCTCGGGGGTCATACTGTATCCTTACCACTGTAGGTGTAGATGAGTTTGGACTCTGAGAAGCGGATTCTGAGGTTATGCAGCACTGCAGGCTCATGGAGGTAGCTGAGGGCTGTGAGATCATTCTCACCCACCAGGATGTCTGGGTTCCGAAGCGGAGGCAGTGACCCTGGGTCAACAGGGTAATCCAGCTCCTATAAACAAAGACAGATCTAAACTTCTGGAAATAGAGGACCTTTGGTATTTCTGCTAAACTGTCTCCTCCTACCCACCCCCATAGAAGCATTTCTCTCACTAAAACAATAACAACAAAACCCAAACCAAACAGCGACACCCCACACTTTTTAAGAGGCTATTTGTGCGGGGGGCGGGGGGGATGTGTGTGGATGGTTTGCTTGCTTGTGTGGATATGCATGACATTTATGCAGTGCCTGCAGAAGCCACAAGGGAGAGTTGGATCCCCCCTTGGAACTGTAATTACAAATGGCTGTGAGTCACCATGTGGGTCCCTGGATCGAACCCTGGTCCTCTGCAAGGGCAGCAGGTCCTTTTAACCCCTGAGCCATCTCTCCAGTCCCCACAACGTTTTTCGAGACAAAGTCTCACTAGGTAGTCCAAACTGACCTCAAACCCTCTATCCTCCTGCCTCAGCACTGCTGGGATTACAGGTGAGTGTCACCACACCTGTCTTAGAAACGTTAAGTAGAGGAGAAAGGACATAACCTTCATAGGTGACTCAAGGCAATGAAAAACTGGGAGCCAGGGCAGCAAAGCACTGACTGTGTGTCTTAAAGCAAGTCCCCGCCCTCTACCTGACTCTTCTCTTCTGTGAAGGGGTCCTCAGAGCTGAAGAGGCTGTGACGGAAGGTGGTAGGAAGCCAATGATCATGTATTCAGTGGCCCTACCCTATGTCTACCATAGGGGGCCTTGGGAACGTACGTAGAAAGATGCTGTGGCTTGGACAACTCAGCCTAAGGTGCCTCATGGCTCGGAAACTGCCAAGTGTCTCCTTAGTTGACACACTGGAGAAAGAGAAGTATCCGAAGGAGCTTGCATGGTGGTAGTGGTGGTGGTGGTGGAGGCTAGCCCTGCCATCCTAAACTGTGGATGAATGACTTCCCCAGATTGGCCCTTCATTCCTAGGAGCGAACCTTATATTTACCAAAGCATTCACTGAGCAGAAGGAAGGTGATATTGGAGTCCCTCACAGCACCCAGACTGAAAGGACTGGCCCTCTAGTACTAACAGCATCCCGATACCTCCATCCCTGTTTTACTCTTAGGGGATGCTCAAGCTAGAGAGGGAAAGAGGGTTGAGAGAGATTGGCCTGCTGGCTTGTCTGCCTTCTCATTCTCAAGCGTCCACTCCTGATACCCAGTCCTGGATCAGCTGTCCCCTGGCAAATGCCAGTCCCTCAGTCTTGATATATGCTTGAAGCCAGGCCTCTGAGGAAGGCATGGCTGGCCAAGTGAACACTGAACAAGACAGGCTGGGAAGACAGTTATACTCTCTCTGCACCTCACATCATCTGCAGGGCTTGACCCTGTGGGTTGGTCAGTTCCACGTCAGGAGAGAAGAAGCTAGGGAAGTTCAGGACACTGAACAAGAGTCCTTGGACCAGATCCCACTGACCCTCATCAAGGTAGGTCTACATGTAGTCTGCCTTGCCTTCACAGTCCCTAATTATTCTACACTGTGCTGGAAAAGAATATTAATATAGAGATTCTCCAATGAGGCTGGGGGGGGGGGGACGAATCAGCTAGCTAGTCACCTCTTGGGGAGGAGAAAACATGAGACTGAGAGGTGGAGGCAGGGGTGACATACTCTACACAAAGCAAGCTTTGTCCTCTGGTACAAGGAAGGGTTAAGGTAAGAGGCACTGGCTGCCTGCCATTCTCTCTGCCTCCCTGGCCGGGGAACAGCCACCTGGAGCCCGCTAATTGCACAAGCAGCTGCTTTCTCAAGTCTTCCCTCCCCAGGCCAGCCAGCTGTTTGATCCTCACTCCTGAGGTACTTAGGACCCAGTGTGGCACTCAGTAAGAGTTACAGGGAGCTACTGAAGAGCAAGACGCCCTGCAATACAGCACCCTGGCTGTGCACACAGAACGGTCCCTGGCCTTCAGGACCTGTGACATCACAGTGTTATTAGTTCCTCTGCTATAAGTGGAGAGTAAGGAATACAGACTTGGCAAGTGGTGGTGCCTGACCCCAGAGCATGGATCCTTCCTTCTCTACAACTTCTGAGATCTCAGGAAATGCCTGATATCCAGGACCAGATGGATGGAAGTGGTATGTGGTATATCTATGTATAGTTTGTAAATTCCAGCATTTAACGTTTATATGGAATTCCCAGCCCTCCCCTGATTCAATGGAGCACAGAGTTGGTCCATCTCTGCAGCTAACATTTGAGTCTAACAGCATGAAGTCAATGTTGGCTATGAACCCAGAGGGGTGGCCTCTTAAAGCCGATAATGAAATCTTTGGTTGCTGATAATCAAAAGACTGGGGTGGCCCGTGGCTGTAACTGCAGCAGCACATCCCTCTGGAGCCTGGGAGGAAGTCTGAGTCTTCTTTGTCACCACTGCTGGTTCTGTCTCTGTGCCCTTCACACAGCCTCCCAACCCTTATGTAATCTATACATCCTAGACTGACTTTCTAGCTCAGCAGTATCCTTCCACACCTCCTACCTCTCCCGAGATCTGGCTCCCTCTTCCCATCTGGATCCTGCCTCGGGATCAAGCTTCCTCCCTTCAGGCTCCTCCTCTGCCCAGGCTATATTGAGTGAGACCCAGAAACTGAAACAGCTGATGGCTCTTCAGCAGATGGAGCACTCGGAACAAACACAGCAGAGGCACACATCTGGAGACTAATCTGGGACCTTGTATAGATGGACGGACCACAGGTATGGGGCAGCAAGAAAGCATCCTCAGCACTAGCTGGCCTTCCTGGATACGGGGCAGGCTCCTGTGCCTGCACGGTCCCTCGGGACCTTCTGCTGGTGCCCCAGTGTCATGGCTGTATAAGTCATTATCCACTATGGATAGCAGAGACCCTCACCGTGCCATCCTCTAGCAGGAGCTGGAGGACTTGGTCACCCGCTCTGTAGTCCTTCGCAATTTCAGCTGACTTCCAAACTTCTTCAGGATCTGGGATCCAAACCCTGTTGTACTGACCACAGGATAAGACAGGTTTAATCTCAACATTTGAGAACCCCAAACACAGATCATCAGATCCCCACATGAAGCAGGATTACATCCTGTCAGCTGGATCAATCCCCACATTAAGAAGACTTTCAAGGCTAAGAGATAATTCCATAGGTAATGTGCTTACCATATTAAGCACAGGAACCTGTTCAATCCCCAGTAGCCAAGTAAGAAGCCAGACAAGGTGTTTATAACCCCAGTGGATCCCTTAGGTAGGCCAGTCAGCCACCCTAGCCAATCAGTGAGCTCTAGATTCCAGTGAGACCCTGTCTCAACAAACATGGTGACCTCTGGCCTCTATATGTGAACACATACACACATCATCTCAGAATGCTAACACCTCCTTTTTTGCTATGAGGAGGTAAAATTTTTACATGTCTACAATGCACCACCAGGCTTACTGGCCCTGTTTCATAGGCAGCAAAACTTCAAAGCATCATGAACAGATCATGAAAACTGCAAGCTTGGGGTGGGAAGGAAATCTGAAGCTTCCCTAATAGAAAGTGGGAACGTCCTACAAGACTCGGGCAGAGGATTTTGGCTTCCATCAATAGACTACTTATTTAGTTTCTGGTACCTCCTCTTTTTACCCATAAAATGGTATACAATCCACTTTACAGAGCTGCTAGGAGGCTAAGAATAGGTACTGGGAAGCATTTAGGGCTGGATATGTGGCTTTGATGGCACAGTGCTTGTTTAGCATGAATGAAGCCTTGGGTTGTACCCCTAGGACTGAATAAACAAGACACGGTGGTGCACACATGCAATCATAACACTCAGGAGGTGAGGGGGTTGGGAATTTAGGGTCATTCATGAATATATATGGAGTTCAAGGCCAGCCTGGGATACATGGGACCCTGTTTCTGAAATAAAACAAGCCAATAAAAGCACTTCATAAAATACTAATGAAGTACCATTCCAGAGGCATTATCTTGGACTGTTCTTATTTTGAAACAGGGTCTCAGCCTGTTTCCCAGGCTGGCCTGAAACTGGCAATCTCCTGCCTCAGCCTTCTGAGGGCCAGGCACAACCATCACCCGCATTGGGCTACTGCTCAATTATCACTGCTGTCCATCTTGGGGATGACAGAAGCCCCTCCGCAGCTGCTCAGCTCTCTTCCCAACAGGCAGTTCCTGTCAGTGCTGTGGAGCAGATACCACTGTGCTCCTGAACTGTGTCCCTCCAGAACCCCTGCATCATTGCAGTCCTGACCCCTGATGTGACTGTGTTTGAAGATTGGGGCTTTAGAGGTCACCGAGTAAATGAAGTCCTGTGAGAGAACCCTGATCTGATGAAATTATAGAAACAGTTGCCTTATAAGAAGAGATATGGCAGGGCTGGCAAGATGGCTCAGTGGATAAAGGTGTTTGCCACCAGGCCTGGCAACCTGAGTTCCATCTCCAGGTCCGTGTGGTGGAAAAAGGAGAGAATCAATTCTGAAGGTTTTCTCTGACTTGTGCCTATGCACCATGGCACACATGCACCCTCCAATAATTAAATGGATGTAATTTTTAAAAAAGAGACAGGACAAAGTACTAGTGTAGGCTCCCAACCTTATAGGAGAGCCCACTGTGCTGGGAAATGGGTAGGCCAACAGGACCGTGAACTGGAGACCCTCACACTGCAGTATTAAGAACAGCAATAAGAACCCTAACTAAGACAGTCACTATCCTTTCCTGTGGCGGATCGCCTTTCTGAAGGTGACTGTAAAGATTTCGGAACCTAGGGGCTGGACAATGCCACTCAGAAAAGTGATTGCTTTGTAACCGTGCTTTGCTCTCTATTGCTGTAATAAAACACAGGCCAAAGGCAACCTGGGGAGGAAAAGCTCTATTAGCTTATACATCCTGGACCATAGTCTATGTTAAGAGAAGCCAAGGCAGGAACTCAAACAGGCAGGAATCTGGAGGCAGGAACCAAAGCAGAGGCCATGGAGGGATGCTGCTTACTGGCTTGCTGCCTATGGCTTGCTCAGCCTGCTTTCTTATAGAACCCAGGGCCACCATACCAGGGTAATGCTGTCTATAATGGGCTAGGCCCTCCCACATCGGCCATTAATCAAGAAAATGCCCCCCCCCATAGACTTGCCTAGTGGCCATTCTAATGGAGATATTTTCCCAACTGAAGTTCCCTCTTCCCATGTGAACCTGGCTTGGGTCACGTTGACAAAACAAAAACAAAAACAAGAAAAAAAAAAAAAACAAAAAACTAACCAAGACACCTTGTAGACCTGAAGACCTGCATTTGGTTCCAAAAACTTACATTAAAAAGCTAGGTGTTGTGGGTTATACTCTGCGGTTGTTTGAATGAGAATGGCCCCCATAGGTTCACATATTTGAATGCTTAGTTGCCAGTTAGTGGAGCTGTTTGGGGAGGGTTAGGAGGTATGGCCCTATTGGAGTAGGTTTGACCTTGTTGAAGGAATGTGTCGCCGGGAGTGGGCTTTGAAGTTGTGAAAGCCCATTCCAAGCCCAGTGTCTTTCTCTCTCTGCCTGGTGCCTGTGGGCCAGGATGTAAAGATCTCAGCTGCTGTTCCAGCACCATGCTTGTCTGCCTTCTGCCACGATGGCCATGGACTCACCTCTAAAACTGTAAGCAAGCCCCCAATCAAATGCTTCCATTTATACAAGTTACCTTGGTCATAGTATCTCACCATAGCAATAGAACAGTGACTAAGACACGCTCATAATCCTGAGCTTGGGGTGGGGGTGGGGTGGAGACAGGTAGATCCATGACTAACCAGTCTAGCCTACTTGGAGAATTATAGGCCAAGTGAGGAGGCCTGCTTCAAAAAACAAGGTAAGAAGGTACCTGAGCAAGTGCAATATCTGAGGTTAGCCTTTTGACCTCTACACACACACACGCACACACTGCAGACTCCTGTGGCAGCAGCTAGCTGTCATGCATTCAGGATGACAAGCTGCTCTTATATATGTGTGCCCTGTCTTTGAGCCGTCTTTACATCATGCTCATTCTGGGTTTGGGGGGCAAACAGAAATAACCATGTCTTTTGCAAACCTCTGTGTCTTCCTAACCCAAAGGGCAAAGTTTATGACTACAGAAAACACACCCTTCGATGAAGTTATATCTTTGACACAGTCAAGGTTTTCGGTTACAAAGCAAATTTGGGGGCTGGGGGAAGCTGGCTCAGTGGTTAAGAGCATTTGTTGCTCTTATAGGGGACCAGGATTTTGTTTCCAGCACCCAAATCAGGAAGTTCACAAGAGCCTGTAACCCCAGTTCCAAGGGATCTGATGCCCTCATGTACTGCATGCATTTAGCACATACAGGTACACACACGTATACATAAGGAAATATGTAAACCTTAAAAACAAATTCTGAACAATCAAATTATGAGACAGGGTCTCTTTGAAGCCATGTAAGTCAGGCCGGCCGGTGTGCAAGCTTCTGGGAAAATTTCCTTCTCTGCCTCTCATCTCCCTGTAGGGGTGTGGTCACTTTACATGGCCTCTGGCTTTTACATGTGCTCTGGAGAACTGAATCTCATTGTGAGGCTTACATGACAAATGCTATAACCACTGAGCCAACTCTTCAGCCTGAACTCTATATTTTGATAGAGTTTGTACCTGACACAGGTCCTAAACACTCTGGAAACTAGACAGAAGTTTGAGATTTATACATTTTACCAGCTGTGTGTTTTATTTAACGGACTGAACGGACACGAGAGTGGATGGTGGACACCTACTACAGTATACGGAGGGTGTGTTGGGGTGCCCTGTTCACTCAAAGTGCTTTAGGAAACTGCACAAAACAACAGAGAAAATATTCACGCTGGAACGGGGATTGGAGATGGAGCCTCCTTATAGAGTCCCTTCAAGCTCTTTAAGCTCAAGAGTCTCAAGAGGTGGTTGGAGAAAATATAGATCAGGAAAAAAGAAGTCTAGGGCATCAGTATAGACAGGCTGGACAAGGACTGTTATCTACTAGCTGACATAAATTGTCTTGATTCACAGTCATTAAACATTGATCATGACTAAGTCATCTGAGCAGATTTAGTCCTTGATAGACAGTAAGGGCAGGAGCTCGGTTAGATGTAAAATCAGAGTAAGGAAGCTTTGAGAGAAGAGAAAGGGAAGAGAGGGGAGAGAGAAAGGTGGGAGAGACATAGGGGGAGAGAGGGAAGGGAGAAGGGAGAGAGGAAGAGATTGAATATGAGAATGGGGGACTAACCTATGCCAGCAGGCAATCAGGCAATGACCCAGACCTGCATGGAGCTGGCACACACAGACATGCCTCTTAGATATACCCACACCTGCCACACGCACCCCTGTCATCATGACACGCACCTCCTACCTCAGCTCTGTTACTAGAAATGTTTGTTATCACTAGGTGGAGCCTGGGAACCCCCACCGAAGAGGGGGAGGAAGGATTGCAGGAGCCAGAGGGATAGAGATCACCACGAGAACACCGTCCACGGGATGTACTAAGCAGGGCTCATAGGGGCTCAAGAGGCTGAAGTGACAATCACGGATGCTGGGTGGGTCTGAGCTAGGTCCTCTGAATATATGCTATGGTTGTGTAGCCTGGTGTTCTTGTGGGGTCCCTAACAGTGGGAGTGTGGGTCTCTGACTCCTGCCTGCTCTCAGGACCCTTTTCTCCTACTGGGTTGATACTTGATATGAGGGTTTGTCATTGTAACTTGTTAAGCCATGTGTGTGTGTATATCCCTGGGAGACCTGCTCTTTCTTTCTTTCTTTTTTTTTTTTTTTAAGGAAAATGGAGGAGAGGAATATATGGGGGAAAGAAAAAGTGTGGGGGCTGGGAGGAATGGAGGAAGGTAAACTGCAGTTGGGATATAATGTATGAGAAAAGAATAAAAAAGATTTCAAAAAGAAAAAAAGAGAGAAATGTTTGTTTATAATCTTACAAACCACGGGTTATGAAAATACAATATCGCAGGGTAACAAGAATTGGCCATTGCTGGGCAGTGGTGGCTCACACCTTTAATCCCAGCACTTGGAAGGCAGAGGCAGGTGGATTTCTGAGTTCGAGGCCAGCCTGGTCTACAGAGTGAGTTCCAGGACAGCCAGGGCTACACAGAAAAACCCTGTCTCGAAAAACCGAAAAAAAAAAAAAAAAAAAAGAATTGGCCATTATAAAATTTCAGAGCTATAAGTATCCTTGTAATGATCCTACTGTGACCTGCCTGACAAGTTTAGAGCGGCAGGCAGCTTATTTCAGATGCTGTGTGAAGCAGGAGAAAGTTGAGGTGTTCAGATAGGAGCCCTGCTGGAGGATGAGGTCCCTGTGGTACAAACTTTCAGAGGAACACTGGGCTCTGGGAGCTACTAAGCAATCACTGAGCTGGCCAATACTTAAATGTAATGATGTTCCAATTCAAACCCAGACAGGCCAAGAACACGCCGGGAGAATCTTAAAGGACCAAGACACCAGCAGCACCTGTGACTTCTGCCTTGAAATGCATGTGGCTCTGAGGATGACCCCCAGAAGCTACCTGCTTGACTGTCCAGTGCTCTCCTAGTGACCTCTGGATACATTTCAGCTAAAGTATCATTCAGTGACTGGCAGTGTTAAAAGGCATGTGACCACTCTCCTCTGCTGCACCTCAGCATCCCAGGTAACCACGCCCACTGGTCCTACTGTCCCAGGCCGTATACCACCTGAGATCTAGAGTCCTGACCTGAAACCCAGCCTGCTAAGCAAACACTCCAGTTTACTCAGCTCCATGGACAATCTATTGTCTTCCTTCCTCACATTCCTCTATCCACAAGGCAACACTTTAAACCACAGTGAGAGCTAACTGAAGCATTTAGATAAATATGCACAAGCTGAGCAAACAGAGTGACCAACTCTCACATGACTCATGTATGCTTCTGGCCTGTGAGACAGAAGCCTACATCCTGGAATGGCCAGCCAAGCTTGCTGCAGGGCCAAGAGCCAAGAGGCTGCCTCTAGGCCTTTGCTGGCCTTCCTCACCAAGAGGCCTAGAGGATGAAACAAACCTAGAACCAGAGAGCCTTGAGGAAGTAATATGGGCTCAAGATTACGCCAGATCCTCTCAGGTCACAATCCCCAGTAAGCTGTGGCCCACCTGTCGGAGGGTCTTCTGGCATTTACCATGCACATGGCCTGAAGGCTGACACGGAATGTGCACTGACAGGAGCCTTCTCCTGGCTGTACTTCCTGGATTGGAATCTCCATGCTCAGGGCATCTGAGCCAGACAGTTGACATCATGCCTCTGTTTTCTTCCTCTTCACTCATTCCTTGTAGGCCCCTCCCTGAGATCTCTATCCCTTCCATGTGACAAGCTGTTTCTAGAGAGTTCTAGCTCCTTTCCCAGCTGCTCCAGCGCTTGCATCTTTGAGCCCACAGCCAAGATCTTATAATGGAGCTCAGGGTTGCATTTCCAATACCTTTGAACACCAGACTCTAAGTCCTTGGTGATTCATAGTCCTAGTTCAAGTGGTGATGCGGCTGCTTGGGTAAAGGTGTCTGTGTGTGCCCAGCTGATGGAGGATGCTGAGGGTGGACGAAGCTGACTGTTGATGGCATTTTGGCTTCTCTGACCCTTCTTCATTTTTGACTTTTTGAACTACTCACAGATCAAACAATGGCAAATCTAACTTTTTCACGAGCTCCTCATGTGTCTACAGTGATGCCGCCCTGGTGTTCCCAATCTCACCCGTGAGTTCCTCATATTCAAGCAAGACAGGTACACAATTAAGTGACTGTACCTTTCTGGGCAAAGTATATGCCAGCTCTGCTAAAAAACAAACAAAGCAGCACAGGAGGTTGGGGCCCACAGGCCACAGGTTCCTGCTGAGCAGCTGGTACAAGGCAACACGACCAACGGAGGGGCTGACTGGAGAAGAGCCTGGAACAGCTTTGATCCTACCGCCTTTCTCAGCAGGGGTCAACCAGTACAGGTTTGGGGCTCTTGCTCTTCATAGGCCTTTCCCATGTCACTGTGAAGCTCTGAGGCAGAGTTCGAATGGCTCCCTGTCCTTCACCATGTGGGTAGGGCCTTGTGACTTGCTTTTCTCTCTCTTGCTGGACATTGGGGTTGGTTCTATAGTTACTATATATAGCTAGAAAGCAGATGGACTTTCCCTGAGTCCTCTGTGTGGGAAAAAGCTTAGAGGCCTTGAAGATGATAAAGATGGGGCCCAGGTGAAGGCATTGAGAGGCATTACGGATCGGACTCTGTCAGGTCCGTGTAACCCTGGACAACTTCCTTCCTCTGAGCCCTGTATAAAATGTGAAGGTTTAACACATAGATTTTTCTTCTAGACTATTTCAGATCTAAAGAAGGTTCTGAAGATGATGTCTGGGGCATAGAAATATTCATGCAAGATAAAGATAACCATCATGCCCACAGCTGTTGCTGTAAACAGATTTACGTTCCTGTATGTGTACACAGAACAAGCCTTTAGAGTGTTCTCACTGTGCCCTGGTCTTTACAAGCTAGTGGTCAGCAGAGGAGACTCCGAATTGACCATGTTAACAGTGTACAGGGTGCTGCATGGAGGGCTGGCTGTGGACCTCTCGGGATCTGCTCAGATGGAATCTGAATGATGTGCTTGCTCCTGAACAAAGCAGTGTGCTGACCCAGTGGTGACCAGGCAGGCCAAGCTGTGAAGAACAGGAAAGCTGCCTAGCAGGGCATGAGCCAGCTAGAAGTGGCAGGGGCTGGGTGAGGATGTAGAGGCGGCCCTTAAGGTTAGGTTGAGATTTGAGAGGGACAAAACACAGGTTTTTAAGTGGGGATTGGTCAGACCAGTTTTTCTCAAAGGGATTTCGAGTAATTCTGCTTGGAACATTTCCAAGACCTGCTACTGTGGAGAGAGGCGGGTTGCTTTGCACTTCCTGTATCACGGCCTCTCTCAGGAGCCCCTCCCTCTGGGAACCTCTCTTCCTAGTACTTCCCAGCCCTCTGGCTCCTCCTCTGTGATGGCTCATCTTGGAATGGCAGCTGTCTGCTCTCTTTTGGCATGCAGACACTCCTCTGTCCTGGCCTTGGTCCTCCTGTCTCTTGCAGTGTGGTGCTCCTGCCTTGGTTTCAGTGACCACAGCTGGGTGGAGGGTTCCCCTCTGAGGACTGAGTTCATTCTTTTTTTTTTTTTTTTCCTGTACTTCCCCTAGGTTTTCCATCTCCAGGATACTCTCATTTTGTGAGATTTTTTTTATTATTTAATTTTATTTTTTGATACTTTATTTACATTTCAAATGTTTCCCCCTTTCCAGGTCTCCCCTTTGGAACCCCCTCTTTGGAATTTTGGCATTCCCCTATACTGGGGCATCTAATACCCTCAGGCCCAAGGGCCTCTCCTCCCCCTGATGGCCAAGAAGGCCCTCCTTTGCCACATATGTGGTCCGAGCCATGGGTCCCTCCATGTGTATTCTTTGGTTGGTGGTCCAGTCTCTGGGAGCACTGGGGGTCTGGCCAGTTGACACTGTTGCTTCCTCCATGGGGCTGCAAACTTCCTCAGCTCCTTCAGTCCCTTCTCCAACTCCTCCATCTGGGACCTCAAACACAGCCCAACGGTTTCTGTGAAGTGAATCTTGGGTATTCCTAACTTTTGGGCTAATATCCACTTATCAGTGAGTATATACCATGTTCATTCTTTTGTGACTAAGTTACCTCACTCAGGATGATATTTTCAAGTTCCATCCATTTGCCTGTGAACTTCATGAAGTCATTGTTTTTAATAGCTGAGTAGTATTCCATTGTGTAAATGTACCACATTTTCTGTATCCATTCCTCCATTGAGGGTCATCTGGGTTGTTTTCAGCTTCTGGCTATTATAAATATGGCTGCTATGAACATAGTGGAGCATGTGTCTTTATTACATGTTGGAGCATCTTCAGGGTATATGCTCAGGAGTGGTATAGCTGGGTCCTTAGGTAGTATTATGTTTATTTTTCTGAGGGTCTGCCAAACTGATTTCCAGAGTGGTTGTA
>CM052706.1:43735603-43816956 GCA_028551405.1 Uromys caudimaculatus
AGATCTTTCCACCTTCTGAGGTCTTCTTCGATTTCTTTCTTCAGAGACTTGAAGTTCTTGTCGTACAGATCTTTCACTTGCTTGGTTAGAGTCACGCCAAGATACTTTATATTGTTTGTGACAATTGTGAAGGGTGTCATTTCCCTAATTTATTTCTCAGTCTGTTTATCCTTTGAGTATAGGAAGGCTACTGATTTGTTTGAGTTAATTTTGTATCCGGCCACTTTGCTGAAGTTGTTTATCAGCTGCAGGAGTTCTCTGGTGGAGTTTTTCGGGTCACTTAGGTATACGGACATATCATCTGCAAATAGTGATAATTTGATTTCTTCCTTACCAATTTGTATCCCTTTGACCTCCTTTTGTTGTCTAATTGCTCTAGCTAGAACTTCACTTACTATATTGAATAGGTAGGGAGAGAGAGGGCAGCCTTGTTTAGTCCCTGACTTTAGTGGGGTGCTTCAAGTTTCTCTCCATTTAGTTTGATGTTGGCTACTGGTTTGCTGTATATTGCTTTTATTATGTTTAGGTATGGGCCTTGAATTCCTGATCTTTCCAAGACTTTTATCGTGAAGGGATGTTGAATTTTGTCAAATGCTTTTTCCGCATCTAAGGAAATGACCATGTGATTTTTTTCTTTGAGTTTGTTTATGTAGTTCATTTCTAATCGACTATTTAAAACTATAAATTTCAGACCAGTGAGGTGCCTCAGTGGGTAGAGGAACCCACCACAGGCCTAATGACTGGAGTTTCATCCCTGAAACCCATGTGGAAGGAGAGATCCAACTCTGGCAAGTTGTCCTCTGACCTCCACATGTGTGCCCCTCCCTCCCTCTCCCCCTCTCTCTCACAAGTGATGATAAATACAATAAATGGTCTTATTTCTCAAATAATTGTTTTAGTTATTCTGATAGGGATTCAAATTCATATGTTCTGTGGAGGTTCTGTCTCAAAAGCAAACAAAAACTGAATAAAATTAGAAGAATCTTGAAAGCCAAGTATGACGATTCATACCTGTAATCCCAGCACCTGGGAGGCAGAGGCAGGATGATCACAAATTCTACCGTATTTGCTCTGTTTGTTGGCCTCCGCCCCCGCCCCCCCATTTTTGTTTCCCACTCTTCTTCTGTCACTCGTGGCTCCATGGGAGTGCTTTTTCTTAAAAATAGGGCCTTTATATGTAGCCTTGGCTGTCGTGGACTGCACTATGTAACTAGGCTGGCCTTGAACTCACAGAGATCCACCTGCCTCTTCCTGTAATGGGACATTTTAATATGTATGTTAATTTTACACTATACAACAAATATCTAAGACAGACAATTTGAAAGGAAGAAAGAATTATCTTGGTTCATAAGTTCAGTGATTTGTGCCCACAATTGGCTGACTGTGTTGCCCGAGGGGAGGCTGAACATCTCAGAGAAGCAGGAGCACATGGTGGGTGGAGCAGGTAGCTTGCCTCAGCGTGGACAGAAGCAAAAAGGATACAATTGTAACATTTCAGAAAGAACCATCACAGCCCTGTTGCTCTATTTCTTTAGCTAGGCCCCACCCTCTAAGGTTTCTATCACTGCCCACAAGAGCACAACAGTCAGGGATCAAGCTTTTTAACAGATGAGATGCTGGCCACTGTCGAGGCAGGCACCTTCAGGGACATATTCCTGTGATAACACACCTGCAAAATGCCCTGTATTTTGTGATTAAACTTTGTGGTACAAGCTGGTCATACTTAAGAGGCATTCCCCGGGGCATGCCAAACCTTTGGATACTGCAAATCTTGTCATGTCTCTTTCTGGAAGGTTCATGCTGAAGAACTGCAATTGAGTTAGAAAAAAAATGTATAATGTGAGGATTTTATGACTTTGTGTTGGGCTGCATTTACAGCTATCCTGGTGGGATGCAGGTCGCAGGTTGGACATGCCTGCTCCACAATCTTAAACTGAGCATGCTCAGGAGTATAGTCCTTAACTGAGCATGCTCAGGAGTATAGTCCTTAACTGAGCATGCTCAGGGATTTAGGGATGGGTGGGTCCCTATATGAGGTACAGGCTCTGCTATAAAGCCCCGATGCTTCCTTTGCAGGAAAGGGCCTTGCTTTTGAGTTTGTTCCTCTTACCTGGTCAGGTAGCAAATCTGTGTCCACCCTTTTCACAGTGCTACCCCACTGTGCAGAGTCATGGCGGCATGCCACACTCAAACCCTGGCATGAGCCACGAGTTCATATTTCTTCACAAATCTTGGAAATGTTTATTTTTTCTTCGAGATCTGAATTTTTTGACAATATATTGCAGCAGTTCTGGGACTGCACCTTCTACTGTTAATCAGCTGGACTTATTTCTCAGCGCCCACATTATTTCAATGACACTGCTTTGTCTGTTTGCACCTTCCCTACATCCAAGCCTGCCTGGGCCTGCTGTCAGCCGTGGCACTTTGTGTGAACACATTCAGCTGTTAAGCTCCACTGTCTTCAGCCTTGCCAGAAGCATACATTGCTTTCCACACTGGGAAAATGTCCAGCCCATTTTGGGCTCCTCTGAAAGGATAATTCTTAAGGTCAACTGTTGACATTTATCTGATCACAAAGACTCCTCTTAGCTGACTCTTCTCCAGTTTGTTCACAGAACAACCCAGGGGGCCCACACTTCAGTCTTTCTCTAATTCCCATCTCCTTTAACATTCACCACATAAACTCTTCTTAAGCATCTGCAGGTGAGGTTAGTTCCTTAGGAAGAAACTTTTATGATCTGCATTGTTCCCAGTGAAACCTCAGAGTCAAGGCCCTGGAGGTGGGGTGGTGATAAGAGTCCACTTGTCAATGAGAGATGTCCTCTCAGTGTTGGGTACACAGGGGTCAGGAAAAGGCAAGCCTCATCGGCCAGCTTTTCTCCATGTGAAACCACTACCTTGCAAGCCTAGCTTAGGGCAATTGAGGACTCAGCGTTTTCAGCAGTACAGCATTCATGGGGGAACCATGAGTTGGGCAAGGTAGGAGGGAATCTCTTCCTCTTGGCTGTGTTCATTCTGAGCAAGACATAGCTGAAAGCTAGATGAGAAACCGACTTCTGTCTGCTCCCAGAAAGTGCACACTCTACCTGGGGCTGAGGCAGTGCAACCCTCTTGGCCACAAGGACTAGAGTCAAGCTTCTGTGTTGTTGAATTGGGAAACTGGTGTGTGTGTGTGTGTGTGTGTGTGTGTGTGTGTGTGTGTGTAGATATTGCTTTAAATAACTTGGTGATTTAAATGAGATGTCCTTCATAGTCTCAGGCACTTGATTTCGTGGTCCCCAGTTGGTGGTCCTGTTGGGTAAGGTTGGTAGACATGGCCTTGTTAGAAGGAGTATGTCACAGGAGGCAGGGAGCTTAAAGATTTGCATCATTTTAAACTTACTCTTTCTGCTGCCTGCTTGCTGTTCAAGATGTGAGCTCTCCTCGGCTGCTCTAGCTGCCAAGCTTGCCGCCTCACCTCTACCAAGGTGGTTCCTTCTGGAAACAAAAGCCCAAACAAACCCTTTCTTTTGTAAGTTGCCCTGACGATGGTGTTTTATCCTGTTGTAGAGTTTCCATTGATCCGATCAAGCACTATGATCAACTTGGGAGTTTATTTCACCTTGAAGATTAGAAGATTACAGTCCATTATGCAGAGAAGTCAGAGAAGGAACAAAGGAACCTGGAGGAAGGCCATTGGGGAATGCTACCTATGGGCTCCCTCAGTCTTCTGTCTTCTAGAATCCAGAACCACCAGCTCAGGGGGGCATGGCCCACAGTGAGCTAGCTCCTCCCACTTCAATTATCAAGAAAAAAAAAAAAGAAAGAAAAGAGCATTATTGCCTTTCTCAGTTGACGCTCTTCCAAAATGACTCTAGCTTGTGTCAACTGACATAAAAACTAGCCAGCACATACAATAGAAAAGTAACTAATATAGTCAAATATACCACTCATCAAAATGTAGCACGTTTCCTTCCTTCTCCCTCTCCCTGCCTCCTCTCTTTCCTTCCTTCTTTCTTTCTTTCCTTTCTCTTTCTTTTGTTCTTTCTTTCTCTTTCTGTTTTTGCTTTTTTGAGACAGGATTTCTCTGTGAAGTCCTGGGTGTCATGTAACTCACTCTGTAACCAGGCTGGCCTTGAACTCAGAGTTCTGCCTGCCTCTGCTTCATGAGTGCTGGGATTAAAGGTGCATACCACCACTGCCAGGCTTAGAAGGCCTGTTTTTGTTTAATATTTTCGCCAATGTCCACAAGCAGTGGGCTCATAGAGCTCTTGAAACTGTCAGGCCAGAAGTGTCAGTCTTAGTCTACTTTTGAAATGTGAGAAATATTTCGGGTTAAGAATGGCTTTGCATGGGTATGTGGTCCATCTCCTCACTTCTTATCACCTTGCCCCATTCCCACCCATGCTTGCCTCCCTCTCTTCTGCTTGCCTGAGGTTGTGGGTGGGAAGACATTCGAGTCATTAAAATGTCTATAGCTCAAGGATGAGGACCCAAGTTCAGATCCCCAGGACCCACATACACACTGATCCCTGGAGCTCATTGGAAGCCAAACTAGATGAATGAATGAATTCCTTCTGTCTCCAAAAATAGGGTAAAGAGTGACTGAAGAAGACACTTGATGTTCACCTCTGCCCTCAGCCACACAGGCCTCTCTTTTCCCGCAAAGGATTTCCAGCCTTTTATACACTGGTAGTCGTCTTAGCTCAGGCCATTCAGCTTAGAATCCTGATTTTAACAACCAGGGATGCCTGTGAAAAGGGCCTACATCTTTATATTTTCCTGGGTTAGAGTCTGAATCTTTGATATAGCCCAGCTCTTCTCAGTGTGTGTGTGTGTGTGTGTGTGTGTGTGTGTGTGTGTGTGTGTGTGTGTGTGTGTGTGTGTGTTTCCCAAAGTAGGTTAACACTGGCTGACATTCCTTCAAGTTTCTTGATAATAAAGTCTTAATGATCCAACACTTTATCGATGAGATAAACCTGGCATTTTGTTTCTTCAGTGGTAACTTTGCTGAAGTTTCAAAATATGTTTACCACAGTATTTAGGTTTCATGAATAATTCATATTTTCTCCATCAGGCTCCCTTGTCTACTCCACTACCCCTTCCCTGGTACTGAGGGTGGAATCAGGGCCCTCTGCACAGAGGGACCTACCAAATATTGTTTTCCTGAGTAAATTCACTCTGAAGCCCATGCTTACCTGGCTGATGACGTGACCCAGGCTAAACTTGCACTTGCACTTCTCGTGCCCTGGCGCACCGAGTGCTTGGATACCTTAGCACTTGTTCCAGTCCTGCCTCCCTCCACTTCCCCAGACTATGCCAGCTCAGGCCTTGAGTTCTCATCTGAACTTGTCTTGCCTGTGTTTTGCCAGCCAGTGCCTGCCCCACCCATAGTGGCTGATACCATGCTAGTAAGCTCCAAGGCGGCTCTTATGTTGTCACCCCCCCTTAATGTCTATGCTTTGGTTTCAGCAGCACAGTAGGCTATGTCGAGGGGGCAACTGCATGGACTCCCAGGTCTTGCTCTGGGTAGTAAACGCCATGTTGGAATCTGTCATCTGCTAAAAGAAAAGCAATGTGTCTATTCCTGAGGCCAGTGACTGGGCACCTGGACCCATCCCCTGACTCAAGTTATGCCAGGAAATGGATTCCCTTTGGGGTCAAGCTTAGTTTGACTTTTATCCCATATTCCAGAAAAGAATTCTATCAAATGCCATAATGAGAGTGATTTTACTTTGGTGAGATAACCCTGAGTTCTAATCTATTTAGAAACCGTTTAATTATCATTTTTTTCATGACTACAACATCTTCATGTACACAAGACCATGTATTTCCATAGGTTAGCTGCTGAATAGAATTCCTGCTGCTGCACTTGTAGGGCCTGTTGTGGCGAGTCTGATGAATGAACTTTTCCTGATGTGCAAGTAGGCAGTCTATGGTAGAACTTAATACTTAGGTTTCCATATTATGACTACAGAGGAGACGATGTCAATCAGATTGTTCTTTCTCCAGCCAAAGGAGGGTCACCTACACATCCTTGGACTTTCATCCTATTCCGCACATTTGTCTCTTCTCCTACTGCATTAAAAGCTGAACTTTTGACACAGATCTTGTTTAAACTTTTGGAAGCCCCAATTCCTAGGTTCTATTTTTCTGCCAGAGAATCCCAGGATATGCAAGCCGCCACAGCCCACAGCTGCCTGGCTGACCTGCTTGCTTAAGTGTTTCAGTTTTCATACTGCTGTTCTCTAGCACAGGTGGAGAATGAATAAACTTCAATTTCTAAGACCCAAGACTATATTTACAACAATTAATCTTCAGAGTAACAATTTGTCTTGTTGTTTTAAAATGTGGAGCGGGTTTATAGACAAAGACGAAGTTTCTTTATATCCTTATCTTTATTTCAACAATTTTCTACAATAGCTAGGAGAATACAGCACTAATGACAGATACACACTAAGTACATTAGACAGCTATAAAGTTAGAGCATAAAATGTCATTCTGATATTGTTTTGGCTTTCCTTTTAGCATTAGGTAATACCCAGTGAAAAACTCATGTTTCCAAGGTTTTTGTTGATATGAGGTGAATTATTAACATTCTAGAAGTTTTCCTGTGCGATACTCTGGAATGGGTTTGGTTTAGATCCAGAGAGGCTTGGTGATACCTCTCGCCTTTCAGTGCTTCTGCTTCCTTAACTAACCACTTTGCAGAGAAGAACTGTGTAGATCAAGAAAATTCTTTCTCCAGATCCAAGCTTCCTTGAAAAAGATTTGAAAACTGTAACAACCCATTTACTTTATTTCAAAGGCAGGTCCATTTCACAATAAGTGCTAAACAGTTAAAATAAAACCACAGTATGTCAAACGCCGTGAGCTCATCTGTACAATACTGCTGGACAACTGGGACTCTCCCAACACAAGGAGATCATTTACTTCAGGAACCCACAAAAGAACAGTGATTGTGGATAAATCACAACACATATCCACACTGAAAGGAGGAAAAATAATGTGGAAAAAAAATAATGGCTCACATGACTAAGAGAGGCTAAGATTTTCTTACACATAGTAACAATAAGTTATTTGAAACTACTGACTCTGGAAAACTCATGGAGAGGTATTAACTTTCCAAGCATTAAATTATACAGGAAATTTCAACCTTCAAAAACAAACCTAAATCTTCCCCAACTATTCCAAACAATATCACAATGCCGAGGAAATGTTGGTTGTTTTCAGATATGTTATGAGTCTAATTCTATCCATTAAGTTAAGCTAATGAACATTTTTTTTAGGAGATCAAATTATACAATAAAAAAATGTATAAACTGCATTTGGGAGATGTTTGATATGGTATCCTTTGCTTTTTGACCTATTGAGAAATTGACTATAATTCTTAAGTTAATTGAGGTACTATAATGGATTAGAACTTAATACGCTTTCCTGTTCTTACTCAGCCTTTTACAGTAGGGCACCTTTACATTTTATTAGGAAGTCCATACAATGCTTTTAGAGTTGCATTTTTTGCCTTTATTAGAAAGGGTTAGTGAAAGGCAAGACACCCACGAATACACTGACTTCTGTCCTGCTTCCATGCATGCTAATTTGCTTACTGTTACAGGGAGTTGCACTAACCCAGAAATATTCCTAAAGCTAACATTTCATTGGTTGCTTTATAAATTCTAACCTCTGGTTGGAAAGGGCAGTACGTAGGCAGCAGGAGAGGCAGGAAAGGGAGAAAGGAATAAGAGTTTGGAAGCCACACCCAATCCAAATCCTTACAAAACCTTGAGAAACATGGCAAGATCCCCCTCACTGAGGACAAGTTCTGGGGAACTTAAGGCAGCTCTAAAAGGGAAGGGGCAAGGGTTAAGGCGGCCCTCACAGCACAGCCTGAGAACAAACTACAAAGCACTTACCACAAAATACTTGTGGCCTCAGCATGCATGCCCACAGCACAGCTCCTAACTCCTCCCCTGCAGCATGCTGTGGCACTGCCAAGCTTACACTGACTCGCCAATGGCAGACAACCCCAGGGAGGGAGATACTTAGTGTCCTGGGTTCCTCTGTGCCTCAGACTAAAACTAGAGAGTTCTCTGTAGGGTGTGTAGTTCAGCCAGGGGCTCCCAGGGAAACCTCATAGTTGTGGAGAGTGGCCTGCCTTGCCTCTTCACATCTGAGGTTTTCACTGCTTCCTGCTCTTCTAGTTCAGACAGCCTCCCCTTGAGAGTGCACACCCTGTCAAGGAGTACTGGTTCACCACAGAAGGCAAGCCTATCACAGCTGGTGCCGTAAGCACTGTGCACTGGCCTCCCAAGAAGTAAGCTGGTGCTCAACATTTGTCTTTTCCTACATGAGAGCACCCTTACTAGGCCAGCACACCCTACAGCATCAGGAGAGACAGGACAGTCTCTGCCCTTACTGCTAAAGGGCAGTGCCACCGCCAGCGAGTCACTGACCATACTACTGTCCCAAATTATCACCCACACTGATTGTGGGTGCTGCCCCCTGTGGAGACACTCCCGTGGAGGCTGTGAGGAGGTGAGGTAACAGAGGAAGAGGTGCTGGCACGAAGCACATGCACTATGGGTACTCACTATCAACAGGACCATGCAGCGTCACACACGGACATTTGCCCTTCATCCTAACAGGCTGATGTTACTCAGAGAGCCCTTGACCACACCTCCTGAAGAACTCTCAACTGGCGACTGTGTGTGTGTGTGAGAGAGGGACTCCATGTGGAGTTCTCAGGATGGTGGCAGCGCCTCTTTTCCTACAATTGTCAGAAAACTGATTTCTCACAACAATCAAGACACTGAGACCTGAAGTATTTTCATAGCCTTCTGTATACACTATGAAAGAATATGTGTATTATATACACTTGCTCACCCATAAGGAGTCTTTCTTGAGCTACTGAAATGAATCAGTAACAATGCAAGTCATCTAAACTGGCACAGAGCTACATGTCCTGTCACTTGGTTTTGGATTATAGTTCTGAACATTTGGTTTCCAAAGCAGTGCCAGGTAATATGGAATGTTCAAAGCTCCAAAGGAACTACCAAGTTGTCCTTTGTGCATTCTGATTTGTGTATATCTTTCCCCATTTTGAGTTACTCTAAGGCAGATTCAAGCCTTGGCTAAGAAAAGCTGCAGGAAGGGAAGGGAAACTGCTTCTCTCCTCACTGTGGATGCCAAGGGAGTGAGCTGCATCTGCACAGGGAGAGTGGTGGCTACTGGGCAGGGGCTACTGCCAGGAACTGCTGGCTGTTGTGTCTTTCAAGAGCTCCTTCTTTGTAGTTCAAGCATGTCATAGTGAAATTATGGAAAAGCCAATTAGTGACAATGTTAAGGAGTACAGAAGCGAGGACAGGTCAGGAGTGTACACAGAACACCGAAAGGTGAGTCTCATGCCTGTCAGCCAGGGCCACACAAAGCCATCAGGCTGGTAAGGTTAGGGAAGTGGGGGATGGGACAGGCAGGGGAGAGGCTGGGTGTGTGTTTGAAGGCTTGGAGAGTATGGATGACAGAGTGGAGGTGAGTGCTCCTCACTCAGCCCAAAGGACCCCAGTGAGCACATGCCTGGTGCCTGTCTCCTTAACAAAGCAGTGCATACAATCACCATCAGGGTTCTGAAGCAGCTTGAAGACTTGAAGCTTGGAATCACAGAGACTCTGAACCATTGCACTGAAACAGGAGAACCACAAAATGGGAACAGTTATAGACCAGGAGTCTCAGCTCTTGACAACAGAGAAAAATGAGAGAAAGTGCTAGAAACTGTAGAGCACAAATGTCTGAAGTAGGGACAGTGGATGTGACACCGTGGTCCTGAAGACAAGACTGGGTGTGCACCAGCATCCCACTCAGGACTAAGCTGGGAGCAGGGTGTGGGTGGCCTGCCAGGGTGACTGAGGGAAGACAGCCTACACATGGCTGTTTGCTCAGTAGTTCTTCCACCCGATACCCCTCTCTGCTATCTGACACACTCAGTACTAGTGAGACGGCTTTAAACATTAACTTTCACTGAAACAATACTGAAAACCCAGGAAAACTGAAAGTGTTTTAGGTTCTGCAAATAAATAAATATACTGGAACTGAATAAAGAGTTGAGACTGTAGCCCAGTGATAGAGTACTAAACATACACAAGGCTCTGGGTTCAATACCCAGCACTACAAAAAAACAAAATTCCCTAAACAAAAAAAAGTTTATCATGTAACAAAAATTACTTAAACTAAGTAATTTCAAATAATACAAATAATCAGGGTGTTTTAAAGTACCTAAATGATGTATGTTAAGAAAAGATTGTGGCTACATAAGTTTGTCTTAGTGTATTAATCCTAGAGAACCGACAGGCACTAAACACTGGTCTTTACAACAGGACAGAGTAACTGCTACCCTTTTCTCTAGGAACCAAGCATGAGTGACGTGTAAACAGGGAAGTGGCTGGAACAACCAGCTGTCCAGCCCTCTTATTTTATAAACAAGGACATCCAGGCTCCAGTTAGATAATGAACAACAGCTGCTGTATAGTAACAGTACTTATCACTGACTTGAAACCATTTAGCTCTCATTAATAATATTGCACATACTTAAATGTCACTGTTATAGACCACCTTACAGTTAAACTATACAAATTGATGATTGTAATTAAGAATCAGAGGAATGAAAGCTAAGAATTTGCTCTTGCAAAACCCAAAGGATTTATTATATAAGATTTCCAGAAAAAAAGGAGAATATACTTAATTAGAATTTCATAATGAAAACGTCTGAATATGAGTCTTACTGAACCAAATCCTTTATAAAATTTAATAATCTTATATTTCTTACATAAATCTTCTTAATGTATTTATAATATGATGTTTTTAAAGTATCCAGTGGTATCTGAGAACATTTATATAGGTTGTAACACCTAAGCCCTCTGAATTATAGTGATTTACTTATATGCCTATTTTGAATAACTTATAGGATAAACAGTTTCAAGATCTTAATCATAAATATTCTGATAGTCCTTTCTAGATAGTGACTGAAACTAACACTTAATAAATTAAAAAGAAAACTTGTCAAGGTGAATATATTCATGGCAAGAATCAGATTTGGGAATTAAAAATAAGTAGCTTTACACAACACTATACCATGATGTGATATCCACACAGGTGACCATCAATGTAATACATCCTGGTCAGCAATGACATCAACAGCCACTCTGTCTAACTCTACTTCCCCAGTGTCTGCTACTCGTGCTGAGAACCTGTGGATAATTGCATGTAATCTGGTTAGAACTGATCTGGTTGAGTTGTAAACAGAGCTGATGAAAGAGAAGCTTATTGTGTAGTGCCTAAGAAGACTATCACTTACGCCAGGAGACAGCACACAGCAGCCATTTAAGATGCTCAGTAAGCTACAGTACAAACGGGCATCTACGCTGCCTAGTAAACAGCGTCTTTCACATCGATATGCTGTAGTGACAGATAAGGAAGTTACTTGGCCAGTTACTTTAATGTTGCCAGTTTATTTTTTTGATCCAGTTTGACAATATCAACATGATTGGCTCCTAAGCTGCTATGATATGTATTCAGTGATTTTCTTCAGTTCTTTGTGCCTTGTCCACAACAGTTCATACATATGGGATTGTATTTTGTATGCCACTTAAATGCAGCACTAAAGATTTAAACTAAATGCTGTCAGCTGAAGACACGCCCCTTTATCCTTCCTCTCACTCCTCCCTGCCACCATTCAGCTGTATGTGAACTCAGGGTTTCCAACAGATAAAGAATGAATGTTGCTTTAAAGGTATCAGTACAAGGAGTGTCTTCCCAATCGAAAGGATTCTGGGGGGATTTCCAGTTAACATCTTCTTTTAGAGGTAATCAGTACTTTTTCTTTAAAAATGTATTTTCAGTAGCTCACTGGAAACAACTGTTCGTATTCTGAGGAGAAACACGTTCTCTGCGTTTGCTTGGACAGCACTTCAGACCCGTGCAATGAAGCCCAGGCCCAGGCTGGCTGGGATCTGGATGGTTTCTAGGGCCAGGGAGGACGGGTTAAAGGGAAAAGTGACAGGAAAGATGTGCTTTGCATCCATGAGCAGCTGCGGAGAGTCTTTCCTGTCTCGTAACCGCATCTGAGAAGGTTAAGAAAAAAGACAAACAGGGTATCAATCCTTCCAATTTGTAAGATACTGTTCTACCAAAATTTCTATTAAAAATTTAATGAAAATGTTAATTTTTTGATTAAAACTATTATGGAATATAAATTTATATAAAAAAGTCAATGCACGGCCAAATAAGTAAAATGGGAAAGCAAAAGATAAAGACACATTATCCTTCCAAAAACATTGTGAATATTCCGTTCAAATGACCATGTGGTAAATCAATAAGAAAGAAAAAAGCATCTTACCTGTATAGTGCGGATAAACGACACAGAGACCCTTTCTTCAAACTCATTAACGGGTGTGTACAGATTCAACACTTTGACGATCTGGAGAGACAAAGGGTAAAGACTATTTCACAAACAGGCTGGCGCGTCAGGATCTGGTGAGTGGGAAGGACCTGCTGTACCCTTTTCAGTTTTACTTGGGGTGGGCGGGGAGAGAGGGAAGGAGGAACTGAAGGGCACACTTGCCTTTGTGTTTGAAGTTTTACAAGAAGAATGTAGTCACGTAACATTTTAAGAAGAAAAAAAAATCAGAAAACCATTCAAGCCGTGTAGACCGTAACACGGAGACAAGCGCCTGAGTTTATCCTCTCCTAAGGCAGCAATGGCTGCCCGTGTTCTGGCCACCACTGAGCTACCTTCTACATGTTCTGGCTTTGGATATTTTTATACAAGTGGAATGAATTCTAGTAATGTTCTTCTGCAACTTGCTGTCTTCATATTAAAGCACATAAGGCCATATTAAAATTATAGAATTAAATATTATTTTTAAATGATCTTAAAAACTCATGTTTAGAAAACAAAGTCATTATAAATGAATAACCAAAAAGTTAAGGAGTAAATTAAAAATGGTCTTAAAAATAAAAAAAGAAAATGGCTATTTCTCTTTTCCTCTTATGGTATTGGAGGGCTTTAGATAGATGTCTATGTACTTCAGGCTGGCCTGGAATTATCTATGTAGCCCCAGTTAGCCTCAAGAACATCACTGTTTATGTAAGTTTTGAGATGTAGTTTCCTCTGCAGCCTAGGCTGGTCTCCCATTTGCTGTCCTCTTACACCAGCTTCCATGTGCTGGAATTACAGCCTGTACCACCACGTACTCACTTTCAAGTTATTGTGTAAAGCTGTGCTAACACACTAGTTACCACAGTCACATGTGGTTATTTACACTTAAATTAGTTAACAGAAAGTTAAGTACAGGGCAATGCCAACCTGTAGCAAAGAGTATGGTAAGCACCAGAGAGACATGGAATGAAAGTCTGTGAGGGACACACTTGACTCAGGAATCAGCCACTCAGAGACAAGGGTTAAAGCTGAACGAAGGACTGCTCACCAAGACTTGCCAATATATCAAGTAAATAACCAAATTAAAGGTCGACTTAATTCTTTGGGGCATGTAGTAATGTTGAAATATTAAGTGCTAGAGCACATTCTCTAAAAGCTGGGGACAGGAAACATCTGGAGATCAGGTTTCCCCACTGTGCCATTACTTTCCGTACTTGGCAGAAATGGGGAGACCACAAGACCATTACCAGTACTGAAATTTTCTGCTCAAAAGTAAGTTTATAACAACAGTTTCTGTAAATTTCGGCACTAAGAAGCTATGACTGATTCCAACAGTTTTCCCTGAGTGAAGTGAATCACACTAGCCAGAGATGAAGAGCTAAGCATCAGGGAGATAAAATAACCAGGCAAAGAGAACAGCAGGCGCTTCTGAGGCCTTCCTTGGGCTGCTGCTGTCTCTCTCCCCTAATACCATTCCTTCCTGTCCCTTCCTTAAGTTCAAGGCTGCTGAGTGGCACCTCTCAGAAAAGGCTGTCAGTGCTTCTTGTAAAGCATTAAGAACAGAACATTTTTTTGATGTTAGCTTCAAGTATTTCTTTTTCCTTATTGAGCTGTAACTCATGAAGGTGGAGATTTCTTATTGTTAATTAAAGTAATTACCTCCACAAGTATGATACTGTGTGATGGGAATTAATCATATCTAGGACAGAGAGTAAGAATTATTTTGTGTATGTAGGCAGCTCCAGAGCATGCATGTGAAGGTCAAAGGACAACCCTTGGGAGCTGGTTCTCTTCTTCCACCCTGTGGATCTCAGGGATCAAGTTCAGGTCATCAGGCTGCCAGTAAGTACCTTTACTGCTGGAGCCATGTTACTGGCCCCAAATAGAAAAATCTAAAGAACCATTAACTACTAAATAACATAGAAATAACTTCATGGAATTGAAGTGCCACAGAATATATCCCTCATGAGCAGGGACTTTGTTTTTATTCCAGGTTGTATTGCAGGGCCCAGAACATCATAGAGTACTATGCCCTTACTCTTTGTTGAATATTCTACATATGACTATAAGCAGCACTCGAATTAACTGATAATAAAATCCCCTCTCTTCCAGATTTACATAGACACGTATCTTCTCTGCCAAGGAAGGAGGTCAGTGAGGAGAGAGGAGTCATGGCAGGCCTGCCTTCTCCGTGCTCCTCCGGGAAGGCTACTGTGGTGTGCTGCCCATGGAGGGCTGCAGTACCTGGGCGGTGGTCAGGGCATTACACATGGAGCAGATGGCTTCTGCGTCATCGTCAGTTTTCTTTTTCACTTGCAAAAGCTGAGCAGCCTGGATAAGAGGCTCCAGAGTCTCTTTGGCCCCACTGTTCATTAGATTCTTGTCACGTAGCCATTCTTCCAATTGACTGACATTGTACCTATGCCAAAAATAAAAAGAGAAAATATAAGAGAAAATAAGAAAGAAAATGCAAATTTGCTGAATGCTGTCATAAATGTCTTAATTTTGTGTATGTAGCCTTGTCAGTTAATGTGACAGGTAGTATTTTTATTCAATTTTCTAAAATCTAATCAGCTGTGCTTTAACATTTATCATTATAAAGTCATGAGGCTTATAATCATAATTATGTAAGACTGAATGACAAGAGACTGCAACTCTTTATTGGAAGATGGAAACAAAGTCCCCAGAGGAAAAGTTACTAGACTTGCTAATAAACAAAATGGAATATATCATACGATTGTCCTTATTAAATAAATAGCTACCTAGAATGTACTTCTGGCTTCTGAAATTAGGTTCCCTTTGCAGGATAAACCTCTTGATTCTCCATGCACCCTGTATTCCTTAAGAAGACTCTAAAATGGGTGACTGAAGAGCTAGATGCCCCAACATATGCCCTGCACTCAAACTTCCCTAGGGAAGGGCCCTGACAATGGGGACTGTGGCCTGAGAAAGCCTAGAGATAGAAGAGAAGGGCAAGGGACAAAGACTCCACAGATGCTAGGGTTTGAAGAGGTGCCCAGCTATCTGACAGATTTCAGGTACAGTTAAGGCAGATGGACACCCAGTCAGACGGAGGCATGAAGCTATGAAGACAAGTGGCTGCAGTTGGGTGTAGTAGCACACACTTGGGAGGTAGAGGCAGGAAGATCTGGCATTCAAAGCTTTCTTTGGCTACACTGAGTATGAGATCAGCCTGGCTACATGAGACCCTGTCTTACAAAAAGGTCAGACAACTTCACAGAAAGTTAGAATCTCTGAACGGAGGTCACACCTTAAGTGTAACATGGGTAAGGATGGTGACTACAGACCACTACAGTTTGCTAATAGTAACTACAGATTTTATAGACACCCCTCTTTTCTTTTTTCTTTCTTTTTTTTTAAGTTTTTTGAGTCAGGGCTTTTTTGTGTAGCTCTCCTGGAACTCACTCTGTAGATCAGGCTGGCTTCAAACTCAGAAATCCACCTGCCTCTGCCTCCTGAGCGCTGGGATTAAAGGTGTGTACCACTATCACCCGATGAAAATCCCTTTGTTTTCCCCCTGTGAGCATACTGGATGCTTCAGAATAACCATTTGCTCCCCAAATTTAGTTGCTGTTGGGCATGTCTGGTGCATGCCTATATTCCTAGCTCAAGCAGAAAGACTGTGGGTCCAAGACCAGTTTCTCTAAAACAGACAAGAAACTGAAATAAGTGAAAAATGGAGTTTAGTTTGTCTTCAAATTCAAGTGTTAGTAAATGATCTCTTTGGACCTATTATTTTTCTTTAACTTAAACATTTAAAAAGGAAAAAAAAGTGTTTGGTTAGGTATGTGTATATGTACCATGCATGTGCAGTGTGCACAGAGGCCAGAAAAGGGAGTTGCAATCCCTCGAATTGGAATTACAGAGAGCTGTGAACCCCCTGTAGGTACTGAGCCTAACCTGGGTCCTGTTCGGGAACAGTAAGTGCTCTCAACCACTGAGACACTTCTCCAGACCCTTGGGGTTTATTCTTATTTATATTCCTAATATGGAAAGATATTTCATGATGACAAAATATTATAAAGTTTCATTTTTTTCTAATATTTTCTTATTATGCAATCAAAACAAATAAGAAAGGAGAGAAAAATATATACCATAGTATATCTTGCACATCTCTACAATTGTACAAACGGGAGCTTAACAGAGGAGCAGGTTTCCTCCTGAGCAATGGGAACTGACTCTACACCAGTACTTTGCTTGCTGTTGGCCAGTGGCACGGCCTGGAAACAAGTGCACACCCATTGACAGACAAGCAGGCCTGTGGCAGGAGGCTGTCATGCTCGTTGGTGTCTGCTCACCTGATCTGCATCCCTTTGCTCCAGGAGCACATGTCCTTGCGCAGGAGAAGGTTGTTTAGGGTGATGGCACCCACAATGTAGAACATCTGCTTGACCACCTGCTTGATTAGCTCCGGGTCCATGCCATGCTGACACATGACTGAATGGAAGGAGTTGAGCTGCCGCAGGATGGAGTCCAGTGTGTAGGTGCCCTCATCTGCAATACTGGAGGTTCGCTTTCTGAGACCCGTGGGCTTCACCCCAGATACGCCCTGAATTGTTTCATGCTCTAGCATGCCTGAGACTGTAGAAATATTTCAAGTGTTAAGATGATTCAGAGGTAGAGGTAAGAACACACCTCTTTCTCTCTCTCTCTCTCTCTCTCTCTCTCTCACACACACACACACACACACACACACACACACATACACACACACACACACAGAGAATATGCATACACTTTAGAAAATGACCTGAGGATGAAAATAGTGGGAGAAGGAACTGTCCCAAGAATAAGCCTTTGGATTTTAAACTTTAATGAAATATTCGGTTTTTTAAATGCAAAAATCTCCCACAGTATTAAGTAATCAACTGCTGCATTTTCTAAAGTAAGCAGCAGCTTTGGGATTGCCCTTGCATGTGGTATCTGGAAGTTTTTGAGAGTGGTCAAGTAAGTGTTCTTTGCATTTGATCTCAGATATTAAAGAAAAAGCCACAAATTCAAATAACAACAACAACAACAACAACAAAACAGTAATAAGACAGTAAGAAAGGCAAGGCTTTGGGAAGCAGTCTTGGAGAAGGCCTGTCAGAGTTGATGGTGTGGGGCTGGAGAGCTGAGCTCCTCCCTGTCCTGAGGTCCCCACACGGCAGTGAGACACTGGGATAGCCTCAGCTTCTCCCCTCCCTGTCCTGAGGTCCCCACACTGCAGTGAGACATTGGGATAGCCTCAGCTTCTCCAGACAGTCTCTGTTCTTGCACTGCTGTCTCACCTCTCTCTCAGTGTCTGGCTAGTGCCTCCTTAGAAAGCTTCTGACATGTCTACTCGGAGATGCCCATTCCCTGCCTGGGAGGCCCTTGAAATCAATGATGACACCCAGATGGTTTTTTCTCTTTCCTTGTGCTAAGCTTAGTTCCCCACAAGCCCTATACTAATTAAATGCCTGGGAGATGGAGACAGATGGGACAGCGTAGAGGCAAACTACTGTCCAGCCAGTGCATATAGGCAAAGACAGGAAGGATTGGTGGAGGCTGGTTGTCGCCTCTGTGTTACTTTCTGCATTTTGGCCAATCTACAGTGTTTTAAATTTACAACTTCTAAAGCACAAGGGAAGAGATAACTGCCATCTCATATGACCTCCTCAAACTTTTATGTCCCTAGCTGTTTAAACTATGGGCCTCTGAAAGAAAATGAAATGCGTGAGCTCACTAAGGGAGGTAAGAATGTAGAAATGTGGAGATCACATAGTCAAGGGAAGAAAATAACGAAAGTCTGAAGTAGTGAAGAGCCTCTAATTTTCCTGGAGATAACAGTGTTTGGTAATTTGAAAAAAAACAAAACAAACAAACCACAAATTCACTACATTAAAAACCTGCAAATTCATGCATTCCAAGGGAATCAGATAGGACAGCATATAAATGACCATCCAGAATGAGTGTAAAGAGAGGTGCATGGAATCACACTCCGTTTACATAGATAACCAGAAGCACGTGTGCCGGTCAGCCAACAGGAATACTACTTTACACCAACTTGCCTTAGACAACATGGAGTGTCCGGTACACACCTATGATAGTGGTTCTTGTTGCTACAGTGCCTTCCCAGCCATTTTACTGTAGACTATTAGGCAAAGTCCACACCCATCCCAGCCTCCTTGGTTTTCAGTGGTCTCCTAGGAGGCCCTGTGCAATAGTGTCACAGCAGAAGGAAGTCTTTTTGACAAGTGGACAAAGGGGCAAAGTCTATTGCTGGAAAGAAGACAGAGCTCAGCTCAGTCTTCAGAGAGATTCTAGTGCTTCAATCATGTGGAGACTGGTGTCTGTCATAGTTACCACTTTATGTTCTCCACATGAACACAGGCCTGTCACATGTACCCCTGGTCTCATTTGTCAGCAGGTACCGTGGTGCTCAGCGACACTGGTCTTACCTATCATTGGCTGAAGAATGTTCTCTAGCACCCTCACAAGCTGCTGATAGATCTGAATGGCCAAGTCACTCAGTACTTGCCGATATTCAGCAAGGTCAAAATTGGTGAGGCAGTGTTCATTCTGGCGAGACGTGTTGTGTTTCATGAAGCCCTAGAATCAACACAATGTTAGTGGTGCACAGGAAGCCAGTGTCTCTGTCCACCTCACTGTCTTCAAGGGCCTCTGTCTGCCTCACTCTGCATCCTGCTCAGCTCTACCCAGCGCCAGGGTCATCATTCTCAGGGCTGTTGCCTGTGTTTTCACTCCTGCATTGCCCTCTTCTGTTCAGCTTTGAGTAACAGCGAACCTTGGCAATCTGCACTTAAAGCTTTCTAATAGCAAGATGGGGAAATTTAACTTAAGAAAAGAACATGTTTCACTGATAAAACAGCAGGTCTACTGCCAATCACTAAATAAATAATTGAAAACACTCTTTAGCTCTTGGCTCTTTAAAGACAGTCCTATGCATATACATTACACCCAGAGGAACATGCATAAACTTCTTGATTAGACTAGTTTCTTTATGAACTAGAAAATAAATGAACTTCATCATTTTATTCTAACTCATGGTGTCTACATGATGATTTCAGTCAGATCTTAGAAAAGTCATTCAATAGCATTGGTTTAAAAGGAAAGCTCCTCAGAAAGGCAGCATATCTTCCAGTCACTTTCCCCTAAGCACACTGCTCACTGGCCCCACCTAACGACAGAGCAGCTTAGTGGATAACACAGTCTAATTGAGGGGCCAGTAGGATCTCCTTCATGGTCATTCTCAGGACTCTGCTCCCTCAGGCCCACCTTCTAGGTGTCCTGCTCATCTTTGTACATCCTGTCATGAGAGTTCTTTGCTCTGCCTGCCAGAGTACTACTGACCAGCTTCTCTGCCTGCCTTCCTAAGGATGGGGAGACTGGATGGGGTGGGGTCAGGCAACAGGTCTCCAAGCTGTGCAGATGCAGAGTCACAGTTCTGTTCCTCATGTCCAGAGGTTACAGACTAATGGATGAATCTCCCTGAGCCTCATCTGTAAAACAGGTTTACTGCCGACTGCATGAGATGTTGTAACAATCACGTCAAACATATTCTGTATACCCAGTACTGTTAGACACATAGTAAGCAGCTTTCAGTTATAATCAATAGTTTAGTTTTACACTTGGTTAAACTCTATCAAACAACAAATGAACACTTCACTACAAACAAAGATACATATATGATCTTTTTTGTTTTCAAAAAAGGATTTCTCTGTGTAGCTTTGGCTGTCCTTGAACTCAGAGACCCAACTGTCTCTACCTCCATCCCCAGATGCATATAGAATTTTTTGTTGGTTGCCTTTAAGGTACTGTAGTTGGCCTAAACTATATTCTATATAGTTCTATATCCCAATCTTAAACTTTATATAAACTACCACAACATGTTAAGAAAAATTTGTTTCCTGGTAATCATTCCCTGACTGGTGCTTGATTTGTTTTGTCATCTTTCTTTAAATGCGAAGAAGGAAGAGGCCACGTCATTGCCCAGTTTACCAGAAGACAGCAAACATCATTGAAGCAGTGCATTTCCTGTCTGGAGTTTGGAAATTAACATGATTCAAACATTTAAAAACTTTCCTTTAAAGGTCAAAGAAAGTACAACATGCTGTTTTTACCACTAAGGTTTTCTCACCTCTTCTCCACTATATTGCTTCAAACAGTGCAAAAATCGACACGTGTTAGAGAGCCAGAAAGAGACAGTTTCAAAATCATCACCTCTTTTCTGAAAGAGAAAATAAGTCTAAATTTGTCTTATCCTTAGGGAAAAAGCTAGGCAGACACAGAAGATCCACTTTTACAAAACATCATAAACTATGACACAAATAAACCAGATTTTAGTTCTATGCCATTGTTTACCTCAGTCCACTGATGTTTGTTACTGTCCTTGCCTTCAGAAAAGTATTCCCACTTAGCTATAGCTGTCTTTTGTGCAGAAAAAGGTTCAATCACAGCTGACCCAGACTGACTCGCTTGCTTGGGATTAATGAAGGGAACCAGTAAGAGCTAAAGGCACAGAGGATAGAATAATTTCTGTACTGAAGACCATGAAAAAGAGACTGACAGTCTCAAATGCAGCTTGGATTAAAACTCCTGTCACAACAAAATTTCTGAGCAGTGAACCAGAGATGGAAGAGTCCCAAACTGAGTAGACAGCGAAAATTGGTTGGCTCTTGACCATAGTGGGATGAGTGCGGGCTCAAAGGATGCTGGATCTGAGAGGGCTTCTGAGTGGTCAAATAGTAGGCACGGCGGAGGTGGCTATGAGTTTGTGAAATAACCTCTGATAATAGCTGAGACATGGAAAGTCATGGAATCATTAACGTTTGTCTATAGTTTGCACAGGAGTTACCTGGGATAGGTGCCTAGCACTAAATAACCATGATTTTTATCTCAGGAAGTTTCTTTTTTTAAAAAATGATATGAGGGGCTATCATCTTTAAAAATGATATATGGGTTAAGTGTTTACTGCACAAGCATGAGGATCTGAGACTGGTCCCCAGCATACATGTAAAAGACTGGGTGTAGTGATTTGTAACATCCCAGGACCTGGGAGGCAGAGATGGGAGAGTTCCTGAGGCTTCCTGACCAGTCAGCCTAGCCTAATCAGCGATTCCCAGGCCCCAGTGAGAAAGCCTGTTTCAAAAATCAAGGCAAGTAGTAATCCTTTGGAACGACATTTGAGATTGTTTTCTGGCCTCTACACAGAACTGCGCTCAAGTGCATGAACTTATGTGCACACACACACACACACACACACACACACACACACACACACACATGCACACATACATACTTGTATACATACATGTATGCATATATACACATAAAGAAATAAATTTAATATCTGTCTATCCTCTACATACATACATATATATATATATATATATATACACAGAGATATATTTAGTATCTATGTATGCTCTCTATCTTTACCTATCTACCTATCCATCCATCCATCCATTCATCTATATGTTTATTTATCTACATACCTATCTATCTCTATCTCTGGTCTAATGTGGCCTAAAATGGCCTCAGACTCACTGTATAGCTGATGTCAACCTTCAATTCCCAATCCTCCTCCCTCTGCCTCTCAAGTGTGCCTCTATACCTGGTTTAAAACAATATTCTTTCTTATTGGTGAATCAGAGCGCAGCCTGGATTTATAGAACATCTGTCTTTGATCCTGGTTATCACTTTATATCGTGCAAATGTACTCAGAAGAGAATATGCTACGAGGAATGGTTAATTTCTTATAGGATCTTTTTTTATAATAAAATTTATATCTTTATGCATAAAACACATTAAAACCCATAAATTTTAGAGAACATTTTGCTGAAATGACATTAAGAAAGGAATCCTAGAAGATATTAAGTCCAATTTAGAATTTTTTAGCCTAGATAGGAGAACTGAGTTCAGGTCTCTACTTTGAAAAAAAAAAACTAACTTTAGGGATATTGCCAGAATTAAATAAAATTTTATGATATTCCCACACATAGACAATCACCCTACGGCTTGCATACAGGTTTGACTAAGATCTTTAACTCTTCCACAGATGTGGATTATATCTATTTCAAGTGATGACTCTGGCTGAGCTGGCAGAGAACATCTTTATATATTGGAAGGTAGCATCCGTCAAAGGCTGTTCTATAGGACAGAGTCACTGACAAACTTTGGTGATGTCTAGACCAGTCCAGTGGCAGAGAACCTCAGAAGAGCTTAACAGAAAGCTTATAATTATATCTACACATTACCAGTGTCCTTAGCATCACCAGAAACCAAAATAAACATAAAACCCAACTGGACAAGAGCAGATAAAGGTACTTACAGAGAGGACTTCATAAACAACTGTGTTACCACTGCTTCTTTTCATACAGACAGGATGAGCCTCTCTGCCATCACAGTAAGATAAGACACTCTTGTTACTCCTAAATACACTTCCTAAAGACTTCCAAGTGTTTAAAACTGAGTAGCGCCTCTCTACCAGTTAACTAGATCAAGTTTCTCAAAGTAACCTTTTTATAATGAATAAACTGTATTAGTTCAAAGTAAGATTTGAATCACAGAGAAAATTAAACAAGATCAATTATTTTCAGTTTTCTATTTATTAGATAAAACAATCTGTGAGCTAAGAACTGTATGGACTCTCAATACGCCCTAGGAGAGTTACACCACTTTTAGGACTAAACTAGGGGTGCAGGACAAGCACCCCAATTCAACATGTGGATATGAGGCAATGCGCATGAACTTAAAGCGGAATGCAAAGGGTGTTATGTTGTGGTAAACATTCTTTAAAAATCACTATCTAATTGCTGTGATGATTAGTCAAAGAGATAAATGTATCTTGCACTTAAGTTGAGAGAGGGGAAAATGTTTAAAATTTGTAAGAGTTAACTTAAATAGTAAACATACTGTCTAGTATCAGTATGTCCAAAATTAAGAGATATACTTAGAAAGCACTCATGAATTTTAAAAGAGGAGTCTTCAGAAACCCCACACTTTGGTAATCATTGTGGGACAGAATGACAGAGGACAAGTTTGCAACAGACATTGGGAACAGCACTTGTCTGAGGTCACAGAGGCTTGGGGCAGGAAGGAGAGCTGCTGTGTACTGGTGCAGTATCAGGAGGGAGGGAGACACAGCCCACCGATGGACTGCAGTGGTGGCTGCACAGCAAAGTCAGTATAGATCAACAGGTATAAGGAGTAAGATGTCAAAGTCCATGCTCTGCATATTTTGTAACATTTTTTCCTCTTTTGAAGATAGTTTTTTCTCTACTCACACGATATATTCTGAGTATGGTTTCTTCTCCCTGCACTCTTCCTAGTTCCTCCCGACCTCCCCTCTCACCCAGATCACATCCCTTTCTGTCTCTCATTAGAAAACAAGGCTTCTAAGAGATTATAATAAAATACGAGATTAAAAAAAAATAAGCATTGGAATTAGACAAAACAAAGTAACAGAAGAAAAAAGGAGCCAAGAGAAGGCACGAGAAAAAAGGCTTGTTCAGTTAAACACTCAGGAATCCCATAAAATCATTAAACTGTAAGCCATTATATATATATACACACTAAGCACCTGATGCAGATCCGTGCAGGCTGTGTGTATGCTACCTCAGTCTCTGTGAGTTCATGTGAGTTTTGGTCATGTTGATTTAGAGGGCCTTTCTTTCTTGGTTTTCTCCTTCCCCACTGGCTCTTATATTCTTTCTGAATCCTCTTCTGCAGGGTTCCCTGAGCCCTGACAGAGGGGATTTTACAATAAAAAAATTTAAAGGCCCATTTAGAAGCAAGACAGTTACTGGATCTTCATCCTAGATGCTCTTATTATTCTGCTGAATCATCAGAAGACAAGGTGCCAGGAGCACATCTTAATTTCTCACAGAAACACTGAGCTAAAAGCTAGTTGTGGGGTTGGAGAGATCACTCAGCAGATAAGAGCACTGACTGGTCTTCCAGAGGTCCTGAGTTCAATTCCCAGCAACCACATGGTGGCTCACAACCATTGTAATGGGATCTGACGCCCTTTTCTAGTGTGTCTGAAGACAGCAACAGTGTACTCATATATGTAAAACAAACAAACAACAAATCTTTTTTTTTTTAAAAAAAGTTAGATGTGTTTCTCTAGTGCAGTGTTTCTCAACCTTCCTAATGCTGCAGCTTTTTAATACAATTCCTCATTGTACTAACTCCCAACCATAAAATTATTTTTGTTGCTACTTCATAATTGTAATTTTGTTACTACTATGAATCTATGAATTACCATTTAATGTCTGATATTCACGATATGTGATATGCAACCCTCATAGGGTCAGAACCCACAGGCTGAGAACCAGTGCTCTTCTAGAGTCACCAGGAGGATTATGTAAGGTAAGTGGCTGAGTCACCAGGAGGATTATGTAAGGTGAGTGAGTTAAGATGCTTCTCCTCCATCCTTCCCAAGCCTTTGCATACATATTATGCTTATGTCTGATAATCATTTCCACATTTTCACATAGAAGCAAGAGCTTTAGGTAACAAGATAATTCATGGGATGAACTGGAGAATAAAGGGAACAAAAATTGAAAGAAAAAGTTGAATGCTGTATTAGTCATCTTTTTATAAGAATAAGCTACACACTATTGAACTTGACATTTATTTCAAGATCAGCATCATATTCTACATATATGGACCACACATGAATATATATGTACTGAATTGGTTTCCACAAAATACTTAAAACTCATCCATCCATCCATCCGTCCATCCATCCATCTAACTATCTACCTACCTATCTATCTGTTGAGCCAGAGTCTCACTGTGCAGACCTGGCTGGCCTGGAATTTGCTCTGTAAGCCAGGCTAGCAATTCATAGAGATCTTCAAGATATGTGCCACCATGCCTGTCTTCAGCTGGACATTTTAAATTTCATCCCAATAAAACCTAAAGCAAATTATTTCTGTCTCTGAAGAATTACTTTGCTATATAATTAAATGCAATAATATCAAATTCATTTTGATTACTGTTTAATCTGAACCTGTTCTGAAAGAAGGCATTATGACAGTGTTATGCTTATGACAGGTCCCCAGCAGTGGTGGCCTTTGAGAGGTTGTGGGATCCTTGGGAGAGGCTTAGCTGGAGGAAAGGGAGCAGACCTTGAACACTACAGTCCAGCCCCACTTCTCAATTAGTCTTTGCTTACTGCTCCTCTGCGATGGGCTTACACCTCTTGAAGCTCTGAGCCCTCAAAATTACCCTTCCTCCCTTAAGAGCTTCTGTCAGTGTTTGGTCACAGTGACGGGAAAGCAGCTAACACAGAAGGGTCTAGAGACTGTTTCCTACAATAGGAGCTTGTAGGTAGCACTGAAAGGCTGAAAGAGTTTATAATAGCAACTGTGCCAAGTCTAAGGAAGAAATAGTAGAACAAGAACAGTAGAAAAAGAAGAACAGACTGTCATTATCAACCGTGAGAACTGCAGAATGTGGAACTGACCTTCAAGACTTTTTTGATGCTGTTAATTGTTGATGTCAGCAATGATCTTACTTTCTGATCATCGTTCAGGTAGTCGGCATGTCGCACACACATAAACAAGATATATGCTGGTAACCCTGGAATCAGATTGACAGCCACACCACGTGGCTTTAGTTCTGAATAAAGAAAGAAGGAAAAACAAAATTATGTAACCCTGAAGTCTTTGTGAGGCATGTTTTGTGAGATGAAAGCATAGTTGTGTAAGAGCTCCATCATTCAGAGCAAGTTATGAAAAATGGCATTTTAACAGCTCATTAGGGAAATTATTGACTATGGGCGTGTATCTATATAAAACTTCTATATCCTGCCGACTTTTCCCTTGAAGTCCAGTCTTGTTTATGAACTGTCTTCCTGATGGCTCTGCTCAGGCTTGTCAAATGAAGCCTCTCCCAAGTCAAGGTCTCCATTCCCCAGGCATCTATTCTACTAATGGACCCCTCCACCTTCAGTTCAGTTTCTCTCTCTCTCTCTTTTTTTTTTTTTTTGGTTTTTTCGAGACAGGGTTTCTCTGTCATCTTCAGTTTCTCAAGCCATAAACCACATTATTTTAAAATTCCTTACTTTTCTTATACCATGTACCCAACTTATCATCCTGCTAGTGCTCCATGCAAAATACAGCCAGAATCTAGCTGCTTCTACTTCTACTCCCCAGTTTAGGACATTATCACTTATTGGGTTGCTAGAATAGCTTCCTACCTGGTCCACCACCTCCAGGTCCCAGAAAATACTATTATAGCTTCTTGCAATAATAGAAAATATAATAGAAAGTGCATATTAGATCATGACAATTTTGTTCTGAGAATTCTCCAAAAAGCTTCTTCACTCATTCATAAGATTGCAAACCTGAATTGTGCTCCACACCATCTAGGCTGCTCTTCCTCAGGCTCAGTTCACTCTGCCCCAAACAACTCTCCTTAATTGATTGCTGAACATGCCGTGGCTCCTGCCCAGGGCCTTACACCTTTTCTGCCTCTGATGTTCTTCAGACATAGCTTGTTCCTATTCCCTTAGGCCACTGTGTGCAGTACATCCCATCAAGGAGTGTTTCCAGACAACTTTATATAAACTGTACATTCATCTTTACTCTCTTTATCCTTTTTATCCTTTAAACCACCAGCTGGTGATGATCATGTTGAAACTGAAGCACTCTGAAGCTATTTATAGTACTAAGCTGAATGCCATGAAGCTGAGGAATGTTAGATTAGATGTAATTATCAATCCCATTGCTGTCACTGTGGTAGCTGGGAGCTCACTACTACTTAGGAGCCCATGAACTCAGTCCTTACTTTACTCCCTGAACATTCTTCTTAGAGGCTCACAGTCAAGGTCTTATGCCCCCCTGAAATGCCTCTTCTACTCCCTTTTCAATTATCCCATCCTTTCTATACTTTGCTAGATTTTTTCCTTGATATTTTTTCATCCATATTATTGAAGTGTTTTCCTAAACAATTGGCCATAAATATTTCTAGGGAATGAAAAGAGAAATTAAAAAATATAAATGGCTTACAACAGTGGCATTCAACTGTGGTTATCATTGGGAATCCTCAAGACATTTCCAGAATAGCACTAGACTTGGCCCAAGCTCTTTTCCCTGGAAACTTCAACTTATTTCATTTGGGGTAGGGGACTATCAACACTTTTTAAGAGGTTCCTGAGTGGGCTGAGGATGTGGTTCAGTATCTGTCTACTATTGATAGGCCCTTGGTTTGCTCCCTGAGCCCCCTCCCCCAGGCCCCAAAACACAACTCACACACATTGGTCTTCGTGGAAGTACACATAGGCCTTAGCACGGGGGAGGTAGAGAATGGAGGACTGTGAATTCTACGTTAGCTTTGGTTACATATCATGTTCTAAACTGGCATGGGCTATATATGAGATCTTGTCTCAAAACCAAACCAAACCAAAAATTTTCTGCGTGATCTTAACATGAAACCAGAGCTGATCAGATTGGCTTCAAGGGAGCCTTATGGATGGATCCTAGACACATGTTGTCCCACATTGATGACGAATGCTCAGTAAGGACTCTACTACAGCACTATAATGCAGTATGAAATGACAACTCAGAGACTTCAGAGCTGGCCTGCCAGTGGCTCCTGTCTGTGGCCTTCAAAGCTGAGAACACTGAAGCTGGATGATACCTCCCAGGAGCTTATGACAAGCCTAGACAACATGGTAGGATTATGGTCTCAAAAGAAGTGTCAGAACTTAATTTTTTTTAAACATTTATTGTTTTGTGTGACACAGTGTGTTTGTGGAAGCCAAGGGACAACCTGCAGGACTTTGTTTTCTCCTTTCATAATAGGGTCCCCTGGAACTAAACTCAGGTCGTCAGGCTTAGCAACAAGCACCATTACACACTTAGCCATCTTGTCAGTCAAGAAAATAACTTAAAAAGAATATTAACTGAGACTTCAAACCTTCGTGGCGAGCCTTTCTAGCACTGCCCTGGCTGAAGGGTCTACCCGTACAGACGGCACTTGCGGCGAGCCTTTCTAGCACTGCCCTGGCTGAAGGGGTCTACCGTACAGACGGCACTTGCCTAGAATCAGGTTCTTAATGAGCTTCTGCTCGTCCTCCCTTTTGTACTCCAGCATTCCTTGGAAATCCTTTTCTTTCCGGGGAATGTTGACTGGCCGGATAGGCTCATCGATGATCTGTCCTGGAGATATGTTCTCCATCTGCCCCACTTCAGGAGAGACAAAAAAAAGGAGAGAAATGTTCGTCAGTAGAAAAGCTGGGAGGGCTCCATGCTCTTGTGAAGTAAGTGGCTCTGGAAGAACTGAAGCTCCTCATCTCTGCCATTTAGCTGCCCAACCCCATTTAAGATGTTTTTCTCTGCTCAAACTGGGTAAATAGCAACATTAAGGGTAATTTAATGTTACACTACCTGTGTATCAGGCTCTGACAGCTACAGAGCCTGATACATAGGTAGTAACATCAAAAAGCTACCTCAAAACTGGCAAGGGTTTTTGTTTTGTGTCGTATTTACTTTGTATGTATCCACAGCACCACAGAAAAGTCCCCAACACACACAATTTAACATATTTGCTAACAAATCTTTCCCAACCAAAAGTAGTTAAACACATTTAGACTTTTGCTTGCAGAAGGGAAAAAGAAGGTAGGACTATCAGAGCATGCCTGTAATCCCAGCATTTAGGAAACAGGTGGATCAAGGGTACAGGGTCATCCTCAAACATATAACCATTGTGAGGTCAGCCTTAGCTACATGACACCCTGTCAAAAAATTATGCAAACAAACAAACCTCCCAATCAGAAAGGAAACTTCCTAGAGGAGATAGAAGAAGCATTATTAGTTCTAAGAATCTGATATCTAGTAATTAAAAGCAAAGGGGCATTTACTTAAAATTTATCATTATTTTGAGTTCAAACCATATCAAGATAGCTGCTAAAATAGTGCTTATTAGCATTAATTGATGTGAAAATGCCAAAATCAGGTTTATAAGCCTCATAAGGCTAACATATTTCTTCCTCAGCCACATGAGGACAGGTCAAGTCTCCTTTGGAGGGCTATGCAACAAGACACCATCTGGGAAGCAGAAAACAGGCCTCCCCCAGAAGTTGAACCTGAAGACACCTTCCTGAGCCTCTATCACTCTGAGAAGTAACTTTCTGTGAGGACCACATTTACAGTGCTTATAAATCACCCAGCCTGAGTAGCACAGACAGACTGAGTCAGCCGTCACGCAGCCTGGAGCTCTAATAGGAGCACCCTTCTAGAACTGCAGCAGTCTATTTGCTTTTCTAGATTCTTGCAAACTCAAAAGGAAAATATTCCTTTTTTGCCCTGGAAAAGAAAAGCAATTAAAAAGTTTCTGAAAATTTGCCTTTTCTCTCCAAAGCACCACTAAGATCTTAACCTCATGTTTAGCCAATTTTCAGACAATTTCTTACAAGTAGGAAAATTCTGGAAAGACTGATCTAGAGCAGAGAAATCAGAAGGCCAAGGTTCTAGACCTACTATCTAACAGGCAGGGTATTGAAGGCTGAGGTTCTAGACCTACTATGCAACAGCCAGGATGTTGAAAGCCGAGGTTCTAGACCTAACAGGCAGGGTGTTAAAGGCCCAGGTTCAAGACCTACTATCTAACAGGCAGGGTGTTGGGTAAATAACTTATAGTTCTGGGTTTTTGTTTTTCTTGTATCAAAAAAGTTACTGGCTTCTAGGATACTTTCAGGTCTGACCTTTTTTTTCTAAATGAAAATCAAGACATAATAACCACTCCTGTATTAAAATAGAGCACCACGAAGACAACATTTTGAAACACTCTCTACTTAACTGTATAATTTCTACTAAAAATTATACGTGGCATTTTTTTCTTTTAAAAAGTTTATTTTTTAAAGTGTCCTTAATTAAATATAGCCCACAGGAAAGGCAAGAATCTTGCTATTTCAATTTAAGGGGAAAGGTTCAAATGTTTTAACACATTAAAAACATAAATATGTATTAATAAATTTTATTAGATGTGCTTTGTTGCACAAAGACTGGTATTTGTCTGTAGAACACAGATCTGGAGAGGAAGAGACAAGTGTCAGAAGAACGTGTCACGTTTATTCACTACTTTGGTAGGGTGTGGACAATGCCTGGGCAGGTGCCCTAGGCACATGAGCCTATTTCATTTTATCTAGATGCAAATAATTTAACTCAAAATATAAATTTTCTTAAGAACAAATATGACTTTTTCTTATTTAATCTATGAGCTGGTAGCACAGATATTATTTTTTGCTTGGCTATCAGGACACTTTAGCTGAAAAGTTTGATTTCTAATTGATAATGGCCCAATATAGCATCTTGAAATGTGTAAAACATCTCTCTTCAATTACATTTCAAAGGTTGAGAGTAGCTCACTGGTAAAGCATATATTTTAAGAAAACTGATTTCAAATGTGAGATAAAAATGGCTTTTATCTTTATTCACATTCATTAATGCTGGCAAAGAGCCACTAGTTTAACAACCTCACAGGTTAATATCCTTATAGCAGGGTTTTTACAAATACTCTCCTGTCTTACCATGGTGTCTAGTTCACTGTAGAAAGTTCTCTGTAAGAAAGAACCTGGATTTTTAAGTACTGCCGATAAGCATTATAGCTCATATATACAAACCTGGAGTTTGACGATTTTTCTTCTTGTATTTGTATGTATGGTATATGTGCACATTCATGTATGTATGCATGTGGGTGCACATGTGTGTATGTGGAGCCTCAAGGTTATACTGGGTATCTTTCTCCATTCATCTCTACCTCACGTGTTGAGAGGTAGGGTCTCTCCCTGAACACAGAGTTTCTTGTTTCAGCTTGTCCTGCTAGCCAGCTTGTTGTGGGGAATCACCTGTTTCTCGTTCTTTAAACCTAGGATTGCAGACAGCTGTCATGCCTGACAACTTCTTATGCAGGATTTCAAGAGCCAGTCCTCGTAGTTTTATAGCAAGTGCTTTACATGCAGAGGCATCTCCCCAACCCCTGGAGTTTCACAAGTTTTAATGTAATATATGAATCATGTGATGTTAAGGGTCTATGCAGAATATATGGCTATAAAGTAATTGTTCTGATATCTAAGCAAACACTTCAATAATACCCTCTTTGATGTTAACATCCATGGCACTACATGCTCTAAATATTTTTAAAACGTTCTTATTCAGTCAAGAATATTTATAGACGGGTTATCCCAGGTCGGAAACTACACTCAATGCTGTAACTGTGAGAAGTAAGAGGTGATTTCCATGCTCAGAAAGTTCTTAGTCAAGCATAGGAACCAGTAATTCAAACAGAAAAACTGCTAAAAATATAAGACTGAAAAACCACAGAAGGTATGACCCAAACACAAAAGGCGGGACCATGCGGTTGCTGGCGTGATCAGGATGCTTCTGAGGGTGTGACATGAGCCTCTTGTCCTAAAGACTGAGCAGGGCTTGACCGGGACTTTAGTCAGAAGAACAGTTACGACTCGGTGTGATGGAGTGGTGGGGACTTTTTATCCTTTGTGCCACACGAGCGTCATAAAGATGAGAACTAGAGAATATGATAGATGGCCAGGATGAGCATTTCATTTGTGGTTAAAATGGTTTAAAGGGAATTTTATCTTTGAAATTGTTTCTAAAATGCCTTGAGCAATGATAAGGTTGTTGGAATGAATGTAGCAGATGCTTTGGTCTCATTCACAGAGAGTTCTCAAGCACCTGCAACTGCACCTAGCACCTAGGACACATTCAATAAACTTACTGAATGAACAAACTAACCCACAAGACAAGATTAGTATGTTTCCACTGGAATTTTTTTTCTCAAGGAGCTTACCTTTTTTATACAGAAATGATTAACTTTTAAAAATCATGTTTCTTTATAATTATAATTTGTATTTCCTGATTAATTTCTCTTTTCATTAGATCATGAGTTCTAGAGGACACTCTACCACATTTCTTTTTGCATCTCAGTGGTAACAGTTAGATTGTGTGTAGCAGTTATAGTGCTCTTCTACATGTATCACCCACATTAACTCATTCAGTTCTTACAGACCATGTTTGAGAGACACCATTATCATTCCCAGTGAGAATGTGGGAAACTGAGGCACAGAGAGGTTTAGTGACATGCAAATATTCTGAGCCTAGTAGGTAGGAGAGAGACAGGACTTGAATCAGGAATCTGGCTCTAGAATCCTTGCTCTTAAGCACATGCTGTATGACTAGGGCAGACTCTGGCATATGTTAGGTGTTTGCTGAATGAATTTTCTCCCTTTGTAACTTACTGTTACGTTACTATGAAAATTATCCCCATACATTGAAGAAATTTCCATTCTGCAGAGGTTGATTGTCAAAAGTAATTTTGATTATTTTTCTCTAAAGATTCATCTGTAAGTCTCCACCAGGTCACTAGCAATGGAAATAAAATTTGATAAATGCTGTTAAAAAATGTTTAAGTGCCGGGCAGTGGTGGCACAGGCCTTTAATCTCAGCACTCAGGAGGCAGAGGGAGGTGGATTTCTGAGTTTGAGGCCAGCCTATGGCTCATCTCATATTTATTGGTGAGAAATTGAACATTTTCCATTTAAAAGAGAGATGAAAGCTCTTATATGAGCTCTTAAGCATTCTTATTTGATACTGAACTAAAGGTCACAGAGAATGAAATAACATAAGAAAATTCAATAAAAGATATACACACTAAAGCCGGTCAGTGGTAGCGCACACCTTTAATCCCAGCACTTGGGAGGCAGAGGCAGGTGGATTTCTGAGTTTGAGGCCAGCCTGGTCTACAGAATGAGTTCCAGGACAGCCAAGAAAGACAGAGAAACCCTGTCTCGAAAGAAACAAACAAAACAACAACAAAAAAATGTTTAAGTACCTTCTAGTTCACCAATTTTTTTGGCAAAGACTTTCAGTTGTTTCTTCAGTTTGCGGACAGTTTTATCCTGCTTTTCAAGTTGTTCCATCAGATCCTAGAATCAAAATGAGAATTATGTTAGAAGGATCAGAACAGGCTCACCACAGGCACAAAGGGTACACAGATGTAATCATAGCAATGACACTGTTAGTTTTACATAAAGGCTGCAGAAGAGCTCACAGGTGGAGTCACCACCTGGCTCAAACTGGCAGACAGAGGAGGCGCAGCTTCAGTGAAGGCAAGGCTGAAACACACTGCAGTGAGCTCCTTTACAGCGTGATGGAAGCCTCCCAGTAGACTCCCGTGGAAAGCAACTCAGATGCACTGTCACTTGGGAAGGGGACTGGGCAAACAAGTTCTGTGGAAGACTTGAGGAAGCTGCACTTAGGAAAAGACTGACCCTCCGTGAGTAAAGTGCAGCTATGCTTTACCAGTTCTCAACTTAGCCTTAACGCTTAAGAAACATGAAGAAGTCGGGGAATTAAAAGGAAGTTGAGCCAGGTGTCCTGGCATACACCTTTAATTCCAGCATTCAGAAGGCAGTAGTGGGTGGATCTCTGTGAGATCAAGGCCATCCAAGTTAACATATTGAGACTGCCTTACAAAAAAAAAAAAAAAAAAAAAAAAACCAAGTCAAACAAAACTAAATCAAACAACAAAAAAAGTAAAAAGGATAAAGAATTCTCTCCTACATAGCATGAAGGTACATGACTATAACCCAAGTACCTGGAAGTCTGAGAGAGAATTCAAGGCCACCCTGGGTTCTGTAGTGAAAGCTTGGTTGGGGGTAGGGGTGGGGTTCTGCTGACATAAGATCCAAATGTCAGGTAATATGAGATACCCACAAATCTTGCACAATATATATTTAAAAAGACGAACTTGGAGTGCCTAATACAAAAAGTGAAAAAGAGCCGGCAATGGTGGCACACACCTTTAATCCCAGCACTTGGGAGGCAGAGGCAGGGGGATTTCTGAGTTTGAGGCCAGCCTGGTCTACAGAGTGAGTTCCAGGACAGCCAGGGCTACACAGAGAAACCCTGTCTCGAAAAAAACCAAAAAAAAAAAAAAAAAAAAGTGAAAAAGAGAGAAAGAAAACCTGTATTTTTAAACGGAAGGTAAGACATCTATGACTACTGGCTTTATTTAGTAAAGAATTCTCTCAAAGGACAGGCAGTTAGACACTCAGTAAGGAAGAGGGAAGTGGGCATGACCAGACTAATAAAGCTTAGAAGGGATGAACATGAGTCAGTGGAGCTGGCTGGTGGATGCCACTAAGTTGTAGAGAACAACATTTGAAAACGCTGATTCATTCTCTAGCTTGCTCAGGAGTGGGCTCAGACACCTGACTAGTGATTCCGAGGAAACAGCTGCTCACATTTCCAGTGCTGGGTTATGTTTCCTGGACTTGACTCTATCTTTTGAAATAAATTGCTTCCATCACACTGTAAGCCTTGGGTTAACAACAAACCAAACACAGTGGACACAGGACACCAAAAGAGAAGACAGACTGGCTAAAGATAGCTGTGGGGGTCGGGGAAAGAGATTTTGTGACTATTTTTGAAGAGACATCCTGGGCAGTGACAGATAGCAGTGTGCCCTTCAGTTAGAGAAGGCTAGAAGTAGCAGAAGACAACGGGAAAGCACTGTGTTTTACATACAATCATCCTTTTGTAAAGTGAAATCCGATAGGACTGATACTTCTTAGGGTCATCTGCATATAATTCCTCAAAATACTGAAAAAACAGGTACAATGGATATTTGTTTCTTGCATCTTTGAGCAAATGCTACCTCTCAGCAAAATTAACTTAAAAATACTTTAAAACATGTGTAATGAAACTGTATCTACTCACAGGTTCCAATTTGTCACCTGCCATCACCATGTATAGATAAGTTTCTATTTCACATGAACAATGGAAACAGGTGATGGCCAGGATGTTGTCATTAGGGTAGGGAACCACAGTGACCAGAGGAGGCTGACATTTCAGTTCCCAGCCCTTTACTCCTCCCTCACGTGTGACTCTCCCAAGCTGCTGCACTGCTCAGCTACCATCAGAGCAGCAAGGGCAAGGAAGGTAGCAACACAGAAAGGCAGGGGTGCTGCTAGCATCCCAGTCGTGTTTGGAACCGCTGGAGCTGTTGAGAAGCAGCATGGGGAAGACCTGTGAAGTCTGTGTGCTAGAGGAATAAGAAAGCCATTCCTATGTGCATTGGTGTGTGTTCAGTGTGTGTGTGCACGTGCATGTGTGTACATGTGAGGCAAAACTTCAGAAGCACTAAGCCAAGACATATGGTTACCTTAATATTCTGCTCAAGTGCATCCTAAAAATTGCATAATTAAAACTGAGAAACTCTAAGTACCCTGAGAAGGCATATCCTTCCATACACTTGATTTTGATAATATTCTTTGAATTAGCAGTCAGTGTAATGAACGGCACAAGCAGATGATCTGCAAAGGACAGCTTAAAACAAGCTAATTAGAGACTTCTATGTAGAGTGTAAGGCTTGTTCATTTCCGAGTTAGATACAAAATATTAATAGTACAGACAGGCTATAAGAACAACACTTGATTAACTTAGTGAACAAACTGAGAGTCTGCCACCCAGAAACGAACCCATTTCACACTCTGCCTAGCATTTTTGTTTTGTTTTGTTTTGTTTTGTTTTTTCGAGACAGGGTTTCTCTGTGTAACCCTGGCTGTCCTGGAACTCACTCTGTAGACCAGGCTGGCCTTGAACTTAGAAATCCACCTGCCTCTGCCTCCCAAGTGCTGGGATTAAAGGTGTGCGCCACCACTGCCTGGCTCTGCCTAGCATTTTAAGGCAATCATTCAGAAGCAAAGAATCTGTACACTGGTCAGTCCGTATTATTCCACATATTTATCCATTCTTAATCATCAACAGCATTGTTAGTTATATCAGCAAAGAGAGTAAGACCATTGTGAAGACCATTTTCTGATGCAGAAAACGTCCCCACCAAATAGTAAGGTGCAGCACTCTGAAAGAGCACACACACCATCCTTGCTCCTCCCCACACTCCTACCATGGAGCTTCCTGGGTGAACATATGGTAGTAGAGAACTATTGTGTTCTCAATTATCACTAATGGAATTAGACCTTCAGAGAAATTCAGACACTTTTTACTGTAGATCTTAAAAGGTATTACTTTTTCATCTGTCACTAGAGAACAGATTTTATGCAAAAATGTATAATAATCTTTTACTGATTTTATGCAGTAAGTATATCTGTAAAATTTACATAGATTTAAAATTGCAAATATGTAATCAAAGTTATAATGTGATAGAGAAAGAAATATTGTAGAAAATATTTTATTTTGGTTAATTAAAGGAATAAGAAAAAAGAAAGTCTTGGAGTCTGTGTCAGCATTCAGAATCTGGTAAGGGGAACAGCAAAATTACCTTCCTCATTACTATACAGGCTCTGCTTAAAAGAACAGAATGTGCTAAGTTCAAGTCTAGTCTACCCCGTTTTAGAAGCTCTATCCAGTAGCTCCTGCTTGGTTCAACCAAGAATCTTCCCTGGCTTGTCAGCTAGACAGGCTGGATGGCATCCTCCTTGGATGCCTGAGGTCGAAGGAAAACAATCTGTTGCTGTGTCTCCCTGCCATTCAAAGCCTAGCAGGTAGTCAGGTTACTCTCGTCCAGACACTCCAGGCCAGACAGAAACTCCATGTGAGGTCTGAGGGGGCTCAACTGCTCAAGAGACTGCTATGAGAAACAGCCTGGGTACAATTTTATTATTTTAATTCATTTCTACCAATACATTCATATTTTCCTTTCTGTTTCTATCCAGGACAGCAGAATGTCTTTCCCAAAAAGCAAAAGCTGTGCTAGTCCTAAAAGAACATACAGCAGACCTGGGCACTGCCCCTCTCCTTACCAGGTTTTCATTGGTCAGCCGGGTGATCTCATGCTGCAGGCTGGCCTCAATGCGGGCCTCAGGGGGCAGCTGCAGGTTCTGGGCCAGCAGCTGCTGTTGCCGGTTGTTTTCTTCCTTTAGGCTCTGGATCTCCCCACGGAGGGCCTCAGCCTCATTCTCATGGCTCCTCTTCTGCGACTGTAGCTGGGATTCTAAGAGTCTGTGGAGAGGCCACACAGGTTTGTAGAGCAGATGAGTTCACACTAATAGGTGAGAAACTACATGCTCCTTTGCAAGAAACAGGAAAAGCAGATACTCTATACCATCTGTGCATCTCCTGACTCTAATAATGTCATGAAACTCAGATGCCAGACATGGAAACTAATTTGTCCACATTTGTGTCTTTTTGAACTGTATGAAGTTCTCTTTTAATTGGCAAAGATAGTATCATTGCCAATAAATGAACAAACAAATAAATAGCTGCATTAGGAAGTGCAAGATTACATACTCTCAATCTAATAAAGTATTCCTTTAAAGACACAGTCACTGATTGCAGACAAAGGCAGAACCAGAATAATGTTTAATACTGTCCACTTATCTAAGGACAGAAAGGCTGGTGCACTACTTGGAAACCCATAGATTTATCCAAATCCCATTTAGTAGTTCTGTAATTGTGTGTGTGTGTGTGAGAATGTGTATGTACAGAGCTGTAATCTTTCTCCCCATGAAATTACAGATCAGTAATGGAATCCTAACAAAATAACTAACATGAAGAAAAAGACATTTCATCCCAATGTTGTTTGTTATTAACTGCTGAGTAAAACTTATTGATGCCATTGTGAGCAAACTATGAATAGTGGACTAAAATATTTTAGCTATTATTTACGAAGTTTCAAGACAGAGTCAACCAACAACACTGTAGTTAATGCCAATGGTTATGGTTAAAGCAGAAGCCGATTTAACTGTAAAATTTTAATCACTAAAATGAAAATTTTTATGGGGGGCTGGAGAGATGGCTCAGTGGTTAAGAGTACTGACTGCTCTTCCAGAGGTCCCAAGTTCAATTCCCAGCAACTACATGGTGGTTCACAACCACCTGTAATGGGATCTGATGCCCTTTTCTGGTGTGTCTGAAGACAGCTACAGTGTCCTCATATAAATAAAATAAATCTTAAAAAAAGAAAAATTTTATGGAATTTTAAAGATACAGATATTACTAGAACTGATAAATACATTAAAGAGACACCACTAATTCTATTTTGGTTTTTTTCCTGGAAGAGAACTTATGAGCTCAGGTGGTTATCCTGAATCTTTGCTTTGAATCTCACACTAACCACAGAAAATGCTGAATCGGGCACTTGTCACTGCTCTTAGGCAGCCTCACAATAGTGAGAAAGTGGTCACATCAATTACAGGAACGTGTATCCCAGACTGACATTACAAATAAACTATTGTTCAGGGAACAATATCAGTGCCCATGCTCCAATAACTTGTGCTTCAGCTGGAAGATTGTCTTCCTCAAGCCCTAGAGAGATTCACAGTCTTTAGATATTCACTGCTGACAGCACCGTGGATTATAGGAAGCAACTGTATTCACCTATAATCAATTTTAGCCTTAATAGTATCTGTTAGTAGAGAAATACTTAAGAAGCTAGTTGGCTGCAGATTCGAAGTTTTATTGAGCCTAATTGTCTCAGGAGGACAATAAATGCACAAGACGCATAGTAGTCAAAGTTGTGAGTCCATGTTAGTGAGAAAAGTAAGTTAATAACATTGCATTTTGAGGTGACATATATAACCTGTTGGCTTGTTTTAACCCTTCATAAACCAGCCAGAGCTCTCCATCCTCATTCAGCTCCTGGTAATCCATAGTAGATGATCTTCCATGTAAAGAAACACAATGCAAAACACAAAAGGACACAGGATGGAAATGAGATGATGATGGTCAAGAAAAGCACATGATACTCCAGTATTTTACTAAGTGAAGAGGACCAGTTTTAGTAATTGCAAATGACTTTACAACATTACAACAAAATTACTTTCATTAATTAAAAAAATGGGGGGAGGGGTAAGCAGCTGCATCACAGACAAATGAAAGGTCTGGAGCATCTCCTACAGAGAACTAACTGGAAAAGTGAGACAGACTTCAATTTCTAATGTTTGACGCGGCTAGCCAAATGACCTTACGTATTAAACATTACATTGAGGCTAACCATAACACATGTATGCTGTGAAAACTCCAGATGACATATCTTCATGTGGCAATTTTCAAAATCTATTTCAAAATATAATTTTCACTTCCACATTCTGACTTTTGGGAGACAAGAAGGCATCCAGGGAGAGAAATCCCACTATGCAGTTGAGGAATATATAACAGAATTTATTTCAGCATAATAAAATCTGATTCACATGTAAACTTTTATAAAAATTATTGTACAAATAACATAAGAACATATCCAAACCTCTCAGCTTTTGATATGGTTTAAAATTTTTGGATAAAATTAAATTTAAGATCTGGAGAAATTGCCTTTGTATCAGAGACAGATCTGTTCCCTCTTACTAAAATAATGTAGTTTATAGATAACAAAAAGTTGCTATTTCCTACCTAGAATGTAAACAGTACATTTTGAGAATTTGAATTTGCTAAGTGTTAGATGCTGTTCTTCATCCTTTCACTACCTCATCTGTTCTCCCCATCACTCAGGTCGATTTAATAGCTGGTAAGAAAGTATGATGTGCCATGATTTCAGAGTCCAGGTCCTTAATCTTGATATACTTCTTTTTGCTATGTTTATATAACATGAATTTGAGAAAATTCTATTTTCAATCTACCATCTCTCCTAAAGAGTTATCTATTTTTGAGGTTTTATTTGAACTACTATAGTGCAATGACTTTATAGATCTGTTATATATTCCTCAACTGCATAGTGGGATTCCTCTCCCTGGATGCCTTCCTGGCTCCCAAAAGTCAGAATGTGTAAGTGAATGCACTCACCGTTTACCCTGGTCTCATGCTCACAAAACGGTATCAGCACATCCAACCGCACCCTCACAGCAGACACCAAGCTTCCCGATGGCCCACTCATACGCCCAGCAGACCACAGGGTTTATTGACCTCATCTCCACACATATCTTTCCAAATGCCCCACCAAGCTCAAGTCATTATGTCCAATAACTGGATTATGGCAGAGCCTCTCAACTGGGTTTGTGCTTTCAATCTTCTTCATTACAATTTGTTCTCAAATAGAACAGCAAGGGCTAGCTTTCTAAATCTATTACTACATCATTCTTCTATGTAAGCACTTTAATTCTTTCTTATATCTTTAGACTAAAATTCAAATATTCTCAGTCATTTCTCTAAGGAGCTGGTCACCTCTGTGAGAAGGGACTACATTTATTTGTCTTCTCATTATGTGGCATAGTATCTGGCATGGGGTAGGCACATTTCAGACCTGGTGACTAAGTAGCTGAGTGGATGGATGGACAGCATACTCTTTCTATAATAAGATACTCTTAAATATAAAAATTTACAATTAATTCATAAATTGAATTTACACTTAATCAAATACCTATATAAGCATTCTGTATCTTTGTCTGTAAATAAAGAATGATCTAATGTTTCATAAGGCATATATATTTAATTTGTGTGTATTTATGAACTGTTTTTCTCTATGGTCACCACTGGCTATGCTCTCTCAAAATGGTCAGTGTGTACAGTTTCTGTTTAGAGTACAATGGCAGGTAAGTTTCCATTTGGAAATGAAGTAAGGCTAAGGACTGCAGATACGAGCCTCCATTTTCCCATTCTCGAAGTTGTGGCAACCCTTCTAGAGCTGACGGTTACTACTGCTGGGATTCCAAGCACATACACTTTCATTTCTCTTCATGATACGTTTCAATTATTGAGCACTGTAGCTGCTTCTTCAAATCCTCAAATGGCCATCTTGTACCCTGCTATGAAAGGATATACTCGGTCCAAACTGAGCAATGATTTTCTTCTCTAGACAGTTGAAGGCCAAGGCCCTTGCAATTAACTTATCTTCCCACAATGTGAGTAACATTTCGCCTGACACCAATCAGCAGTAATTAACTGATATTATTAATGATATTTTAAGTTAGTTTATACTAGAAACCTTAGGTTCTTCTTGAGGATTGGCTGATGTCCATTAAAGCAATGGATCAGTCCAGTGCGTTCCTGCACAACAGATTGGCTTGAAAACTCAGGTTAACACAGTTAAACCAAGTGGATGAAAGGATCAACTTACCTGTTCGTTTCTTTCAAACCAATATATGCTTGTGCTATTTCACCTTTGTCTTTCATTTTCTGTACATCTTCCAAAAGTATTGTGGAATCTGTCATTGTATTCTGAAGAGAAAAATGATACATTTCCACATGAAGGCTCAACTCGGTAGCTCTGGGTCACATAAAACATATTATTTTCACTTCAGTGCTTAGTGAGTAACACTTCCCACCCAGGCTGATGACCTGAGTTCAATCTCTAGAATCCATACGGTGGAAAGAATCTAGTCTCACAAGTTATTACCTGATGTTCATGTGTGTGGCTACACACACGTACACACACACATTAAACCACTAACTTATTGCCTCTAAAAAATAGCAAATTTAGCACCCCAATTCATTCTCTTTCTCTAAAAAACCATGTTTTTCAGTCAACGTTTGTTCTAGGCTGGCGTGGTGCTCATGTCCAGGCTGGCCTCAGATTTCTATGTCCCCAAGGATAACTGGGAACTGGTCTTCTTGCCTCATCTTCCTCAGTGCTGGGACATTAGGTATGTTATAGATCGAACCTAGGGCTTTGTGCATGCTAGGCAAGCATTTTACCAGCTGAACTACATCTCTAGCCCCAAATAAACATTTTTTTAGTTGTATTTTATATAGAGTATGTGTTTAATGATTTATATTTTCTCTTTTCTTGAAAGGAAAAAAAAAACCTATTTCATAAAGGGCCATTCTCATTTTTAAGGCCTATAAATATAACTCATGATGACTCGTCTTTATATCAAATAATACTATACTTGAGTATCTTAGGACTTTTCTGGAGTGTTTTTGAACTTCTGGCAAATTAGGTTACTTGATCTGTTCAGCTAGTCTGAAGGGAGGGCAAGATGGCCATCTCCTTTTGCTGATGTCCTGGGGAATGAGCAGCTGGTTCTTTCTTCATTCTTGCCTGTCTGGGCTAGGATGTAGCATTTTGGAGACGGGGTTAGAGTTGTACTGAGACGTTTCTGACGCACTGTCCCATGTGTTTCCCAGATTCAGTGACTTGCATTCTGAAAGGGCTGCACTCTTTGAAGCACCCCATTATTGCCAACAGTTGAAAACAAGATGAGTGGGGAAATTCAAGCCTGCAACTTCACTTAAGCACTTAAGAGGGGCTTGAGTCTCAATCAAGAGGACCTAAGTTCAAATCTCAGCACCTGTGTAACAAGCCAGATATTCCACATATGCCTGGCACCCATGTTCTGAGCTGGTGGAGCCAAGACATTACTGGGGCTTATTGGCTTCTAGCTTAGTAGAGGAAATGCAAGCCTCAGGTTAGAAAGAATCCCTCCCTAAAGGAATAGATGGAGAATAGAGGAGGACACACAAGGCTTTCTTCTGACATTCATTTCCACATACATAAACACAAATAATAAATAAATAAACCTTAGAAAAACAGAATAAAATAAAGTAGACCTGGTCACAAAGCACCAAGTATACATGCTGAACAGACCTGCAAGCCAATCTTAGGATTAAATAGAAGTACTAATTAAATAATAAAAACATGTATAATTACCTTGTCATCCTGAAAAATCACATGTTGGCAAGCACAAAAATGCAGAAAACAATAAATCTTTAGCTTCATGAATAGATTATTTTATTGAATGCAGATAAGAATTATTTTAAAAGCTATGACTTGTTTTTTCTAAAACTAACTCTAAATGAGTTAACTTCACAGAACTGTCATACTGTAGACATTAATATGTGTGTATGAGATAGGAACTCCTATTTCTAATGATTAAGTTCTTCCTGAGTGGTTTTGTTTTAAAATGTTGCTAGTTGTAAAATGCTGGGTGTGTGTGAGAGAATGACCCTCCTGTTCATGTATCAGTGTGAGGTTCACCCTGTCTTTGAGATTCAAGTAGTGGTCACTGGAAGGGCATTTGTCCAGGGAAAGCTTTCCCAGTGTCCTCTGGAGGTAGAGCAGACAAACCAGAACTGGTTGGGCTAATTCACAGTCTAGCTCACTGTATGCTGTTCACCACTGCCTTGAAAATATGAAACTGAGAAACTCAGAATTACAAACAGGCACAGGGAATTTGGAAGATCTCAATATACTGCACATTCTTCCGGGACAGACAAGGTGTGTCACGTGGAGGCTGGGAATTGGGCAAGCAGAGTATGTGGTGAGATAGGGCCAGCCCATTACCACAGAACAGTTGTCACATGGGCTGTGTGAGCTTAATAAGTGGGCAGGTATGGTACCAAAACTACGTGCCTATGTGCTTTACTAGTGAGGTTGTATTTATGTCCTTTGCTTCCATTTTTATTTTCCAATAATTTTCACAAGAGTTTCCTATGAGAATATCAATTGTACTCCATATATATACACACACACACACATATATATATATGATATATAATTATCTGTAAATTTAAAGAGAAAAAGAGAGACTATGAGTTTGGAGTGAGAGGAAAGAATTTTGATTTAGTCTTTGTCTAGAAAGCATACAGAGCTTTTTTTCTAAGCCGAGCCTGTTCAAGTCTTAGAACCAAATGAGACTGTACCAGTCAAGGTGACAGCACAGAGTGCTTTCTGTTGACTCCACGAAAATAGCTCTTCTTGCCTTCTCCCTATTGACGGGAACTCCCAGGAGTGAACAGAAATCATCTTGTGATTCCTACAAACTGATTTCATTTCTACATTTTCTGTCCATTTTAGCAGGCCAACTTCAACAAGAAATTTTACACTTAGACTTAATTCCCCTTTATACCACAATGATTTGTAGATATTCATATTTAATGTATTTTGCTTTAGCTCAGAATTTACTGAGGGAAGATTACTGTTATGAATGGCAAATATATTTTTTAAAAAGTACCCTTTGCTTGTGGGAGATGAAACTTTGAAAGACACTTAGGGACCCAATGACTTTTGCAGCTGCCTTTAAGTGTTTGTTTCCTTACAAACTGGAGGAAAAGTTTAAGAAGAAATGGAGGCCAGTCACCATGCCTCATCCTCAGCATGTGCACATGCTTACCTTGGGTTGGATGGCTTCCTTCTGGCTCACCAGCTGAGACCTCAGGATGAGGACTTCCTCCTTTCGGACGTCGAGCTCCTCGCTCACGGAGGTCAACTGTTCCATGAGGACACGGTAGGCAGGAGCACCTGGCGCAGTCACTTCTGGGGCACTTTTCTCACTGAGGGCTTTGCGTAACTCATTCAGCTCATTTTTCAGCTTTTTGTTTTCTGACTCCAGTTCTTGTCGCTGAATGAAAAGATGGAAAAGTTTGCTGCTGTCGTTCTCATCTTGATTGGAAAACTCAACTTCCCCTAAGTGATGGGAGAATTCTAGAAAGGACGTTAACCTCCACTCTTGTGAATGGTCTCCCAGACTAAGTGTGACATCAGTGTGAACTGAACAATGTAAAAGACAGTTTGCATCTTCAACCTCAATTCCAGGGGCAAATTTACTCTGATCTACTTGGGGAATACTCGCAGATGCAGAGATGGCTGAGCGCTAGTCCTGAGAAGCCCGGGTTTTGTTTGTAAATATGTATGTAAGGGTGGACAGCTGGTCAGGGTGTTTCCAATGACTGGTCGTCTGAGTGGACCCCTGAAGTCTTCAGCAGTGCTCTCTTTCAATCCTCTAACTCAGTGGTAATCAATTTTGCATTGCTCATTTCCGAGACAGAAACCAAAGAAATGTCTTTACTTTGATGCTGAAGATCTGACACAATGCATCCCAAACTTTAACATGTATTACAGTCATTTGGAGTTCCTGTTAAAGCACATACTTCTGAGCCAACTACAGGATTCTGATCTGATGTCTGATGGTGTTAGGCCTACAATTTCTGAACTTTCAACAATGGACTAGGTGATACTGAGTTTGCTAATACAGGACAAGCTCCGAGAACCACTCACCTAATGCTGTGTGACTCTGGGCTTAACTCATGGATCTATGTTTATGTGAGGCTGGGGATGTCTTAGAGAGCAGACTGCTACCCTATGCCTTTAGTCTGCCCCTCACCCTCAATTAGATGTTTATGTGGCCAAATGGGAGCATTTGCACCAAGCAGCCTGATAAGAGTTCATAATCCTTACTACTGTAGCTTCAGTGGCTGCTACCTCCTATTCCTGTTCAGGGTGAAGTCCTACTTAGATGAAAATGAATTTGTAAAAGGAAACTACACAGGCTAGGACTAGTGCTTGAGTAAGATATAAGCTAGTGTTCTTCAGCTAAGGATGTTCTCTGAGAAAAGACAAATTCTTAGTAGCTCTCTTGTCAAAACAAAGTATCAAAGTCTTAGGCTGAATTTTTCAATACCTTGAGGGACTCATATTCCAGTTCAGCACCTCTAATCTGTGGTCTTTCTTCTTCCTGGGGAGAAAAAATAAAGTAAAAACGTTGTATTTTAATTGTCGAATTTTTACTATTAGAATACCTAGCTGCTTTACAAAATGCAGGGGCATGTCAAAACATTCACAGGTGTAAGCAAGTGCTGCACAACTAGGGAACTCAGAGAATACAGAAGGGCACAGGGACAACATGGCCACCCTGGGCTGCCCTCCATCCTGGGCCAGGCCACTGCTGTTCACCTTTGCCTTGCTGCGGAGCACCTGCTCCTCCTTTCGGTCCAGCTCATCCTGCATCAACTGCTTCTCCTGTTCCAGCTCTGTGACACGCTTCTGCAGCTTAAGGAACAGTGACATATCCAGAGGCACCTTCTTCTCAATTGGCTCCTGAAACCCAGAAACCAGAAGAATCAAGTGACGCCAGAAGACTCACAAGCCAGAGAAAATACTTAATAGTAAGACAGTCAAACACAGAAGAAATGTAAATATCCAAAGAACAAAACCAAACCACATTTGTCCTAGCTAACAACTGGATAAGTGCACGTTGAACAACACTGAGGGACTACGTCTCTCTTATCTGACTGGCAGACAGCCCCTGGTGGCACTTCAAAGTTAATAATGTCTCATGTTAGCAACTGTGCCTCAGATTATATTGGTGACATAAAGAACCCTGTAGAAATCTAGAAGCATTTATTAAAATTTAGATGTGTATTCACACCCACCCTAGGAATCTGTTTAAGAATTAAGACTATAGGGCCAGGGAGCGACTCAGCAGCCCAAAGTGCTTCCTGTAATTATTTTCTAATTAGCCAACTGGACAGTCAGGTGAGCCACCAGCTGTTTAGTCATTGTCTTCCTGATGGGCAATGAGATGGTTTCTAATTTCTGTTACTGAAATACACATCCAAGAACATAAATATCTGAACATAAATAACACTTGGCAGTCTGGTGGGCTGGGGTAACTTCTACTTCCATTAATAAGCATAAGGATTCTTGGGACAATAGTTACTACTATAACTCAAAAGAAAAATAAAGTTTTTAGCTCAGTTAACTGCCCAAAGGTGGCACTTCAATGTTGTTTTAAATTTTATTCTTTGGCTTTTCATAAAGTTAAAAGGTACATGTATGGAGGTCATAGGAAAACTTGGAGTTGGTTCTCTCTTTCCAGCATAGGTGTAGGTCTCGAGCTTAGGTCATTAGGTCTACATAGTAAGCACTTTACTCACTGAGCCATCGTGCTGGCCCATCAAAAGTACCTGCAAATACTGGCATTTTAGATGATTTACAATTAAACATTCCATTTAAGTATTTTGATATCTGTTCATTTATTAGTGATTCACATGTCCTTAAAACTTTAACTTTCAAAAAACTGTAATAGAATTCTCCATTCTATAAATGAACATAGTACTTCTACTCATGATACTTAAAATGTTATTAACTGGAAATCATTCCTTTGGGTTTGAATGGGCAATTAAAAAGGAATCTTGTTAACATACAATGGGGCAATTTCTCAGTTATCAGTTAATGCTATATACAGAATCCATTGATTGCTAAGCTGAGAACAAAATTCTATAGAAAGGAATATGAGAATAGGAAAAGCGTAGGGCACAGAAGATAGCATTCACCAAATACAAAACAACTTGAGATATAATGAATGGTAATCACGTCTGAGTGCCCAGACGATGTTTTTAGCCCACTGGCATATCTACTTACAGCAAGTACAGAAGTCATTTGACTTCTTGGACCACATGAGAAAGAAGGAGTATTAGACCATCTGGATAAGAGGAGTTGTGGGATCTTTCTTTCCTTCCCTTTTTAGGAAGGACTTTGTCACCCAAGCCCTTACTGAGTGAAACTTTGAAATGGACCTTAAAATTAATACCAGTCTCTTAACTGAAGGTGATTATTAAGATAATAGAATTTATTAATAAAATTACTACCACTGGGTTGACAGGGATTTCAAAATTCTCCTGCATAGCTGAGGAAGTCATGGTGGCCCTTTCCCTAGGTTTGACACTAAGGAAGCTCATAAATAAGGCAGGACTGCAACAGTTGCTTGAAGCAGGGAAAAGCAATGGTTCCAGACCAACACAGAGCGGCCCTGAGATGTTGTGAGGGCTCAGGGCAATTGCAGCCAGCAGCTGAGTTATCTGCAGAAACTGCTCAGGGGTACAGCCATGATGGGGGACAGTAAAGAAGCTACTGCTATGAAATTATAATTAAAAATTATAATGTGGGACTGAGGATATTGCTCAGTGGCAGACCACGTTTGCCACATATAAGGTGCTTGGTTCAATTCTAATACCAAAACAAACAAATAAAAATTAGTATATGTATTGGCAAAAACATGTGCAATAAGTATATATGGATACAACTAATTAAGAATACATAAACCAATTATTAGAAATGCTGCCTCTCAGTAGAAGCATGAACATCCTACTTTTAGTGAGAGATAAATGTACCTCTGTCCTTGGTGCAATATCTTCAGTTTCAGCAAATTCAGAGCTGAAGGTGTATTCAGACTCATTACTGCTGTGGGTAGAGTCTGTTCTCTTATGTCCTGGCTTAGGCACATTCTGTAAGGTAAACAACCCAAGTACAATTCAGATAGCACAATGGAGCTATGCACAACAGAAACAGCATCCACAAGGTCTTCACTGCAATCTCTACTCAGTGATTTGCATTGGTAGCTAAATGCTCTAGGGTTCTATCTTGTCTTGACCAAATTCTTATGAGGGGGTGACAGTCCCAGTGAGAAAGTTGTGCCAGCAAAGTAGAAACTGTAGATGTAGCTCACCTGTGACTATCAGCAGACTCCCTCGGCCTCTGGAGAACAGGTTAGCTTTGAATTTACGACGTAGCTGGAGATGACTTTGAATTTCTGATCTTCCTGCCTCTACCTCCTGGGTACTGAGATTGTAGGCATGAACTACTACACCCTATTTATGAGTGCTGAAGATGGAATATAGATCTTTAGATCCATGCTAAGCAAGGACCCTACCAACAGGGCTTCTTCAAGCCTCTCTGGGTTTTTAAAGTTAAGTTATTCAGTTACTTTGTTCAAGTAATGGTTTTAGTATCATGATAAAATAAAAATTATCAGAAAGTTCATAAAATACACTGAACAACAACAGACATAATCATTCATTACATGGTTACTGAGCATAAGTGGTTAAAAAATAAGTAGGGGTTATATAGTTAACTATAATTTCTGTCACTTTTACATGAGACACAAATCTGTAGAGTAAGCAGAGGGAATAGACAGGACAGGACAGGCAAGCTAGATGCTCTCAAAATCCGCTGAAGATGATGACTCAGGAGATCTGGGAGATACTTTTAGGGCACATGATTACTGTATCAATCAGTGTTCAGAAAACTCAGGGCATAGGAAAGTTAAGCAGGACATCCACGACTGCCTACTGGACCCAGTGCACAGAGATGACTTAAAAGTCATTTATTTTCCAGTAGTACTAACCAGTGGCTGGCAAAGTACCCAGTAAGATCCCAAGCTTAGTGCTAACTATAACAGAAGCAGATTAGCCGTAAATGTGGTACAGTCTTCCAACAAGTAGAGTAAACAGAAATACACCAAGGAACGGAACTGTGGGGAATCAGAACATGGTGGGAGAGGAACAGAATGCCATGGGGAGCTGTAGAGGACAGAGTGTGAAGGAGGGGAGGTTTTAGTGAGGCCTAAACAGCCTGGGGATCAAGGAAGACAGGCTCAGCCAAAGTTCTTGAGATTTATCAATCGTAGATCATAGTGGTCCTCTTCTACTGTAAATTTCTCTCCTATGTGGGATTTAAATGTGCTTTTGACTTCCCTTACATCAGGTTTTCTCATCTGTGAAGCCTTGAAAACACTAGTTTGTTATGTTTTAAAGATCTCTGTTAATCAAATCCTACTATTAACAAAATTTGAAGTAAATATTCTATCCTACAGGTACCAACTTATTTCACTTTTTACAAGATCTATTTTAGGGCATTCTGGCCACTTGCTCTACTAGGTTACATATAAGGAACAAGAGAGCCAGAGGAATCAGCTTCCTGATAACAAGATGAGTCGAACAACTCTGTGTGGAAAGTGCACTGGCAAGGACAGAAGAGCCCTTGGGACAGCTAACATAAATTACGCTAAACAGGGACTAAACTTTCTCTCTATGGGACTCTAACTTGGAAATGTTAAGCTCTGGTGAAGAAAATAGTTATATAATAAAGATGTAATATAAATATACTAGGTTTATACTGTCATTCAATGTAGGAAGCAGAGTCTTGATATACCAACTTTATACTATCTTATAGCCCATCTTTAAAGTATTTGACTTTACTAAAGAACTTATGGATAAAGTTGCATGATTTCTGGGATTTACTTTAAATAATATAACCCATGAGATACTGGTGGGTAGAAGAGAAAACAGAGATATGCTGACTATTGGGAACTGGGTGATGGTACATGTAGTGCATGGAGGCTCAGTCTATGGCTGGACTGACTTTTATATATGACTAAAAATTCTCATTAAAAAACCAAACCAAACCAAAAAGCAGAACCAATGTATCACGGACCATGCCTGCAAGCCAGCACTTAGGAGGTAGAAATAGAAGGCTCAGGAGCCTAAGGCTAGTTACACAGCAAGACTCTTCAAAAAAACAAAGCAAAACAAAACAATAGAAGAGAGTTGGACTCACCAGCATCAGGGTCATCTCTTCCTTGAGGTCATCATAGCGCTCCTCCAGGCGACTGAACTCATTCAGAAGGTTCTGATACCTCAGCCTTTCATCGTTCAGGTCAAGCTCCAGTTGTTTTGTCTCTTCTACTAACTTCCTCTCCATAGTTTCTGAAATACACAAGAGGATATAGAGGATCAGGACCTGGTAAAACGGTGACAGGCGACATGTCAGACCACAAAGGTGGCAAAAGAAAGCCCTGGACGCAGTCCAAAGAGACAGACGAGGAAGCTCGGCCTCCCACCAGAAACCAAAGTGTAACAGAAGCAGCTCAGGGGCTGAGGCAAAAGCTCCTGAGCAGGGTGCCTGGCCACAGGTAAGAGTAAGAAATCAATAAAGAAAGCTGTTCCTGTGTCAGATACGATGTCAATTCCATTCTTACTAATCATCTAGAGTGCATCTTTTATTCAATCTAGGATGGCGTACCGCCCAGGAATCTGTTCAATATTATAACAAACTTTATAGAACAAAACAGAACAAAAACAATCTTCCCCCCAAACTGGAAGGGGGCATGTATACAAAAGTGACTCCATAGAATTCAAGAGTGTACACAGGTACAGTGGCTTCCAGTTTCTCTTAGTGGAATTAACTTTTAGGCCCGGTAGAGAATTTTGTGAACGCAGGAGAGAAGGAAGAATGACTCCAAGTTAAATCACCATGACAGCCTCATCTTTGGAGCTCTCCGTGTACTATAGCTTTGGCCCCAGTACTCCATGTACTGATTAAACACATTCCTACTTGTTTGTTTTCAGAGACAGTCTTGCTAGGTAGTCCCGTCTAACCTGGTACTAGCTATGCAGTAGGTCCTGCTTCAGTTTCCTCAAGGCTGGGATTATGGGTGTGTACCACTACACTGAGATTACAAGAAAATCTGGATAAACTTCCACTACATACTTTTCTAGTAAACAATAATAAAACAAAACAAAGCAGTAGTATTCCCTTAGGTTATTCCTATAACTAAAGCAGTGGCACATACAGTTTTTATTCCAATATTGTTTTAGGCTATTCATAAAATCCAATAAAATATTTTTATTGTGTGTGTGTGTCTCACAGTATACATGTGGGAGCTAGAGGGCAGCTTATGGGAATCAATTCTCTTCATCCATCATGTGCCTTAGGGGTTGAATTTAGGTTCTTAGGCCTGGTTTTGATCTATCTTATTAACTATGATATTCATAAATAATTTTGGTCAAATAATGATTCAAAAAGCCATTCTTTAGGAGAATAGTGTCTTTTAAGGAGCTTGGCCTTCCTGCCCTATAGTTTCTGTGTGTCAGTCCCATGGCTCTGGCATAGTCTCTTCTAGCACCCCGAACTCCTGTCATCCATTGCCCTCCATTTCTAACTTGAATGCTTAGGCACTGCTCACTGTGCTATTTACTTCCTGCCATCTCTCATATGCTGCTCAAGGAGCCCTAACTTTTCCAGTTACCCACCTCACTCTGCCTTTTCTGCCAGGAGCTTGCTTTTAGCTGGACATAGTCTGGAGTTCAGAGATTAGCCATTCACTGCAGGTAATAAGAAATAAAGAAGCTATGTGTGGGGGCTTGGCAGCCAAGAGTACTGGCTCTCTTCCAGAGGACCTAGGTTTAATTCCCAGCACCCACATGGTGGCTTACAATTTGTAACTTCAGTTCTAGAGGATTCAGTACCCTCTTCTGACATCCACAGACACTAGGCATACACAATGGTACATAGGTGTAAATGCAGACAAAATACCTATATACAGAAGTGTAGAAGAATCTCTTATAAACATCACCTGTCTTAAAAAAAAAAAAAAAAACACAAAAAAACCAATGTCCAATGAGCTGAGGCAGGAAATCGAAGGTGGGACATTGACAGGAAGAGAGAGGATTCTGAGAAATAGTAAGAGATAAAAGAGAGACGTGAAGAGAGTCACGAGAGACAGGGAGATGAAGCCAGGGACACAGTGAGAGAGAGATGTGAGTAAGGACTGAAGAGAGGTAACTAACCACATGGTAGGTAACTAACCACATGGTAGACAAAGAAAAGCTTGAATGGGTTAAATTAGTTAAGAGCTAGTTAGAGAATGGGCCAAAGCTTCTGGCCTAAGCATTTAATAATAAATAATTAGTCTCAGAGTCATCATTCCGGAAGCCAGGGCTGGAAAAGAAAACTTGGAATTTAAAAATTATTTTTACATGTAAACTTAAATTTAAAAAAATGCTTTATAAAAGAAGCTATATATTATAACCTAGTAACTCAACCAGTTACTTTTGCAATATCTGGTTTCCGACCAATATGCTCTTTGTATTCTTATACTTTGTGAGTTGGTCTCAAACTGCCCTGCCTGCTTCCATTGCTCTATCATTTAACTCTCTTCCAGCTCCATGAGGCAAGGATGCAAGAGCCTTGTCACTACTACTCCACAGCACCTTGCTAGGGGAGGGATTCTAGAATTTGTAAATTAATGAATGAGAAAAATTTCCCAAGACACTCAATAAATTGTCCTTTATTCCCACCAGTTTGTAAAAGCTAGTCCAAGTCTTTTAACAAAATTTTCTAAACAAATCCATTCTTACTTCACCCCTAGGGTCAATTTAAAAAAATCACTGTATATTTTCCTATTTGTCATTCTGGATCCTTCCCTGACAGGCTACATCCGAGAAGCCTTCTTTCCATACTTCAGTGACTATTTTCATTTGTCCCTTTTAACATTTTCTTCTGGCTTCTTGTTGTCACATTGTTTTTTAGTTAAGCATTAATTTCAGGATTTCTTCTTGTTCCTCTATATCATCTTTAATTGGAGGGAAGAGATCATGTGAGGGAAAGCACAGAAAGCTCTTATCACCATGGTCTTAGGAGAAACCTTTCGGTCATTCCTTACTACCTCTCCAGTCTGTACTCTGGATTACTTTCAGAATGCCTCCATCTGCCACTGTGATAAAACACCGAGTAAAGGTTTTCTTTACCTTACAGGTTACAGTCCATTTTCAAGGCAAACCAGGGCAGGAGCTCAAGCAGGACCTTAGAAGTAGGAGCTGAAGCAGAAACCATTTTGTTTACTGGCTTGCTTATAGGCTCACATTCAGCTACCTTTGTCTATACAGCCCACAACCACCTGCCTAGGGATGATAACACCCACAGTGGGCTGGGCCCTCCTATAGCAGTTAGCAATTAAGAGAGTGCTTCACAAGAGACATGCCCACAGGCCAATCTGAGGGGTTCCTTTTATTTATGAGCATTTTAATCAATCCCATAATCAAAGAATAAATGTACATATTTACTGAATTCTTTATTTAAAAATTAGCTTTCATTTTTAGTTTGGTAGCAAAGGGAGTTGAATTTAGTAAGATGATACTAATTGTTTCAGTGAGATATAAATAAATGAGGCCCAGGGCAGTGTATGTTCTCACTCATTAAAGATGCTTTAATCTGATAGAAGAGAATTTGGAAAATATGGTCAGCAGGGACTGGGAAAGCTAGGGTGGGGAGTTGGGGGGTGGGGGGAGTTGGAGAGGAGATAGATAAAGATCCCAAAATATAGCTGAGTAGAAGAGTGGGAAGGATCCCCACAAGTAGAAGTGACAGATTTTGAGAAAATGAAAATATTGATTATTTTGATTCGATCATTATATATACTACATATGTACCAAATTGTTATATGTTCTTACAAATATTTACAATTATGTCAGTTTGAAAATATACAAATAGCTAGATATGGAGGCACATTTGGAAGGGTGAGGCAGGAAGACTTCAAGTTCAAAGTCAGTCTGGACTAAAAAAACAAATGCACAGATATATGTTTGCATTTGCATATATAAAAGAATACGTAACATATCTCTCCATAAATTAACTCAAGAACTCTTATTAACCCCCCAAAGCTCCCAGGGACTAAACCACCAGCCAAAGAGTACACGGGGGGGTACCCATGGCTCCAGCTGGATATGTAGCAGAGGATGGCCTTATCTGGCATCACTGGGAGGGGAGCTCCATGGTCCTGTGGAGGCTTGATGACTCAGGATAGGGAATGCTAGGCCACTGAGGCAGGAGTGGACAGGCGGGTGGGGGAGCACCCTCATAAAGGCAGGGGGAGGGAGGAGGGGATAGGGGAATTGTGGAGGGGAAACTGGGAAGGGGTATAACATTTGAAATGTAAGTAAGTAGAATAAAAAATGGAAAAAAGAATTCTTATTAAATCAACAGAATCCTATAAATTAAAAACACACATATAAAGCAAAATTTTAAAAAGCTATATATGATATTACTGAATGTAATTTCATATTGGCACACAAAGACCAGAGATCAAGTTTGTAAGTTCATTAATTTTATTACAATATTTGGGACTCCTGCTTGTAAATGTACAGATGATAGCCAAAACGTTTAAAACTTATTTCAGCTCTAAGCAATTCCATTAACTGATAACATAATGTCAAACATACAGAACTTAGGTTTGAAGTTTGTTGTATGTTAGGCTGAGAGCACACAAACCTTACCTGTCATCTCCTTAGCCTGCTCCACAATGAGGTGATTGAGGGTCTCCTTTTCCTGCTTTAGCAAAGTGTTTTCTTCCTTCAGGTTGGACACCAGCTATGAAATGAAACACCAAGCTGAGACGGCTGCAGCAGACCGAGAGTCCCCTATGACAGCCACTGACTCTGTGCCTCATGACTTCACCTGTCACAATTGTCTCAAATTTACTCTCTCCAGAGAAACTTCATGAAAACCACCTCCAATAGAGGCCTTTTCTCAGGGCTGTTGCAAGATTCTGCATTTGTCTCTTATGTCCTTGTGAATGCTTTGTTTTTTGTCTTTTCCATTAGATTAGACGTATCTTGACAAGGACAGTGATGGTGCTTGTTTGACTTGGTACTGTGAACACTTAGCATCTGGCTAGCATCTAGTAAACATCTGTTCTTAAAATCATGTTCTATTGTTGTGACAGAACACTCTGACCAAAGGCAACTTGTGGAGGAAGGGATTATTTCATCTTACATGTCCAGGTCACAATCCTTTATCAGGGGAAGCCAAGGCAGGACTTTGAAGTAGTCATGGATTTAAGCTTGTTTCTATGCTTACGCTCAGCGATCTTCATTATGTAGCCCAGGCCCACATGCCTAGGGATGTCACCCATCACAGTGCCTGCCTAGGGATGTCACCCATCACAGTGCCTGCCTAGGGATGTCACCCATCACAGTGCCTGCCTAGGGATGTTACCCATCACAGTGGCCTGGGCCCTCTCAATGTCAACTAGCAATTGAGAAAACACCTCACAGACATGCTCAAGGAAACTGTGATAAAGGCAATTCTTTGAGACTCCCTCTTTCCAGTATGACAAGCTGACAACTAAGATTAGCTATCAAACACCTTTTTGCTGTACCACCAGAACACAGCAATTCAAATGGGCAGATTAAAGAGATTAGGGATACAAGTCTTTAAAAATAATGTTTATGTGTATGTGTGAGTGCATGCCACATGTGTGGGTATATCCATAGCCAGAAAAGAGTGCTGAGCCCCTAGAGCTGAAATTACAGATGTGTAGTTTGGGAATGAACTCTTGTCCTCTGAAAGGGCAAGAGACACACTTAACAGCTGAGGCATCTCTCCAAGCCCATGGATTCTTTTTAAAATATCATCATTTTTTATTTGGAGAATTTCATGAATGTATACAATGAATTTTTACCAAATCCACACCATGCTACTCTTCTTGGATCCCATCCTAACAACCCTCTTTCAACTTATTTCTTTCCTTTTTATAAATATGGGTGTGGGGCCAAGTCACTGCACTGTGGGCAACCTACCAGGGGCCTCACCCAGAAGAAAACTGATTCTCCCTCTCCCAACAGGCATCAACTTCCAGTAGCTCCTGAGCTATGGGTAGAGCCTTGTGAGCTCCTCTCCCACCTATGCTGGAATGTTGACGGCCAATCTTGTGTAGGTAGCTGCTGGGTTTTCATGAGTACAGTATAATGTGATGTCCTGAAGACACTGTTTCCAGGTAGTTCTCCCTGGCCTGTAGTTCTTAGAATCCTATTGTGTGAAAGCTTTCTAACTTTAGAAATTCATTGAGGGCTTTCTAATACTTCCATTTTCATATTTAAGAGATATTTTTCTATGTGATACCTTCGAGTATATCACTGTGTAGGCAAGCTTTGAGGGCTCCTAGTACTCAAGTTGTGCCCAGTATAGAAGAGAGACCCTCCTGCTGGCTGTCTTCTGGAAGCCAGTCTCTTCGTGGCTGCCTCTGGATCAAGATGTAGAACTCCTGGCTCTTCTAGCACTACGTCTGCTTGCATGCTGCCATGCTTCCCACCACCATGATAATGGATTAAACCTTTGAAACTGAAAGTCAGCCCCAATTAAATGTTTTCTTTTATAAGAGCTATCTTGGTCATGGTGTCTCTTCACAGAAATAAAATCCTAATTAAGACACAGACTAAGACAGTACATAGATATTAATTTCACTGCTGAGACATCGCTTTGTTTCTGTTCTTACTAGAGTTAAATGTTCTACCCCGAGACTACAGCCTACTCATTGATCATGGGGCAGAGGTATTTGGGGAACATTGGTGTAAACAGTGAGCCCAATAAAATTTGCAATGTCTTTGATTAAAATGAATATAGACTCACATGGACTAGGTCAGGATGATGGCATTTACTTTGTTACAAGGGGCAATGGGGATAAGAATATTGTTTCCTACCTGCTCAGTGTCTTGTTTGTATTTATCTGCTCGTTCTTCAATGGACTTTTTCTCTGATCGAGTTTGTTCCAGGTCTTTTCGGAGTTTTGTAATTTCTTCCTGCAGACTAAGGACCCGCCCAGTGGCAACCTTAGCTTCCTCCTCGCTTAGCTGAAGACGTTCTACATCATTTCGTAGCTTTTCAGTCTCAGAGTTGTATACCCCTTCCAGATTGGTCAGTTTCTCCATGAGGCATTTGTAGTCTTTATTCTTTAAATACAAACGGTAACAATAAGAAAATATTAATAGTATGAATGGTCAAATGTATGCAGTGAGGAAAACATGCTGATTATCTCGGTCTTTTCCTTCTGTTTTGTTTTGGAGAGTGGGTCTTACTATTTAGTCTAGCTGTTCTGGAACTTACTATGCAGCCCAAAAGCCTCTAACTCATGATCCTCAGATTACAGGAGTGTATCAACAAGCCTGCTATGAATTCTTTTCTCAAGACAAGGTCTCACTATGTAACCCTGGCTGGCCTGGAACTCACTATGTAGACCAGGCTAGGCTCAAACTCATAAAGATCCACCTGCCTCTCTCTGCCTCTCTGTCTCTGCCTGAGGTGCTTGGATTAAAGGCAGATTATTCCATGATATTCCAGCTATAAATTCTTATTACATCATCATAGCATCGAGATGGCCAAATTTGCTGTGCTAAAATGATCCTAATATAAACTTGCATTAAAACCAACATTGAGCTGGGTGTAGTGGCACACTCCTTTAATCCTAGTACTTGGGAGGCAGAGGCAGGTGGATCTTTGTGAGTTCAAAGTCAGCCTGGTCTAAATAGTGAGACCCTGTCTTAAAAAAAAAACAAAAACAAAAATCAAACAAGCAAACAACAACAAGGCAACTACATTGAGCATCAAAACCAGGACAGAATGGCAACACACTTCCTTAGTGTAAGTAGGTAAGGATATGGGCATTAGTTCCTACCTGCTTGGCTTCCATAATCTACCCAATGACTTCTTCATTACACGAATAAAGAACAACACAGAGCAATAATATACAACAAAGATTTGATTTTCTCATAATCACAGAGTTTCGCAGTAAAGTTCCTAATTATTCTGTAAAGATTCATTTATTTATGTACTTTATGCATATGAGTGTCTGTATGTACATCTGCACACCAGAAGAGGGCATCAAATCCCATTGGAATACAGTTTTAGATGATTGTGAACCACCTAGTGGGTGCTGAAATCTGAAATCAGAGGATGCTGGAATGCTCTTACTCACTAAGCCATCCCTCCAGTCCCATAATTTCCTAATTTTTAATCCAGAAGTAAAGGGGAGGGGCTAGAGAGATGGCTCACTGATTAAAGACACTGGCTGCTCTTACAGAAAATTTGCTTCAATTCCCAGCACTTTCATGGTGGCTCACAGCCATCTGTAACTCCAGTTTCAGTGAATCTGACCTTCTTTTGGCTCCCACAGGCACCAGGCACACACATGGTGCACAGACATACATGAAGGCAAAATACCAGTACACATAAAATGAAAATAAATAAATAATAGTTAATTAAAAGATAAGGAAATGGATACTTGCTCTTTGAAAATATATTAGAATAATATTAAAAACCATGCACTAAACCTGGGTGTGATAGCACACACCTGTAATTTCAGCTACTTGATGGGCAGATAGGAGGACTGCAGCTTCAAAGTCAGCCTGTGCAATTCAATAAGAGCTGGACATAGTTTCACACTGTAACCTAGGGTGACCTTGAATTTGAGGCAGTTCTCCACTCTCAGCCTCCTCTATACCTAGAATACAGGTTTAAGTCACTACATTTATCTTAAGGCCTGAGATTTTAGCTCAGTGATAGTATCTACCCACCACAAGTCAGAACTTGGGGCTAATACAAAAATAAGCCAATGTACTAGATAGAAGATAAATAAGAATGATAAAGCAGACTAGAAGTAGACTAATTCCTCACAAATCTCAAATTTCTCATTGCATTCAGAGAATCCATGAATCCTATTTCATTGTGGCCCTTCCCCCTTGCTCTCCTTATCTATCACATACATATTCTTAGTTATATTTATAGCAGTTGCATGTGCTGAACTACTATCTAGTAACTATTGCTAAGCAACAGAATTTCCACCCTGCAAACAGACTGTGGGTTTCTCAGACACATGGACATCTTCCTGCTACTCTTGCCATTGCAATGCCAAACAACCGCTGGAGAATGTGTACATACAGAGAAGTGGTGAAGGAGGTCTGTGAAGTATAAATTACAGTGTGACTCAAGATCAGACAGGTGTGGAGTAGGCTGTGTTAAAATAGATCCTGTCTGTTCCTAAGACTCGCATAACTAAGAACCCCAGTGGGTTCCTTCAGATGTGCTCTAGCCTCAGGGCTCCTTTAAAAACACACCTGCTCATCCACTTTGCGCTGCAGTTGCATAATCTTGTTTTCCATGCCAATATGGAGCTTCTTGTAGCGTTCCACAGAGCGAGCCTCAATTTTGAGTTTCTTCAGCTCACGCTTGGCCATCATCCGCCGGAAGCAGCACTGAAGGTAGATGATGGCTTTCATGGTCCGCTTATAATGTGTACGAGCCAGCCATCCACGGACACGTTTCTGAATGATGACTGCTTTGTGCTCACGGAGTATCTGCAGAAAAAGGAAGATAACCTGAGACTCTAGACTATACTCAAAGTTCAAGTCTATATAGCAATATATTCCTTTCCAAATTTCAAATAAACTTTCAATGTCCACTTTTTAAATTGCATGTGTGCACCACACACACACACACACACACACACACACACACACACACACACACGACTACAAACAAAACAGAATTGGAAGAAGTTTAAATAAAAAAAAAAAAAAAAAAAACAGATTGCCAAAAGAAAAAAGTTCTATGAAGAACACAAAAAATGCATCAGTTTCCTTATTGGTATATGATTTCTGCTGGTAGGAGGTCTTATCAAACTAAGAATCAGGTACTTTATGAACTATGTGTTATTAAAATAAGAGATTTTCCCACTATACTTAGTCACTGCGTGTTAGGCTGGTACATGAGGACGTGGGGACAGCCAGTAAACTGGCTCAGAGGCTGACCCCTGATACAGTGAAAGATTATTAATGACTTATTGACCCCACTCTTGAACATAGAAGGTAACATTCTTTTTGTTTGTTTGAGATAGGGTCTCTCTAGGTAGCCCTGGTTGGCCTGGAACCCACTATGTAGACCAGGCTGGCCTCAAAACCATAACCACGGAGGTCCAACTGCCCCTGCCTGTTTAGGTCTGGGATTAAAGGTGAGTGCCACCTTCCTCAGCCTAAAGTTGATGTACTTGTCTGCCACATTTGAGGTGTATCATTCTTGTAGGATTTCCTACTGCTGTTGTTTCTAATGCAGCAGGAATCTGTTATGGATGCCAAGATAGAGGAATAGAGAGCTTAAAAGAGAAAGCTAAAAACAAGAAAATGTAAAATAAAGTCATGACAGTTACACCACACACACACACACACACACACACACACACACACAAATATATATAAACTTAGAAGAAATGGTTGCCTTATGAGATAAATTTCTTGTCACTAAAGACCATCAAGCAGAGACAATGTGAACAATTTTTAGGAAAGAGTTTGAAACCCACATAATGGAAAGAATCAAGTCCTTCAAGTTGTCCTTTGACACCCATACTTACACAATGGCATACAGGTATGTGCTCCCTTTACACACACACACACACACACACACACACACACACACACACACGCCCCACATATGCATGTTTTTAAAAAGATTCATTGGTGATCTATGATCTACTGAGTAACATTAATTATTCTAAGATACGAAGGTTACTTTTAAGACAGTGTGGCTTAGTAGACAACTGTACGGTTATTATGCATGCAGTCTTGTATTCAATCCCAGAGCCACATGCAAAAAAAGATTTATTGGGCTTGGAAGATCGTTTAGTGGGTAAGAAGTGCTTGCTATGCAAACAGGAGGAGCTAAGTGTGAATCCCCAGCACCCACATAAACACCCGGGCATACACACTCATCTCCATAACCCCAGGAACTGAGAGGTGGCAACAAGTTGATCTTGGGAGTTTGCTGGCTGACTAGCCTGGCCAAGACAATGAGCTTCATGTAATAAGGAAGACAACTGAAGTCCTGCTCTGGTCTCTACGTATGTCTGCACAACTTGTACACACACACACACACACACACACACACACACACACACACACACACACGCAAAATGAATCAAAGACGCACCACATTCTAGTCAATATAATTTTAACTGTACAAATATTATAGCTATTTCCTCTTCACCATGAAAAGTTCTTCTAAGCTTTTCTCCTTAGGTTGATCTTCTGTCATATATTTAACTTGTGTAGCTTACCTCTCTGTATCTGTCTGAATAATAGGCCCCAATGGCAGAATGTCCTAATCCCTAGAACTTGTAGTTGTGATTTTATTTGGAAAAAGGGACTTCATCGATATGACTAGGTTAAAGATCTTGAGATGGGGATATTATCCTGGATTATGAAGGTGGAATCTAAATGCCATCATAATTTAAAAAAGCCTTTAAAAAACAATTATTTTGTGGGGGAACATACGTGTGAGCTGATTGTTTCCTTCCGTGATGTGTGTTCTAGGGATGTAACCTGTCCCATGATTATTTTGGTAAGAGACAGATGATAGGGCAGAGACAGGAGCAATGTGGTCACAGGTACAGGACTGTAGGCTACCACCGGAGAAATGATGAATGCATTCTGTCTTGGACTTTGGAGAATGTGGTACTGCTGATATCTGATTACAGCCCAGTGGTTCTGGACTTTTGGCCTTCAGAAGGCTGAGAAAATAAGTATTGTTGTGTTTAACAAACAAGTTTGTGATTTTCATTTCACATTCACTTATTTAATTTTACAAGTTGTACAGACAAATGGAAATAGGAAGTATATTTTCTTTTGTATTGTCTTGTTAACAAGTATATCTAATTACTTAATACCAGCATACAATTTAACTGTTGGTTGTTTCTACATGGCCTCTTTGCCCACTGCAGTCTGGATGGTACTTTGCACAGATGGAGAATATGATTAATATTACTGGAATACATGAACAACCTTGAAAACAATGTCTTACCTTGCGATACCTATTTCTTGCCAAATAGCCTCTCAAGTAAGACTGAAGAACAATCGTGGCAGTTCGTCTAATCTTGTACCTCCTGCGGACCACATACATGCGCCAGTACTTTTGAATGGTGGTTGCCGCCTTGGTTCTGCGCAGAAACTTAGCATAGCTGCCCAAAGACAAGAGGGGTGCACTGTCAGTCATCACGACTGCAAACCATCAATGTCAGTGTCTTCAGTATCCTGAGCAGAACCTCACTGTATTCTAATATTCACTACAAATAGGCACTTATACTCACATGTGTTCAGCAATGTGTAGCTTCTGAAGTATTTTCTCATTGGGGTTTCCCTAATTTTGAAAAGCAGGATGTCCCATATTGCCACATTTTACAAAAAAAGAAAAGGAAGTTCATAAACTTTACCTGTTCTAGGACAGGACTGTTCCATGCTATGTCCTTCACACAGCAAACGGATGCACACTGTGATTCCAAACTTACTTTACTAGTTATCTTAGATCACTGTTCAAGTACCATCTTTTCCCGAATCTGAGTATATGTTCTTTACCATTAACTCACTTCTACTTGTACCTCTAAATTAAAACTGTCTGTATATGTATTTCAGTATTTTATCCTGAAATATAATTCTCTGCTAGAACTTTTCTCAGTTAATTGTTCCTCAGTAGACTCAAGATTACCTGTCTATTTGTGGTTATTTTAATTTACATACAACTTTTTCAAGTTCCATGTTAAAGTAAAAGATATACAAATTCTAAGGACCTACGTTGGTAGCAATTCAAATCTTTATTATTGTAACTCTACGTAAGAATTTATGCCTTTAAATTGTCTTGTGTGTTAATTTGCTAAGTTTTGAAACTAATAATGAGTGAGACGCTAGCTATCTTCGTATTCAGGCCTGTCCTAGAATGGACCATGAACTAGATGAGGCCCAAGAGGCTATGAGGAGACCTACCATCGAGCCTGATAGCCCCGCACGTATCGTTGCACTGTGATGGCTGCCCTCTGCATACACAGGTATCGCTTCCTTAGCAGCCACCCACGAATGGTCTTCTGGATCCGGATGCAGGCAGCCCTTAGTTTGTCAGCCCTCAATTTTTCTAGATAGGCCACTTGACCAGCACGAAAAAAGATCTTTGTCTTACCAAATTGGTATTTATCCTTGTCCTATTTTAGGGGAAAAATATAAGGAGAAATAATGACCTTATAAAAGAAATTAAAGATGGAAAATATCTAGAAGTAGAATAAGTAAAAAGATGAATCTATCATCTAAAACCTGAGCTATATTTCAATGAACTAATGGAGCCAGACTGTTGATCCTTTATAAGTTGTGTAAATAGAAAAATAGAGAAAATGGTAGCCTAAGAGTTATTTTCCAGAATTATTCTACCTGGAGTTATTATCTGAGGCCCAAAACTGGTTGTGGATCTATGCAGCTACTATTTGCTTGTTTGGATTTTAAACATCTCAAGGAAATGGAGATGTTGACACTCCCTTTGACTGACCCGCTGTAAGATTACATCAGGTTGTACAATCCATGAGCGGCTGAAGAAACAAAAACACCAGTATGAAGAATAAGGCAGGAAGAAAAACACACAAAATGAAAAGTTTAAAGCAAAACAAAAACAAAACAATACCCAATCCTTCCAAATCCCTGCATTTATATTAAGGATATGCTTCTACATAGTTACCAGTTTGCCTCAACAGTATCTAAAAATAGGTACAACTTCATAAATGTGTTCAAAACCTTCTACAGATTGCAGAAGATTTATAAGATTTTAGAAGACTGTAGAGAATTTCCTTCATAAAATACAATTATGTCTATTGCACTGATTTTTGCAAGCAGAGCTGCAAAGCAGATGGAGATATGCATGTGATTGGGGTGATTTACCTCAGGTGCAAGTATGCAAATCATCACCCATATTTACATCAAAAGAAGAGTGGAATCTACATATATTAATCACTACTGAGTCTGAAATTCTAAGCAAAAAATAGAGAAACTCAGTTTTTGCAGTAAGCACATATCCCTTTAAACGTGAAGCTAAAAAAATTAGAAACTGTAACATATATTTGAAAAGTCTAAAATGATTTAATACCACTGCAGATCTCAGCTACTACTTCTGCCTCCACTGGGCCCAGGCCTGCAGAGGTCTGGGGGAGGAAGCAGCTGCATGACTGTCTCAGCTGTCTACTTCATAGTCCCCTCTGAACCCAGCTTACAAAGGAGTGGGGCTAAACTGAAAAAACAAAAACAAAAAATAAAAATAAACAAAAACCACACTAAATCTTAAAAATCATTATTAAAATGGGATCCTTAGTTCTCTCAAAGGGGAAAAAATAGAATCAAAGAAGAATTACACTTAATTATTAGCTAGTAATTATGAGTAAGTACTTCATAGTGAGGTACAAGAAAAATATTTTTTAAGCAGCTATTTCATGAATCCCAAGCTCATCAAGACTACGATTAGAGATTTTTTTCTGTGTACTGTGTAGGCCCAGGGAACTGTCAGAAATGCAATGATAATGGATTTAGCTCAGTGGTACAATATTTGCCTAGCATATGCAAAGCCCTGGGTTCTATCTACAGAATAGGAAAAAAAAAAAAAAAAAAAAAAAAAACCAGGGGAGAAGGCTGTTAAATTATTGGGCCCATCCCAGACCAACTGAATCAGAGATTCTAGGGGTAGAGGCTAGCAATCTGTGTCTAGCAAACCTTCCAGGTGATTATACAAAATAGTCAGACTGTCTAGAGCACCACCATCTATCCCTAAAAATTTCTTTCCTGTCTCATATACAACTCTTACCTCATAAAAGGCCACCTTACTGTTTCCTTTTTTTAAAGAAAAAATTATGTATATGACTGTTTTACTTGCATATATATAAAGTTTACTTTGCTATGACTAGTATCTGTGGAGTCCAGAAGAAGATGCTGGGTCCCTTGGAACTTGAAGGATGAAGGAACATGCCATGCCATATGGTTGCTGGGAACCAAACCCAGGTCCTACGTAGGAACAGCAAGTGTTTTTTACTGCAGCTCTCTCTGGCTCTAAGGATTTATTTTATTATGTGTATGTGTCTTTATGAGTACATGAGTATATGTGGTGCCCACATTAATCAGAAGAAGTCATTGGATCTCCTGGAGCTGTGGTGCAGTTGCAAGCCACCCAGTGTGGGTGCTGGGGATCGAACTCAAATCCTGTGCAAGCAGGAACTCTAAAACGTTTCTCCAGCCACATTAGCAAATTCTGTATTTTCTACTTCTTTATAGCTTAGTTCCATTTTTATCCAAACTTACCCATTCTTCAGTGCCTGACTCAAATCCCACACCTCATGAAATTATTCTTCTTCCTCATAAAAGATATGGTTTTGATTTCCTCTGATTTCTCCCCCCCTTCCTCTGCACTGTATTTGGCCATGTGTATGATTTTAAGATTTTCAGTTATATGTATGATTGTGTGTGTCTCTGCAAGGGTATCTATGTGAAAGGGTAACTGCTCGAGAAGGCCAGAGGTGTTGACTCCCCTGGGAGCTAGAGTTACAGGTGGTTGTGGGCCACCATACATGGGTCCTGGAAACTGAACTCACGTCCTCTTGAGTCAAGTACATGCTCTTCTACTGAGCCATTTCTCCAGTCCTTACCCAATCTAAGTGTTCATCTTTAAAATACATAAATCGTCTTTAAAATTAAAATTGGACTTTCCCCCTTAACATATCTGATGTTTTCCATAACTAAGTACTAAAAACATTTTTGTTCACAATGATCAAACTATCTAAATGGTCAAACTACTGCAAGTCTGAGTCCAGCTGATATAACAGCTGTCTGGTGTTGACTATCAGCATCCAATTCCTTCTATCACACTAAACACAGCGAGCCTCGCTTGTCCTTACATCAGGTGTTTCTCTACTTAACCACCTTTCAAATAATCTGGGTTATGCTGTTGAACACAGAGGTTTGCAGGGCCTTTCTGCTCAGAACGACAGGGCCTTTCCAGAAACGGTTAAGTGAAAACCATTCTCACCAATATTAGTTTCTCTAATACAGTCTTGCATGTTTGCTTTCTATCTCCCAGCACATCTTTTTGCTTCATCAGGACCCGGTACCGGCTGAAAAACTCCTGATAAGTCCACCTAGAAAAGAATCCCATATGAGCTTATTATTCAAGAACTGCTCGCAGAAGGCTCGGTTCCATTGGAAGCCTGGGCTCACCGTGAGGGAAACCCTGCTGCACTGATCCGGATGGTCTCCAACACACCACATGCTCTTAGCTGCTGCACTGCTCTCTTCTCATCAAATCTGCATGAAGAAACAAAAACTGTTAGCTCACAAAAGACCCAGACCATCAAGGGTTAAATTACTTTGTCAAAAGCCAAGTAGATAAACTAGAAAACAAAGCATTCAAAAGCTGGAACAGTGATCCAAATGGAAAACTCCATGAAACAGCAGGAAGAGGTAGTTAGCAGTAAAGAGCTGTGGATAGTGGGTATCTCCTCCAGTTTACACCCTACAGTCTCACCAGAAAGTCCACTGAACATACTCAAAATAAAGAAGACAGAGTACCCCTCACTGTGCCCATCCTGTCTGAAAATGCTCAGATGTCATCAGCTGAGCACATGGGCCTCCCCTGGGATAAAGATCAATGAATCTGAAAAGACAAATTAATCATGCCCCATTCAGTTATTTAAAAAACAAAAAAACAAAAAACCAACAACTGTGCTGTTCTATTAGCTACTTATGAAGCATTTGTAGCATTCAAAGCAATGAAAAATATTTATTTTGTATTACATTTAACATTTATTTCATCATAAAGATAGTGGTTTGAATGAGAATGACCCCCATATGCTCATATATTTGAATGCTTGGTCCCCAGTTAATGGAAATGCTTAGGAAGGATTAGGAGGTGTGGCCTTGTTGGAGAAGGTATGTCACTAGGGTTTCAAAAGTCCTTGTCATTCCCAGTTAGTTTTCCCTGTCTCTTTCTGCATCATGCTTGTTCATCAAAATGTGAGCTCTCAGCACTGGTACAGCATCATGCCAGCTTGTCTCATGCCATGTTCCCCACGATAATGGTCCTGGACTCCAATACTCTGTAACTGTGAGGCCCAAATTAGTTTCTATTATAAGTTGCTTTGGTCATGGCATCTTTGTTATGTCAAACAGAAATGAACTAAGACACTAAAAAGAAAAAGGGCATGTTAATGTTAAAATGACATCAAAGAAGCACCAGAAAGTTCTTCTAGCCAGGTGACTACTCCTGTTGGTAGTAAGCTCTGAGTATGATTAAGCTCTGAGTGTCATTCCAAGCCCATTCCTATACTGTCTTCTCAGGTCTCAGACTGCTGGTAGGGGAAGGGCTTGCTAATATAAATTCACAGTCAGGGTGGCAACTTCTTCCTGCTCCCACTTCCTCCAAGGGAGAGGATCTAGATGAGGAGGAGGAATACGGCGGTCTTTCAGAACTACCCTGAAATCTAAGGCAGTGTGTGCACAGGAGGACCAGCAAGACCATACTCACTCACACTATAGAGTAGAAGCTGCAACCTTGAGTGTATAAGGCTAGTCTATTTTTTGTCTACTTATTTATTTATATTTTATTATGTATAAATGGATGTATAGCTATACAACCCTTGAGTAACTGGTGTTCAGAGGCCAGAAGAAGGTTTCAAATGACCTGAAACTGGAGTGACAGATGACTGTGAGCTGACATCAGGGTGCAGGGAAATAAACCCAGGTACCATAAAAGAGCAGCCAGTACTCTTAACAGCTAAGCCATCTCTATAGCTTCATGGCTGGTCTTTTAAAAATATATTTAAAAATTCTTATTGGCACATGGTATCTGTGATTATTTATGGGGTAAAGTGTGATATTTCAATTCATATGCATAACGATAAAATCCTATGCTTGATCTTTGGACCCACAAATCCCTCCAGAATCATGTTGTCTTAAGGATGTACAGAAATATTTGGCAAAACATATTTGGCAAAAATTGTTGTTATGGGACATAGGAAGGGTTTGAGAAGGGGGGCTGGGAGGGACTGAAGGGAGGAAAGGGACATAATTGTAATTTAACTGAAATATATTTTAACTGTTGTTAACAACCTAAATAATTTATCCATAGTGGATGACTTAAATAGACTGTGGACTATCTATACCATAAGATACTCTGTAACCATTCAATCAGTAATGTAAGTCTTTAAATAGTAATCTAGGAACTGTCCACAGTCAATGATGCTAAAAGCAGAAATGAAGTAGCAATTATTGCATGTTGCCTTACCTTGTTACTGTCTGTCTCTCTTGCTCTCTCTTTCATACACACACACACACACACACACACACACACACACACACAGAGAGAGAGAGAGAGAGAGAGAGAGAGAGAGAGAGAGAGAGAGAGAGAATACTAACTAGTCTAGCACCTATGCTACTTCACGCTGCTTATCCCCTAGGGTTAGCTCCTGAAAACCATCCCAACAACATATATGGGTTACTTTTAAACTTAGAGAAATATTTGTATTTTAAAATCATCTCCAAAGATTCATTTTCACCTCTGACTTAGTATCTGAAGTAGAATGAGATTTTGATAAACATTCTCTGGCTTCAACAGATAAAATGTACCAGGTAAGCCTTGGCCAGAGAAGCCTTAGCCCAGCCAGCTCTGCTTTTAACTAATGTCCAAATTAACAAAAGGCCAGAAAGATCTCCAATAGAGATAGAGTCGAAACAGAAAAACAGAACCAAAGATACAGCGTTGGCCTCAAATTTTCAAATCCTTAGAAAGCTAACTGCTAATTTGTTTTCATGTTGTCAAAAGGAAACAAAAACTGGAAATTTTGAGAAGTAGATACTCTCTACAAGACATGAAGATTTTCCCCAAAAGTCTTTCTTTTTATTTCACTTTGACTTACGTGAATGGAAACTTGAAATCATTAGGCTTAATACAGCGGACATAGTGAGGAGTAGTGGCGTTAAGGGTTTCCATAAGCAGGTGGAGGGAGTTTCGAAACTGCATGAAAAGGGTTAAAACAATTAGTTTTGTTAGAGATCAAAGACAACTTAAAATTCTCCTCCTTTGACATATTGAAGATGACATAAATAGAGATTCATAAACTATGACTTTAAAGTCATCTTCTCAGGGGAGTGGGTACTAAACAAGAATTCTAGGGCTTTCATTTACATTTGCCTAAATTCCGCATGTTCACGCTGATGAATATGCATGTACCTTTCTTCTACTTCTTTCTCTGTAGCTTCTTGTTGTAAGTTCCATTATATGTGACTTATAATTTTGTTGCTAGGGCCATTTAATTATTAAGGTATGAACTCTTTGCTACACAATACTAAAAAAGCTGCAGATTTCTCAGTATTGTATAAACAATGAGCAGAGAACAGGCTGAAGAGACCATCATTAAGGACGTGGGTCAACACTGGAGGTTGTGGATCCACATCAGGACCTGTTCGTATCTAGCACAAGGCCTCCAGGAATAATGCACTATGCTGACTAGTGTACTGCCTCCCTTCCAAAGCCACACCCATGTTAGGGCATTATGCTTGTGTGGAATGTTTCCCATTTCCCACAGGGAAAGCTACATCTAAGGAAGGAGAGGGTATTTTCTTGTACTGAGGAAGCTGATGGATGCTCTGTGTAAATATAGAGATGAGACAACCAAGAACAAACCAAAGACAGTGGTCTGAGACATGACATGCATTAGAGGAACTGAGACACAGTGAAAATTATTTTGGGAATGGCTGGTGCACGGTTATGAGTCTGGGGTAGGTAAAGTCTAAGTATTGTCTGCACAGCAGAAACTCTGGCCTTTCTTCACATGAAGATCCTGTCCACAAGGCTGAAGAAGGAAGGCCTGAGGCTTTGTGGAAGCTGAGGAGGAGTCTGGCAGTAGCAGCCCCTGAGCTCACCTGATGTCCCACTGTCTTCTTGTGCTCTTTGGCAGTCTGGCCGGGTCGGCCCTTGGTGGGCTTTATAGGAACTCGAGTGAGAGAAGTGCGCCCTGAGGAGGTGGCAGAGGTGGGACTGATGGCCTTCTCATCATCTTGAAATAGTTCTGGTAGCATCTTAAACTGAGTCACAAACAGTAAAAGAAAGTTATACTCTGGACCCAGGAGTTGAGGCAACATAGCTATACTCCCAGCATTGAGGAGATAGAGATAGGAAGATCATGAATTCCAGGCCAGACTTAACAATAGTGTGACTTCAAGACCTCTCCAAAGGAGACACTTCCCCTAAAACTAAACCAAAACAACAAAAACGTTATATCCTAAACAACAACTGGAAGGTAAGCCTTTGTAGAAGACACATTACAGACGCTTCTAATAAACAATTACTCCTGTATGGTAAAAATAAATAAATAAATAAATAATAAATAAATAAATAAATAATTAAAATAAAAAAATTGGGGGTGGAACAAACTTAAAACAACTATATATACTGACTTGAAAATCTAACTAATCCAAAAAGAATGTCAATTAAACATATAACTGGCTTTGAACTATAATTATTTTATGAGAAAATATTAATTGAAAGACTGAGTTTATCATCTCAGTTCTACAAGGGGTTTTATGCAGCAGAAGCAAAGGACTAGTCTAGGTCTCCAGGTATCTACAGTAAGCAACTCAGAAACACCTGAAAATCTCAGCAGGAAGGCATTACGAACAAGCTTTCAATATTAGAAGGGAAAAGTTAATGAATTATTTTAAGAAAATAATTTGAATTTTATAGAAAAGGAGAAAATTCTGTGATTATACTATGTATATTTATATTTGATTTTAAGAAATTGAGAACTTTAGTACAATTACCCCAATCATGTTTCTTAAGCTGTGGTCTTCCTATGTCACCATAGGAACAAGCTCTGTAGATCAGGCTGATCTCAAACTCAGAGATCTGCCTGCCCCTCTCTCACAAGTAGTGAGGTAAAAGGCCTTTATCTTCAATAAGTGAATGGACACTAGTCAGTGCAGTGGGATGGACATTCCTGAAACACACGAGCCCTAAACTAGTCTACAGCAACATCTTGCCACATGGATTCATCTTTCTAACACTGCTGTATTCCATATAAATAAAATTAGTCATTTGTGCACACTTGCAATTATTTACTCATCTCATTAGTAAATAATTTCCTATGAAATCACTTTTACTGAAAAAAAAAGTCGTATGACTTCATATTCTATAAATGTATGGGCTGGAATACAGTTTAGTAGCAGAGAGCTCCTTTGGCAAACATAAGGTTACAGACTAAATCCTCAGTACCACAAAAAAGAAAAACTAAAAAACCACCCACAAAACCCATCAGGGTAGTTAAGGAAGTTATCAATGATGAGCATAACATAATAAGGTCTGCCTGTTAAACAAGCAAATAGATGTCCTGCTTGGGGAATATTTTACGTAATGTAATCTAGCATGGTTAGCTATACAGAACTAAAGAACTGTTTTAACATTATCTTTTTTTTTTTTCGAGACAGGGTTTCTCTGTGTAGCCCTGGCTGTCCTGGAACTCACTCTGTAGACCAGGCTGGCCTCGAACTCAGAAATCCACCTGCCTTTGCCTCCCAAGTGCTGGGATTAAAGGTGTGCGCCACCACTGCCCAGCTAACATTATCTTGTATGACAAAAATAGATCCACACTGCAGAGAAAAAAAATTAGTTCATAGCAGCTAAATGTGAAAACTCAGCGTGGGAATAAGTATCTAGATGGTTCTGCAATAAGCCATGTACTACAAAGTCTTAGCTATGATATCATTCCCAAATAAATTGCTGGCTCCATATTAGCAGTTGACAAAACTTCATTTTCAATCTCTTTTCTGTGAAAAGTTTAGTAGAACTGGGCTACCATGCCATATTTACCAATAAGTGCTACAATTTAACTTGACATCTTCACTAGCTACCAGAAAACAGACTAGTTTTCAAAGTTCAGAATACACAAATACATATCTACATGCACACACATACACACTTAAAGGTAGGATTACTTTTAATAGAAATTCTAAACTAAAATTCCCTAAATTACCTTTTATTTTTTAAAAGTATATTGCCAGGCATGGTGTGACCACACTTATAACCCCAGCACTTGGGAAGGCACAAAGGTCCTGAGTTTTACGATGACCTGGGCTATACAGCAAAGCCCAGTTAAGAAGTTTGGTGTGGTGGCACATGTGTCTGTAGTCTTAGGACTTAGGAGGTAAATGGAGGAGGTTCAGAGTTCAAAGCCAGCCTCAGTTGCACATCTACATACTTTGAGGTTAGCTTTGACTAAATGACATCCTGTCTCAACAAGTAAACAACAATAAAACCAGACAATGCTGGGGGATGATTCAACCAGTAAAATGCTTGTCTTGCCGAGTTTGAACTCTAGCAGCCACAAAAATGTTGGGCTAGTGGCAAATGCTTATAATCCTACTAGGGAGGAGAAAACAGGAGGGTCCCTGGGGTCACTGGTCAGCCAGTCTATCTTTACTGGTTAGCTCCAAGCCAATGAAAGACTATGTCTCAAAGTAGGTAGACTGCGTTCCTAAGGAAAGCCTGGGACTATCTTCTTGCCTCCACACACACACTCATTCACTGGAGCGCATGCACACACACGCACACGCACACACAGCATGCACTTTGAATTGTTGCATTGGAAACTGTTCTATAATGCATTCTTGACACGATGTTTCTTCACAGGCCGTTTTTCTTCATTTTGTTCCTGCGCCTCCTCTGGCAGCCTCTGTTAATTGGAACATCTATCTGGCTACAGCAGTTTTTATCTACATGTTCTCTTGAGCAATCACACTTAGTCTCATGGCTTTAACAGGCATCAAGTTCTGAGGCCTTCAGCATTTCTACTACCTGCTCTGCCTTTCCCTTTGATCTGCCTTCATTCTCCACTTCCCATATGGCATTTCTACCCCGCTATCTCTAATTGACATTTTAAGCAAAATAAATCTAAAACAGACAACAAATAGATTTTACATTGTTATTATCACAATCTGTCAAAACACACAGCATAAATACAAACAAATCAGTCCTTCCAAGAGAACAAACTGGTTCTGCATTACACCTGCTTTACACCAGGTTCAGAGAGATGATAAAGTTCAGGTCTTTCGGTTGAATTGCTGCAAAGACTGGGAACAAGAAAAGCCTTTAAACTCATGCAAATCACAAACTATCCCCACTTCAACTGCAACAATAGAACACAGATTGCCTCTTCCTAATGACTTTTCCCAATACACTGCTAACTTCTAATGATTGGACCCATTAGCCAAACAGGGAATTAAGTCAGAATAAAGATAGAGCTGATTATGGGTACGTCTAGAATGAAAACCTGTGCTTTGTTTAAGCTAAATTATTTTGACAATGTACTAACAACAGAATGTCATGCTTATGTTATGTTCTATTAAAATGATAAAAACCTTTGAATCACACTTATGTCACTGTAAAAAAAAAATTGCCTTGCACATCAATCCTACAAGTTAAAAAGTATTAATATTCAATGCTTGCTAAGGGTAAATAAATGATTTTTCTATGAATATCTGACTCATCTCTGAGGGTTAAAACTAGGATTTGGTCTTTATATGATCTTTATATCATTAACACAATTGATGATAAAATGTTATTTTAAAAACAAGAATCTTATTGTCTATCTACTAGTCTACAGATGTTAAGAGGATTCTCTTGAAATAAGCCAGAAAAACAAGAGTGCCAGTAAGTCATCTATAAGGTCCATATGAATATTTTTACTTATTTAGAAAGTATTTATAGCATCAAATAACTGGCTTCCCTGTTTGCTCCTGTAGACTGACTGTGTGCCCCTCTTCCATCCTTTCAAGATAAAGGTCAACATGTAGAGGTATAGACCAGTTTAATAAGCAATATAACCATACTTCTTTACCATCTAGAATATTCTTTTTCCTAGTGGAAAGCAGTGGTTCTAGTATTTGTTCTTATGAAAAAATAATTCAAATGCCCTGGGTCACATATGAAACTACACCCATGATGACCCAGAGTTAGACTCCACTTGATGGAGTGCAATAATGCCACATTCCTAGCAAATCCCTTCAAAGTTGACACAGCAGAAAAACCTTCTCTGAGTCTCCCACAAAGAGTGAAGTCACTTGCAGGAGAGTATAGAACCACTGTGTGAGACAATGATTTCACATGGAGCTGAAAGACCACGTGGCAGAGTGGTTAAGAGCAGGTTCTAAGCAAGATAGCCTGAGTTTAACCTGACTTAGGAACTTACCAGTCATCAGTCCCTACACCTCAGCTGCCCCATGTGTAAGATGAGCGTAAGGTAATACTACCTCACTGTAAAAATCAAATTGTCAACATTTAAATGGTACTATACAGGACCTGACACATATTAAGTGTTATACATTTGACAAATTAAAACCTGTAAAGAAAACTGATTTCATTAGAAAATCATTATTAGTATTAAAAGACTAGTGCTGAAGCAATTAATATTTAATAGACCATATCCTGATAAGAATAAGTTTACCTTGCTTGACTTAAGGACTTTAATTTGTTCTTCAAAAACAGTGTCTTTATTCTTTTCAAGAAAACCTTCACACTGGTACTCCACCTGAAATCACATGAAAAAATATCTCCTTAACTGACAACACTTTGGAATAGATATAGTCATCAACAAAAACATATTTATTTGCCCAGGCTCTATGACCAGCTCTCAGCAAGTGGTATCGTCAGTCATTTCTAAGAGAGCAATGCTATCTCCATGGAGAGGTGTGGTAATTCACTATAGTAAACCTGCACTTCACTACAGAAAGTACTCAGGTCCTACCACAAGGGCTATGTCTACATTCATGCTTATTGCTGCACTAAGCCTAACACTTAAGAAGTAGAACCAGTCTCTGTGTCTATTGTGGTACATACATACAACGGAGTTTTATTTAGCCACAATAAAAATGAAATCATGACATTTTCAGGAAAACTAATATACATGGAAATCATTATGTTGAATGAAATAAGCCAAACCAAAAAAAAAAAAACAACAAAAAAAAACCCCAAATATTTCATGTCCTCCCACATATGTGGATCCTGCATTTCAGTTGTGTATGCATGTGTGTATGTGCACACATGTTAATGTAGGTCGTGAACTAGAAAAAGGAGCATAACAGGAAAAAAGAGCTCTCAGTGGGAAAAAAAGGAAAGGTAATGGACTGCATGTGACATGAAGGCAGAACTGAGGCTATGGGATAGGAAATGGGACCACAAGTGGAGGGCAGGGAACAGTGGAAAGAACTGGAGGACGGGGTCAAATAAGGACAGAGTATGTAAGAAAAAGGATAAAATGAAATCCATAGCATACACCAAGAATTCCAGCACATATGAGAGGCAGAGGCAGGAGGATTAGGAGTTCAAGGTTGGCCTCAGCTACACAGTAAGTTTACGGCCAGCCTCAGGTTCATAGACCTTGTCCCAAAATCCCAAAAATCTATGATCTTCTATGTTAGCTTAAAAAACAACTAATAAAAACAGTAGAATAGGGGCTGGAGAGATGGCTCAGTGGTTAAGAGCACTGACTACTCTTCCAAAGGTCTGGAGTTCAATTTCCAGCAATCACATGATGGCTCACAACCATCTGTAATGGGATCTGATGCTCTCTGCTGGTGTGGCTGGAAATAGCTACAGTGTACTCAGTCATATAAGTAAATCTTAAAAAAAAACAAAAACAAAAAAACAGTAGAATAAAAAAAGAAATATATAAACTCTAGTAAGTTGACAAATACCAATTTCCTAAGAGACAGTGGTAGTGATTGCTGACAAACTGAGATCAAAATGCTCTATCAGTTCACGGGTAAGCAGACTTGTTAGCTGTTTTTCTCCCCCATGGCCAAAGAGAGCTCCTCCCAGGCTGACCCAGTGTATAGACTAAGGTAGTGAGCCATCTGCACAAGTAGAAGTGCTTATTCCTCCGAGGCAGCATTTCTCAACCTGTGGGTCGTGACTCCTTTGGGGGTGGAATGACCCTTTCATTGGAAAACACAGATATTTTCATTAGGATCCATAACAATAGTTATGAAGTAGGAATGAAAATGTTATGGTTGAGGGTCACCACAACATAAAGAACTGTATTAAAGGGGCACAGCATTAGGAAGGGTGAGAACCACTGCTCTAAGGAAGGAAAAGGCTAAGTGGGGAGAGGCCGGGAACGCGTGAGGAGCTGATGATGCACAGAGGAAGAGGATGGGCAAACACTGGCTAATTTGGTAACGTGGGACTACTTGAGAATTCGGTTTCTTCTAAACCCACAACTTCAGCCATTTCCCGCCAAAGGGGCTGCTCATGCTATACTCCTTAGGTCACCTTAGTCACACAAAGGTTTCAAGCCAGGTCTAGACAATCAGAAAACTGTACTCAAAAAGAGGCTTCAGAAATCTCACAACACAGTCTGCCCCATAACTTCCTTGCAATGCAAACTAGTCACATGGTCCCCGACTTGCTAAGTGAACTACAGAACTTGTAAAGAATGTATCACCATGCTTTCACAGGAGACAAAAATCTAGTCTCTCTTATGAAACCTGTGAGACCTTTAAAAGTATGCATGTACTTAGAGATGTAGTATGTATACACACCATTTTAGTACCTATCAAAAAGTTTAATAAAGTCATTTATATCATAAATTATGTTAATATTTCCATACTTAAACACACAAATACCCACCTCGATTAGGCTAAAACTTATAAATAGGCGTTAGTTATATTAGTTCAAGTCAGAGACCAGGTTTGCGTGCTAAACAAGTTATGAAAACACTTTTGGTTTTCAGTTTCTTGGATTTCAAAATTTCAGACAAAGAATTTTGACCCATATTTATTTAACATGTAATCCAATTCAAGTTACAGTAGGAGAAATCCAAGATGGCAGTACTGAAGACTGCTATCACTGAAAGGACTTTAAAGAAAGCAAGTGCTGAGGGAAAAAAAAACAACAACAAAAAAAAACATACAAAAAACAATACTTGACTACTGATATTTATTATAATTCAATGCAAAGTATAGAAAAGGAAAAAAAGACAAAAAGTTTCCTTACTTTGTCAGCAAAATGTTTGATGATGAAAGCTTTGTTTGACATGCGGGGCTTCTCAAAGTGGGCACATTTGTTCAAATGTGTGTTGTACAGTTTTTGGGCCCATGTGTCATCTGTGCCTTTAGGCATCTGGGGAGGTGGAGACAAAGTGAAGTGACTGAGTGCTAAAGGTCTTCTGTGACATCAGCAACAAGACACCAGTTCCTATGTTTAACTTAAAAATTCATTCTTTCTTCTCATCAGCACGAGCTAACCACCAATGAAGGGCGTGGCTGAGACCTTCCTTGGGGTGACCCAGTACAACATGAGTGACAATATGCCTATACCAGGAGTCATAAATATTTAATTTTTTTAACAAAATAAACACTTTACAAGTTAAAGATGAAATACAACTATTAGGCATACTTAATTTTTTTAAATTGTTAAATGGAAGTAACATTTATACACAGTGAAATATTAATTTAATCTAGAAAGGTATGAACTGATGGTCTCCTCTTGCCATTTCCAGAAACTTTACTCTCTGCCTGTTTTTAAGACATGTATTTGAGTGGGCTTCATTCAATATATTCCTTACATTTCCCCCTCTAACCTATGGTCATTAGGTTGCTACTAACTTTTTGTTGACAAGTGTCATATTCCTCTTATACGTACACACTTTCAATGTATTTGTGAGTATACTTATAGGTTAAACTCACAGGCCAAAAGGCATACATACATACGATTCTACTTTCCTATGAAATATGTTGTATGAATTCTTGTCCTTCATCAAATATATACATGTATTATTAACTTAGTCTCAATAAATGAAAAGTATAAAATTTACATTAGCCTGTTTGATTGATATTGGTAAAAGCATTTTTTGCTTTGCTTTCTTATTTTTAATCTCAAATAAAAATGAATACTTTTTTCCTGATTCATTCGCTTTGTGAGTCTTTTATTGAGTATTTTTGCATCTCTGTTCATGAGGAAAATAGTCTGTAATTCACTTTTGTTGTTGTACCTACGTAGGTTGGGTATCAGGGTAACTGTGGTCTAATAAAACAAATTGGGAAAATTAACTTTATTATATAAAAATACCTAATGCACTGAGGAAGAAATCAGGGAAACATAACGCTGAATGAATACTTTTTTATCACATGCATTCTTTTCTAAAAAAAAAAAAACAACAAAAAAACCCCGCAATTTGTATTCATTATAATTATGTGTATTTGAGGGCGAGTGCATGCCATACCCTTCCACTGTGGGATCTGAGGATTGAACTCAGATTGTCAGGTCCTTATAGCAAGTGCTTTTACTCACTGAGCCATCTCAGCAGCCCCAGATACATTCTTAACACTAAGTCTGTGTCCTTATAAGGGTCAACACATGATAAGCTGTGGTTTATTGTATATAAAGTAAAAGAAGATTAAAAAAAAAAGATTTGCCTAAGGTCCTTCAGTAATAAAGTGGAAGATTCAGTAATTTTCTAACATGCTACATCCTTAAATGTTAAAGCAAATAAAATGGTTATTATTTATGTCAGTAACAAATATTCAAAACGTAACAATTATTCAAAATAATTTTTGGGCAGTTTCTTGTATGTCAATATATTCTGCTAATCAAAAACATTAAAGATAAACATTAAAAACAAAAATGATGAAAAGTAGTAACAGTTGTCAATTTGTAGTCAGCTAAAAACAGAAGGGAAATAAATTCTCCTAGTTTCACTTTTAAATACAGTCTTGGAGTTGGGGCAGTGAGAAGGCTCAGCAGGCAAAAGCGCAGGATTCGTAGGCTAGCCTGATGACCTAAGTACATTCCCACAGCCCACAGTGCAAGGACAGAACTGGCTCCCGAAAGTTCTTCTGAACGCCAATATATGCTGTGGCATGTGTGCATCACACATACACATACATGCATATACACGGTTAAATAATAAAAAATTTTTAAAAGAACCTTTGGGGTCTAATGTCTCTTCAGAATGAATGAGGGGTCCCTGACTTGTCACAATGACATACCGAATAGTTTCTGCTTGCACCCACTTGTCCTATAGCCTTGATCCATCTATCATGACAGACTAAGTACTTCAGAAAATTATAATCACCTTACATTCCTCATCCAGCAAATCTAGAATGCCCAGTTTAGATTCTATAAGATTGATGCAAGGCTGATTATCATAGAAATCTATGAGTGTCCATGGAATTTGTTCCTTCATATATTCCTCTTGTTCCAATTTGAAGACATGCTGAAATAAAGAGAAAATAGCAGTCATTATCAGATTATTATTATTATAAAGAATGTAATCAAGAAGCATGCTTCTATAGAACTAAGGACACCAACAAAAGGAGAGCCCATGGCTCTCAGTAACAACAGCCTCATGAAGAAGCATGACTGAAAGCATGTATAGAAAACCTCAGCTATAAGCATTCATCATGAATAAATAAATCTAAGTGTGTAATTAAAAAAGAAAATTTTTGCCGGGCAGTGGTGGCGCACGCCTTTAATCCCAGAACTTGGGAGGCAGAGGCAGGTGGATTTCTGAGTTCGAGGCCAGCCTGGTCTACAGAGTGAGTTCCGGGACAGCCAGGGCTACACAGAGAAACCCTGTCTCGAAAAACCAAAAAAAAAAAAAAAAAAAAAAAAAATTTTTTTTGTTATATTTGAGAAAGGGTATCCATATGTAGACCAGGTTAACCTGAGATTCTCTATGTAGCCCAGGCCAGATTTGAATTTGCACTCTGCCTTAATCTTTCAGGTGCTGAGATCACAGGCATGCAGCACCACACCAGGCCTATAAATGTTTTGAATTGCAAATAAATACAATAGTCCTTGTGATTTTTAAATACATGTGCACCATCCACACCACCCCTTCTCATCTCCATTAACTCTTTAATCAGATTATGTACTGAGTCTATACTATGTGTTGGTAACTGTATGCAGTCAACAGCATAAAACAGGAATGCTGCATGTGTGAACTGGGAGAGAACTAGGAGAAATCAAATAGTTACAAAGAAGAAAAGAGAGGTGGAAATTTCTGGTTTCTTTAACAACTTAGTTGTGTCACATATTTTCCTAGAAGCTGTCTTGTGAGAGGGCATGTGATGTTTTGCCGAAAACAGACACTTGAGAGGGTGTGTGATGTTTAAAGAGAACATAAATGCAACCCACAAACAGTAAGAGGATGCTCTTGCATTGCTATGCCATGCAATGCTTCGCTGGTCTTTGTTGGTTTTCACTTCTTAGCGAGAAACACGCCAAAGAACTTCTCCTGGGATTGCAACTGATTCTGGCCATTTTTGCTGCCTCGTGCAGATTGGGCGTTGCCTCACTGTCTCTGCTGGATCATGCCGCCACTACTGATTCGTGTTTGGTGTTTGCTGTTGAACTAGACTGCTGGCATCCCAAAAATGAAGAGTGGAATCGCCCCAAGTAACTACTTCTAAACAGGTACACAAAATCTTTTTCCTATTAACCTTCTTTATCCCCTGCCTCTGGTTGATGGGGTTGAAGCTTTAAGAACCTTAAATAAAATATGTTTTGAAAAAAAAAATCAGCCTACATAAAAGTACAAATGCTATGATATTATGAAAGAGAATGACAAAAGCCCTCATCTCATTTGGATATGGTGTTTGAGTAGGCCTCCCTGGGGAAGGGCTTGTTGTGATCAAGTTCTGAGTATGAACAGAAGCTAAACTGGTCCAGGTGGGGAAGGCAATCCAACCACTGCCTCTGCTTCAGCCTGCTGCTCCAGTCAAGTTGGCTGATAACATAGCTTCTAGTCTCACTACAGACATTAATGACCACTTGTAGCCTCCTTACTTGGATTAGCCTCCCAGTGCTTGGATGTGGTTTTTTCTCTATAGCCTACAATATTGAAAACACCCTGTGAGGCTGAGTTCTGCAAAAGGGCAGATGGAGTTTTGTTTTTCCTAAGCAGGAGAGCCAGGTCCTCGTTAGTATAGTGGTGAAGTATCCCCGCCTGTGGTCAATTTCCTTGAGTGCCAACACTTGTTTTGTGTTTTCTGGGTTGTTTTGTTCACTGTATTTA
>CM052706.1:43817456-43987456 GCA_028551405.1 Uromys caudimaculatus
TTTCCTGCCACAGCCGCCCGCTTTTGGGATCCAGGGGGGTTTCTAGGCCCGCCTACCTCCTTCTGTGGATCTTATATGAGTGGATTTGATAAATACTTGTCTTATTTAATCCACATTGCTGTGTTTTATTTTCCCATATCTTGCATCTGACAACATTCCTGGGGAGTGAGCAGGTTGTATGTCATCTCTCAGTGAAAACTGAGGAAATGAGATCCAAGAGAACAAACAACTTAACAACAATCATTTGGCTAGTTTATATCAGTGTTGTCATTAAAATCTGAGTTTCCTGATGATGCCCTAATCTCTGGATCCTTCCCAGAAGGTAATCACTTCAGATTCAAATCAGTACCTTCACTTACAGCACCTCCCAACCATGAAGGAGCGATATGTGCTACCGCATGGACCAACTTTGAAAGACCACATATCACATGATTCAACTTCTATTAGTGTCCAGGATACATAAGTCTACAGAGGCAAGACGTAGACTCAGGTTGTTTGAGTTGCGGAGATAGGAGCACAAGTTGGCGATAGGTAAGACGTCTAGGCTTCTTTTTGAAAGTATTTTAAGCTGCCTGTGGTGACGGCTGAACATATCTATGAGCATACTCACGACCATATATTATAAATAGATTATATCTCAATAAAGCTGCTTTTGGAAAAAAAAGCAAAACAAAAACAAAAAACTGGTGCCAGGTGACATTATGCACATCTGTAATCCCAGGTTGTAACAAGTTTGAGGCCAGCCTGGGCCATAGGCAAGACTCTACTTTTTAAAAAGGGTGTATGTGTGGTTATTTTCTTAAAAGAAATTAGAGGTTTAAATCAGAGCCATCATTTTCTCCTTTAAAAAATACTAGGGCCAGAGAGATGGCTAAGTGGGCAAAAGAGCTTGCCGCACAAGCCTATAACCTACGTCAATCTCCAGGACCCAGGCAAGAAGCTGGGCATGATGGCAGTCATCTGTAATCCCAGTGCTCTATGATGGGATGGAAGGAGAAGACAGGAGAACTGGCCAAAGGTCCCCAGTCTACAATACCACGAGCAGGTAGAAACAAGAGAGACCTGCCTCAAGGGGGTAGGAGGGCAGAACAGACGCCCAAAAGTTGTACTTTGGATTCCATATGTGTGCACATACATGCCAGGACTCACTCTCTCTCTCTCTCTCTCTCTCTCTCTCTCTCTCTCTCTCTCTCTCTCTCTCTCTCACACACACACACACACACACACACACACACACACAAGTAAAAATAATGGGGTCAGCAATTAAAAGTACTTGCTACACAATATTAGGATTGGAGTTTGCGTTCTGGCACCCACGTAATAAGCCATTACCTGAACCTCTAGCTCTGAAAGGTTCAATCCCCTTTTCTGGCCTCTGTACGCATACAGGTTTGTGTACCTGTGTGCTTATACATGTGCACAGACATGGAATAAATAAAATAATAAACAAATAAATGAAGAAGTTAAATCTACTGTAGATCTAGAGAGATGGCTTAGTAGATAGAGTGGACCTGAATTTGCCCCGCAGAACCATGTTCAATAAGACTAACATGGGGCACGCTACGAATACTGTGACCATGTGGCCTGTGCGAAGGCCACAGCTTGTTCTAGCCCTAGGAGTAAAGCAAACAAACAAAGCCAACAGACAGGCTACCATCACATCAAGCTTGTTTGGAGCTTACAGGTATTGTGCAGCTGTCTGAATCTCGAGATGCAAATCCAACATTGCCTAAGTGAAGAATGCCAGCGAGTATTCGAAAAACTCCCATTTGGTAAGATTCACCAATTCCTGAAATAGAGTAAACAAGCAATTGATGTCAGAATAGTAACAAAGTAATTATAGAAAAATTGTAAGTCTACTATTAATTCTTGAATATTGCCAGTTGTGCATATTACATACACAGCCACATATAACAACACTTTCATCTTTGTTGACAGTCACACAGTAGACAGTTTTGCAATGTGGGCTGTGGAGTGTGCCCAATCTGGTCTATGCCCTGCCACCTTATACAGACAAGACACTTCATTGTCTATGCTTTGGTTTTCTCATTTGAGGTAAGGGGATAATTCTTCAAAGAGTGTCTGCAATAGGAAATGAAATAGTGTGTAGTGCATACCTAGATGTGTTAGGTATTTTAAAACTCACTATTGTCACATCCTAGATATTTAAGTATTTTGTTAATATTATTGCTACTATTTATCCCTACTCTAAATGCATATTGCAGCCCAATAAGGCTGATTTAAGTTGGATTATTGAATTACTTCTAAGTATAGATTAAGTAGAAATGAAAAAGATCTGAAAATTAGAAGTGTCAGATGGCTTTATATCCCAAGCTAATGAGTGAAGATCTAAACACAGCATTGGAACTAGACCTAAATGACAGGGTGAGATTAGAAAGTTGGATACTTTCTGGCTTTTACCAGATCTGGCTTCAATTTTTTCAGTGAAGAACATAAGTTCTAAAATATTAAATATAATTCTATAGGTAAAAGTAGTAAAACTATTTCAAAAACATTTTTATAAAGGACAATTGAGAATTTACCTTATGGTGAATAGTTTTGCTATTTCCTACATTATATAATTGTGCTCTCTCTCTCTCTCTCTCTCTCTCTCTTTCTCTCTCTCTCTCTCCAAAGTTTAGCCTTGTCAGTGTAGCCCTGACTGTCCTGAAACTGACTGTCCTGAGTTGAGGCTGGCCTCAAACTCAGAGATTCTCCTGCCTCTGCCTCTGCCTCCCGAATGCTGGGATTAAAGGGGTGCACTAGCACACCTTTGTTGTACCTCCATAGTAAGGCTATATAGTCTACCGTGTCTGGACAGCTTTCCTGAGCGTGGTGCAAAGTGGAGCTCCCTCTTCCCTGACTGACCTGGGGAACCTGACCCCAATCTTCTACCTGAGGAATACCACATAATGCTTGGTGGAAATTACAAATTCAACCTCTTGGAATCCCTGTCCATGCAAATGAGGTATCTATAGAAATGTAAGCCTCAGCCAATGAAACTTCATACTAAGAAGAACCCCTTCCCGCTAGCCAAGGATCCCATATATATATATATATCCCTTGATTCACCAAAATAAAGTGTATGTGCACAAGCTATTGTTAAATACTGTCTGACAGAGCTGTTTCATTGAAAGTCATCTGAAGTAACACTGAAGGGCTGTAACACTGAAATCTTTGGAGAAAACCCCTACCTGACACACCTCCTCCAGCCCCTCGGCCCCCTACTCCCCACCTTCCCATCTTCCCACCTCCACTCCACCCCACCTCACCCCCAGCATTCACTGCCGGATCAGGATCCTGTCCACCCACCAGTTCTGGACTTTGCTACATCCTTCCCCACCACATGTGCAGCAGTGCCTGGACGCCCCAAGAGAAGAATGGAAAACGGAACCACGGCACTGTACTGGCCTTTTAAAATTCTTAAGTAATACAATATTCTCTGGGACTTAATGTGCACATGAATCAGTTGTAGGTCCTGCTAAAATATAGATTCTGAGCTTTGTGAGGTAGTATTAGAGTCTGAATTTTTAGCAAGTCCTATAGTGTTTAGGACCTAAGCTCCCATACTAGAAGGTATATCTCTAAATACCAAAATATAGTATTTGAGTTACTTCTATTCTAAGGTTTCTTTTTTTAAAGGACACCTTTAAAAAGTGTACAACTCTAAGTATGAACTGATTGGCATTCAGATTTAACACTTTCAAATCTCAAAGAGAACAGTAGTATCTGTTTCAAAAACACAGGAATACCACTATGTGCATGTCAAAAACAATAAGATTTTAAAATTTCTTTGTAAAAACAATGAAAACAGTAGAATATATGTGTTCTGTCACCATGCCAATTTAGTTTTGCTTCTTACTTAGCATTTGTAAAGACCCTGAAGACAGCAATAGAAACAATGCAGCAAAGCCTGCACTGGCACAGTGACACATACCCTCCATCCCAGCACAGAGACTGAGGCAGAGGGATTGCCAATCCTCTGGGCTACATGGTTAAAACCTATCTACAAACATTACCAACACACAAAGCCAAAAGACCAAACAATCAGGCCCCCAACCAACCAACCAAACAAGACCCACAGAACGTGTTTATACAAAAAACCCATTTCAATTAGTCTCAGATCCTAGACTTTTTAAAGCTAAAAATTAATCTTACCTCTCCAGATGCTGAAATATGGTTTTAAAGTGCAATTCAATAATCTTTGGTAAATTTACAAGGTTGAGCCACTACTGCCACTATCTAACCACTTAGAACCATTCTAAGAAACGCCATGCCCATTTCTCTGTGTTCCATACGTGTGAAATCTCCCAGCATCATGGACCAGTTAACACAAAGACAAACCAACATTCTAAACAAAGGCTTCTTGAGTCCAAATGAGCAGCATGCACAAGAGCCCAAGGCAGGCGGCATTACCCAGCAGAGTGCAGGCCTGCCTGGTGTGCGCCATCTCCTTCGCATCATCCACCCCGTCTATCATCGGGCTGCCTCCCTGCTTCGTGTAAAGGAAACTATCTGCATTTCCTGCAGCGAAGGAAAGGAAAGGTTTTTAGTTTAAGAGAAGAGGGTTGGACTTTAAACACACACACACACACACACACACACACACACACGGTTTAGAGTCTACCCAGTTACACTCACATTCTAATATAAGATTCAAGATTTTATCTTAATTGGTGAAATAAATGATGTTTTCTTCAGATTTAGTTCCAAAAAAGCTACTAGGACTAATTTCCTCTTTCATCAGAACAGTTTTCAAACATATAAAAGTAAAGAGGTGAGCCAGGCGGTGGTAGCACAGACCTTTAATCCCAGCCCTTGGGATGCAGAGGCAGCTGGATAGCTGTGAGTTCCAGACCAGCCTGGTCTACGGAGCCAAAGACAACCAAGGCTACACAAAGAAATCCTGTCTCAAAATGAAATAACTAAACAAACAAAATAGCAGAGGCTAGAATCTGAACCCATCTATTCCTTACCTACCGTAACCAGCCTCCACAAGGCCAATCCTGTACCTTAGAGCCCCCTCCTACCCAGGGGGATTCTAAAGCTAGATGCAGTCCTCCAAGATTTATTTTCTTCATAAATATTTTAGTACAAAGAAAGACTTTTTTGACAAGCTTGAGAACTCAAAACTTAACAGAAAAGAACACCAGTACAACAAATCTAGTGTCATATCCATACCTAGCCGCAGCATTTTAAACTCAGGTAACTTTGCCGAAGCACAGAGCTGATAGAAGATATGGTAGTTTCTCTCCTCTTCTGCCTTTGAAATAAGAAGAGTTTTCAATTGTGGCTTTTTAATATAAAACTCAGGGAAACCTATGATAACATAAAATTTTAATATTTAATTATCTCAGTAAATCCCCACATTTTGTAAAACTGATTTAAATATTAACCCTTATTATTTATAGTATATATGCAAGATAGAAGGATGGCTTGAGACTTGAGACTTGAATCCAGGCTGGGCAAAACAGTGATACTGGCTCTTGAAAAATAAAAAATAAGTAATAAAGATATACTAGTCATATTCAGTATAAATACCAGAGAGCAAGGATTTTAAGTATTATAGTCTAAACCCACGACCTCGAATATTCTAGACGAGTGTTCCCTACCACTGCGCTATATCTTAGTCCAGTTTTGACCCTCTGTTTTGAGATAGTGTTATCTAAATGTCCTGTCTGGCTCCAAACTGCTCTGTAGATCAGACAGCTCTTGAACTTGTGAGTCTCCCAATTCAGCCTCCTGAGAGGCCTGTACCACTGTGCCTGGCTTAGTAATGCTTTCTGAATTAGTAAACAGCTTGATAGATGGCCAAAATCATTAGACAACAGTAATTCTGGAGAAACCAAAATGGTTTTTTTTGGTGGGCTCACCATCATTTTCTATTAATAACTTCTAGATTCATAGTAGTTCTAATACTTTGTCTAAACGAGAATAATCTCTTCCTTGCCATATTTTAATGATCTCTTGTGACTATAATAAATCCATAAACATATTCTCCCATATATTTATATACTATAAACTTTGTGGTATGTAACATATATATATTTCTCTATCAATAATAATCTGATAAAATAAAAAATAATAATTTATAATCTATGGTCAAGTTTTAGTATTTCCATAGTCTTTTTCTACATACACACCTAGAGTATAGTTGCAAAAATTACCAAAATCAAATCAACATATTTTTAGAATTTGCAGTATATCCATGTCGATAGAGATTAGTGTTACTAAGGTTAAGGGAAGTCTTAAAACCTAAAGGCATCAATGACTGTTGCGGGGATGCAGGCCACTGAATAAACATACCAATGATTACAAGCACAATGAGGCAAGAGATCAGATGGTTCAGCACACAGACACTAGAAAAGCAGGTGGGTCTGCAGAAACACTATGGTCATCTTTGTACAGGATGGCTAATGCCTGGCCTACCTTTTTTTGACTGTGATTCATTTGCTATAACAAACATTCTCAATGTTCTAGACTCCTGGAGACTGGGGAGCTGCAAGACTTACTACCACACCTAAAGATAAGGATTAAGCCTTACCACTCTTCATTAGGCAGTCCTAGCCACCAGTCAACACACTGACCAAGGTCAATTTCCCATCTTTGTTACCTTTGCTCACAATCCTACAAAGTTCTTTTTTTCAAAGATTAATTTTTACTTTATGTATATAGGTGTCTTGCCTGTATGTCTGTCTGTGCACTACATGTGTGCAGTATGTGTAGAAGCCAGGAGAGAGTGTTGAATCCCCTGGGACCAGAATTACAGACAGTTGGTAGCCACCATATATGTACTGGGATTTGAACTCAGGTCCTCTCTTAACCTCTGAGTCATATCATTAGTCTCACTTTCCTACACATTTCTATATAGACTTCATCCATTTCTGTCTCACTTATTCATTCTTCTCACTAATAGACAATTTTAAAAATAAAAATCCTATCTGTGAATAATACTGTTGTTTGTAACTTAAATACTAGAGTAATAGTGGAGAGTGGTTATTGCCTTCCTATCAATATCAAATGCTCTAAGTTTATACATATCAAGTATTATAATTTATTTAAGATTAAATATTTAAACAGTCACAATCCCAAAGTCAAAGGCAGGGTGTCTGGACACCTCAACTCTTGACTCTTGGTATGTTCTAGACAATTTCAAAGCCACAACAGACCTAGGCAATAAAACACTGGACAGTGCCATGTGGAATATTTAAATTTTAATGATGTGGCACCCAGGACATGGATCACTGAAACTCTGGGTCTCAGTATGAGGTATGGAGTGGGTCACCAGGAACCACATACTGACATTTTTTATAATAATCTACATTCCCTAGTATGCCTACAATGTATGACTATACACCAGCTACTGCTATAAATGTGTAGTATGTCTCCCTTTCCATTAGAAAGGAGCAATAATATAAGTGTCAACAAATATCCTACACAAATATTCAACTAGGTTTTAATGGCAGTTTACAGCCAGGTTACAAAGACTTTCTTTTAGCTCTGTGGTAGAACAGAGCTGGGCTGAAACATCAGGATTAACAGGAAGAATGGCAGTCTGCAGAAGAGGGCTGGGAGACCTTCCTTACTGGGTTTCTTCTAAAGAGCATGTTCACAAAACCCCTGCCTATTCAAACGTGGGACTGATATTGCGTAAATATTCTATAATATTCGGGGCCACATGGCTCGGTACCTGCTGGGTTCTCTCCTCGGCTCATTAGCCCACTTCCACTCCTCGGATGTTTTCCCTTTCTTAATGAGCTAGCTGCCTGTTTCTGTTTCTAACCACGTCCCTTCGCAATTCTCTGCTCTAGGGTACAGAGCCTAGAACTGGGTGCTTCGGGACTCAGGTCTGGGGCTCAGCACTCACAAGCACATCTCCTTTCACTGTCTGACCTCCACGCCTAGCTGAAAAGACCTGACTTTTCTCCATCTTCCCTCTTCCTGGTGGCTGCTGGGACTTGGAGCTTTGCTCTATTGTTGCTTTACTTTCAAGCTTTAATAAAATTATCCTCAAGCCTCTGAGTCCACTTTCAACTATCTTATAAGACTAAGGGCTCAAAACTCCCCCTTATAACTTCCCTAATAACATTACTATCCTACCCAAATAATGTCAGGTCCTAAGAATCAAAAAGAAGGAAAGAGGAGAGGTTTACTTTGTTTTTCTTGAGCTGAGTTCAAATTGTAACTCTTTGAAGGTATAGATAAATGCTTTATCAGTTGGAAAATACAGAGAGAAGACTAAATAGCACCTCTTTTTAACTAACCTTTTCAACAAGCATCTTGTAAGAAAAAGTCAAAACCACTACACCAGATTCAGAAAGACAAATACTGCATTCTTTGTTATATGAAGAATCTAGATTTAAATATAAATAAATGCATAACACATGCACATAAAACAACATAAACACACAACATGAAAGCAGTATAGAGACTATGACGTGGAATGATGTCTAAAGTAGGGGTGGTAAAGAACAAGAGGTCATGGAGTGGAGAAGACATAACGCGTTTTCTTTCACATGCATAATCTAGCTTTAAGATACAGACAGATATGCATAGATATATGTCTATGAATGAAGGCAGACCAGCAAGAGAAAGGAGGACAACAGAGAGTAGAGGAGTGGTACGGAGCTACAGACAATTATGTATATGTGCATGGATAGCATAATGAAATCCATTATTTTGGACAGTAACTGAAAAGTTAATAAAACATGAAACATTAAACCTAAATCAGTGTCCACTCTCAAGGACTATTAGGTTAAAGAGGTAGTCCCCTACTTCTGACGCAGCAGCTTACATTTTACATGTTTCTGTCCAAGTGTGATTTATAGCAATACCGTGAGAATATGCTCAAGAGTACTAGCAAGCAAGGGCTCTATAGGTGTTTAGTATGGCTTTTTCCTTGGGCATAAAATGATCATTATCTTGGTGAAGAGATCATGTTGGCGCTCATAGCCATGGAAACTAACTGAGCAGAACCCTAAAGAAGTAGCTGTGTGAGAAGTAATGGTGAAGATGCTGAGATATACCCTCGTAGAAAGACAGAAACTGGGGTCACAGAAGCTTCAGCTGAGATTGTAGCCATTACTTTCTGCTCTGTCCGCCCCAGAGCAAATGACCTTGAGAGATGCTAGGAAATAAAATAAAAAACAAAAACCAGAAGGTTAACTAAAAGGGGGCTCTGTGATGCAGCTTCCATGAGCTTGTCATCCATTATGGATGGAAATTCATGGTGACAGAGCTGCTTTGGGGTTGACCACCTGTGTAAATAAGCCTAATTAATTTATTGGTTAGTCAAACTGGACTCCCATAAAATAGTTCTTATTCTGTCCTTGGTACTCTCTTTTGGGTGTTTGTTCTTATCTCCCCAAAAACTTCACATAACAGTAATACAAAGTAATCCTAAAACACACAAGTATTTGAATGTGTGCACATTCAGCTTACCTGGAACACCACTCTGGATTTCTCTAAAAGGTAAGTTCTCATATTGGCACCGATGATTCGATATCTCTTGTCAAAACCAATTTCAATATATTTTCCAAAACGGCTGCTATTATCATTCCTGGTTGTTTTGGCATTTCCAATTGACTAAGATGCAAGAGAGAAAACAAGATCTTAGAAGGGCAATGCATAGCATTTACAAAGCTTACTCAGAGAGAGAAGAAATAGAATCTAATTCTTCCATTTTTAAGTGATTCTTTTAAGATGAGAACTAATTCTGCCCCTGTAGGGAACACAAGTGTCTGCTTTGCCTCCAGCTGCACAAGTAGATACCAATAGTCTTTCTTCGTCTTGTAATATCATAGAAATGCATTTCAGAAGCAGAAGGGCTGATGGACGCAGCAGTGGTGAAATTTTCATACACCATCTGGGGTATACAAACATTCACGTCAGCAAAGAGATAGATGTATAGGGCTGGAGCTGCCAGAGCAAAGCCTTGTTCTTAGCCACCAAAAACTCAGAAGACTGCTTTATGTAAGTGAAATCATTAAGACAAAGAAAAAATTTCCTGGAAATGCTGGTTTGGTATAAAAGGTCTCTTTAGAAACTAGCCAGTTCTACCATTTTATCCTATAGAAACAAACGACAAATGATAGTGCTTATAAGCAGAGTATTAGTATTATCCATTCTACTGATTGAGTACATACCCCAGACTAGCCATGAGTTCCTTATATAGCTAAGGCTGCCTTTAAACTTATATCCTCCTGCTTCTACTTCCCAAATGCAGAAGGTATAGGCATGTGTCATCATGCTTAGCTTTATGCACTTTAAATGCCATTTTCAGGAACCAGAAGTAAAAACACGTCTCTTTCTTGTATATACTGTGAATGTGTGTATGTGTACGAGCACATGCATGCGGTTGCACTGCACACGTGTGTGCATGTGTTCATGAAGCTCAGAGGTTAATGTCAGTTGTCTTCCTTGATCATGCTCTACTTTATTTACTGAGGTAGGATTTCTCACTCAACCCAAAGCTTACTGACAATTCAGCTTATCTCAATACCCCCCTTGCCCTTGGAATCCCGTCTCCACCTCCTAAGCACTAGGATATTAGGCAGGCCACCAAACCCAGCTATTTTTTTAAGATTTATTTTATGTATGTGAGTAAACTGTCGCTGTCTTCAGACACACCAGAAGAGGGCATCAGATCCCATTACAAATGGTTGTGAGCCACCATGTGGTTGCTGGGAATTGAACTCAGGACCTCTGGAAGAGCAGTCAGTGCTCTTAACCACTGCGCTATCTCTCCAGCCCAAACTCAGCTATTTTTGTTTATGTTCTTCCTTCCTTCCTTCCTTCCTTCCTTCCTTCCTTCCTTCCTTCCTTCCTTCCTTCCTTCCTTCCTTCCTTCCTTCCTCCTTTCCTTTCCTTTTTTTTTTTTTTGACAAGGTATATGGCTATCCTAGAACTCATTTTGGAGACCAGGCTGGCCTCAAACCCAGAGATCCACCTGCCTCTGTCTCCCAAGTGCTGGGATTAAAGGCATGTGCCACTACTGCCTGGCTAAACCCAGCTTTTTAATGGAGGTGTTTAAGATCTAAAGTCTGGTTTGCATGCTTACAGGACAAGCATTTTCTCTGTTGAGCCATCCCTCCAAAATCCAATTGGTTTTTGTTGTTGTTATTTTGGGTTTGTTTGCTTGCTTTCTTTAAAGACAGGGTCTCATGTAGTTCAGGTTCACCCTGAACTTGCTATGTAGCTGAGGATGACCTTGAACTCCTGATCTTCCTGCTCCCTACCTGTAGAGTGCTAGGATTACAGGCATGTGCACAAGAATTTGTTCATGTTAGGCAGGCATTCTTCCAAATGAGTAATATCTGCAGCCCAACATTGATTTTAATGGTTTTATATAACTTGTAAATATCTTCAACCAAATACTGAGAATGTAACTTTTTACTAAATATTGTTCATAACTTTAAAATTTTGATGGCATATGTCTGCTTTTTAACTTAGTGACATGCTTCTGTAACTCTTTTAAGTCAAAACAAAAACATAGTGTAGTTAGAAGAGCAAGCATTCACATAATGCATATATTAAACACTGAATAATTTTATTCCATATAAGATTAACATTTGTTCCTTGTACAAAGTCTTTTAGGATTAGTATATGAAAACCACAGCAAACAGAGAGATGTGAAAATGGTATAGAATGTTAAGAGAGAGAACAAGTTTCAGGGATAAGATCCTAGCTAGCCACAGGAGTCAGCATACTTACTTGATCCTCTTGTCAAAGAAAATGAGTTAGTATTTCAAAAGAACTATAGTGCCATAATTTGTGTTGGCTATGAACATACTATTAGAATTAGGATTATTATGTTTAAAACATTTTAGAAAAGGAATAAAATGACTGAAAACTATCTTTCTAGCAAAATACAGTGATTTAACGTAGCTTAGGATAATTTAACTAGACAGACATTTACTTAGAAATTATAAACTCGTGTGTGTGTGTGTGTGTGTGTGTGTGTGTGTGTGTGTGTGTGTGTGTGTGTGTGCGCACATGGTGGTTGTTTTTTAATACCCAAAGACCTTGCTGTATAAGCAACTCAGAAAATAAACCTTTCATTCAGTGACAAGGGCCTTAGATAACTGATTGGCCAAAGGTCCTTTTGAAATGGTAGTTGGTGAAGATGGTGCCTTTAATGGAGCTCTTCTGTGTACTGTTCATTTACGAAGTAAATGTGGAAACTGTCTTAAGAGCCCGTTGTATGAACAAGGCTTTGAAAGTGGAATTGACCACTGGTGCTGCTGCTATTGCTGAAATTCAGTTTGCAGATTACGCTCTTTTGGCCTTTGATCAGATCTGAGCTGCCAAGCCTCACTATTGCTCTGGGGTTCTTTCAACTGTGGGGGCCTCACTATCAGGCCCACAGGACTCTCTCACTCTCAGAGTCCTGAAGTCTGTCTTGCCAATTGCTCAGGGATGAGGGTGATTATACCCAGAAGCCCTTTCCAAGATGACACACTTCTGTTGTCATAGATAGAGAATAAAAAAAAAAATCCACGTACATTTTTTAGCCTAAGTAGTATTTTATAGGGCAGTAGTGTAACAGGTTCCCATAGTACTGCACAAGATCCCTCTGCTGCAGGCTGAAGTCATCCAGGAAGGCAGTGATGTAACTCTGGTTGTCTGGGGCACACACGTTCATCAGATTTGAGAGGTGGCTTCCATGGCACAAGAAAAACTTGGTGTGATGTGTGAAATTGTTGATTTGTGGACTAAAGTGCCTCATAACATAGATATATTTCGTATGTTTGTGCTTAAAACAGGGTGCCTGGAGCTGGAGAGATAGCTCACTGGTGAAGAGGACTGGCTACTCTTGCAGAGGACCTGGATTCAATTCCCAGCACCTACATGGTGGCTCACAACCATCTATAACTCTATTTCCAAGGTCAGATGCTGTCTTCTGACCTTTACAGGCAATGCATGAACATGGTACACATACATATATGTATGGTATAGACCTATACATGTAAAATAAAAAATAAATAAATCTTAAAGTGTTTGAAGAATGCCTGCTGATAGCCACAAGGCTCTTTTGAAGGGTGCCTCACATCCAAGATCAGCTCCACGGCCCAGGAATACTGCTTTTTAAACCTAGGAGCTCCATTGCCAGAGTGTGTGGATATGATACTCTATTGCCTCATGGTTTTTAGCCATTTTACATCCCAGACAAATGGAAGTACTGTAGTGTCCTCAGAAAATAACCACCTGCTGATCACAGCGAACACCAGGAAACTTGTGACTAGACATGGAAAAATTTTAATTCTTTTATATTGCTTCAGACTTATCTCCTCTTCAAATTATAGCTTTTTGGAATGAACTACCATGGGTACCGGCTGGAGATTTGCAAAGTACTTACTGTATTAATAAAAGTGGATTGATTTCCATTGGGTGTTTTAGAGTAATTTCTCAAGTGTTCAACATGTGGTAATTTTATGAACTGTTTAATGACTATAATTATTGGGTATGGTTGTTGTACCTTTAAAAAGCAGTCACAATGCAAAAAAAAAAAAAAAATCTAAAATGTCCTTTTATAAACAGACTGAATCCAATCAATGATGCCCGTATGTTTATGGGTGTAATGTTACCCACTGAAGCATGGGCAATCTACCAGGAGCCACAGCCCAGAAGGAAACTGAGTCTTCATCCCTCAGTAGCCATCAACTACCAAGAGCTCCTCAACCAGGGGTGGGACGTCATGAATTCCTCCACCATCCTTGCTGGGATTTTGACTTGCTTGAATTTGTACTGGTCTCAGTCAGGCACTCACATCTGCTGAGAGTTCATGAGTACAGCAGCCTGCTATGTGCAGAAGACACTGTTTTATTGCAGTCCTCCTCATCCTCGGACTCTAACAATCTTTCTGCCCTCTCTTGTGATGTTCCTAAGCATTGGGTGGAGGAGTGTAAATACAGATGCCCCACTGAGGGCTGAGCACTTCAGTCATTTATTCTCTGTACTCTGATCAATTGTGACTTAGCTCACCCTTCTTAACATACAGAAAATTTATTATTCCATATATTTCCTTGATGTCTTATTTTTAAAATGAGATTAATAATAAATACAGAATTTTCTGTGAAAAAGATACATTCTGTCAAAAAGTAGGCACAAGGTTACCTGCAGTGAAAGCAGGTGCATGATGATAACCCTGATGCTTACCAGGCCCTGCCCTATGTCATCTCCTTTTTGGATCTAAGGCAGTTAGGAAAAAGTGGTCCACAATTTCTACTCTTCAACCCGTATCTATTGTCTAATTCTCACACTACACTGGCAACTTGCTAAAACAACACTACATACTGTGAGGAAAGGGTAGGGAGGGCTAAAGCGGACCCTTTGTCATTCAGTATAACATTTAAACACAAAACAACAAATGGTAGATGAAGCAACTGAGATCAGATTCAAACTGAGTAGGCCATCCCAGAGGGATGGGTAAGCTTATGAAAGTAACAAGGGGAATACTGGGGACAGCTGGCACAAGTGGCAAGAGTAGGGAGCTGAGGGCGGGACAGGTATGTTTTGGGGAAGCAGAGATTCAACCTAAGCTAATTATGCATGAAAATGCCAAAAGTATGCTAACTAATAAATACTTTTTAATAACAAAATTAAAACATTGGGGGCTAGAAAGATGGCTTAGCAGTTTAGAACACTGGTTGCTCTTCCACAGGCAACAGGTTTGATTTCCAGCACCCACATGGTAGCAGACAACTGTTTTTAACTCTAGTCCCAGAAGATATGATACCCTCTGTCTTCTGTAGGCACCAGGCAAGCATGTGGTACACATACACACATGCAGGCAAAACACTATATACATAAAATAAAAATTTTGAAGAATAGATATGATTCTAAGCCTTGGATTTGGTTGGCAAAGCTGTATCTTTGTCCACATCCTCTAGTTGTTTCTTCTGTCTTGTAAGTACCATACCACAACACTCTAATGTTATTTTCATTTCAATCAGCAAGAAATTGCTACACTGAAGGAAGGATTATTGATGTGACTCAGTTGAACTATCCCTGCTTCTCTGGGATCAAGTGAACTTGATCATGGTGGATAATCTCTTTGATGTGTTCTTGAATTCAGTTTACAAGTATCTTATTGAGAATTTTTACAACCATGTTCATCAGAGATTCTAGCCTATAATTTACTTTTTTGTTGAGTCTTTGTCTAATTTTGGTATCCCAGTAAAAAGAATTTAGAAATTGTATTCATTTTCTATTATATTAAATAATTTGAAGAGTATTGGTGGTATTTCTTCTCTGAAAGTGTGGTAGAATTTTGTTCTGAATCCATCTAAGTTCAAGATTTTTTTATTTGGGAGGTTTTTAGTTTTTTATTTGGGAAGTTTTGTTTCTATCTCATTGGATGTTTTGGGTTTATTTAAATTATTAATTTCATCTTGATTTAGCTTTTGTAGACCATATGTATCTAAAAATTCATTCATTTCTTTTAAAATTTTCCAGTTTTGTGAAATATAACAATTTTTTTGTTTTGTTTTGGTTTGGTTTTGGTTTTTTGAGACAGGGTTTCTCTGTGTAGCCCTGGCTGTCCTGGAACTCACTCTGTAGACCAGGCTGGCCTCGAACTCAGAAATCCACCTGCCTCTGCCTCCCAAGCACTGGGATTAAAGGCGTGCGCCACCACTGCCCGGCTGAAATATAACAATTTTTAAAGATGTCCTTATGATTCTCCGAATTTCTTCAATGCCTCTTGTAATGTCTCCCTTCTATTTCTAATTTTATTAATTTGGATTTGCATTCTCTTACTTGGTTAAGGGCCTCTCAATCTTTTTACTCTTTTTCAAGGAAGAACTCATTGTTTATTTGATGAGTTATTTTTCTTCATTTCTATTTCTTTCATTTCAGCTCTGAGTTTGATTATCTCTTCCTGTCTGCTTTCTTGGCAGTTGTTCTTGTTTTTTCAAGGCTTTCAAGTATATTCTTAAATTATTGAGATCTCTCATGTTGTTGACGCAGGCACTAAGTGATGTAATCTTTCCCTTTATTATATTTCACAGATTTTGGCATGTTTCATTTTCATCTTCATTCAATTCTAGGAGTTTGTAAAGTTTTCTTCTTGATTTCTGCCTTGACCCAATTATCATTCATAAGTGTGGTGCTTAGTTTCCATGAGTTTGTACATTTTGTGTAGTTTCTTTTGCTGTTGATATCCAGATTTATTCCATTAAGATCAGATAGAATGCAGAATGTTATTTCAATTTTCCTATATTTGTTTTGATTTGCTTTGTCCTAATATGTGATTGATTTTGGAGAAAGTTCCATGAGCTGTTGAGAAGGATATATATTCTTTAATGTTCATGTGGAATTTTCAGTAGATATTTGGTTTATAATGTTGGTTTAACTACAGAGTTTCTCTGTTTAGTTTTTGTTGTTTGTTTGTGATGGACTGTATATTAGTGAGAGTAGAAATCACTCACTAGTATCACTGTGTTGTAATCAATGTGTGGTTTTATACGAACAGTGTTTCTTTTATGAAATTGGGTACTTCTGTGTTTGGTGCACATATGCTTATAATTTTAATTTGAGACAGGATGTTGCTACGTAGCCCTGGCTAGTTTGTAACTCACTGGGTAGCCCTAGCTGACCTCCAACTCATGGTGATGCTTTTGCCTTAGGCTCCAGAGAGATGAAATTATAGATATTAGCCCCCAAAATTGTCTGTCTGTCTGCTTGTTTATTTGTTTTTGAGACAAGATCTTATGTAGTCCAGGTTGGCCTCATGTAGCCAAGAATCACCTTGAACTCCTGATTGTCTCACTTAAATGCTAGGATTACAGGTGTGCACCCCTACTTCTTCCTCCCATATTTTATTTCAATCCTTTAAATTGAAACATTCTGTTTGCAGTTGCTGAAAAAAAAAACTCTATTTAAAAAAATTCATTTATTTTTATGTGTACATGCAACACATGTGTGCCTGGTGCCAGAGAACAGTAAACAGTGTTATATCCCTTGGAACTGTAGTCACAGGTGCTTGAGAACTACTGCGTCAGTGTTGGGACCCAAACCCAGGCCCTCTGCAAGAGCACCAACCACTCTTATTGCTCCTGCCTCAATCTCCAAGTGCTATGATCACAGTCATGAGCACTAGCAAGAGCAACAAGTACTCCTAATTGCTGAGCTATCTCTCCAGCCCTCAAAATTCTCTACTTTTTGTGTATTGGAAACTGAACCCAGGAACTTGTAATCAAGCCCTTTACCAGTGAACTACATCTCCCAGCATTCCTCTCTTAATGAAAATCTTCTTGATCTAAATGTAGATAAACAGTAGTACAGAAAGAGGACCTTCATCCATTTTTGATCATCTCAACAAACAAGGTAAATTCCTTTTAACTGCTTTTCACTAGAAAGAGTAACTGTGCCTGTATTCAATTTTAATGTCATTCCTACTAACAAAACTCAAATTTGTACTGCAGACAACAAAACAATGTAGCTTTTTTTTTTTAAGTTAGAAAATAGCTCCTGACATATTATATTCTAGAAGGGCCATTGGGACTTATTCCCACAACAAACTCAAATTCTAGTTTTGTATGATCTAGCCGAGAAGACATGAGATTTCCTCAAGCTATGGCAATCAAGATTTCAGGATATTCTAATCTTAGGAACTAGAATGCATTAAGACTCTGTCAGATACTAGGAATCTGTTGTCATGGGGAATAAAATGAATAAAAAAAGTCTAAACTTAGCTCTGCTGTTTGTGAACTCATATTAAAAACTAGCTCCACAAAATGTATGACTTCAATATTAACATCAGTAACATCCACTACTGTACACAGAGCTAACTCCTTGCAAAATCTTTTATTATTATTATTATTATTATTATTTTGATACTTTATTTACATTTCCAATGTTTCCCCCTTTCTAAGTCTCCTCTTTGGAGACCACCTATCCCCTCCCCCTCCCCCACCTCTATGAGGGAATTCCACCTCCCACCCACCCGCCCGCCCACTCCCATATTCCCACCTTGACATTCCTCTTTACTGGGGCCTCTCCTCCCCCTAATGGCCAACAAGGCCCTCCTCTGCCACATATGTGGTCTGAACTATGGGTCCCTCCATGTGTATTATTTGGTTGGTGGTCCAGCCTCCATGAGGACGGGGGGTGGGGGTGGGGGTCAGGCCAGTTGACACCGTTGCTCCCTCCATGCAAAATCTTAATTTTAGGTTTTACTACTTTCCTTTGGCATAGCCATCTGCTCCTTCCTGCCGTGTTATATCAGAAACCTCTTTCTCCTTCTTCCTGAAGCACGCCTAGCTCTGAAAACCTCTCTGCTTCCTCAGAGCATCTTGTCTAGGTCATCCAGGAATGGAAGTTCTGCTGCTCTAAAGGGTAGCCATGTAGACATATGTCACAGCATTGTTTTAGAGATGTAACACACAGCACTGCAAACCAGGCACAATTACCTCTGGGCAGACTACTGCAAAAGCCACTTGGACCAAGGTGCATCAGGTCAATTTTAGCTCCATCTGTGTTTGGGTAATAAAGAAGACTTGGCAGAGGAAAAAGACAGGGATAAAATCATGCCCATTTGAATTTTTAACAAGAAAGGTTTGTTTCTGCATGTTCTGATTTCTATTTAATGAAATCTATTTTTCTCATTTTCTGACAAACCTGTAACTTTCCTGAAGTACCATTATTAACAAACAATAAATACCCTTCCAGCTAGAAACCTTCAGACATCAAATTGTCATACATCCAACCCTCTTGCCTTTGGCACAGGCATTTCTACTTTGTATACATACTTGGCTGTGGTTTGGTTTTCTGAGGCAGGGTCTCACCTTGATGCCCAGGGCAGGCCTGCTTCAAGCTCATGGTGATCCTCCTACCTTAAACCTCCACAATGCTGGGATAACAGGCATGAGCCATCACACCCAGATGTATCTGACTTTTGAAGGTACCTTATCTTTTCATAGTATTTCCTTTCTCAAGAATTTATAATTTTGAATTTCTTTACTATACTATACTTTGCTGTATAATATACATATATTTTTTTAAAAAGTAAAAATGCTCAGGTGATTAGGGTTTATGTATATAACTTGGACTTTGGAAAAAATTAAAATTTTTAGCTAGAAAGGTTGAACTAAGCATAGAAAATGTACTGTGAGTAAGAGTAATGCTTGAGTGAGAGCAATCCTGTTTTGGAAGGAGTATAAACAGGAACCCGGAACTGGGAGGAAATGAGTAACTTCAGCCCTGGACAGGGAACAGTCAGTTGGAAGAAGTGCTGCCTGGTGTTATAGGCAGAATTCTCTCTCAAAGTTAAACGGCAGGATAATGGCATAAAGCAGATTCTTCTACAGTAGGGTTTACTTGAAATACCCACCTTACAGAGTTTTCAGCTTTCCTAGATCTCTTTCTAAGACACAGAAAAGTGTTTCTTTAACTTTAGTGGCTAGAAACCCTAGACTTTCAGACAGGTTCTATATCAGTCAAGTGGCCAGCCTGTTTCTTAATTAGAGACTATAAAAAGGTTGAAAACGTTCTGTCTTACCTCCATGATGGGGTTGGAGGCCAGGACCTTTTCCTCAACGTTGGCCTCACTGGCAGAGCCACTTACAGTTGCAAAGTACCGCATGGCGTACTTAGCTGAGACCGTCTTCCCTGCACCTGACTCCCCACTTACAATGATGGACTGATTTCGTTCATCCCTGCAAAACAAATCAAAGTGACTGCCAGTGCATCCACTCTGGACATGATCACTTTTGCACCTTTCTCCCTGATGAGGCAGAGTATGGAAGCAAAGTAGAAGAATGACTACTTATAAACAGGACAGAAAAGGACATACCATTCACTTAGAGAATCATGTAACTAAGACAACTTTGTATTACTGGCATTCTGAATTTTCTGTGTGTGCATCTCAAACACAGTATTTTATTCATTTGCATTAGTATTTTATAATACTGTTGTCAGTTACCACAGAAGAAAAGGGGAATATTCTTTGGCTCCATAGCAAAAGAATTTAGGGGAAAGTGTGCTTAATTAAAATTTTATAAAATCATTTAAAATATTTCAAATTGTCCATCTGTTAATGATCTGTGAAGCGGCATCTCCCATAAGCTACTGTTTGAGGTTGGCTAACTTCATTTAAAAAACATCATTCCACATTGATACTCTTTTTCTCCTCCTCTTCCTCCTCCTCTTCATCTTCATCTTCCCACTCTTCCTCTCTTCTTCCTTCTTCCACCACCTCCTCTTTTTTTTTTTTTTTTTTTTTGAGACAGGGCTTCTCTATGTATTCCTAGCTGTCCTGATCCACCACCAGTCTCTTCCTCCAGAGTGCTGGGATTAAAGGCACACAACAGGACCAGGTCAGGGGAAGATGGAGGGAGAGAGTACTGGCAGAGACAACTGGAAGGAGGGGTGGCATTTCAGGATGAGGCAAAAACCTAGTGTAGTAGAAACTCCCAGGAACCTATGAGGGTGACCCTAGAGAAAACTAGTAATGGGTGATAGGGAGTCTGAAGCAACTATCTTCTGTAACCAGGCAAGACTTCCAGTGGAGGGGGTAGGATACCAAACCTTCAACCTATGTGTCCTGCCTGTAGGTGGAGGGAGGGAACAGAGTGGAAGAGGGGATGGGGCAGGGAAGGGGGGTGGTTAGGACCAGGTATAGGGAGGGGCAGGAGGGATGGCCAAATGGCCATGAGAATGAATGGAAACCTGCAACAGGGATGGGGAGGTGGGGGCATCTCCAGGAAGAGACAGAGACCTGGGATAAGGGAGGCACCCAAGACTCAATGGGGGTGTCAGCTGGGACTCACAACATTGGTGATATGGAACCTGAAGGCAGAAACCCCAGCGGAGTTAATAGGGATACCAACCTACACACAAAATTTTATCCAAAATTTATTCTGTCTACAAGTAATGCAGTCACAGGGGAGGGAGAAGAGATTGAGGGAACAGCCAACCAATAACTAGCCCTACATGAGACACATCCCATGATCAAGCACCAATTCCCTGACACTATTAATAATACTCTCTGTTATGCTTGCAGACAGGAGTCTAGCATGGCTGCCTTCTGAAAGGCTCCACCCAGCAGCTGACTCAAGACAGATGCAGACACTCACAGCCAAACAGTGGATAGAGCTTGGGGACTCATAATGGAAGAACAGGAGGAAGGACTGAGGCCTCTAAGGGGATAGGAACTCCACAGGAAGACCAACAGAGTCAACTAACCTAGACCCTTGGTGCTCTCAGAGAGTGAACCACCAACCAAAGAATATATACAGGCTGGACCTAGGCCTCCCCTCACATATGCAGCAGATGTGTAGCTTGGTCTTCATGTAGGTCCCAAACAACTGGAACAGGGGCCATTCCAAAAGCTGTTGCCTGTTTGTGGGATATGTTCTTCTAGCTGGGCTGCCTTGTTTGGCCTCAGTGGGAGAGGATATGCCTAACCTCACAGAAACTTGATGTGCCAGGATGGGTGATACCCAGAGAGGCCCACCTGCTCAGAGGAGAAGGGGAGGGGAAATGGGGGAAGGATTTTGGAAGGAGGTGACAGGAGGGGGGCAGTGAGTAGGATGTAAAGTGAATAAGGAAGGAAGGAAGGAAGGAAGGAAGGAAGGAAGGAAGGAAGGAAGGAAGGAAGGAAGGAAGGAAGGGAGGAAGGAAGGGAGGGAGGGAGATAGAAAGATAAGCTGATTGTCAGCATTCACCTCCCCTTGTTTCCTGACCTGCTGATGCAAAGTGGCTGGCTGCCTAGAGTTTCTTCTGCTGTGACTCCCTGCCATGCAGGTCTATACCTTAAACTATGAGCCAAACTAGTCTCTTCCTGCCTTAAACTGCTTTTGCCATGTACCTTGTTATAGCAAGTAACTGATGCAGGGAGAAAAGATTTAGTTTATATTACAGTCCATGTTCACTTGGGTCTCTTGTTTCTGGACCATGGTGAATCACAGCAAGGAGCATAGAGTTAAAAAAAGCAAAGCTGCCCACCTCATGACAGCCAGGAGGCAGACAAAGCTGAGAAGGTGGAATGGATAAGAGAAACCCTTGACTGATTCCCAGCAGCTTCTTTCCTTCCGCCAGGTTGCATTTCCTAATAACTTACTCAGCTTGGGACTCATCAATGGATTAAATCCTTGGAGAAGTTAGTGCACCTATTTTGTCTCTTAATAACACTACCAAGTCTTCTGCACACAAACTTTTGGAGCCATTTTATACTCAAATTATAACACTGGGTACTAAACCTGACTTAGGATATACTGACTATAAGTCACCAAGCATCTGCACAATCAGCCTTATAAGGTAGTATGCATTACACCAAGCCTGTTATATAAAGATACTTGGCACCACATGGTAGCTGAGTCACAGCTGTCAACAGGAGAGATTTCACCATCCATAAGAGTCATTTTCCACTTAGCCAATGACCCTCAGGATGCTAGAGCATTCAAAAACCACATAACTAAATGAAAGAAGGGATGGCTAAGAAAGGCCTGGTAATAAATAAAGTTAGAAGTAATAAAACCAGATGACACACCTAAATGGCTGGAAGGAGACTGCAGAGATGATGCTTCACGGTAATGAAGGGAAGAGCTTGAATCAGATTCTACTTAATATTTTTTCAAAATGTTTCTGTACTTATTAGCCAATATAATTTAACGACTGGAAGAGTAAGGTCAGACACTCTTCTCCTCTTTGCAGAAAACAACAGAAGAGTTAGTTTGCTTAAGGTTGGTGACTAGTATACCAAGACAGTGGGTTACAGCATACACCCCTAACTCGAGGGAAGTGGGGAGGTCTATGGTAGGCTCCTCCTGCTTTGCATGCATGCTCTGCCCTTCACTAGGAAAAAAGAAAAAGGCCCATGCATTAATCTAATCAAACATAAAGATAACAAATACATTTCACAGAACATTGTAAGGTCAAGCGTGACCACTTGTGAAACTGCTCCATCTTACAGTTGATAAAAGTGGAATTCATGGAGATCTTGAGTTTTAAGTTCTATGGTTATTAGGGGGAGATGCAATTAGTACATACAGTATTTTTTTTTTTAAACTAAACCAAGGATAACTACTAGTACTAATGTTTTTAAAAACTCAAAGCTATAAGTAAAACTTAGGAACATTGCTCTGTGACTCACACAGGACAGGAAATACATAAAATTAAGATAATACCACACCACATGGCTATAAGGAAACAAAACTAAATTTTGATGGTTTAATGAAAATAACATTGTGATTCTGGTAAAGGAAAACAATCAGGGAGCCAGTCAGATGGCTCAGCAGGTGGTCGCTTGGCTTGGAGCTAAGCCTGATGAACTGAGTCCATACTTAAGACTCAGATGATGGAGAATTGACTCCCACATGGTTTTTTCCATGCACACGTGTGCACACGCATACACACACACACACACACACACACACACAGTGAAAAAAATCAGTCACGTTTAACGTGAGAAAGGACAAGTAAGAATGTGAGAAAAGGAATTCAAGAGGAAAAACAGATCCCAACTCGATTTGCCTTTTCTCCTCTAGAAGTCAACAGGCCCATTAAACGTAAGAGGGTGCAGTGTTCCTGAGGGCACTGTTCTCTATGGAGCATGTTCAGAATGGAGGTGGGGCACAGTCATCTATTTCTAACTAAAACTGGGCTATCATGATGGCCTAACAGGTAAAGCCACTTGCTACTAGGCTCCTTTCTGACTTCCTCAGCACTACACCAACTTGGTGCACACTCATACATGCAGGTAAAATACTCATGCATATAAAATAAGTCAATAAACCAAGACCTAAGCCCATCGCTTTAACTCTAACTCCCACCACATACACACAACCTGTTCTTCCTGTAACCCCTTCATCTCTGGAAAAGAACTGCCAACCTTCTATCTCTCAGAACAAATCCTCGAGGTCATCCTAACTCCTGCCTCTCTCATACCCTGCATCAGCGTTCCCAGTTCAGTCTTAAAACTACATCCAGGATCGATTCCCTGCTCCACAGCTTCACTAATACTTTCAGCTAAATTGCCGTTCCTCATCCAATCACTGAGTAGCCTCCCACCTCATCTCCCAAGCTCTACACGTGCTTTCTTGCTCTGTCTTGTTACCGTGAAGTTACTGCAATAGGACTTCAAACTTGTAGAAGCTACACACACTGTGAAATGAATTCTGCTTACGTATCGCTCACATCCAGGAGCTGCCCACTTGCTCTGTTTCTCTATTTCTCCCATTTTAATATTTTCTGCAACATTTTGAGTATAGGTTGTAAACATGTCTACTTCCACAACCTTCACAATGTTTGTTAAGTAGAGCTTTGTTCTTATTTATTTATAATGGCCAAAATCAGAAAAGCTAATATTGCTATAGTAACACTACCAGTGCTATCAATAATCCTACCAATAGGTGATAAGCACAAGCTTCATTTACTTTTATTCTTTACCAGGCTTTGTTTGTGGGGTAGAACTTTTGTCTAGTTTGCTGCTGCATCGTGTTCAGGACAGTGCCTGGTTTTTGGATTGTGATTATGAAATTTCTGTCAATAATGGTAAATTGTATCTCCCCTAAAGATATGAGGGGGACTGTAGGAACAGGTGATGTGAAGCACCAAGACACATACCTGGAAAGCTAGCATGTTTATTTGGTAAGAGAAAAAAAAGAAAGAAATGATTCCTGACTAAACCAAAATAGATACACTCTACTTGGTGACTGTAGCAGATTTGGGGTGCAGATTTATTAGTATGTGATAAACACTCTAACTGAAGCATATTTCAAGCTATCTACAAAAGAAAACTAGGCAAAAGGGAAAAAACAAACCTAGCAACCTTCAGTTAAGAAATGACACTGACTGACTCACGGGGATATCATGTGGGACAAGGAGAGTGCCAGGAAGCCAGCTGAATCTCCTGACATTTGAGGGTTGCCACAACAATGATGAAAAACCTCCCTTTCAGATTTAAGAACAGTACTGAGGCAGAGAATGTGCTTAGCATACATGAGGCTCTTGCTTTGATCCCTTTAGCAAAAGAAAGTATTTTCTGAGAATTGTAAAATTCTTTAAGTATTATAAAAATTTTCAGAGATCAATTTTATAGTCCAGCAGTCCCTGGGATTCCCTCACTGGCTAGTGGGTCTCAGGCTGTCTGAGTGGTGTCAGCATTGCACTGCAATGCTCTGAAACTAGAATAATCAAGTACTGGTAGATAGTGTTCAGCTTAGAGGAAAATGTATTGACAGATAGAATTTTCTAAACATTAAGCTTCAAACTTTGGCTATTTATTACTGTTTTATAGTAGTATTGGGCACAATATAGCATATTGTATACTGCTAATTCACTGTCATTTTATACTTAATATACTAATATTTTAGTGTTGACTAACTGAATTTGAAAGATGATCTTCCTATTGATGAGACCTTAGAAAAATTATAGAACTTCTCTAAGCCTCAGTTTTACCAATTGCAATAAAGTTTATAATAACACAAACTCAAAAAGTTGTGAAGATAAATTTTGTTAATAAATCAAAAGTAGCTAATCAATACCTTGTGGGGAGACAGCACATGGTTAACTCTGGTTCTTATTACAAGTACTATTATTATTAAAAGGGTATAATGACTTCCATGGATACTTTCACTGAAATAATTATAAAATTCTATCACACTTTGCACTGGTTGCAAAAGAGAAAATAAAAGCCTCTATAGTATTAGCTTCCTTTCTATTTTATAAACTGTTTCGAGGATATCCCACATCATATTATGCAAAGTTCCTCCTCGTAAGCTTAAGAAACTAGGTTTTTTCCCAGTGCACTCACCCTTTCGCATCACATGATATCATTTATTATTCAGAGCACAATTTTATCTTGAAAGTGCTTTATTTCCCATTCTCTGCCCTCAAACTGTTAAGGCTCTGTGGGTGATATGAGACACACTCTGCACAGCTATACACACATAACTGAGTTCCTGTTGTATATTTTTAATTGCTATCACACAGATTACTTTTCCAGCTCATAGTTCTTTAGTTTGTCTTTTACTTTGCTGAGTGACATTAGGGAAGTCACTTATTGCTATACAACTAAACTTTGACTCTCTCACCTATAAAACACAATAAGTCACAGGAGCATGATGAAATTCCAAAGGCAATTTTAAAACAAACTATATAATCCATTTATAAATGTGAGATTTTAATATTTAATTGAATAGTCCAGACAATCTGAGACAAATTGGTCAAAGATACTTGTAATATTTACAAGTTCTTATTCTCTTTAAATTATCCACGACACAGCAAAGACTAAATTATCTTATCTAACAAGAGCCATGAAATGACAAGTTCCTACCAACCTTGCCATTTGCTTGTAAGCCTCCTCAGCTACTGCAAAGATGTGAGGATCCATGTCACCCATGTTCTGGCCACTGTAGGCATTAATAATATCTTCTCCGTAAATAGGCAGCTGTTCATAGGGATTTATAGCTACTAGGACTATCCCTGGGGGGGAGGGTGAGAAAGAAAATGAAATCAATGATCTTCTAATGGGCACATTAAGCTTGGTAAAGTAAGGCAGCACAAAACCTTGTTTCAACTTAGTCCACATTAAACTAATCAATTGCTAAAAGATCAAAATATACCCACTCTTTGGCATTCTAAATTATTGTACATAGTCCTAACTAATCTGGACTAGATTTGTTTAAAATAATGTGACTTAGACAGGGGTAGAGCACTTGCCAATCATTTGTGAAGTTCTGGGTTTGATCTCCATGTGGCAGAAAAGAAACAATGTCTTAAGCAATTTAAATATTTTCATATTTAGTAAAAATCCATGGGGGTTGCCGGGCAGTGGTGGCGCACGCCTTTAATCCCAGCACTTGGGAAGCAGAGACAGGCGGATTTCTGAGTTCGAGGCCAGCCTGGTCTACAGAGTGAGTTCCAGGATAGCCAGGGCTATACGGAGAAACCCTGTCTCGAAAAACCAAAAAAAAAAAAAAAAAAAAAAACACCAAAAAACAAACAACAACAACAACAAAAAAAAAACCCAAACAAAACAAAACAAAACATGGGGGTTGAAGAGATGGCTCATGGGTAAGGAGCACTTGCTGACCGTGCAGAGAATGTGAGTTCAGTTTTCAGCACCCATGTTGGGCAGCTCACAATTGCCTGTGACTACAACCCCGAGGAACCACACCATCTTCTAGACTTTGTACATACACAGGCATGAACATAAAACTCCCACCCCGATAAAAATAAAAAATTCAAAAGCGCATTTCTAAAAATAATTTATCCTATGAAATATTCAGAGATTCATCTGAAGGATTTTCTTTTAGAAAGATATCATAGTGGTAGTCATACAGAAAACAGAAACAAACAAGATATATACTAAAATCATTGTGATTCTACTTAAGCATTGTGCCACATTACAAAATACATACTTTTGAAGAATATTAAATGTCAATGAAAGTGAAGACAGGTGGGGAGGATCAGAAGAAAAATATGAGATGTGCTAACTAACTAAATAAATTGAGGGTACACAAAGATGGCTGAGTGGTTAAGAGCACTGCTCATGCAAGGCCCAGGGCTTGGTTCCCAGCATCACATGGTGATTCATGACCATCTGAAACTCTAAGGCCCTCTTCTGACCTCTACAGGCACCTGGCACGCTACACATGTGGTGTACACACATACATGCAGCCAAAACACTTATACACATAAAATAAATCTAAAAGTATAAATTGAAGAAAAATAAGAAAAACATTTAAATAATAGGAGTAAGAAATGTTATCAATACAGATACATTAGATACAAATTCTTCTGAGAGAAAAAGGTGTCTGTATCTGTTTAAACAGACAATAGTGAAGACATGACAAACACAACATAGTCAGCAAGCCAGTGAACACATAGGAATGAATGAACATCCAGATCTGGACCTCGGAGAGTCATGATTAGTAGGAGAGAGAGAAGATCATGAGGGAAAAGGAGCCAGAGAGGTGGGAGGAAATCAATAAGAACAAAATGGAACACAGAAAAACAGAGACAGATGGGGCTGGGAAGGGCCACAGCCACATGCCCAGGCTCCAGCTTCATTTCTGAGAAAACAGTCAGGAACTGGGCTGCTGGCAGCTAACACTGCAGGAGGATACAGACACCATGAGGTGTTAGTCCTGGGTGTCTAAGTCAGTGAGAAGAAAGGGAGCACTAACCTTGCACCTGCACCAAATGCCAGAGCTTGGACATCCACTCTTCACAGAGCAAATTTTTACAAAATAAAAAGAACAAGCAACTTCAGCACTAAATCTGAAATGACTGGTGGGAGTGTCCCAAAGATGGACCTGTTCTTTAAATGTTGAGCAAAATTATACATATTCACTGACTGTATTTGGCAAGAAATGCAACCAGCTAGTGAATACTGGTAAATCTACTGATAACTTACTGATAACTTAGGGATTTTTGCATGTATGAGAAATTCAATCACAGCTGGCTTTCCCTGTATGCATTTCAATCACTATAGCCATCAAAGGAAAGCTTACAGCTAGCTCATCAGCAAAGCACTTACCACAATACGTATAAATAAGTTTGGAATCAATGAAGCGAACTCTGAGATTATGTAGCACAGCGGGCTCGTGAAGATAGCTGAGGGCTGTGAGGTCATTTTCTCCAACAAGTATGTCAGGGTTCCGTAAGTGAGGGAGCTCATTGGTCTTTGGATCTAGACGGTATTCCAAATCCTGAGGACAGAGTGCAACATCTGTGTCAGTGATGGCAAACATTAAACAGACCTATGCACCTGATTATTTCCTACTTCTGATTTGACTCTCGGCTTTAGAATGTATTTATTTCCTGTCATTTTTCCATTATCAGAAAAACTGGTAAAAATGACAAACAAGAAAGAATGGCTTCTTTTTCATCAGAATGAATCTGCATAAATAATTTAAGATTTTACTTTAATATTTAATTATGTGTATGCATGTGTGTACAGTGTGTGGGTACAAGATGAAATTGTCTAGAGAGGACACTGGATTCCCTGGACTTGGAATTACAGGCATAAGCTGCCAAATGCAGATGCAAGGAACTGATCTCTGATCCTCTGGAAGAACAATACACACTCTTAATCTCTGAGCCATCTCTCTAGCCCCAATGTAAATAATTTTTGTTATTATAGTTGAAGAAGTCAGAGCCTAGAGATTTTTACCCAGAAAACTTCAGCATTAGATGAGTTCTTGGCCCCTCTCCATTTTATGTATGGGGAGTGATGGACAGTATAAACAGGTTAAGAACTTGGTTCTAGAATCACACTGGCCTAGGTTCAACCCCAATACTGGCACTCAACTCCTATTTGCTTTGTGTACATTATTTAAATTAAATCAATCATTTCTAAGATGGTATAACACTCAAAAGTGTGCTAAAAATTTAAAGAGGCAATGCTTGGCATGCTTAAAATCTCTAAGATTTCTGAACCTCCAAAATTCCCCCAAGAAATTATGTGCCACATTGTATATACGTATTTGGGATGAACAATTCATACTTTTAATTAGACTTTAGTGAGGTGACTGGCCCCAAACACTGAGAAGTAGCATGTGGGCTGGTGTGATAGCTCAGGAGGTAAAGGCTTTTGTAGCCCAAGGATGACCAAAGTTTGAACCTATATACTGAAAGGAAAGAGCCAGCTCCTGAAGTTGACTCATGGCAGGCAGACTAAATGCCGAGACACATTTAAGAAGTACTGTGCATTATGAAATCATGTGTAATGGGGCTTTTTGACAATCCCAACTATGGAAGCTGCCACCTGACCATAAATTAAAGACAACTAGCATAGGACAAGTGAAAGGGAAAAGTTCAATTAGAACAGAACATGCTAGTTTATTACTACTGAAGATGTACAGAGAGGTCAAATATTCAAATCAAGTATGAATGGATGACCACACAGGAGAGACAGGATGCTTTGTTCCTCTGGTCCATTTCTCAAGGGATAATGTCCTTAATACACAACTACCTGTTTCCTTACTGTTCCAATCTGAGTGCTTTAAATTCCGCTCACTACATTCTGCTTGCCTGCCCGCCTACAATGTAATGTTTGGGGTCAGGAACCTCATTTGCCTTTTCTGTCTCTCTCCAGATGGTGTGATATATGGACTGACAGCAAGTCCTGAAGGACGCAGGGCTTTAGAAGTCATCATCATGATCATCATGTTTGATTGATAATACAGCTCATCATGTGGCTGCAGAACAGCAAAGGGGCAACCAGGACGTTCTTCTCAGACTTCATGGGAGGGTGGGGCAGTTAGTGCTCAGTGTGGGAAGAAAATGGAACTGGGATATTAGAGAAAACACTAATAAGGCAAGAATCATCTAAAAAATATTTACAGAAGTTTTCTCTTGGAATGGAGATAATCTGCTTCTCTCAAATGGCTAGTCATGATCAAGTAAATGTATACTTCCAATATTGCAAAGATCATACTTTTTAAATTTTATTCTAGGGCCTAAAATCCTTATTTCCTAAAAAAGGAAAATGGTTCATTGCAGGGAGAATTACTCTATTTTTCTCATTTATATCCTATTCTTAGAATTGATCTTCTTTATTCTCCTCCTCCTATTCCTCCTCTTCTTCCTCCTCTTCTTTCTCTTCCTCCTCCTCCTCTTCTTCTTTTTTAAACATAGAATTTCATGTAGCCCAGGGTGGCCATAAATAGTTCAGGATAACTTAAATTCCTGATTCTCCACTCTCCTTCCCAAGTGCTGGGATTGCAGTGTGCACGACTACATCAGGCTGAAGACTTGCTTTTGTTAAAAACATTGATTTCAGGAAAATCTATCTGATGCCTCTGATCCTTGGTTTCCTTATTTGGCAAACAGTAAAATTATCACCTATCAACCCATAAAGCTGTCATAAAGCTGTGAACTGACATTAAAAAATATAGCCCAGGGCAGGAGAGATGGCTCAGTGGTTAAGAGGACTCTCGTTCAATTTCCATGGCAACTCACAACTGTCTGTATCTCTAGGATCTGACACCCTCACATGGACATAGTGCAGGTAAAGCAATGTACATAAAATTAATTATTTAAAATAATAAATTATTTTTTTAAAAAAGAAAATAGTGCTCAACAGGTCTAGCACAGTACCTAATATGAAGCAGATGAATTATAAATGTTGGGTATGTTAATTTTTTAGTTTAACATTCAAGGCTTATGGTGTTTTGTCACAGCAACAGAAAGGCAATTAATACAGAAGTTGATACCAGAAAGCAGGTTGTCACTGTAAAGAACCTGACCATGTTGGGGTTTTGGAGGGATATGGAAGACTTTGGACCTTTGTACTAGACAAGTGGCTGAATGCTGTAAGAGAGCTTACTGGATTGTTCTCGGCAGCAATGCTGTCTCCGGAGCAAGGCAGCAGGCAGCAGGCCTTGGTACTCTCTGCTCAGTTCTTATCTCCAGCCCCTGCCTTGCATTCCTATCTCAGCTTCCTTTGACACTGCAATGTAAGCTATAAGCTGAAATAATACCTGTTCTCACTGAATTATTTTTAGTCATGGTGTTCATGACAGCAATAGGAAAGCACACTAGGGTAGAAATCTTGAGAATCCTGGAGCTGCTCTACTCTGTTTCCTAATTATTTAAAATCACGTGTAATTAAATCCAGTTTTCCTGGTCAGGTTCTAATGTTTTTCTTATTTTGTTTTACATTTTTAAATTACACTTATTTATTTACGGTGGGGGTGGCGGCGGCACATGCACATGCATTCATGTTCAAATCCATGGTACACGGGTGGAGGCCAGAGGACAACTTTCAGGAATCAGTTCCTCCTTCCACCATGTAGATTCGAAGGGCTGAACTCAGGTCATTAGTTTTGTGGCAAGCACCTTTTGCTGCTGAGCCATCTCACCAGCCCTTGTTCTGTTTTGTTTATTTTTAATGATACCTCACTACATAAACCAAGCTGGTCTCAAACTTGAAATCTTCCTGCCCCAGATCCCATATGCTAGGAAAGAGATATCAAATCTGGCTTAGACTGAAAGTTATTTTACATTTTCATTATTTCACAATTATACCACATATACACACAAACATATTTTGATAATATTCCCTCTCCTATTCCTGTCTCTTATTCCCTCCTTCTTCCACTAAATCCTTTCTTCTTCTCAAGAATCCACCTCTTACTTTCATGTCTTGGGGGGGGAAGTGTGCCTCTGCATCTAATTAGGGTTGCCTGCATGAGCGTGGGTTGAGGGTTATTTGCTCAAGGAACAGCAACTTAGCAGTGGCTGCACTGCTGAAGACTATGGCTCCTCATCCACAGTAGCCATAGTAGCTACTATCTGTAACTCTTCAGGGAGGGGTGGAGCCTTATAACAACCCCTTCTCCATCCATGCTGAACTGTTTATGGGCCACCTAGTCCTGTGCAGCCCACTGCTGCTGTGAGTTTAAGGTGTTGTGTCAGGAAAGCAGCATTTCAGAGCAACCCACACCCACCCTGACAACCTCCAGCTGTTCCATACTGTCTGTGTCCTCTTCTGCAATGGCCTTTGAGCCTTAGAGAGGGTAATAGAGATGTTTCATTTAGGTCTGAGCCCTCAACACTGAGACTGTAAGTTCTTCAAAGAAAATTAATGCTACAAAGTTTTGTTTAAGAAAGTGTGGCATGTCCTGCCAAATATGGTGAACAGGTCAAAAGCTGCGGGACAAAGGTGAGTTCACTCAGGCAGAATGCAGCCAGTCAGAGACAGGGCTGGTGGTAAGGTCTTCTGCTGACTGGAAGATACTTCACATATATTAGCCTCTTACTAAGTACTTTTCAAATAATTACATTTCAGCAAAATATCAAACCTTAGACTGGTACTTAGTTAAAATGAAATAAGTACAACACTGTCCTAAACATAAAATATGAACACAACCACATCTTTAGTATTAAAATTAGATATTAAGGCAAATTTCATAATCATAATAAATGTATAAGGTAACACGATTGTGCTTTAAAGCACGTACTGTTCTCATGAGCCTCTCTGTAGGGTAGAAAAATTACCATTTTCCTCAAAATAGTAAAAACAATATTAAATTAACTCAAAATGAATGTTATAATTGGCATTAAGCAAATGATAGTAAAATTCTACCTTTCACTCGCCTTCACTTCAGGCTAAATACAGAAAGGAAGCTGAAGGCCTTCCTTACCTTCCCTTCCTCCAGGTGAAGCAGGAGCACTTTATCTCCAGGCTTATAATCCTTGAGCAACTCTGCCGATTTCCAGACTTCCTCAGGATCAGGGATCCAAACCCTGGCAAACTAGAAGACAGAAAGCGAAGAAATTTAAGTTAGCAAATCAAGCACTTAATAATCATATATAAAGCATCTCATATCACAACTTTACTTATAATTAATTTACTAAACGGTCATCTTAGACCAGGCCTGGCAGTGCTTGTCTGTAATCCCAGCACTGGAGGGAAAGGGTGAGCATTCAAGACCAATCTCAGCGGCACAGTGAGTGAGCGGGCAGCCAGCCTGGGACCCTGTAACAACACGACACAACAACAGCAACAAGAGCAACAACTACTACAACAAAAAGGACTCTGGGCTATAAGAAATGTTCTTTTCTTTCTTTCTTCCTTCCTTCCTTTCCTTCCTTTCCTTCCTTTCCTTCCTTCCTTTCCTTCCTTCCTTCCTTCCTTCCTTCCTTCCTTCCTTCCTTCCTTCCTTCCTTCCTCCCTCCCTCCCTCCCTCCCTTCCTTCCTTTCTTTCTTTTTGTTTGAGACAGCATCTTACTGCACAGTCCAGGGTGGCCTTGACCTCACAGTCCTCCTGCTTAGGCCTCCTGAGTACTGTGATTACAGGTGTACACCATGCCAGCATGACACTTAACTTTTAAAATTAGAATAGAAAAGCAGGCTAGTCCCAGTACCACCGCCATTCCCAAATTACATAAATAATATGCTCTGAAAAAATAACTAAAATTAAAACCCGACTTTGCTTTATATAGTGAATGTAATTTGGGGTAAAAATTTAAATATAACACTATTTTCAAAGTTCTCGAGTAGTAATTCCACAGCATAGCCATCTCTTTGTGGCAGCATTTGCAACTGAAATCTTTCATGTGGCTTCATCATCTGCAAGCCTTGGTGACTTCTCAGACAGCCTTCAGGAAACATTCTGGAGAAGAGGGGAGAAATAAGCTAGTGGCCTAATGCCACCATAAATCACTTAGATTTATAGACTACATTTCTAAAATTTTCTTTGAAAAGAATTTTGATGTTAATTTTAAAAGTTGAAGAAAATCGTTATTTACATTTTTGAACACATTACTTTATGAAGATTAATGGAAAATGGCGTTTGGCTAGCATTACATTTGGCTCAAGTAACCTGAATACCATGAGAATACAAAGACTACAAAGTCCTAAACTATAATCTCAACTAGTTCTCTAATCTAAGCCAGATAGGGAGTTTTGAGAAAAAGTAAAAAATATAATAATGTGCATGAATCTTACTAATACCACAGCAAAGCCACATGCAATGTTTGTTTGGATTCTCCAAGAAGGAATCGTCCTTTAAACTGTGAATTCAGGGCTGGCAAAATGATGTAGTAGGTAAGGTGCTTACCACTAAGCCAGAAGATGTGAGTTCAACCCCTGGAACCCACATGGTAGAATGAAAGAAATGATTCCTGCAAGTTGCCCTGACTTCCCCTTGGCATGAGTTTCCTCTGACCCCCATATACACATGCACACGTGCACATACATATGCACACACAATGTGTATATAAAGTAAGTGAGTCTTAGATTCTAATGTTTGGCCCCATCAGTAGATAATATTGTAGGATAAGCTAGATCTAGTTGGCTACAGGAGACAAACTGATATGCACCAGACGAAATATCGTCTCTGACCTACACTTATATTCTCATTTCATGTAAAATCAATTTCAGATCAACTCTCCCTCCCTCACTTTCTCTCCTTTTTATTCTCCTTCTCTCTCCCTCCCCCTCTCTCTTCCCTCCCTTCCTCCCTTCCTGTTTCCTCCCTCCCTCCCTCCCTGCTTGCCTGCCAATGATGGCAGTGTTCACCACTGAACCAATGCTAGGCAAATACTATCACTGAGCTATACCCTTAGTCCCCAACTCCCTTTTTTAGTTGGAAACATGGTCTAAGATGGCCTTAACTTGCTATATAGACCAGGCAGACATTGATTTTATAAGATCCCTCTGCTGCAGTTAACCAAGCATCTAGAACTACAGGTGTGCATCACCATGCTCAGCTAGACTTGAACTGTGTATGTGTGCACACACGTGTGCACATGTGTAAGTGTGTACAACAAGGGGTGATGTTAGGCGTCTTCCTCAGTTGCTTTCCATCTTTGCTGTGAGACATGGTCTCTAGCTGATCCTGGAGCTCATTTATTCATCAAAACTAAATGACCAACAAGCTCCAGGGATCTATCTGCTTGTCTCTGTCTCTCTAGAGCTAGGATTTCAGGCATGTCCTAAAGATTTGCATGTAGGTGCTGAATCTGAATCCAGGTCCTTACGCTTGCATGACAAGCACTTTACTGTAAACTCAGCCATCTCCTTGATCCTGGGTTTCATTGTTAATAGTGACCAGGATGTAACCTATTTGAGCTCTGAATTGAAATGCCATCTGGATTTTGGAGTGCACCATGCAGAGCTACTTCTGGCTACTTCCGGAGGAGCTGTGATGTGATATTCTAAGTACTGACCATAAGAAGTTCTGCAAACCTGTAACAACAATGCTGCTGGCTATAAGAGAGATGTTAAAGGTTTAGCAACAAATGTAAAGGTGGGGGAAAGAGAATTATAAGGTAGTGGGTGACTGAAAGCTGAGATCTGAGACTTCAGAGAACTAGAGGAAGTACCTTTGGTTAGTAAACACTTCAGCCCCTCCCTGCACGAAACATTCCAGTAACCACGGCACTGACTGGTTTCTAAACCTTCCCTTTAGGACACAGAGGCAGAACTTCCCCACAGCTATGCTTTATGGCTGGTGATGTTGGAAAGCTAGGTGTAGTGACACACTCGGGGAACCTAAGTGCTTGAGAGGCCAAGGAGGGAGGATTGGTGCCAGTTTAAGGTCAGTTTGGGCTACATAGTAAATTTCAGGTTAGTGAGAACAACAGCACAGATTCTTTTAAAAAATCTTAAAAAAGAAAGGAAGGAAAGAAGGAAGGAGGGACAAAAACAACACCCCAGTATATTCTGTACAGATTAAAATTCATCCAATTGTTTCATTTTTATCATTAAAAAGTCATAAAAACTTTTAATGTGAACAATTAGCAAAAGAGTGCTAAAATGTTTTTAGTATGAAAGAGTATGATGTTAAACTATATTATGCCATATTATATTATATTATATTATATTATATTATATTATATTATATTATATTATATTTTCTAATCTAATCACCATACCTGCCTTAGCCTTTATTTCTGACAACTATAAAATAAAGATTACAGTAACAATAGTCTCTGTTTTAAGAATTATACACACAGAAACTTTGTAAAAATGCGATAAAAATATTAACAATGTACCAGTACAGGTACAGTTGTTAATGTTTTCTCCACAGGCAGTGATTTCTAATGTCATATATCAAATCTTTTTACTGAAATTTGTTCCATAACTTTTTCTCTGGTACATGGTCTCTAAACTGAAAAATATAATTAAAATTACTAATTCAACAGGTATTTCTATGAAACTGTTCTGGGGTGGTTTGAAAGAGGATGTCCCCCAGAGGCTCCTATCTTTGATTCCCAGTTGGTGGAACTGTTTGAGAAGGGTTAAGTGTGACCTTGCTGGAAGAAGTGTTTCACTAGGGGTGGACTTTGGGGTTTCAAAAGATTTGTGCCTTTCCCAGTGTGCTCTCGCTACACCGTGCTTGTGGATTAAAATATGAGCTCTTGGACTGGCAAGATGACTCAGCAACTAAGAGCACTGGCTGCTCTTCCAAAGGTCCTGAGTTCAATTCCCAGCAACCACATGGTGGCTCACAGTCATCTGTAATGGGATCTGATGTCCTCTTTTGGTGTGTCTGAAGACAGCAACAGTTCACTCATATACATAACGTAATAATAAATCTGTTATAAAAAAGATATGAGCTCTTCTCTGCTGTTCCAACTGCCTTCCACCATGCCTTCACCCCCCCATCATAGACTCTAACCCTCTGAAACCCAACTAAACTTTTCCTTTATAAGTTGCTGTGGTCATGACGCTTTAACACAGCAATAGGAAAGCATTTATTACATTCTCCACCTCTTACTTTACAAAGTTAATATTTTTGTAGTTTTCTCTGAAATGATCTACTAGTTCTAGGGGCAGGGAGGGAGGGAAGCACACACATGTGACATTCAAAGACTTGAAATGACCTAATACCTTCTTAACTGATGAAAACTCGAAATTTAAGCAAATCAAGTAAGCCTGTAGAAGAATGACTGGCCTTGCCTAACTAGAAGGAGATTTTAAAGACATACCTTCATGTTAGCAACTCGGATATCCACAGGACTTTACAATGAGTACTTGTCAAAAGCTGCACTTCCCAGAGCATGGCATTAACACACTCAGACCAGTAGTTGGAGGCTAACGCCCTCACCTACACCTGAAGCAAGGTACTTATACAAATTTCTCTGATAACCAACTTCTCTCACCTTACTATACTACAGCTTAAGAAAGTATCCAAGGAGAAAAAGAAACAGCGATGACTCCTGAATGTGCTTACTACTGCCTCCTAATGCTGCTTGTCCATATTAGTACGTACCACACGCTCATCCTAACAGAACGCACCGGTTACTGCTCACACTACCTTTTACTCCTTCCCCAGGACCCAGTGCAAATGCAATGAAAACTCAGAGGAACAGGACTAAACTCACCCAGTTACATCCCACACGACTCAAGGAAAACAAGGCAAAAAGACAAGGCCTCTAGATCACAAAGAAAAATCCAATACAACAGAGCAGCGAGAATCCGGCAGCCATTAGAAACAGGGCAGACACCTGCTATGGGTCAATCTAGCTCCAACATTAGACTATTTACTCCTTCAGGATCATCTTCAAATACCCCGATAGCTGGCCGAGCTCCTTGAGCCAATGGATGGGCATCACACATGTTGATTTTATTTAAGGTCAAAGGACAAGAGATGAAAAGGATGAGAGGTGGGAAAGGTCACGCTAGAGGTTTAACTCAGGGCTCTCTCTGGAGCCACATTAGGGTGGAAGGCCACAAAGCATGTTTGAGATGGGACATAAGTTAAGTAGTCAAAGTAGAGAGATTCATAACGTGGTAAGCAAGAGAGAAAACAGTGATAGGAACTGGTAGGAGAGGAAAAACAAGGGTTTGGGATTTAAGATACAAACTGTGAATAAAGCAAAACAACAATTAAAAAGTCCACAACAAATCTGTAGAAGATGAAGGAATGAGAAAAAGCTTTAAAAGGGTCAAATTAAAATACAGACACCGAGGGCTTGGTTCAGTGGTAGAGTTCTTGCCTAGCATGCATACCACCCTGGGTTCAGTCCCCAGCACTGCAAGATAAATGCATATTTTTTTAAAAAATAAAAATAGAAAATATGAACACATCACACTGTGATAATTGGATTCACTTGAACTTAAATAAGAACTAAGATTGAAGTAAGATATGAAATTAGGGATAAAATGATAGGGTAAACTTTGTAATTCACAAAATTTGAAAAAATGTTAGCACAGATTTAAGTTGCATAATATAGCTTGTAAGGAAAATAAAAGTTACCTGTAACTTTCACAATACAAGTTAACTGACCTGCCTGGCAGTTATGAGGTAATTCTGACAGTCTAATGCAAGTGCACTGGAAAGGCAGGTTCCAGGGACATGCTTGCTCCCATATGCACTAGAGAGGGGCACTAGACCATGCTACCCCATACAGCGTGACCCTTGTACCGTCTAAGGAAGTGTATCACTCCCTGCTTAATAAGGAAACAGCAGTCATCTTTTTGTTTCCTGCCACAAGAGATCCTTGATTAGTGCAAATGACTCACTGAAGTCGTTCTAACTTGCATTTTGTCAGTCAAAGAAGCCTGAAGTAGAAATGCCAAGAGCAGCTGTGTTTCTGATGCCTCAGACATTTGGGAACAAAACCAACAGCAGTACCAAGAACCAGCCAACCCTTCAAACCCAACAAACCTGACCTGTATGATCTTCTCTTTCCCCTAAATTCTTTCATATGCTATTCAACTCACATAGTATGTGAGCATCGTCCTACATTAAATCATCAGCACCTGATTTGTGTTGGTGCATTTATCCATTGTGAATATTTGCAAAATGATTTTGCACCATTTCAAAAAAATCTGGTGTGTGTGTGTGTGTGTGTGTGTGTGTGTGTGTGTGTGTGTGTGTGATGGTACCTCTGAACCATGAGCTGAAGACAGAAATCATCACCAGTGCCCACTCCTCTGAACCTGACAAATCAATGACATTCTACATGACTACTCATAATTATGGAATGTCTGGGACGAAACATTCAGGAGCTGTTATTTTAAAATGTACACAATGGGCTTTCCAAAGTAAATGGGGAACTATTTAAACAACAACAACAACAACAACAACTAGGAAATATTGAAAAATGTCACACTTAGTAACTGTATATATAATTTTAAAACATTATGAGATATCTCATATATACAACAGAAGATAAATATGTGTGTGTGTGTGTGTGTGTGTGTGTGTGTGTGTGTATGTTAAACAAAAGACTGATACAATGAATGGTCATATGGCTGTCACTCAGGCTCAGAAATAGTAGCAGTGATTGTATTGAACCCCTCAACAGAACAGCTTTTTCAGCACCCCCCTGCTGTTTCACTCCGTCGTTCTCCAGTCACGTCAAAGTCTGGGTTTGCTGTACCCTCAAGGGCCATGCTGGGTCACATGTCTATGCCTTTGCTTCAGCTCTTTCCTCCATTTGGATCACTGTTCCTCTATTTCCAACCAGTAGGACACCATTTATCCTTCTGATCTGTCCTCAATGCCTTTCCTTACCTGTCACTTGGCACTTCATTCTCAGTGTCTCCTGTATCTCATACGGCCTTCCACTAGGTTTCTTGTTCCACTACTTGATAACTTATCCCAATCTAGAGACTGAGGTCCTTGAAAGGAAGTATGTCTTTTTCACCTCTATCTCCCTGGAATTTTACACAAGGCCTGCCCTTAATAATCTTTCATGAACTCTGGTCATGTACTTATCACATCTGGGTAGAAATGATGATAAACTAAATAGCAACAACAAACTCTAAATTTTATCACAGATCTGAGATGGAATGAAGTTATAATTACTGAGCATTTTCTGTGTGCTCAGGGGTTTTTACATGAATTACTTTACCCAAATCATTAAAATAACCCCATTATTAACCCACCTTAACACATACTGAGACAGCTTAAATGTGGCTTAAAAAATGGTTTTCAAATGTGTCTATGCTAAAAGGTATACAAACTTTCCACTCCAGATGTACCTCTTGTTAAAATGGAGATCAATTTCTTCCTAAATTCCTTATTAGCATCATAACTGAAATAGTCACTAATGTGATCCATGTGCCTGGGCATAATTTAGGAATATTTCACCTAAGACAACTGTCAAAACCACATCCATCTGCCTGACATCCTTCCTGCAGTGCTCTGACTGACCTCAGGTGAGGCTCTGTCAGGGAGAAACAGACCAGTGAGAAGACAGCTGACATTAAGGACTAAAACTTAACAAATGAATAACTTCTGATTCATGAACTTCTCTAAATGAACAAAATGATGGCTTGATTTAAGATTTTTTATAATTCTTGAAATTATTTTGCTTGTAAAATAAAATGTGCATAGTTTAAAAGTAAGTCAGGCTCTCAGGATTAATGCGAGGTACGATCATCTGATTGTGTGGGTGGTACTTTCAGGTCCCTTTGGTGCCCTAATAAACCAGCTACTGGTCTTGACCCTAAACCAAGCCCAGTCCAGAGATTCATTAAGCAGGGGAGAACCTGCTGATATGGCAAGTATCTGTGTCTTTATCTAAACTACTACCAATAAAGTATCTGCCCCCAAAATAAGTAAATAAGATGAATCTTAGCAGGGGATGTAGCTAGCTTGACAGAGTACTTGAATAACATGCCTGAAGCCCAGGCTTGAATCAAAAGCACCCATAAATGGGGCACATTAGTAACACAAGCACTGGGGGAGGCAAGGTCATCCTCCACTACTCAGTGAGTTTGAGGCCAGTCAGTCTGTGCTCCATGTGACCCTGTCTTACACACACACACACACACACACACACACACACACACACACACACACACACACATACCAAAATTCAAATCAACTTCTAATAAGCACTACAATTGTAATTCTTTTAAAGTTATGAGAAAAAGAAGATCTAGAAAATTAATGGAGAGTTTTAAAAATCATACTAAGGTAGCAAAAGTTAGATGATTTTGTTTCTCCAGAATTTAAGAGTTAGATGCGAAAGGTTTGGAATGAATATTTTTAGGCAGAGGTTATTTAATATTTCTGTAAAGATTATTTTTAGAACTACATCTCACTTTGTAAGAACATCTTTAACATACATACCAAAAAAAAAGTATTATTTCTATCTACAATTAGTCAGTGGTATTTAAAGATAAATTACAAATTCTAAATGAGTATATTAATCAACAGTAGAACTGAATTGCATCAAATAAAGGAACTGTGCTGTTATCACAAAGCTTTGATTAGGACAGCAAAAGTTCTGACTGGAGTCTTACAAAGTGTTTCATTACTGTTATTAAAGAAATTCCTTGTTCAACAAAAAAAATCATAGTTAGTCCAAAAGTCATTCAACAAACAACAGAATCCCGTTCTAACCCAGGATTCGCTCAGCCTTCACAATGCTTAGGATACACCAGGAACAATTTCAATGAACAAAGCCAACCGTTAAGAAAATAACTCACACCTTCCTATCATTTTTAACATTTGGCTGGCAACTTAAAGAAAGGTATAAAATTTGGGTCATGTTACATATATATATGCCTCAATACAGAGGTGTCGTCCTCCATTTAGGCTATCATCAGATAAAAGAATTAATTAAAAATTAAAGAAGTCATGGGCAGGTTTTTAAAATGTTTTAAATAAAATATTCTATATGTTGAATTTTAAAGAATAGTGCAGTTAAACTACACATATATGAGGCAATGTGCTTAAGATACTTGATATAGTACCTGTAAATAACAGGCAGGCACTGGATGTCATTCTCTTCTGTGTATAATAAGTAGCTATCTGTTCCTAGGGTTGAGGACAGACACTCCTAGGCTGAGATCACAGTGTTACTAAGCTCAAAGCATGTTCCAGGTCTTCCATGACAATACTTAAGACATACAGCCAGGCAGGAATCACTAGCTACTCTCATTAATATTAACAGTATATGCTGGGTGGTAGCAGCTCATGCCTTTAATCTCAGCACTCAAGAGGCAGAAGCAGGCTGATCTCTGTGAGTTTGAGCTCAGCCTGGTCTACAGAGCAAGTTCCAAGACAGCCAGGACTATACAGAGAAACCCCGTCTCGAGAACAACAGAGCAGTATGCTGTTTAGACTTTATTACTTTTGTCCTTATATAGTTGTTCTTATACATCCTACCCACTCCCAGCTTACATTTGTCTCTAGCTCAGACCTTTTCAACTAAACTCCAGACTCCAGGCTCAGAAAACTGCATACATCTCCACTTGTCTCAGAAGCATCTTAACAAGTACAACAACAGCACAGTTCTCCCATCTCTGTCCTTCCTGTGAGTAACAGAAGAGCACTTCTACCAGCAAGTTACTTGCTCTTGGAGGAAACTGGTCCTTAGCATTGCCCTCACCTTTGTCCCTGGTCAATCAAGTCCTACCAGTAATATTTATGTAGATTTAGCAGTCCCCAGCGTCTCCACAGTCAGTACTTTACTTCTAGCCATTATCTCGCCTGGTAGTTGGAAAACTTTCTCTCAAGCTTTCTCTTCCCAGTCTCTATTCAACAGCAACAGTGATCTTTTTGAAATAGAAAAATCTGACTGTCTCACCCTTGCTTAAAACCCTTTATTACAAAATAAAATATTTACATATGTCCCTGGAGCCTTAGTTATTTGGCACCTGTCTTCTGACTGTTTTAAAGAAGCAGCCTTATCACATGACATTTCTTGCTCACCCTCTACTTAGCTCGCTTCTATCAGCTCAAGCAAAGACAATCTGCGTTGATTTCCTCTAGCTGTTTGAGCTCCCACACTACTTCGAGCTCTGAGACTTTTCTCTCAGCCTTGGCCTTGCTCTGAAGCTCCTGGTTTGAGTCATGACTGGTTTCTGTCCTCAGGCTTCAGACCTTAAGCTCAAACACCTGTTACTTGGGATCCTTCCCTGACTTCTACACCTAAATTAAACTTCACAGTTACGTTATATCACATAACCCTTTACTTCACTATAAACACCAGGAAGTCAGAAACTGAAATCTAGTTTTGCTCAGAACTGAGATGTGGAGCTATAATAGATGCTACTGTGTCAAGGAATGTTCTATTCACCAAACCAGAAGGAATTATAAATCAGAAGATGCATGCCCAATGTGCAAACATAATGTACATTTGAAGGTTGAATAGATAGAGCAGTGAATAGTTCTTAGTTTTATCTCTGACCATGGTGTCAGAGATGTGTGTATATCTCTTATATTTCTCTCTTCTGTTCTGTTGTTGTTGTTGAGATCAGGTCTCACATATCCTAGGCTGACTTTGAACTTGCTATATAGCTGAGGATGACCTTGAACTTCTGTTCCTCCTGCCTGCACTTTCCAATTTCTGGGTTTATAGGTGTATGCTATCATGCGCAGTTTATGCAGTGGTGGAGATCAAATTCAGGGTTTTACGCATGCTATGCAAGCACTCTCCCAACTTAGCTACGTTCCCTAGATCTTCTATTCTTTAAACTTTTGTTTAACTTACAGTATTCTATATATTTTGTTTATTTTTACACTTAGAGCCATTTTTAAGGAAGAATTTTACAAAAACAAAACAAAACAAAACAAAAATCTTACTTTAAAAACACATATGTGGCAGAGGAGGGCCTTGTTCGCCATCAGGGGGAGGAGGGGCCCTTGGGCCTGAGGGTGTTAGAGGCCCCAGTAAAGGGGAATGCCAAGGTGGGAATATGGGAGTGGGTGGGTGGGTAGGTGGGAGGTGGAATACCCTCATAGAGGTGGGGAGAGGGAGGGGATAGGGGGTTTCCAAAGAGGAGACCTGGAAAGGGGGAAACATTGGAAATGTAAATAAAGTATCAAAAATAAATATATAATTAAAAAAATAAAAAATTAAAAAAACAACAAAACAAAACAAAACAAAAAAACTTGGTTTAAGTGTTATGACCTCCAGAAAGTCTTGATCATCCAGGTAGAACCTCCTAAGTACATCTTCTAAAATACCTGATTTTATTTTTATGCTATCTTTTTACAGGTCCCTCTGACTAGACCACAATCTCCTTAGGACAGTGTTCCTTTATCTTCTGGTATCAACCCCATGCCCGGTCCAGTGCTTAGCCCAATAGATGCATGTGAGCTATCTACTGAGTGAGTGAACTAATGAATTGAGGAAACTCAGAACTTACACAGAATGCTATAGTAAAATATAAAGTCACTAAAGAATTCATAGAAATTAATTTAAGAATAATGTAGCTGTTGAGTAGATGCATAAATTAAAAACAGTAACTCAGATGGCCATGCCTAGAACTACAAAGCTGGAGCCCAAATGAAACATGTCATAATAGGAGGTCTCTTTGAAGATAAGCAGAACATATGTAAACACAAGAAGCCTCCAAGTTACTAAAATCCACTCCTAATTGTGAGGCCTGGGGGCCTGGAGCAAGAGTGGGGCTGAGGCATATCCAAACCCCAGAAATCTCATCCTAAGTTTTGCAGGAGCAGGATTCCCACCCCCAACCCCTGCCCTTGCATGTCCTAGCACAGGTAACCTTACAACCCCCACCCCTGCCACTCCTGAGGTAGTCACAAAGCCTGTGGCCAGGTTACAGGTTAAACTTCCTCTCTCCTTATAAGGACATGTCCAGCAGTACCTGGAATTCCTCCTTATGCAAACGAGGCAGCCTCAGCACCCTGGCCTGGACCAATGATGGACACCCATCCCATATCCCCCATTTACCCATCCCCCAAAGGCTTAAGTAGCCTTTGTTCCCTCTCCCCAATTAAACAAGCTGCTCAATGAAGCCCACCTTTCAAGAAGTCTGTTCCTCCATCACCCCACTAGTCTTTCCCACCTCAGTTTCCCTCTCAGGCCACCTGTCTAATTGCCGGTCACGCCTTTGAGGAAGGAAAGCAGAGTGGGAACGACAATACTTATGTTTTATATGTTCCTCTGCCCATTACTTGGGCAGCTTACATAAACTTGTTTATTTTATGAGACAGGAACTTATGTACCCAATGGTGACCTTGAACTTGCTATGTAGTCAAGAATGATCTTGAACTATGGTTTCTCATGCCCTATGTCCCAAGTACCGGTACTATGGGTATGCATCAAAACATCTAGCTTAGGCAGACTTTTAAAGATTTGTTTTTATTTTATGTATATGGGATTTTATCTGCATGTATGTGCATCACATACATGTAGTGCCCACAAAGGCCATAAGACACCATTGGATCATCTAGAACTAGTTACAGACAGTTGTGAGCTGCCATGTAGGTGCTGGGGATTAAACCTCGGCCCTCTGGAAGAGCAGCCACTGCTCTTAACCTGAGCCATCTCTCCAGCCCTTTTAGTAGACTTTTAATCCATAAAATCCCCATAAAAACTACTGGGACAAACCCTAACTTCTACTTTGTCGTATTGCTCTTTTAGCTGCATATATAACAAATTAGGCTATAATGTAAGACTGAGTGTTCATGAGATATACTGAAAGCACGACTAGATACACCCTAGTCCTCAAAGAGTGGCTTCACTCTATCACCCTAACGGAAGAAGAGAGGCACAGAAGTAGTGTTAGACCCTAGCCAACCGTTGGCAATGTCTGCATCTTGATGATGTTAATATAGTTACTTTAAAACTAAGAAGCAGAAGTAAATTTAATAAGAAAGCTATAAAATTCTGACTCCGCAATTGCCAAGATCTAAAGAGTGTATTTTGCTTCCGCAAACCGTGACAGTCCTTATATGTTAAAAGAAATGGTTAGACAGATAGAGATACCTGAGATGAATGAGAAGCATACACAGGACGATGAGGACCATAACAGAAAGATCCAAATTAGCTGCCAGTCTATTTTAGGTTGTAAAAACTTCATATTCATGAACTAAGGACATCTGCTCTTGAGCAAAGTCACACTAATTGTAAATGATAAGAGTTTTCTGAAAGAGAAATGCAGCTCAAGCAAGCGAGGCTCTGAAAGAACTTGTGCCTCAGCCTTTTCCCCAGATGTCAAGCCAACATCCTGGCAGCAACTTGACCACACCCTACTAGCAGCTAAAAACTAATTTCTGTGGAAGAATTTTACTATATCTGTAATATTATTTGATTACTTCTCTATGGTTGCTTCTATTTAAATCATTCATAATTTTAATGTTGTCCCTAAATAGACTAAAAGAAAAAGGGGCCTATTGTGGGTGCATATTTCTTTCTTTCTTTCTTTCTCTTTCTTTCTTTCTTTCTTTCTTTCTTTCTTTCTTTCTTTCTTTCTTTCTTTCTTTCTTTCTTTCTTTTTAATATTTTCTTTATTTACATTTCAAATGTTTTCCCCTTTCCAGGTCTCCCCTTTGGAAACCCCCTGTACTGGCTGGTTTTATGTCAACTTGACACAAGCTGGAGTTATCACAGAGAAAGGAGTTTCAGTTGAGAAATGCCTCCATGAGATCCAGCTGTAAGGCATTTTCTCAATTAGTGATCAAGGGGGGAGGGCCCCTTGTGAGAGGTACCATCTGTGGGCTGGTAGTCTGGGGCTCTATAAGAAAGCCAGCTGAGGAAGCCAGGGGAAGCAAGTCAGTAAGGAACATCCCTCCATGGCCTCTGCATCAGCTTCTGCTTCCTGACCTGCTTGAGTTCCAGTCCTGACTTCCTTTCCTGATGAACAGCAATTGGAAGTGTAAGCTGAATAAACCCCTTTCCTCCCCGACTTGCTTCTTGGTCATGATGTTTGTGCAGGAATAGAAACCCTGACTAAGACACCCCCATCCCCTCTCCCTCCCCCTGCCTCTATAAGGGTGCTCTCCTATCCATCCACCCCCTCCAGTCTTCCCACCCTGGCTTCCCCTACACTGGGACATCGAACGCCCTCAGGCCCAAGGGCCTCTCCTCCCACAGATGTCCAACTGAAGGCCATCCTCTGCCAAATATGTGGCCAGCGCCATGGGTCCCTCCACGTGTATTCTTTGGTTGGTGGTCCAGTCCCCAGGAGCTCCGGGGGATCCGGCCTGTTAACACTGTTGCTCTCTCCATATCCCCAGCATTTGGGAGGTGAGGTGGGAAGGGCTTATTTCACTCTACAGCTTATAGTCCATCGATAAAAGGAGATCAAGGCAGGAACCAAGAGTCTGGAACTGAAGTGAGGCCATGGAGGAGTGTAACTTACCAGCTTGTTCTCCATGGCTTGTTCAACCTGCTTTCGTATACAACTCAGGACCACCCTGCCGAGGAGTGGCACTGTCCACAATGGGCTGGCCCCTCCTACACCAATCATTAATCATGGCAGTACTCCACTGACTAGCCTACAGGCCAATCTATGGAGGCGTTTTCTCAATTAGGATTCACTCTGATCAGATAGTCTAGGTTTGTGTCAAAGTCACAAAACCAACCAGCACAGATCCAGGCTCAAAAAAAAATTTTTTTTAAATATGTGTTGCTTACTTGAGACATAGTCTGAGGTAGCCAAACATGATCTTCAACTTCTGATTTTCCTGGGTCTATCTCCCATTTGCTATAATTAAATGCTAGCCATCATGTCTGGCGAAAATTTTAAATTTTGCAAAAATTATCAAATCTTTCTGATGTTTTGTTCCGTCTTATTTTGGAGACAAAACCTCACAATCTCACTCTGTAGCCCAGGATGGCCTCCAACTCATAGAAATCTTCTTGCCCCATCTTCCAGTGCTAGGATTACAGATGTGCACAACTAATCCCAGCTTCCGTGATATATTCTTCATAAAACTATTATTAACACTTTATTTTAAATTTTATATCTCTGTGTGTGCGTGCATGTTAGATGTCATTCCTCAGGTGCCACCCATCTTTTATTACATTCTAAATTTTAAAGATCTCCCCCCCCCCCGTGTGTGTGTGTGTGTGTGTGTGTGTGTGTGTGTGTGTGTGTGTGTGTATGGATGTCCATATGCATGGGTGTTTGCCTATGTATGAGCAGAGTCTAGGAGAGGATGCAGAAGCCTTGAGACTGGAGACAGGCATTGGCAGGATGCTGGACTTGTCATAGAAGCCTACACTTACATCAGAACTCTTGTCCGTATGATCGTACAGCAGGCACTCTTAACTGCTGAGCCGTCTCTGAAGACCTCTACTTTTCCTCTCTCACTGGCATGGAACATAACAACCAGACTAAGCTGGCTGTGGAGCAAACCCCACAGATCCATCTATCTCTTAAGTATTGGGATTATAAGTGTATGCCACCACTCCCTTTTTTGTTTTGTCTTTTTGTGTATATATCCTGAAGATTCAACACAATTCTCATGCTCATAGCAAGGCAAGGACTTACTGACCGAGCCATCTTCTTAACCCATTCTAAACATTTTTAATCTATAACTGAGATAATTGGCTACCCCTATGTAAAATGTACTTGCTTTTATTTAACTTGTAATTACTTCTTTGACCCTTCAGAAGATGTCCTTGGATTCTTATTTATAGAGTGAATAAATCCATATGGCCTTCTTTGGGTACTTCATACTTTCCTGTTTCTACCAGATACAAAGTTCTTTTTTTTTTTTTTTAAGCTTAAGAATCTAAAATTTTTAACAGTGCCTCACACTATTTTATTCATTTTAAAATATTTTTAAAATCTCAATTTTCTTTCAAGACAAAGCAGTTCAACAATATAGAATTTACAGTTAAGGTTAAGAATATGAGCTTTGGCGTCAGACAGAGCTAGTGGTTCCTATACCTTCATAATACTTGCATAATCTTGAACAAATCACCTGACCTCCTTTGCACAGTGTCTTTATTCATAAAACCAGGTATCAAGACTCAAATGTTGGTTCATGCCAATAGTTCCAACATATGGGAGACTGAGACAGGAAGCGAGTTTCAGGACACAACTGACTACATAGTAAGTTCCAGGAAAGCTTAAGCTACTTAACAAGACCCAGCCTAAAAATAATTACAAACAAACAAACAAATCCTAGTTATGAAATACCTGTCACCAAGAGTTGCTACCTAGGTAACTGAGGCAAAGTTTAAAGATCATCAAATTACATATGCTATCACCTGCCTCACACCAAGCCAGATTTAAGAACCTCACTGTGCATCTTCATTAGAATTTGCTCACTATATTCTACATGTCCTGACTCATCTTCTCCCTCTGGGTTTAGTCCCTATTGGGGTCTTCTCCCTTGAGCTGTGTGTGTGCCAACCTTGTGCTGTTCCTGGAGAACCCCAAATGCTATAATTTTAAGATCATTTCTGTGTCCTCTGCCAAGAACATACTCCCCTCATATCTTAACTCTTTTTATGGCCAATTCCTTCTCATTATTTAGGTCATTTTTGATGCCTACTCAGAAAAGTTCCACCTGACCTGCTACAGACTTTTATTTTAAAGTCTGCATGTCTTTCCAACTAGTCTGAAGCCTGAGAAGGCAGAAAATACTGCAACTCCATAATCTAGAACATGTGTCTTAGTCAGGGTTTCTATTCCTGCACAAACACAAACATCATGACCACGAAGCAAGTTGGGGAGGAAAGGGTTTATTCAGCTTACACTTCCACACTGCTGTTCATCACCAAAGGAAATCACAACTGGAACTCAAGCAGGTCAGGAAGCAGGAGCTGATGCAGAAGCCATGGAGGGATGTTCCTTACTGGCTTGCTTCTCCTGGCTTGCTCAGTCTGCTTTCTTATAGAGCCTAAGACTACCAGCCCAGGGATGGTACCACCCACAATGGGCCCCCTACCCTTGATCACTAATTGAGAAAATGCCTTACCAACTGGATCTCATGGAGGCATTTTCTCAACTGAAACTCCTTTCTCTGTGATAACTCCAGCTTGTGTCAACTTGACACACAAAACTAGCCAGTACAACATGTATATCTGGTAAATAATAAATATGCAAATGTGTGAAATGAAAGTATTTAACAAGAGGTTAGCTGAAACAAACAAACGAAAAAACAGGTTAGGATGAGGATGTGAATGACCTCAAATGGTTTTGTAGGCAAGCTGGCCTATTTATATCCTGCAGAAGATAATGGGTCAAAGGCTTTTAAAAAGAGTAAAGAAAAAGATTATTTTCAATACCCTACTTCTATCCGAAGTCTTTTATTAATAATCAAAAGCACAGTGTGTACAACTCCTGGCTGATCAGTTGTTACCTCGCTGCTTCTTTGTATATTCCTGTCACATGCATTTTGCCTGGGACAGGATTTACATACTATACATGTAATTGCTAGACAATGTCATTTGTATTAGACAGACAGGATTGCATGGAGGCACGAGGAGTAAGCTTTACCTAAGATTAAACACCAAAAAGAAATTCATCTGGTATTGTCTCTCAACGATGGGAGCTAGGAGATTCCCACCCTGGAAACAAGAGTCTGGAATCACCATAAATATAAGAATCCCATTGGCCTGCTCTGGAGCATAAGAACTCAACTTAGGACTCCTTGATAACTCCTTTTAATTCTATGTGTGAATCTGTGTCTGTGTGTGTGAGTATGCACATGCGAGTTCATGGACCCATAGAGTTCATGAACCCATAGAGGCCAGAAGAGGCACTGGATCCTTGGAACTTGAGTTACAAAAGTCTGGAAGATACCTGATGTGGGTACTGGGGACAAAACCCTGGTCCTGTGCAAAAGAACTTTTATCCTCTGAGCCATCTCTCTAGCCCCAAGGATGTCTGCTTGCTATCAAACGCCTGCCTCGTGTTTAGAGCATCTTCTGACCTGACCACAGCTGGGGAAAATAGAAAAAAAGTCAGCCTAGGCCGTATACTTGGGAAAAAAGTAGATTGATTATTTTAAGGAAAAGATTAAAACTTCTGGACAGTAAAATACTTCATAAGCAAAGTCAGAAACCAAACTAACCAAACATAAATGATTTCCCATGATGTATAAAGAAGTCTTACAAATTACTAGAGAAATATAAATAAATAGGCAAAAAAAGACAAACATCATTAAAAAATAAGCACAGGAAAAGATAGATGTTCTCTTTCACTAACAAACAAATGCAAATACATGAACTCAATCAATGTGCACTGTATACATGTAAGGAAATGTTACCATAAATCCATTAATATATACAACTAATATACTAATATACTAACTAAGTACTGGTGGCAGACAGCTAGAATTCATCATGGAAAAGGTACCAGCATAGCTAGGTGTCTTAGGTACATTTTGTGTTTATTTTGTTAGGAGGATCAGAATGTTAGCATTATTTTGAATCAGTAGAATTAAAAGAGCAAAACTCAAGAAAACCACAGCTCACTCAGCCATATTAAAGAGGAAGCAGCTGGACTGTTGTGATATTTTTCTGACCACATGAGAGAAAAGAGCTAGTTTCTGCACAGAGGCTAAAATCTAAAATATGCAGGAAGAAAGAAGGGGAAGTAATTCGGGTGTGCAAGCACTGGGATAACAGGCAGGTGCAACTCTGAGCCACATTTTGTTTTTCAAAACCTTGCAACAAGGTTAAAAAGGGAGGCAGACATGAGTCATCTGATTCTCAGAAAAAAAGTGTCAAAAACATATGTTCATGAAAAAACAGCCTCTTTAAGATGGGGTGCCAGGAATATTGGACTGTCCCCATGCAAAAGAATGAAACTAGGCCTCTCACTCATACACTGTGCAAAAATCAACCCAAATGGACCAAAGACCTAAATGTGAGGTTTGAAACTTTGAAAATGCTTCCTGTATTCCAGAAAATTTAAAGACACAGACATCAGTGGATGGATGAATGACACACTAGTCGTAGCTCATGCCTGTGGTCCCATAACTCAAGAGACTGAGGTAGGGGGATCCCTCATAAATCTAAAGCTGCTTGGGTTACACAGTGAGACCCTGTCTCAAAATTTTTTTTAAAAAGAGATTATACAAGGCAGTATTAAAGAAAAATGAAATGCTATTTGCTAGAATGGAACGGAGCATCAAGTTAAAGAAAATAAACAGACTCGGAAAGACAACCAATGCATGCTTTTTCTTACATATAAAATCTAGATTAACAAGAAGACAGCAGAGTAGAGGGGGTCTAGTGGGAGGACAGAGGTAGAACAAAGGAGGCTAATGGATATGAAGTGACCAAAGTATATTATAATCATGTTTGAAAATGCTGTGATGAAACCCATCATTATACACTACTAGAGAAGTAAAAAGATGGGGGAAATCGGGGGATGGCTAGAGTATATGTGAATGCAAGGTTCTTTCTGTTCAACTTTCCATGAAACTAAAAGTGCTCTAAAAGTCAGGTCCACTTTTTAATACTGTGAAGCTAGTCCATTTGTATAGATGTTATACCTGCTCAAGAATAGGAGCTGAGGCCCAGCTTCCTAACCCTTGGTCCTAAATCTTGATGGCCCCTGATTTTCCTAGGCCTCCCTTCTCTAGGTATCTAAGACATCTTATAGTTGGACTACGATTTGATGAGGCTGATAACCATTTACAGTTGCTCAGCTGAAGGAAGAAAAGGACATATATCTAAACTACAGGGAGAACAAAGATAAGGAGCCAGGTCCCAAAGAAGTTCACAAAGTAGGGGTTGTGGCCTTTCTGATGTCCAACTGCTAAAGGGGTTGGTTGGTTGGTTATTTATTTATTTTCTTGGTTTCTTTGTTTTGTTTTATTCTGTTTTTTAAGACAAGGTTTCTATGTGTAGCCCTGGCTGTCCTGGAATTTCCTTTGTAGGCCAGGTTGTCCTCGAAATCACAGAGATCTGCCTGTCTCTCCTCCTGAGTGCTGGGATTAAAGGCAGGTTTCACAGCCACCACGCCCAGCTGGTGTCGTTTCTATCAGTGTGTCTACACCACTCCTCTCTTGCTCCTCTTTTCTGGACTCCTTGGATGCAATTCCTTAAACAGACTCTCTAAAGAGCATAAATACTACTTCCATCAGGGTTTAGGCCGTAACAGTGGTAGAACACTTGCCTAGCTAGGCCCGGGTTCTATCCTGAGCACAAAACAAATACCCACTAGTGCCTATATTTATTATAGTGTATGTGTGTCCGGAAAGCATGTGTGCATATGCGGTGAAGGTTGGAAGATAATTTGCAGGAACTGATCTCTTCTTCCACCTTGTGAGTTCAAAGGATCAAACTCAGGCTGTCAGGCTTGGCAGCAAGTACCTTACTCACCTGAGCCACCTTTCCTCCCCATGCCTGTGCTTAGAGTGTCCTTTTGAGAACACGCAAGGCCCTTTGTAGCCTGTAAACTAGCCATATTTGGGTCAGGGTCTCCCTGGTCCTGTCTGTTTGACTTAGGCCAACCCATCTTAGAGAGATCCTTTGGTTTCTCAACAGGGGCCTAGATTGGGAAATAGGTTACTCATAGAAGGAACCATGGTAAATTCATTCAGCTATACATGATGATGATGATGGGGGGGGTGGCGGCAGCAACAGTGGTGGTGCTGCCTCAGCATAAGTTTCAGGAGTGGGTTATGGAAAAGGGCATGTGGACTGCAATAGAGACTTAGCAACATAAAGTATGTGTGCAAGGCCTATAGCAGCCAGGGCACCCAAGTCATTCTGGAAATTCCATTCTCAGCAGGCAGTGTTTAATCTCCACTCACTTTAATGCCATGTTTTAATTTAGAAAGACATCTCTCATTCCTCATTATTCTAAGAGTTGGGGCTGTTTTTATTTTATTTTACTTTACAATGCTGGGAGGGAACCCAAGGCCTTGTACTAGCTCGGCAAGTGCTCTAACTGAGGTACAGACATCCTCAATCCATTTCATGTTAAGACATGTTCTCACTACATTGCCCAGGTTACCTTTCCTTACATAAAACAGGCTTCAATCTGTTACCCTTCTGACTCCCAAATATCCAGGACTAAGTATTTTTTTAAATGAGAAAAGAGATCATGACAAGGATTTTAAGGCTCATCCCAAAACTAGATTAAATTTTCCTTTAGTTCTGGCTATGTCTACACCTTGATCTTAACCCTAATTGTGGTCCTGGAACCACTATTAAATATGATACAGTGATTTGGGAAGACAGTTTTGTCTACACAGCTGTAACATAAGAGAAACGAGTATTTCTGGCAAAAAGAAAAAAAAAACAACCCCAACTCTTGCTTGAGTAGTGCCAACTCCTTCTTAAAAACTGAAAGCACCTCTTTTTCTAGTCAGCAAGTACTTGGTAGCTGGCATTCTGAAAGTTTCCCAAAGTCGGGCAATGTTATGGAAACTACTTTCTTTATCTCCTTTCAAATACAGTGGACCCTGAAACTGCTGAGCATGAATAAGAGGACTCAGGGAAAGGTAACTAATCTTTAGGACCCCATTTCAAGAAAAATTACTTAGATTCATTTACTAGATAACAAGACAAATGTGAACAAAATATTCTATGATAATTTTACTGACTTGAACATTTTATAGATGCGCACGTACTCGATTTCTTCTTGCTTGTTTGTTTTGAGTCTGGGTCTATGTGGCCTAGGCTGACTTTCGATGTCTAATCCACTTCTACCTTTCAAGTCCCAGGCACCAGTTACCACACGCGACTTCCTCATTCCCACTCAAGAACGTAAAAATTAAGTCAAGTCTGACAGTCAGAGAGAGTATTCAGGGAGAAATATTTCTACCTTTGTGGTTCTTTTATTACCAAAACAAAAACTGGGGGAGTGGGAGACAGACATGAAACAGACATTTAATACAACTAACTTTAACCTTGACCTGTGTTTTTGTCTGCATAGACTGCTGCAGATCCAAATATTCCAAGGTAACCAGTATATGAGCTACTAAAGACTGAAGAATATAGAAGTAAACGTTGCGTGCCTAAATTAAGGAACAAACAAATTTGGGAGACAGAACAAACATTTCAGCTATTCCACTCAATGATTTAAAATAAATTAACAATAGCACTTATTCTTGCCATAACAAGTAATCTTTTTTGAGATGGCATTTCACTGTTGCCCAGGTTCATCTGAAACTTCTAGGTTCTAACGACCCTCCCGCATCAACCTGCCATGGATCTAGACGACCTGCACGACCTACTATGCTCTGAATACTTCCTGATTTCAGCACTGTCTTTTGTTGTTGCTAGAACTCACTATATAGACAAGGTTGGTCTCAAACTCACAAATATCCACCTGCCTCTGCCGTGCTGGGATTAAAGGAGTGTTCCACCAGGCTCAGCCAGTATTGTAAACTGAAATCTCTGTTCTAGGTTATCATTAAAAACAGAGGCAAACCACTCTGTATTGAATGTTCAGCCCAGAAATCATATACACACAAACAACACTAGACACACTAAGCAACTCTCTCTCTCTGTGTATGTGTGTAAAACAATAATAGTTAAAAGAGATCATCAATTTGAGAGGCAGTGAGAGGGCCACATGGGAGATGTTGGAAGAAGAAAAAGGAAGAAGGAAGTGATATAATTATGTTTTAATTAATTTTTAAAGGCAGAAAAAATAAAATTAAAACACTTTACTCTTAAAAAAAGGCACTGTTGAATAATTGCTGAACTGCTTTTCATAGATATTTAGTACCTAGGTAACTACAAATGATATTCATTTCTAATCAACCCTCAACTTATACAGCTTTTAAACATTTAAATCATTTCTTCTATATTAATGACCTGCAAATGACAGAAAATGAAATCTTTAAAAAGAAACCAAATGTGAAAAACAGATGTCAGGTGCTAAACATGATGTCAAATTCAATTTGAACAACATAAAGTAGAAAGTGCTACTAGAATTAAGGGGACAATCAAACCCGAGAGTTGGAGTTTTCTGTCACATGAGCCTGTTTAAGTCAGTTGATGTCTGCATGAGAACTGTTAGGAAACCATGTGATACTGGCCTCCAGGATAACAACGTCTCTGTTTAGAAAATCTTACCTAGTAATATACTGATCAGTGTTACTGAGATAAAAAGGAAAACGTAATTCATCATAACCTTTGCAATTCTCTTCTTTAGATGCATTAAGTCATTTATTATATGGATATCAGCTGTACATGTTTCTTCTGTAAAATTTAATTTTATATATCATAGCCAGGAAGAGGAAGCATTTTAAATGGGAGTGTCAGACACGCACCCAGATACTCACTCATTCACTTACTCACTCTCTTTTGGCAGAAAAAAATAATTTCAAGAGCCTGGCATCAGACAACTACATGAAATTACCATTAATTGTCACCATAAACAAGTAATGATGAAGACATACTTCAATCCACGTTTCTATGGAAGGTAAGCATGGTGGCTAACACCTTTAATTCAAGCACACAGTAGGCTGAGACAAGTGGACTTTGAGTTCAAGGCCAGCCAGTCACATGGCAACAACCTCTTGAAAGAAAACAAAAAATTCTCACTATAAACTGTTTCTTTTATTTGTATGAGCTGCCTAAGTCACATTTGTCTTCTATGCTTTTTCTACTTATTTCCAAATCAAATTTGAATTTAGAATACAGTTACTGAGAGCCCATTAGGAGCCAAGCCCTATAAAAAACTGATAAGTGACGGTTGGGTGGGGTAGGGACAGGGTGGCAGAATCAGGAGGAAAAGGTATCTTCTGCTCCCTACTTTCCAGGTTCAGGCTTCTGCCTGGTCACTTTCAAAGGAGCAAAAATATCATGGCAATTAACTGTTACACTGTCATTACTCACTGGTAAAAGGAAAAACAAAACAAAACATGTTTTAAGGGTCAAAGAAGTTTGATCCAAAATGGCATGGTAAAATCAGTACTGAATGCAGGGGTGTCTGGCCCTCTGACTCTGGAGGTACCAGCACACGTGTGGTGTATGTAAATTCAGACAGGCACATACATACACATAAAAATGAAGTAAATAAATAAATAAATCCTTTTAAAAAGTATAAACAAAATAAGTTTTCTCAACTTTCATTCCCTGACAACTATGCTTTATCTTTCTTATTCAGACTATGGCTCAAATATTATCTTTTCAGAAAATATATCTTTTAAAATCAGAATCTTTATTTCCTTCACATTTTTAAAGGAACTGGACACACTGATAAATTCCAAGAACAAGTCTTCTCTAGTTGAAAACAAATTTTCTTCAAAAAAAATCACTTAAGAAAATTCTTCAAAAACAGAAAGAAAAATAAAAGGAAAGGAAATGACAGGCAGAGGGAAACAAGGCGATGTTACAAAGAACAACACCACCGCAAGCCCTCTAAAGTCAGCATGCGCTTACAACAGAGGCTTTGTGGAGGCCTCACATGAAGACGGATCCCCTAAAGTAGCATGTGGGAGTAGATTCTCAAGTTTAGAAATAAATGTGGCAGCCATGCCTTTAATTCTAGCATTGGGAAGGCAAATGTACGAAGATCTCTTTAAGTTTACAGCCAGCCTGTTCTACAAAGTGTTCCAGGCCAACAGGGGCTATATAGTGAGAGCCTATCTCAAAAAGAAGTAGGAACGAACAAAAAAGTACACATGGGGCTTGGGAGGGGACTGGCCCTTCTCAAGAAAACTACCTTTACTTACGTTTCATAGAATTGGTTCTTTCTGGTATGAGCTTTCATCTCAATAATAAAAGTTTAGAAGATGGGTCTGGAGTGATGTTCTTAACCTGGTCAGAGATTAAGAACATGTTTTGCCCTTGCTGAGGACCCTAGCTCAGCTTCTACCCCAAGCAGCCTGATCAGAGTGTCAGACGGCCTCTTCTGGCCTCTGCAGGCAACTGCACTCACAAGCACATATTTATATGTATGCATATATAATTTTAAAATGTAAAATAAATCTGTAAAAGGTTAGGAGACATCAGTGGACAGACAGGTCATGTGTCACATATATTTTTCTGGAGAATATATGAGTTGGTGTGCCAAGATGGGTTTTATACTGACTTTTCCTGGCTTATCTGTGCATTATCTGTAACCATCATCTTTTCAATTGTAGAAACTAGTTGACAAGTATAACAGAGCTTCTCCTGCTTTCCTTACTGCCCAAAGGTTCTCATTAATGAACAGTCTGCTGAGATGACCTATCTATTGAGAGCATTCATAAGTAACTTTATACAGCTGTAAACGAGACATTGTCTTGTCCATCTCAACAAATGATAAAATTAAAGAGCAAATAGTAGCATGTTCATCTAATACACTTAAATTTTTTACTAAGTTCTTCACAATTTGCTTACTTAAGCTCTCTTGTCTGTCTGCACTTTAAATTTTACTCACCAAATAACAAAATTCCAAACAATTTAACTGTGGCAGGCAATCTAAATTTTAGTAGGACTGTATAAGTGGAGGGCATAGCTTCCCTACAAACCTTCCATGAGAGGTGAGCAGACGAAGGGAGCCACAGAGTTCTAATGCTTGTAAGCGTTCAATGGCTGCTCTGCTGTTTCTCCTCTGACATTTTAGTACCTTGTTTTCTTCTTCCCCTGCTGACACTCGAAAACCTGCAACTGCTGTAAACTTGGGTGTCCTAGGGCCAGCCCTGGCAGGAAGCCTGCAGCACCTCTCACTCACGCTTTAATTGAGGTCTTCTGCCCACTCACTCTTACTCATACCCACTTTTCCCATATTACTGAAACTTCAGTTCTTGCCTCTGTCATGTTCAGGTTTCTAGGCCTGAGGAAATTAACTCTTTAAAAAGCTACGTACAGCGGGAAGGCTCTGGATATAGCCAAAGTAGCTAGAAGTTACGAATCAATGCTGGATTATTTTATATTAGTAATGTCTGAGATGTTCAGGGCGTGACTAGAGTTATCTTTCACCTCCTGATATTTACATATACCTGAATTGTTCTGTGTACAAGTAACACAATCTCATTCACATCAAAGCCCCTATATTCTGCTTCACTTGTGGTGCACAAAATGAAACCCAGAGTTTCTTGGGCCTACTATGCAAGAGCTCTAAACTGAGTTACATCCACACCACAAAACCGCTCCATTTTATTTAAGTTTTTTTTTTTTTTTTGCTACAAGAATCGTAAAAGCCTACACAGAGAAACCCTGTCTCAAAAAACAAAAACAAAAACAAAAACAAAAACAGAAAAAAGAATCGTAAAAGCTTAAGAATCTTATATGACTAGGAATTTATTTTTATACTTAACAAGAAATCTAGAGAAGGTTTTTCAGCCTAATAATATCATTAAGGACCTAGGGGGCTACAGAGATGGCTCAGTGGTTAAGAGCACCTGCAGCTCTTCCAGAGGTCCTAGGTTCAGTTACCAGTACCCACATTGCAGCTCACAAATATCCTCTTCTGGCCCCCATGTGTACTGCATGCACATGGTGAACACACATACATGCAAGCAAAATATTCAGACACATCAAATAAAAATAAATACTTTTTAGAAAAGAACCGGGACTCTGGGGCTGATGAGAGACTGCTCAGCAGGTAAAGGTGCTTGACAACCCGAGTGCTCTCCTGGAGGAAGGAGAGAACTGACTCCGACAAGTTACCTTTAGACAAGTATCGACTGCTTATCATTGTAATTCTTACTGCCACAGTTCAGAACACCGTACAACACAGAACAGAAGAGACCAGGATTTGGCTAATTCTACGACTTGGGTCTGGAATGTCCCCCAGAGGTTCATGTGCTAAGGTTATGTTCTCAGTGCTAGCTACTGGAAGGTGGTAGAACCTTGAAAAGGTGGAGCCTACAGAATGTCTTAGATCACTGGATTATGTCCTTAAGGAGACAACAGGAATCTGTCCCCTTTCTCTCACTTGCTTCCCAGATGTCATGAGGTGAGCAGCACCTCTGTTACATGTTCCTGCTATGATGTTCTGCCATGCCAAAGGCCACAACACCAGCCATCAACCAACCAACCAAACAAACAAACCACCACCGCCTCCACCACCACCACAACAAAAAACAAACAAAAAAAATCTTTCCTTTTTAAAAGTTTATTATGACAAATATTCTACTACAGGAACAGAAAGCTAACTACTAACACAGGTAATTTTTCTTTAGATCTTTTTCTGTTCCTAGAAATTTAGCTTTAGGACATATTTTCCAATCTCTCTCTCTCTCATCCACACATACACACACACACACACACACACACACACACACACACACACACACACACACACAAACCTATTTTATTCTCTCATCAATTAAAAGTAGAATACTTTCCTTTTCTAAGTTGTACACGGGGGGCTCATGCTTGAAATCCCAACACTCAGAGGAGGCAGAAGTAGAAGTATTGTTGAGTTCAAGGCCAGCCTGGGCTACTCCATGTAGTCCAGGCTAGGTTGATCTACAGATGGAGACCCTGTATCAAACTATACACAGACACACAGATCCCAAATAAAAACTCTTTTCCAATTTTCTCAAAAGTAGTATCTTCATGTTGATGATTACATTAAAAAAACAAAAAAAACTTCTTATGACCACAAACTCCATACAGCAGAGTCAGCTGACAGGTAGCACACAGCTGAAGAAAACAGCAACGGGAAAATACTGATCCTCTTGCTTTCTCATCCCTACCTGGTATTTGTCACCTACTCACACACACAAATATTTGTTTGTTGAGTCAACTGTATTTAAAACCAAATAAATAAGACCTGTATGAAACGATAAAGTGGGGCATATTTAGAGTCTGACAAGTCAAAGTCACACAGTGATTTCTGGAGAACTGTCACTAGCAGCAGAGAGCAGCAGTCAGCAGAGGAAATAAGAAAATCCCAGCACAGCCTGAATGATTCATATGGAGATCAGAACCATTAGATAGGCCTTCAGACAAATCAATAGCTTAGCATGATCTCCAGTGAACAATCTCCACCATTCTTTCTCTCTGGTCTCTTAGGAAGGGGGAGAAGACACACAGAGAAAAAAGTTCTAAATCTCTTAATGAGGCGGTTATCCCATTAATTATGTTTTTTTTTTTTTTTTTTTTTTTTTTTTTGTCTCATTGGAGTTAAGCACCAGCTGCATCTGACGTCACTGCTCCTGAAATCCAAAGAACAGCAGCTTAGGGTCGCTCACTGGTAACAGTGAATGCTCACAGAAGCAGTTCCAGGGCTCTTGGCAAGACTGGTATTCAGACCACATTCTGAATAAACTCATCTACACAAATTCAGACTTAAAAAAAAAAAAAATCAATAGCTAAGCAAGTCAAGAACACATGAGGTTTTTGTTTTGAGAAGGCATCTCCCTATGTAACCCAAACTGGCCCCAAATTCCTGGGCTTACATGATATTCCTGACTCAGGCTCCTAAGTAGCTAGAATGGTAGACAGGCATCTGTGGTCACATCTGACCAGAAGACAAGAAGTTGCTTAACCTTAAAAAGAAAATTACTGAAGGAGCTCAGGTTAATACACAAAGCCACTCCATCCCAATGTGTCTGTGGAGGTTTTTTCTTTGTGTGATTTTCGTTTTGAGGCAGGCACTTTTAGTTTGGAATCACCTTCTAGTCCACTTCCTGAGTGCTGGGATTAAAGGTATGTCCCATAACACCTGGTTTATTTACTTTGGTTTCATATTTATTTTTTAACTTTAATTTTTTTTCTTTTTAACGAATGAGTTTTATAGTTAAAGAGACACCTATTCTGATCACACACATAAACATGGTTTTTGTGGGTATTTTTTTTTTTTTTTTACACTCAGGAGCCCGTTCTAACCTCAAACTGCAGCAATCTCCCTGCCTCAGTTTCTCAAGCACTGGGATTACATTTTTCATGAACTCAGATGAGACATCCCAATCTCAACCCAACCAGTTAAGTTCCACCACATGTTTTGTACTCAGTGCTGTTGCCATTGAGACAGTGTCATGTCCTGTAGCCTAGGCTGTCTTCCAACTCACTGTGTAACTACTTCTAGCCTCAAACTGTGATCCTCCTGAGTCAGCCCCCCACTGCTGTCCTAGATGCTTTTTATACACAGCCTAGGGAGGCACAGCTTCCAAAGACCAACCAGACCTGGATGGCTCTGCAGGTGGTAAGCACCACAGCAACTTCTGCTCCTCCACAGATCTGTCCCGTTACACACAGGAAACATCAGTTCCAGAAGAGTTCACATCTGATCCAACAGAAATGGACATCTTCTGAAAGACTGGGTCTTTTAAGACCTCTGGCCAGTTTCCTGTATACATTTCAGCTGAAACTTGTTGTAAGAAACTAATTCCATTTGAAATCCAGGAGACTCATTGAAATACATGATCTGTAAGACTCCTTTCCAGAGATTGCCTGATCTCACTATTAATTCAAAGATTATCCTCCACATCACCTTTCCTCTCTGCTCTGTTGTTCTCCCTTTTACCCAGTCAGCCTCTCCAAATGGAAAGGCAACAGCTAATGCAGTGGTGTGAGGATCCTAGGTGGTCTGTTAATCAGGGCTAGTCTCCGCACAAGGTATATAATACACTCGTTACTTCACCCTGCAACATGGCTCCCAAAACACTGGAAAGGATCCTTTGTCTGCTCATGTTAGACTCTGACTCCATCTGGCCACTCTAGCTGTTGATCTTCTCTGTCATCTAGAGAATCTCCTTCTAATAAGCTGTCATGACTGGTACACTGAGATCACAAATGTGTTTAAGAATTTGTTCCTGGGAAGGTGAGACCCCTGCAGCTTGTGTTCCAAGCTCTAAGTACACGAATTTCCTTGATGCTGATCTCATCATTACCCAGTTTCTATACCATTGTTATTACTTACTACAGAAAATGGGACATTTTTGCAACCAGCCAACCTCAGTAAAAACCACAGCTGAAATTCTTTCTACAGGAACATAAAAAAGCTTTTGGTCCCCTTCAGTTCATGGGTGAACTTCAAAAAAAGTAGAAGTACTTAACAGAGGTTAAGTAATATCTGTATCATAACACTGTGAAGCCATTAAAAACATTTGGTAAATCAGGCGTAGTGGCTCACAACTGTAATCCTGGCTAAAGCAGGACCGCCTTGAGTCTGAAGCATTTTCCTGATCTACATTAAACATTTATTATATTTTTACTACTTTAAAATATGGATGCACTGTATATATATGGGGAGAAAGAAAGGGAGAGAGAGAGAGAGAGAGACAGACAGACAGACTTTGGCTCAGTCTGATCTCAAATTCCCTATGGAAGTGAGAATAATCTTGATCTTCTTGTGCTGCCCCTCCACAACAAGTGCTGGGATTGTGAATTTATGGATTCATAAACCACACTGGGTTTATGAAGGACTGGGGATCAAACCCATGGCTCCATGCATACTAGGCAAGCACTCTGCCAACTGAGCTATACTGAGCCCTTAAATATATTTTAAGAGAATGTCTTCCAAAGTAATTTTGCAAGTCATTTCGTTTACTATTTCATACCTATTAATAGCAGAAGTAATAGATATTTCTCAATTATCCTTTAATATAAAGAAATCGGTTTTCCTAGTTGTCATTAAAAATAGAAAAAGAATTACTAGGTCACTACCATGTGCCAGGTCTCCTCACATACTCTATTAATGAAGTGAAATATTAAGGACATCCAGGGCAGCAGGCATTGTGCTTCACACCTACAATCCTAGCATTTGGAGGGTAAGACAAGAAGATCCCTAAACTTCAAGATTAGTCTGGGCTACAGTGTGATGGCCTGAGCTCAATCACCAGATTCCAGCACCCATATGACAGCTTACAATCATCTGTAACTCCAGTTCCAGAGGATCCAACAACCTTCTTCTGATCTCTAAAGGCACCAGGCATACATGTGGTACACATCCATACATTCAGGCAAAACACTGACACACAGTTTAAAAAAATGAATGAATAAACAAATAAATCTAAAACTCTGGCATTGTGGCACACGTGTTAATAATCCTAAGGCTGGGTAGGTGGAGATGGGATGATAGATGGGGGCCTGCTGGTCTGTCAGCAAAGCCTAATTGGTGAATTTCAGGTCAGTGAGACCCTGTCTCAAAAAATAAGGTGGACAGATCCCAAGGAACAACATTTCCAAGGCTATTCTCTAGACTCCATACATACACACATACACACATATACATGCACATACATACATACATATACACATACATACATATATAAATACATACATAAACACAAACATACAAATATGAGAAAATCGAAGTAGAGAAAGGGTAAGTAACTGGCTTAAAGGTCATATAGAAAGTTAATAGCAAAAAAAGGGAGAGCAGCAGGTCGGGAGAGATGGCTCAGCTGTTTAAGAGTACTGGCTGCTATTGCAAAGGACCCTGGGTTGAGTCCCAGCATCCACATGACAGCTCACAGCTGTCTGCAACTAGTACTCTCTTCTGACCCCCATCGGCACCAAGCATGGACACAGTATATAGGCATACATGCAGGCAAAACACTCATACACATAAAAAGTTAAATAAAAAAGAAAGAAGAAGCCGGGCAGTGGTGGGGCACACATTTAATCCCAGCACTTGGGAGGCAGAGGCAGGTGGATTTCTGAGTTGGAGGCCAGCCTGGTCTACAGAGTGAGTTCCAGGACAGTCAGGGCTATACAGAGAAACCCTGTATAGAAAGAAAGAAAGAAAGAGAGAGAGAGAGAGAGAGAGAGAGAGAGAGAGAGAGAGAGAGAGAGAGAGAGAAAGAAAGAAAGAAAGAAAGAAAGAAAGAAAAAAAGAAGAAATTGAGGGAGGAAGATAGCAAAACCAGGATCTAGTCTTGGGTGTGTATGTCTATGCCTTAGTTGCTATGATACACTGCCACTCTTTCAGGGAAAAGAGATGAGTCAAAGTCAAGGAAGAAAGCACTCGTAGCAAAGCTAGACTGTCTGGCTTTTGAGGAACACTGACAAATTTAAGAGTTGCTTGGAAACTCTAACAGGACCAGTGGAATTTTTCTTTTTAAAAGTTCACTGTTTTAGATAAGCCAGGTGTGGTAAAGCAAGCCTTTAATCCCACTGGTCCTACTGTGGAAGGTAGAAGCAAAGGCAGCAGGACTGGCTGGCACAAGTTCAGGCCCATCCCCATCTACACTCTGAGTTCCAGGCTAGCCAGGGCTATAGATCAAGACCACCAAAAACTACTGGTAAATAAAAACAAAGTTTACATATAAATAAGCCAGATAAATAAAGCACATTCTCTCTCACATAAGAACTAACACCAGTTGATCTGAGAGTAGATAGTAGTAACCAGAGATTGGGAAAGGTGGGCAGGAGAGAATGGAAAACAAGTTTGGATTTGTTGAGTGTACTCTACCACTGACTTGCATTCCCACATCTTTGTTCCTTCTCCCCCCCCCCCCCCAAGACAATCTGTCATTCTTAGAGCCCAGGCTGGACCAGAATTTACTATGTAGCTCAAATTGGTCTCCACCTTGTTATAATCCTCTTGTCTTGGCCTCCAGGGTGTTGGGAGTACAGTCATAAGCCCACCACACCCAGATACTCAGTGCACCCTTTTAAATTTTTTGATTTTGAGAAACAGTCTCAGCTAATGCAGCTCAGGCTAGCCTTAAATTCACTCTAGAGACCAGGTGGGCCTTGAATTTGCAATCCTGTTATAGCTTCCTAAGCAAATTGCATTGCAGGCTTACTGCAACCAGGCATACATTGCAAAGAACTTTTAAAAAGCCTATCGGGACCACAACAAGGCCACAGTAAACAGTGATCATTTTGGAATAGCTATTTTGCCAGAGCCATGCATTTGTCCAAGTCATTAAAAAAAAAAAAAAGATTTATTTTATGTATGTGAATACCCTGTCGCTGTCTTCAGACACCCCAGAAGAGGGCATCGGGTCCCATTACAGACGGTTGTGAGCCACCATGTGGTTGTTGGGAATTGAACTCAGGACCTCTGGAAGAACAGTCAGTGCTCTTAACCACTGAACCATCTCTCTAGCCTCAACATTTTTTAATAGAACAAAACAAACAAAACAACAAAACAGCAACAACAACAAAAACCCCAAGATTTTAGTGCATGAAGAAAAGAAACTTCAAGGATACTAAGGCTCCAACTCAGTTTCTGACCTTCAATTTTCCTTTAGCTTTGTAGCTACCCTTGAATTGATATAAATCCTTAGTCTCACGCAAGCAATGACCAGAAAGCCTCACATGCTCCCAAGACCTGAGTATTAGTGCTAAGACGCTGCTTGTATCATTCGGCACGCTGCATTCAGCATTGCGGTGGAACAGCCAGTTAATGCGGAAGCAACCTAAGGTCTGACACACCTAAAGCAAACCTATCCCATCCTTACACTACTTCAGACAAATGTTACAGTGTGTTATAATGAGGAAGACATGTTCTCTACAACAAAATGACAACATAATATCAGGTAGTTTTCAAGTTAAAATTGATGATTTACATTCAACACAGAAGCTACATTTTATTCTCTCTTAAAATTCTAATTCAATTTTTCTCTCTTGCCAAAATTCTTCAAAGATTAAGGAGGAAAATGTGGAAAGCAAGAATTTTTTTTTTTAATGGCACAAAAAAGAAAGTAAGCTGGGCCTGGTGGTACACACCTTTAATCCCAGTGTTCAGAAGCAGGGAGAATCTCTTTGAGTTTGAGGCCAGCCTGGTTTAAAATAGCAAGTTTCAAGCCAGTCAGGGCTACAGAGTGAGGTTCTTTTTCTGTTTTTATTTTTGTTTGTAAAGAAAGTAAGTACTTTAGGTTTCCAGAAGATTAAGTTTTTAAAATAAGTTCATATTTTACTGAGGAGAATTTCTCAAGATAAAATACAAGCACTGAAATCATCTTTCAGAAGTAGGACACCTAGTCACCCTATCCTTGAGGTAATATACATATAAGGTGCTATTTTTAAAGATGAATGTGAATGTCCTACCCCATATATGAATGCCAATTCTCAACAAGGAGACTTGGATTCTGAAACTGTCTAAAACTGACTCACAAGCAAAGGTTTATGGACAAAGCTGCCCTTCATAGCAACTTACTTCTAACAGTAAAAAGGACTTGCAGTATAAAAATCATGGTATTTCCAGATATTGAAATACATATTAAAGTTTTTCAATAAGTATTTATGATATAAAAATTATAATACCTGGCAAGGATGTGGAGAAAGAGGAACACTCCTCCACTGTTGGTGGGACTGCAAGCTGGTACAACCACTCTGGAAATCAGTTTGGCGGACCCTCAGAAAAATGGACATAATACTACCTGAGGACCCAGTTATACCACTCCTGGGCATATACCCAGAAGATGCTCCAACATGTAATAAAGACACATGCTCCTCTATGTGCATAGCAGCCATATTTATAATAGCCAGAGGCTGGAAACAACCCAGATGTCCCTCATCAGAGGAATGGATACAGAAAATGTGGTACATTTACACAATGGAGTACTACTCAGCTATTAAAAACAATGACTTAATGAAATTTGCAGGCAAATGGATGGAACTTGAAAATATCATCCTGAGCGAGGTAACTCAGTCACAAAAGAACGAACTCATGTTCAGTATGTACTCACTGATAAGTGGATATTAGCCCAAACGTTTGGAATACCCAAGTTTCACTTCACAGTAACCACTGAACTGAGTGTGAGGTCCCAGATGGAGGAGTTGGAGAAGAGACTGAAGGAGCTGAGGGAGTCTGCAGCCCCATGGAGGGAGCAACAATGTCAACTGGCCTGAACCTTCCCCCCACCCCCCCACCCCCGTCCTCCTGGAGGCTGGATCACCAATCAAAGAATACACATGGAGGGACCCATGGTTCAGACCACGTATGTGGCAGAGGAGGGCCTTGTTGGCCATCAGGGCGAGGAGAGGCCCCAGTAAAGGGGAATGTCAAGGTGGGAATACAGGAGTGGGTGGGCAGGTGGATGGGAGGTGGAATTCCCTCATAGAGGTGGGGGAGGGGGAGGGGATAGGGGGTTTCCAAAGAGGAGACCTAGAAAGGGGGAAACATTGGAAATGTAAATAAAGTATCAAAAAATAAAAATAAAATTATAATACATATTGTTTCTTAAAATCATTAAGAAGTTATTAAAATAGTTTAAAATCATTGTTAACTGCAATAAGAGTATAACTCAGTGAATGTCTACCAAACACAAGGCCCTATATCTGATTTTTAGTGTCACACACAAAAAACTTTGTGGTAACCTTAGTGGTATTTAACTTTTATCCTTTGAATATTCTAAATTATCTACAGTGTATCTTTACTCCATTTTTCTTTTCTTTTTCTTTTGTTGTTGTTATTGTTGTCTTTTTTGAGACAGAGAACTCGCTCTCTAAACCAGGCTGGCTTCTAACTCACAAAGGTCCACTTGCCTCTCCCTCCTCAGTTCTAGGGCTACAGTGGATCTTTTATTCTTTTCAGGGGAGGGGAGATCAGTGCTAGAAATTGAGCTTAGGGCTTCACACATGGTAGCAAACACCTAGACCCTGAGCTTTATCTGAACCTTTTTAATGTACTTTACTTTATGACAGGGTCTCACCAGGTTGCCCAGAATGACTTGAACTGCGCAGCTTGTCATGTGGCTAGAACTACAGGCCTAGGTCACCCTTTGGTATATAACAAATTTGAGGGCAATCTGGACTACATGAGACTGTTTCAAAAGAAAGAGGGAGGACTGAGTAGATGGCTCAGTGGTTAAGAGCACTGACTGCTCTTCCAGAGGACTTGGGTTCAATTCCCAGCAACCACACAGCAGCTCACAACTCCTACTCCAGGGGATCTGAACCCTCACACAGACATATGTGCAGGCAAAACATCAATGCAAATAAAAATAAATTAATTCATTAAAAGAAAGAGAGAGAAATTGTACAAATAAGAGAAAATATACAATGCTGAGAAAAAAGAACAGAAAAAATAGCATGAAAGGCAACACACAACTCACCACATCTTCACAAAGATGGGATAAAGGTATGCTTCATGCCATCAGTTTTTGATATGTTAGTATTAATTTTGCTTGTGTAGATTTTCCATAGCTTTATTTTTTAACTTCAAGATGATTCTCTAGGGTAATATATCTAGTACCGTCTTGGTTAGGTAAAAAACATTTTCACTTCACTCAAAGATCAGAAGTAGTAGAACTCAATCCCCATCATTTTTGGTGATCTATTCATAGATGACATTGATTGAGGGTGACTGTTCATTTTGCCTACCCAGCACTATTCCTTCTGATGGGAAATGGCTCTGAGCCATTCCATAAGGTCATGGTGAGACTATCAATAATAATGCCTGTCCTCTGTCAAGCCTCCAGGCAAGCATAAACTTGACCACTCATAGTATTCCTCCCACACTGCCAACAGGGTATTGTGAAAGGAAAGGGCACATGACTCCAAGAAAGGGCAAGAACTTCTCTATCAGCCTTTCTTCCTCCAGGCCCAGAGCTGTACAATCATGTGATCTGCAGATGCTACTCTCTAGTCACTCTGAAACCAGTCGACCTAAAGATGAAAACAGTGTCAGACAGCACATGAGACCCAGTAAAACATAGTCTCAAAGATATACCTGAGCCTTGAGTCAAGCCATGCTTAAACTTTCAGGTCACACAAGCAATTAAATCCCTTTCTGGCTTTGAATCGGTTTTCTCTTTCTTCCAACTAAATGAACTCTATAGGGCTAAAGACATGGCTCAGAGGTTAAGAGTTCTTATTGCTCTTGCAGAGGACCTAGGTTCCGTTCCCAGCACCTAAATCAAGTGGCTCCAGTTCCAGGGAATCCAATGCCCTCTAACATCCAAGAATATCTGCGCATACACTGTTCACATAAACTCATGCAGAGGTGCACACACACAGGCGTGCGCGCACACACGCACAAATTAAAAAAAAAAAAAAGAGTAAGTAAATCTTTCCATTAGTTCTAGCTGGTTAACTGCTTAACTCTGTCAAAGAAACATTTGGTAATTTGTTGTGTTAGAAATGGCTCAGCAGTTATGAGCCCTGTCTGCTCTTTCAGAGGTCCTGAGTTCAATTCCCAACAACCACATGGTGGCTCACAAGCATCTGTAATGAGATCTGATGCCCTCTAGCTGAAGACAGCTACAGTGTATTCACATATAATAAATAAATAAATCTTAAAAAAAAAAAAAAAGCTAAAATATGAACAACTGGTCAAGGAGTGGCAAGTCTTACTAGAGTTAGAACACCTTTGTAATCTTTGAGCCACTGGACTTTCAGGATTTAAGAGACAGTGACAAATTTCAAGAGCAACTCATAATCATTTTGCTTTGCTCAAGCAATTCAGAGAATTATTCTGAGTAATTTTCCGTTTGCAGTCTCGAGGAACAGCTTCCGGTTTCCTAGGTGGAGCTCGCAGCATGCCCTTATCCTAGCTCCTCTCTCTCTCATCCTCTATCTAATCCTTCACAGATACTTGTCTCTCAGGTTCTTTCCCTTGTTTAAACACCTTCTTCCGGTACTACCTCAGTCTCCCAGACCTCCACAATTCTCATTTCGTTTCCTGACAGTTTTCCCTTTGGTCTCCCTGTCTCCCAGCTCTCCTCTCTGTTACTCATTTTCTTCAATATGCCGTATTGTGTGTTTACTTCTTTAATCACCTTCATATAATCTCCTTTTTAATTTTTCTCGGATAGGGTCTTGTTACATAGCTCAAGCCATCCTTGAATTTATGGTAATCCTTTGCCTTCCAAGTGCTAGGATCACAGGAGTGCATCAGTACACTTGATCCATGTCATTATTTTCAGTCCTTACCTCCTCCTGTTTAAGTATTCACTCACTCGTTTATTTAACAAACAGGAGCTGAACAAAATAGCATCTCAAAGGCTTCTAGTGGTATGACAGTGGTAAGACACATTCAACATAACTACAGGAAGATGGAAATGTATCCAGGTCATCGAGACATAGAAAAAAAGATGCTAGCCATGGTTCAGAATCTGAACAGCTAGATGTCACATGTAATCAGAATTGGTAAAGAAGTACAATATAAAATCCAAGGGAAAGGATGCTGAGGTTCCTAACTCATGAAACTGGAAGAAAAATGCCACTGGCAAGCAGAGGGACATCAGAAGGAAACAGGCATAGAGGGAGCATGACTGAAGGATGATGTACTTGCCAAAGTCCAGATCAGAACACATGATCAGATAATGGGTTTCAACAAAATATTAGAATCTCCAGGAATGGTGTTTTGAGGGACAACATCAAACTGAACTACACCAAAAAACAGATGCGCGCTTGCACGAGTGCACGCGAGCACACATGCGCGCGCGCACACGCGCGCACACACACACACACACACACACACACACACACACGCACACACACCATGCACTCAGGTGTATCCAGGTTAAATGGCTTCAGTAGGTACATAAGAAGATGTGGAAAAGGCAAATATAGCAGCAAATATGCAATCTACTGCCCTCCAAAGCTGTTTTCCTCTGGGACAATTTTAATGGCTTTGGAGTTTCAGTCTGATTTTTTTCTCTCCTACAGTACTTAGCATCTTCATGTGTCACCAGGAATTGTAATCAAACAGCTTTAGGAGCCCTTGTCCATTATATAGCATCCATGTGCTATCAGTGATATATATGGACTCTTACTATGCAATTAATTAAATTGCTGCAGGTGATCCTTCCGGGTCTCATTGATAAACTTTGTCCCACAAGCGCTGGCCTCTGAAGTTATTAAAAGCATCAATAAATGAACTTGCCAAATAGAGAGCCACTGTCAAGTCAAGACTAGCAACTCTAAACCAGTGAATAGACTACTAAGCCACAAATTCTATACTGGTGAATTGTACAGTATAAAGTAACTCAATAATACTGTAATTAAAAAAAAAAAAAAAGATCTTTAGCAACCCTACCCCCCAAATCAACAAACATGTTTTAACCAAAATGTCAGTCTCAGGAAACATTATATCCAGGCACTAAGCTATTGCTCCTAAATATTTAAACTTCTGGAAATTGTTATGAAATGGAAACCCTGCTAAATTGCTATGTCAAAACCATTATCATTCTAACTTAAGAAAATAAATTGAACAGTGCCATGCCCTTCACTGTAATAGGAGCTGATCTGTATCACACATCAAAATCTGCCTTAAAGGTCTGATGACAACTTTTAAAAGGGCACTTTTCATATTTAATCACATGCTGAATATCATAATTATGGCATGTCAATAACATGTTTTTCCTTGAAATCTATCCACCACTTCTTTCTCTATAATAGTCTGCAAGGGACAGATATTTGGGTTATACTGATTTTTTTTTTTTTTTTTTTTTTTTTGGTTTTTCGAAATACTGACATTTTCTAATGGTTTCCTTCCTTCTCCTAATACTTAGTACTGTCCTCTAGAATCATTCCAACCTTTGCCATATCCAGAGACATCACCTATGTCCTGACATCTGCCTGCCTGCCTGTTAAGGTAACAGCAAGTTATTTATGCCCTTGGAGATTCAAAGTGGGTCGAGAATATAATAAGCAGACTGTGAGCCCTATAAGGAAAGGGCTATGACTTGTCCACTGTTAAAAACTCTAAACACCAGACAGAGTATTTGGTTTATAGGGCACTCAATAAATATTCCTTCCTGTCATTAAACTAAGGCCCATTCACAGAATCAGTCCACAAATAACTACAGAGTCAGGCTATTCTGAGGTATATCTGAATTTAGGGAAAAGCCCCTTAAGTCCCAACCTCAGTTTCAGTGATGAAATCTGTCTGTATCCAGGAAAACTATAAGATGAATTCTATTACCCATAAGGCTGTGATGGAAACTCAAAGCTTTATAATTTAAAAATGACAACACCTCCATTTTTCCCCTACAAAATATCTTGGGGGGGGCATATCTAGAAGTCCAGCAACTTACCACCCAATTTCTGCTTATCAGCCTATAATTAGCAGATCCAAGATGGACTGATGGCAGGGGCCTGGTAGGGAGCCAGACAAGACAGAACAATGTGACAGCTCTTCACAGGGCCGTAATTGTTACTTGTATCTACTTCATACATAAATTGCAATGATTAATGAGTTAATATTTGCAAAACACTTAGAATTGTACTATGTAAGTTGTTAAGGTAACTTTTAGTCAAGTTTCCAATGACAGTCTTATAGACTTGCCATGCCTAAAAAAATTACAAGGTTTAGAGAAATGTTCTAATTGTATACTTCTTAAATCTAGGGCTAGAAAGAAAGCCCAGGTTCATTTCATGGCTGGAAGAAATTAATCATATACCTTATATTTGTAAAGAAAATAAAGTCAGAGGTCACAGAAAGCTTTCACAACTAGTATTGAATTTGATCCTCACAACAGCTTGTAAGGAAGGGCAAGAGGTCAAATAAAATACACTCTATTTACAAATAAGAAACCTGAACCAGAGAGGTTATGTAGTTTGCCAAATGTCACACAGTTGGTGAAAAGGTCCAGATCAGATGCAGGTATCTGGATGCCCCGTCCAGATTTCTTTTCTCAAGGCTGCAATTTGGGCTCTGGGCTTATTGATGTCACGTGTGAAAGGAATGGTTTCAAACTGCTAAAAGAAGAGTTAAGAAAGCTGGGGCTATCTATATATAGCTCAGTAGTAAAGGGTTTACCTAGTATACATGAGGCCCTACATTCAATCTCCGTGCCAGAGAGGGAGACAAAGGCAGAGACCGAGAGAGACAGGAAGAGATAGATTCTGGTAAAATTTTGAAAACGTGAACATGAAAAGTTAAGGCAATTATGTTGAGTGGAATTAGAGATAATTTTAATAATCATTAGCTGGCAAAACACCTTTTGAAACCATAACATAAAATACCACGAATGCATATACCACACTGCCCAACACAGATTTTTCTTAACAGTCTCTCCAAAATACGCCATTCAGAGATTACCAGACCCTGAGAATATGGGCGTCGGTTTAAGACTGAAAAGGCTGCCACTTCCCCTAAACGAAGACCAAAAGGGAAAGGCTCGCCGGAAAGGAGGGTGAGGACACGGAGCTAACGAGGCTCTCGGGGATAACGCGCAGGTTGCAAACTCCCAGCCACCAACGAGCCTAAGAATAAGCTCGCCATCTCCGGGCTGCATCTTCCCACAGGCTCTGCACCCCAGGGCAATGGCAAGAACCCCGCAGCTAAAGGTGAAAGCGGACTAGCCATATCTGCAGAATCCCAAATAATCTCCCCGAGAGCCTGCCTGGCGCATACCGGCACAGGACGTTATTTTAAGCACGAGTCCCGGGAGAGCGGCCCGAGCATCTGCCCAAGAGCATCCCATCCGAAAGGGACTTGGGAGGCAGAGCAGGGAGGTATAGCCGGGCAGGAGGGGTGCAGCCGGATAGGGAGGTGCAGCCGGGTAGGGAGGTGTAGTCCGGATGAACCCGCCGGTTCTACAACCACGGACTCGGGCGCGCGACCCCTCCCCAGGGCACGGCTCCGCGGCGCGCGTTACCTTGGTGTAGAGCTCGGACGCGGCCATGGCGGGCCCAGCGCCGACGCCCCCCGCCTGGGCGGAGGCCGCAGCTCGCGTGGCGGCCGCCCGCGCGGGTGAATCGGTGGCGGGCGGGGAGCAGGGGAAGGGCCGGGCCGGGCAGGGCGGGCCAAACTGCCGGGCGGGCCCGGGCGGGGCGGGGCGCGTCAGGCGCTAGCGGCGGGCGGGAGCTTGACAGTCATCACCTCCCGGGCTCCGCGGCCGCGTGAGCCCGAGGCGCGTGCTCGGGGGCTCGGAGTAGCAGCCGCGGACTCCTCGGTCTCCCCAGCCGCCTGCTCCGCACACACAGTCCTTGCGGTCTCCTCAGCAGCCTCGCGTCCTCAGCCACCTCGCTCCCTCAGTTTCCTCAGCCGCTTCGCCTCCTAAGAGGCCTGGGCTCGGTAGCCTCCTCTGTCTCCTCCGCGGCGCGCGGTGCAGCCGCCGCTGCCGCCGCCCTGTGCATTGTGGGAGCGGGAGGAGGCTGCGCTCTAGCGCGGCCACCGAGATCGCTCCTGGCTCTCTCGGGCTCACGCTGCCTCCCATCGGCGGCGGGCACCGAGCATCCTCAGCCCACGCGGCTGACATCCCAAACCTGCTTTGGCGGAGTGCCTCCAGTGTGCCCCCAGTGAGACAGTGCGGGAGCGCGTCCCGCGCGAGGCAGGGACTGTTAGAGTATCCGCGTAGACCCGGCAGCGTCAAGGCTGCTCCTCCAGGTCCCGCTGTTTGTAGGGAGAGGACTTGGGGTAGGGGAGGGTTGGGGGAAGATCTCTCAGTGAACCTGCAACTCCAGAAGAGACTTGCTCACTTCAGGGCGAGGAAGCTGCACTTGAATTTGAAGGATGCCCAAGGTCATTCTGGACTTGGGTTTGCACTATGGTCCCTTGGTGATGCAAGGACATAGGGTGGGCTCTAACACAGAGAAACCCCAGTGAACCTGAAAACAAGATGGCCCTGGGGAATGGCCACCTTAGACTTACGCGTTTACATAGATTCAGGACAAGACCTTTGCTCTGCTGATGTGTTAGGCTTGTCAGTACTACCTGATGCTGATCACCTAAAAATGGCAGCCTACTTAGAGAAACTCAAGAGCTTGCAATTTTGACTCAGTCTATTCCGTGCCCTTACACAAACACAAGAATGTGGTCTTTTCGTCCCAACCTTCCATGTTCTCTCCAGCCACACTTTCACGCTCACTTGGAATAATCTTTTTAAAATTTAGCCTTTTTATGTGTCCATCTTTCTTCTTTAAACCTTAAGTTGTGGCCCGTGCCTATCATGGGAAACTGGGACCAGTTTTATTGTTTGGCTCGTTGGGTTTTGAGACAGGTCTCACTAAGCAGCCAGGATTTTCTTCAAACTCTCCATCCTCCTGCCTTTGCCTTGTGAGTGTTGAAATTTTAGAGACCTGGTTCTGAGACCAGTGCAATCTAAGTCAGTGCACAAGCCTGGCTCCCTGGTTACATCTGAACTTGAGGAGTGGGTATTTGAAGGAAGACTGTTCACCACTTTGATATTTCGGGATTCCATCCTTTCTTTGTCTACCTGTGAAAGGAGACAAAAGGCACTTTTGGCCAGCAGAGCATACAAAGCATGAGTTGAGCTCCTATCTCCTACACTTCCTCCATGCTTGTAGAAGATATCTGTTTCCTTACCCTCCAGATACCAGATACCTGTCAGGACAGTTGAGGGATACTGAGGGGGGGCACCAAACACCCAAATCAAACCCCTGAGAGTTCTTATGAAAGTGACTTTTATTTACATGAACAAAAACAAAACTGGAATGGTTCTTTCATAATTTTCAAAGATGTACTTTCAACTACCCAGATGTAAGAGAAAGAGGAGATGAGGGGTAGGAGAAAGGGTTTTTTCCTTTTGGTGCAGGTGGTGGTGGTGGTGGTGGTGGTGGTAGTAGTGGTAAAGCCTCTTCATGTAGCTGTTCTGGAACAATCTTACCTCTCCCCCTTGAGTCCCAGGAGTGCTGAAATTGCAGATGCATGCCACACATACACTTGGGAAATGGGTTTCTGACCACTAACCTCTTGCTTCAAACAGGAAAAGAACAGACTTTCAAGAAAACACACCCAACCAGCAATGGGGGAGAGAGGCATTCTGATGGTGGACTCTTCTATCTAATGCATATATATTTATAGCCCAAAGCACCTGTTATTACTAAGGTCTGAAAACCAGGAGAAGAGTCCACACCCCAAAAGTTGGTATAAGGTATTGTATATTTTATTGTAAATTGATAAAATTTTCAGTTATTGCTTTATAAATTAAGAACATTTTCTTGTAAGTTGTTTCCAAATGAAAACTAAGTTGTTTTGTTTTGGGTTTTTTTTGGTTTTTCCGAGACAGGGTTTCTCTGTGTAGCCCTGGCTGTCCTGGAACTCACTCTGTAGACCAGGCTGGCCTCGAACTCAGAAATCCACCTGCCTCTGCCTCCCAAGTGCTGGGGTTAAAGTCGTGCGCCACCACTGCCCGGCGAAAACTAAGTTTAAGTGAAAAAAAAAAACAAAAAAACAAAAACAAAAAAAAACCTTTTCCTCCAAAATTCAGGTGCCCCTTGACTTTCTTTCTTTCTTTTGTTTTCTTTTTTTTTTTTAACTTAAATGAGCCATATCCTGATAAACCAATTATAAATTAGAAATACTATTATTTGAGGTGTACTTCATGACCCTAACCTACCGAACAGCCATGGCATAGCGTAGCTTCATCTACCTTGATCCTCCTCAGAACAATTAGCCTATTGTTGGACAAAGTCATCTCACACAAAGTCCAGCTAGTGACAGTGGTGAATAACTTAAGTAATTTATTGCATACTTGTCCAAAGAAAATGCTGGCAACACAGTACACTGTAGTGTAGATCTGTCATTTACCTTGGTGAAAGCATGGCTGACTGTAGCTATAGCTTACTGCCACTGCCCAGCAACATAAAACAGGATGTTACTGACTGTCACCAGGTTGAAAACATTTTTTTTTTCCAAAAATTCAGGGCTAGAGAGATCGCTCAGTGGTTAGGACAATTGGCTGCTAATTCAATTCATGTGGGTTCAATTTCCAGCACCCATATGGTGGCTAATAATTGTCTGTGACTCCAGTTCTAGGGAATTCGATGCCCTCTTCTGGACTTCCATGGGTACCAGGCACACAGACATACATGCAAGTAAAGCACCCATACACATAAAATAACTATTTAAGTAAAAAGATCGCTCCAAAAGTTCTGGACTGGGGTTGTAGCTAGTGTTACAATACTTGCTGAGCCCCAGGTGAGGCCCTGGGTTTCACTCCATTACTACCAAAGACGGGTTAGGGAAGAAAAAAAAGAAAGAGTACATTTTCTACTGAATATATGTCACTTTTATGCCATTGTAAAGTCAAAAAATTGAACCATTCCAAGTCAAGGACTCTATCTATCTATGTATTTATCTACATATATATACATATATGTATATCATATGTATTCATGAATACTACAGTTATCAATGTGGGTTCAGAGATACAGTGTACCAGACATTCTACATGCCAAGGATTCCTGTGAAAACTCTCTGTAAACACTCATGGGTTTAGATTCTTATTGGGAAGACAAAAAAGTTAGAAGGTGTTAAGTATATGTATTCACTTGCTCGAGTAATATAAATACTATAAAATGTGCTTCAACAATGGAGATGTATCGTCTCAGTTCTAGAATTGGAAGTCCCAGAGCAAGGTCTCAGAACATGGGTCCTTCTGCCAACTATAAGAGACAGGGTGTCCTATGTCTGTCTCCTGGCTTCTGGCATTTTGTTCACTTTTTTTTTTTTTCTTTTTCTTTTTTCGGACTCAGATCCTTGTTATAGAGAGAGGCTGGCTGGCCTGGAACTCATCCTTGTACCTCAGCCTCTCAGTGCTGGGATTACGGGAGTGTGCCACTACAACATTGTCTTACAAAGTAATAATCCTAGCTCTATATGTGTGGTCTAATTCTAGAGGTGGAAACAAAGTGCTAGCTACTAGTCACCAGACGTTAGTCATTGTTCATTGGTCCTGGGCAGAGATTAAGTTTGGGTGAGTGAAGAAGTCCTGACCACCCATCTCTGCTAGAAGAGCAGACAGGAATGGAACTCTGGTGAGAAAAGCACCCCTCTATATTTTTATACTGTAATCCTAGCTCTGAGGCAGCACAGGCAGAAGCAGGAGGACCCTTGCAAGTTCCAGGCCAGCCAAGGTGCATATTTTGACCCTGCCTAAAGAGGTAGACAAGTTAAGCTATTAAGTTTTGTTTTGTTTTGGTTTTGGAGCTTTTCCTTTTGAGCACACTTTCCAGGCTCATCTTGTATTTATCTCCTCCTCCATTTTCTCCAAGATGTCTGGCTTCCCTTTACTCAAGAATCTGTGGCTTGTTGCTACTGTGGTATTTAGCTTATAGATTCTTCGCTACAGCAAAAGAAAATAAGTATGTGTCCTAATTGATACATGCGTACTTGCCTGTAAATACCTTTAAATGTAGCTACTGTTATCTATGTTAAGTCAACCCATAAGTTCACCATGTATGAAGTTCATCTATGGAGGAACATAGATGACCCTATACAGCCTGTCTTTCTTCTTATAACCCCCGCTGAAGTAGCGAGGAGCCCACACTCCTGTTTTATAGAGAGCCTCCCTTTGTAGCCTAGACTGTCTTCTAATTCACAGCAATCCTCCTGCAGTTACCTCCTGTTAGGATTATTGCCATTCACTACCATGCTCACTTTGACCCTCTTTTTAACTTGTATTGATTGGTTGGTTGGTTGATTGACTACTAGGCACATATGAAGGTCCGATGACAACTTGAGGGAACTGGATCTCTCTTCCACCACATGGGTCCTTGGGATAGAATTCAGGTCCTCAGGCTTGGCAGCAAGCATCTTTTTCTGCTGAGTCATCTCACCAGTCCCCCATAACACACCTACCCCCCCCTCAAATTCTTATATATATTGTTAAGAAGTTCAAATAAGGTAAATGAAAAAGTATATTGAAGAGTTGGAGAGCCAAGCATGGTAGTGCATGCTTATAATCTGAGTACATGAGAGAGATGAAAAGGATTAGGAGTTGGAGGCCAGCCTGAGCTGCATGAAAGCCTGAGGGGGAGGGCTGAGGGTGTAGTGCAGTTGGTTGAGTGTATGTCTAGCATTCTTGAAGCTCTGGGTTTGATTCCCAGCACTGTGTGTAAACTGACTGTGGTGATTTGGTGTGACTGTATTATAATCATTGAAAGTATGTTGGTTTTGGTTGATTGGATGGTGTGGTTGGTTAGAGACAAGATCTCTTATAGTCTACACTGGCTTCAGGCTCACTATGTAGATGAAGATGGTCTTGAACTCCTGATTCTCTTGCCTCCACCTCCTCAGTGCTGAGATTCCAGGTGTCTGTCTCCATCACTAGCTCCAACTCAGTATTATCACCTGACAGACAACATTGGTATACCATACTGTGAAAATAAATACACAAGACTTTGGAGCTACCTAGAATTTCTGTTTGCCAAATGCACAGCAAGAGAGTCAGGCAACTTTTGAGACAAGGAGTGGTTTTGTTTGGCAGGAGCTATCATAGCAGGGGCACAGCAGTTCTTTCCACTAAGAAGCAGCTGCGAAGCATGCTTATGAGGCGTTCCTAGGCTGACATTAAGCCTGAGTCTCCAGCCTTTCTAATAGTTTTGTAAGTCATCTGATATACAGCTCTTGATAAATCCTTTTCACTGCTTAAATGACTCTGAATGTTATACTTGTGATTAAAAACTGTGACCATTTAGAACGATACAGCAAGACTGAACGGAAGTGGCTACACTCTCAAGAGTACAGTTTCTTTCAGAAAGTATTTATTAGGTATGCACTATGGCTAGGCATTGGGCCAAGTGCTGGGGCAAAATAATGAGCATTCTGACTGTAAGGAGGCCAACTGAGTGAAGTTTCTTCAGTGCATTGTGATTAAGTGGTAAAACAGTGTGATGTGGAAATCAACTGTGTCTCAGGATGAAAGAATGAACACAATGTTGGGGAGGGAACACAGTTCCTACAGATGAGTTAAGTGCTACAGCAAGTGTAAGAACAGGTACCCCAGCTAAGAAAACCAGGTTAGGAAAAGATATTTATTATACATAGAACTCAAATATTTTTAAGATTTATTTTTATTTGTGTGTATGCGTGTATGTATGTATGTATACTATGTGGGTGCAGGTGTATAAGAGAGCCAAAAGGGGGTATCAGATCCCCTATATCTGGAGTTACAAGCAATTGTAAGCCTCCCAACATGGGTGCTGGGAATCAAACTTGGGCTCACTAGAAGAGCTGAAAAGGGGCTGGAGAGATGGCTCAGCAGTTAAGAGCACTGCCTGCTCTTCCAGAGGTCCTGAGTTCAATTCCCAGCAACCACATGGTGGCTCACTACCATCTGTAATGGAATCCAATGCTCTCTTCTGGTGTGTCTGAAGACAGCTATGACATACTCACATACATAAAAGAAATAAATAATTTGTGGGAAAACAAAAGAATTGTTTTTTTTTAAAAAAAAAAAAAAAGAAAGAAAGAAAGAAAAAGAAAAAAAGAATTAATCCCAGCACTTGGGAGGCAGAGGCAGGCGGATTTCTGAGTTCGAGGCCCAGGACAGCCAGGGCTACACAGAGAAACCCTGTCTCGGAAAAAAAAAAAAAAAAAAAAAAAAGAAGAAGAAGAAGAAGAGCTGAAAAGACTGTTAACTGCTGAGCTGCCTCTCCAGACCCTGCCCCCCAAAGAAAACCCTCTTGAAAGATTGCCTGGAATCCTCAGAACCCAGAAAATGGTGGATTCAGCTCAGGATCACAGTCAACTCTGAGATGACAGCTGGACAACAGGATAAAGAAACAAACTTAGAAAAGAGAATAAACATCCAGGGGAGAGTTTTCTGGAGCAGAACAATTTTATAGGTACTTGATAGGCACTAAACTCAAATAATTCTAGCTATAATGAACAAAAATCCAAGGAAAGAAAAACCCTGAGAAATTACCAGGAAAAAAGCAGTGGTGGCAGCTCATGCCTTTAATCCCAGCACTGGAGAGGCAGAGGCAGATGGATCTGGATGAGTTCAAGGCCAGCCTGGTCTATAGAGCAAGTCACAGGCTAGCCAGGGCTACCCAGAGAAATCCTGTCTAGGAAAAAAAAAAAAAAAAAAAAAAAAAAAAAAAACTAAATAAAAATAAAAAGATTTACAAGGAAATGTAGTCTGTAATCTGAAGTGAACCATATCAGCCTATAGAGTTAGAGAAACTGCTAGTGATTACACTATAATGCAAGCATTCCCATCTGTGATAATGGAACCATAAAAACAGAGAGCAAAACCAGAGAGGAGAGTCAAGAGGGGAAAATAAAGATGTTGATTGTGAGCTCAGCAAACAGGAAGCTAAGGCAGGGGGATTGTTTTGAAATCAGCCTGAGCTACACAATGAGTTGTAGGTCAGCCTGGACTATATAACCAAACCCTGTTTCATAATTAAGCAAACAGGGTTGGAAATGTAGCTCAGCAAGTAAGTGTTTTCATAGCATGCACAAAGTCTTGAGTATGATCCTTCGAGCCACACAATCACGTGTGGTAAAACATGCCTCTAATCACAGTACTTGGGAGGAGAAGGCAGGAAGTCTCAGAATTCTGTTTAGAGTCAGGTTAGGAAGATGCATGAAGAGCTAAGTTTGGATCCAGAGCACACATATAAAAAGCCAGGTGTGGTGGCATGTGTTTGGTGTCCTTGTGCTGGGGAGGGGAGGGATTGATGAAGATACACAGATCCTGGGAGCTCATTGGCTACCCAGTCTGCCAGCTGATAAACACCAGGTTCAGGGAGTCTTTCTCAAAAAATAATGTGTCAAGTGATAGAAGACTTTTGGTCTCTGTATACACACACACACACACACACACACACACACACACACACACACACACACACTTCACGGTCATCCTAGGCTACATAGCAAGTTCAAGATAAGCTTTGGGATGCACGAGACTGTTTCAAAAATAGTAATTTTGATATTACACACTGGAGAGAATCAAGAAATACTACTGTCCACAGTAAATGAAATTGATTATTCAAAAAAGGGTGAAATTCCATCACTAAGCATAGCAAAGAAGTCTGTAAAGGAATCAAAGGCAGTGATAATATGCCAGACATAGATGTGCACAACTGCAGTTTCAGCAGTTATTTTGTTTGTATAATTTATTGCCATTAGTGTTGGGGGGGGGTACTGTGGTCCACTTGCAGAGGTTGGAGGACAATTTTATGGAGTCAGTTCTATCAATCTATTTTTATGTGGTTCTAGAGATGAGACTCTGGTTGGCAAACTTGCAGGACAAGCACCTTTACTTGCTGAGCTATCTTGCTGCCCCTAGATTTTTTAAATTAATTAATTTTGAGGAATGGTCTTATTAGGTTTCATCAAACTTCGGGGTCATCATTTGCCTCTGCCTCTTGAGGGCTGGGATTACAGATGTGCACCACCACAGCTGGCAGTCTCAGCACTTATAAAACTGAGACAAGAGGATCTCAAATTTGAAGCTAGTTGAGTTACTGAGTAAGATCCAGTTGGAGGAGGATGATGACGAGGAAGAGGTGGTGATAGTGGTGGCGGAAGAGACATCATTTTGACATTTTGGTGCTCCAACTTGTGGCAGGGCCCCACAGAGAAATCACTCTAGCTGTGACAAACTGAGAGGCCAAAATGGTTTTTAAAAACAAAATTCCAATAATTTGATTTTTACTAAATGAAGAGTCAGGAGCTGGGGTGAAAAGCCTAACTCAAGAGAGGCAGAGAAAGCACCTAATTGACCTTCCTTAAGCCATGTCCCAGAAGGAAAAAGCCAGTTCTCCTCCAGAGTCTTAAAAACCCTTCCAACTCAATGTCCCTTTCTACTTCCTGTGTGTCTCTCTATCCAACCTCCTGACTTCCTCTTACTCTCTGTATTTTTCTATGTTCACTCTCTGTCAAGTGGTTGCTTGGCCCACCTCTTGATCTACGATTGACTTTATTCATCTTCTTTACAATAAACAGAAAGCTCTCTGATTAAAGATGTGTGCTAGGGCTGAGCCGCACCACAACTGGAAACAGGTTTTTCCAGTACACAATCTCACAGTGTGATCAAATATCCAGCAACACTTTTGGATTACAGGTGTGTGCTAGGGCTGAGCCACACCATAACTAGTGACAGGTTTTTCCAGTACACAATCCTGGAGGTTCAGTGTGATCAAATATCTTGCAACACTTGTTTATGTGCAGTGACCCACTTCATGGCAGAGTCCCCAAACCAGATAGAATCTCCCAAAACATGTCCTTAGCAACCCACCACTTCCGTAACGATTAACCTTCATTTTCATCTCCTCCCAACAGTCAACTGGATTACAAATCAGGAATTGATCTACTAGGTAAGAACTCATGATCACAAGCTCCTCCTCTGAACACTGCATTCTGTAACATCTCACACCCAAACTCTAGGTTATGAGACTCACAATTTAAAAAATCAGTGTTGCCGGGTATGGAGTCATTCAACTACTTAGGAACCTGAAGTGTATTACTTGAGCCCAAGACTGAAGAAAAGCCTGGACAACATAAGACCCCTATCAAAGCAAACCAATGAGGCTTCCCATAGTAAAGGATGTGACAAGGGACAGAAATAGTTGGTGGCTACAGTAGTGATGCCAAGCATTCTGGCCCATGCCTATAATCCCAACATTCAGAAGGCTGAGCAGGGGGTTGCTTTATGTCTGAATGTAACCTGGTCTAGAATAATTCTGAAACCAGCCTGGGCTAGAAAGCCTGCTTCAAACAATTAAAAGGCATTAAAGGTTTGGGGTATGATATATAATAAATAAGGTTATTTTTGTGGGTGTTGATCACCATTTCCCCATAAGGGTAAAAATGAGTATAACTTCAGGGATCTTAAAAGCCTGAGTTGGTGAAACCATGCTGGTATTTAGTGAGTATTGAGTGTAGAGGGCGAAATTTAAGAAAAAAGTAACTGCTTACCTGCTGTTTTCAACCAACCATCCTTACACAGGCTGGCCATCCAAGTCCTTGCCTCTGTGTAATGAAGTTTCCTTCACTCAAAATACACTTTTCCCTTCTTCCCACCCACTTTCACAGCAACTGGTTTCTAATACTGCCTGAAAACTCATCTCTGCTCTACCACACATTGTCCTACATTGGAGAACTCATCCCTACAGACTTCCTAGAACTTTGCTGAGATGGCCTTATGAAGCTGTGGATCTCTACGTCCAGGGATGATCTTGAACTCCGGACCCTCCTTCCTGCCTCCTGATGAAGTTATAGTCATGTACACCCACACTCATAAAGTAACAGGAACTGAACCCAAGGTTTTGTGCATGTTAGACAAGCACTCTACCAAGGTATATCCTCAGCCCTGTAGGCTCCCTGAAACGTCATTTCTGTCCCATCCATCTTTCTGTATACAGTATTACTGTACTGGGACATTTTATACACAAGATGAAACAACAGCAAGGTTCCATTAACACATTTAAATGAGAACAAAATCCAAGATTACAAATACTTTCTTCATAGTGGCTTAACTTCAGAAGACATACTGCAAAACATTAACAAATAAGACAAAACTGCATATTAAAATCAATAAAAATTAGGTAGATCCATTTATTTTGAGTGTATTTTACAAGTATAAGTTTGGACGAGCTATTTGACAAACTTCAGCATTAACTGCCAACTCTACAGACATCTTTAACAAGAAAAGGCATTTATGTTGGCCCTCTGCATACAGGCAGTGTCCCATTGCATATCAAATGGTGGAGATGCATTGACAGATTTGAGGGCACGATACTAAAGGAGTTAGATCTCTATTTCTACTGCTATTTAGTTGATAAATACCATACGAACATATACTTACGAATGTCACCACCACCAGTAATTTATAGGATGAAGCCCAAGGTCTACCTCCTTTGAAGGCTGGAACTGGTAAGAGTCCAAGTGCCACCTATACATGAAACACCACAGGTTGTGATCCCAATTTCTAAAATTAGTAGTGACAAGTTGGAGAAAGAATCTTGGGTTAAGACTGGCAGTACATGCCAAGTGAAATCAAGAAAATGTAAAAGAAGTGCTTACAGTGGGCTTCAGGGGTGGACATGATGAGGGAATTGGGTTACGATTAAGTAATGAGTCTGAAGGTTGGGGGATGTGACGAGGCTATCACAGACAGGGCGTTGGTAACCACTCAGAACAGCTCTTCCCATAGGCTACTTGCTTCTGACCATCAAACACTAAATTTACACAGTTCAGTGTTGATAAGTCTTTGTGATATTCAGATCAAGAATACAAGTCTGACTTAGTAATGACTACCAATACGTATTTAGAGGTATACTTTGGTTACATCAAGTAAAAAGAACAACTAACTGTGGAAGTAACAAGTAGAGGCCTTGTCATGACTGCCTTGAATCATTTAGACATATCTCTAGATCAGCAGTACAAGATCCTCTAACAACCTGTAGAACTGCAAACAAGTTCCCTCCAATCCATCCAAATGCTATTCCCAACTAGACACAGGGTGCTGTTAGTCAGATGTAGCCTTCAAGAGGTTTCTTATATGAGCTACTGAATAAAACAAATTTAGGCTTTAGCCTGTTTGCCTTTAGTATTTTCATCAACCTCAATTTACTCTAACATTAAAATTAGCCACTCCTCAGACACAGCTTTGACCTAGAAATTAAACTCATTTCATCAAAATCTTCACTAAATGATGACCAAAGAGCCTGCAAAAGTATCTACAACTGAGCTTTGAAGTAGAACAAAATCCAGGAAAATGTAAAACCTCTCTCTCAAGCACCAATGGAAGCCATGCAGTGATATGTACAAATCCTTAACAGGTCTTTCCTAGTGGAAAATCCTGAGATTTTAAGCACTGCTACTTTATAGAAGGCAGGTTGGTTTAGTGAGGAAATTGACTTTTGAAAAGATAGTAATATTTGGGGCACTTAGTATTTCACAGATCCTCAAGTCTTGAGGTAGGTTAAACGTCAGTGTCCTATTTTACAAATCAAAATGCAAGCAGGTAAGTCTGGTGTTCAGGAAGAGCATGGTCACTCTTACCTCAGATTCATCTATCTGAACTTAATGGGGATGGGCTTGCAAATATCCATGGGGAAAAAGACTATCTAGCAATCTTATGATGAACTGAACATATTATGGAATGATTCACTTGTTCATTAACAAATATATTTACATAGAATTGAGCTGTAAAAGTACCAATGTGGAGTAAAGTATGTTGCTTTTCTGCCTCAGGTTGAGTGGAGCAGGACCAATCATGAGTGTGGAACCATAGGAAAGCAGGTGCACAAAGGTAGTCATAATACAAATGATGCCTGGATTCCACAGGGGAGTAGGCCTCACCCTAGCCCAAGATGAAGAGGAAAAATTGTATCAGCCCAGGCTGCTACTGTTCAATATGCTACAGCCTGACATCCTGGGGGAGAGCTCTAATAATAAATGTGTCTGAATAAAGTCTGCTAATGTTTCCACTAATACATAAACCACAAGTAAAAGTAAATTGATTATTTTATTAAAATGGCATGTATAGGCGATACCTAAATATTTTAATATGAATGTTTTACCTATCACATAAGTCATTGTAATTATTAGCCCTATTCTCCTAGTCCATCCTAATTATTTAAAATTACTTAACATAATTCAGCTCATTCTAGACAAATCTTCTCAACTCCTTGCTTCATTATAAAGTTCCCTTAGGAATAAGAGTGTAGTTCTGTGGTACAGTGCTTGCTAAGCACATGTGAGACAGTGGTTTGACTCTCAGCATAACAAAAAACCCTCACAAAAAATTTTTTATTTAAGCAAGTTTAAAAAGGTAGACACCATACGTTTTAATATAAATGTGATAACCCAATACGAGTCACAGAAGCAAAGTAAAGAGAAGATGGGGACTGAGAAGATAACAGAAGACAGAGTATGCAAATGTTATACTTCAGTATCCCCAAAGCTGAATGTGGAAGTAAAAAGTTTCTACACTAAGAACGTTTATATAAATTATATGAATTGTAATTTTTTTGTAAAAGTCAAAATGAAATGTTCTGCATAGAACAAAAGATATGCCTAAGCAACATATCATATTTGTACAAGGCCACTGAAAGTCATGAGTATTGGTAACAAAATGAGAAAGCTTAACTCTGTAGCAGGCTGAGTATATTTCAGTTTGGTATTCTAATAAGCTCAAGATTGTAAAGTATTCTTATACAAAAGCAGTAATGGCAGGCAGATTTGTGTAGGAATTCTTGTGCTTCTGGTTGGCACATTATCTACTTTCTAATATGGTGAAATTAATACAGACATTTGTAAAAGGTTTGTGCAAAACTATTGTATTTACAAAAATGGCACAAAAGTGAATGCAATAGTCAGTGCACATGCACACCCAGTCACGTCTTCAACAAAGAAAGCTGTTCCCATACACTGCAGAATGAGGAAGAGCACTAGCTTCAGTGACAGCTGGTAAGCACTGGAGTCACACAAGTCACACCAGAATGGGCAGATGTCGCCCAGGTAAGATGCTCTTGTTAAAGCTGGAACAGCAGGTTAAGGCCGTCAAGTCCAAGCAGTTACTCAAATCTTTTCAGCCCATTTACTTGTGTTTGGATTATGTGACTTGTCTTCCAACTTGTAGTCTTAAATTTCTGTCTTACAAAATTCAAAAGGAAAATACAGATGAAATTAATACAACAGAGGTTCTATTAAATAAGAGTAACACACAAAGCTGTAACTATGAGAAAGTAAAGAAAGCCAAAGCATTAAAGCTGTAAAACTTGCTTGCTACTTGTTGGAGCCAGCCCTACACCAGCTAGGTAATATGTACAATTATTGTCACGTCATTTACTTATGTTGCTGTTACATGTCCTATGCATCAATGCACTGTGAAACTAACCAAAACCTCTACACATGTATGCTCCCTTACAACAGTAGCACACACTACCACTACCTGCAAAGCTGTCAGTCTCAAATGACAGAGTGAGTGAAAGGAACAGAAGTGGGTAAGTAACGTAGTAAGGAGAAATAAAGGACATTAGAAGACTCATGCAGTTCAGCTCTTTTAATCAGCCAGCCAGCTTGCTAGCAACCAGGGATGGTTTCCGCTGAGGGAGGTCCTGTGGAGTGGGAATGTGGTCACCAGTGACCTCTGTCTTATCCGGGGCTGCAGCAGGAAGCTGCTTGTTCTTCATCTTTGCTTTTGCCATATTGTAGTCCCCAGAATCAAAATACTTTTGCTGAAAGCAAAAACAAAAAAATCAAATTAGACTTTAAAAGTTCTTTGTTATCACTGTATCGATTTTGGTTGAAAGATGAAACCACAACTCTCTAACATTATGATAAAACTGTGGGGCTGGAGAGATGGCTCTGATTAAGAGCACTGGCTGCTCTTCCAGAGGACCTGGGTTCAATTCCCAGCACCCACATGGCAGCTCACAACTGTCTGTAACTCCTGTTCCAGCGGACCTAACACCTTTGTACAGGCATACATGCAGGCAGAACACTAATGCACATTAAACAAACAAACAAACAAACAAACAAAGTTTAAGAGCAACCTCAGGATAGTTTACGAGCAAAACCAGATGAATTTGCTTGAGTTCTGCCTTATATCCATCATGTTTAGCTGATTTTTATTGAATGTCTACTGTAGGTAAGCTAACGTATCAAGAGCTAGCAAGAGATAAAAATGATCAAGTAAGTCAACCGTCATAACAACTTTTAAAACCAGATGCTGTGGTCACCACCGTCTGGGTCTGGCAAAAGGAGATAATGTAGTGATGAAATGATAGCACAGATGACTAATGAACAGAAAAAGTTCCTCAGACTGTGGAGACCCTAATGTGGTAAAATAAAGCAGCTGGGACTCTGCTTAGTGCTGCTGCATGGTCTCAGGAGGGCTCACTGGCCGGCTCCCCCCAATTATTCTTTGGTAAGCCAGATCTGGTCTATGGCCAATGGGTCTATGGTTAGAAATTACTTTCAGATAGCACTGTACAAGCTTCATATGGAGGAGTAACAATGAAATGTGGGCCAGGTACTTCTGAGGTTGGTACAGTATCATTTCTGATTGATCCTTTAAAATGAGAATTTTGATGCCCCCAGAATCAAGAAGCGGCTTATATCTGGGTATATGTGGCACACGGGGAATCTCAGCACTCAGGAAATGGAAGCAGGAAGACTGACATTCAGGCTTGCCTCAACTACATGAGACCCTCCCTGTCTTAAAATGGAGCACTACTTCTTTTTACTGGTGGGCATTTGCACAACACAGCACCCTGACAAATTTCTTACTTGTGTTACTTAATGTATGTAGAAAGTAAGAAATTTAACACTGTGCAAATTTTAAAAATGATTGATTTATTGATATATATGTATATAACATTTTCTTATTCAGTGGGCATGTATGCCGAAGAGCATATGTGAAGGTCAGAGGGCAACTTTTAGAAGTTGGCTCACTCCTCCCTCATGAGTCCTGGAGACTGAAGTAAGGCTGCCGGGCTCGGAAGCCAGGGCCTTTGCCCTCTGTCATCCTGCAGGCCTAAGCACTGTATGATGTCCTGCAATTGAATAAACTCAGTTCCTAACTAGAAGATATTTTATACTAAGAAAAAGTTAATCATAAAAGGACCTCATTTAATTGCATACGGAGATTTGCTTAAGAGAAAAATAATTTAAATTTTACTGTGGCTGGAGTTTAAACAGAACTCAGTAGAGCAGACACTGACAGGTGGTGTGGGTGAAGGAGACTGATGTCTCTCAGGTTAGGGTCAAACACAGTCTAGCAGTGGTATTAGCTGTCTAACAATTTCTAAACTTCATGAGTTTACAAAAAAAAAATCTAAAAGTAGCCATGTATACTAATCACTCCCTATAATCCTCACATCTGGAATCTTCTATATATAAGCAGGAATATCAGAAGTTTAAGGCCAGCTTAGACTACATAGTAAGCTCCAGGCCAGTGTGAGCTATAATGAGATCCTTTCTCAAGCAAAACAAATCCCTAAAAGCCTAATAAAACATACTTTAAATCATACAGAAGACAATCTTACAAAAACCTCTCTTCACATATATTTATGCATTCACTTATTTGAGACAATGTCTTATAAAGCCCAAGCTAGCTTCGAACCCTAACTTGCTATGTAGCAGGGGTGACTGAATTCCGGATCCTCCTGCGTTTTCATCCCAAGTGCTGGCATTATATAAGTGCCACCACCCGACTTCCCATTAACTGAGCAGCACTGATTTTTATATATGTAGTCACCTAACATGATAAACTCTAAAGTCATGTTTTTTACAACTGGGTCCTCAGTTTTGGTACTTTACAAATCACAAATACAGAAATTAATAGGCTAGACTGTTCAAATCCTTTTTGACTCTGATAGGCTATAAACTCACCATGCATATGGTCTTATTGTTAAAAGCCCAGTGAGAATATTATAACATTCATTTTATAATACCAATGGACACGATACAGAAGATGACCTAACATAGTAACCGAATACAAATCAACCCTCTCAAACAATGCAGAAACTCTGATTCTTAGCTTGGTTAACTATTATGACAAAGGAAAAATGAAACCTAGAACCTTGTGATTCAGACTCTAAAAAAATTCTAGAATAAAAGCTTATTCACTGATAGTTTGGGAAATTACAGAATCATTCAAATATTGACACTGAAAATTTTATATAATTATGATTCAAGTGTCATTTGCTTCATTTCCAACTATTTTCATGTATGATACCAACTTTAAGATACATTAATTCTGTTGTGAAGAAACCATCTCCTAAATACTAATAATCAGTCAAGTGCAAACAGGAATCTGATATTCAGGATCATATATGATTCTGTCATAGCTGAAAATATACCTAAGGGTATAGTTGTGTAAGTAGGCAGTATATGAACATTCTACATTAAACCTAGATTCCTAATGAACAGTGCTCTCACCTTGATGTTTCTTGCTTACATGATCCTTATAATCATATTTTAAAGAACCACATATTCTACCTGTAGACTCATTAACTTATTAACTAATTCTCTGATGCTGAACATTGATGTGGCTTCTAATTATAGTAAAAGCTTTAAGAGAGAAAAAAGCTTCAAATTTGAAGATTTTCCCCCATACTAAATTAACTTACATTAATTTCTAAGAAATTAGTTAAAGAATATAAATACTTCCATGAATCTTATATAAAATCTTTCATGAACCTTTCAAAATTAAGAGTAATGATTTTAATGTTTACACCAAAAAGTAATACATTAGTTACATTCAATTTCATGCTTACCAATAGGAATTATTCTAAATATTTTCCCACTTTGATTGAATTTAGTATGATGAAATTTAAATTTTACTGATTTCTACCATGGATGTAAATAAATACTTTTTGTCCTAATAGTTATAGTTCTGTTAAATTTCTTTATTTAGAGTTATGCTAATGTTTTTTAAGGTCCCTGAGTTTTGGAATAATTTCCCTACAAGAATCTGTTATAGAGTACAGAAATTCTGCATTTTCTATATTTAATATAATTTTCTTTATATTATTATTTGAAAGATATAAGTCTTTCATTTTTAAATGTTTAAACTAAACCACATTATTTGTTGATACTTTTAAAAATCACTGTTCTGGAGTCCATATGTAACTATAGCGCACATGTTTTTTATATAAACAGCAGATATCAATACATTTAAGGTATTTACTTAAAGAGAACCATAATCTACCATCTTATATACTAAGTATCTTTCACACACACTCCACCATTCTCTGAACCAAGTATGAGAAAGAATTCAAATATGCTTTAACTCTAATTTTCTACATTTTTTAAGCAGAAGAAAGGAGAGAAAATTTAAAAACAACAAGTAGCACTACTATTTCCATGCTAAGAAATAATGACTTCTACCTCATAAAGGCAGACAAGACTCTGGGAAAAATGCTTTCAGTAATTTGAATTACTAAAATTATGTGTAAATTAGATTAAAGGAACTGTGAAGCAAATTAAATGATTTTACAAGTGATCATTTCATCCAAATACAAAGGACCATAAGCCTCTGAATGTTGTATGACACTTGCTTTCAAACAGGCAAGTTTTAATAAGGGTGGTGGGGTAAATACCCACTTCTGGACAATGGTTCTTTTTGAACAGAAGAAGGAAAGGGGCCACACAGAAAATATAGGGTAGGTTTGTGTTATATCTACATTTACATTTTAACAAAGACGACAAAGTAAGAATTCTTTGACATTATTTTATGTACTATGGTACGTACTTGAAATATTTTATAATTTAATTTAAAACATTATAATTGCCTCTTTTCATACATATTCATTTCATACATGAACCATGTGAAATACTGATAGAGATACACACACCTGGAAATACAGGAATAAATACACAGACATTCACCTCACAGTTTGTCAGCACACTGACTTCACAGGGAAACCGTGTGAAGATGACGCTCAGCAACTTACCCCTTTCTGCAATCTTTTCCTTAAAAAATCAGAACCACCAGGCTTTTGTCCCAAATGAGGATACCTTGCTTTTAACTTTGCTTCTTCAGCTTTCTCTGGACTAGTTATTTTATCTTCCATTTCCTGAAATAATTTCAAGCAAATTATTTCTGTTACAACTGAAATTTTGAAACTAATTCACCTTTTAATATCTAGACTCTGGCTTTCGTTGTTGAACACCAAGCAATACAGCCTCTGACTAAGAAATCGAGCCCAGGAAGCTCTCAAACGCCTCTATCTCTTCTCTCGAATGTCCCATGTGACAGCTCTATTATAGCTGTGATGCATGTATAACACCCCACACACTGGATAAAAATACCGAGATAGCTCAGCTCTCAAGTCTTGCTTGCAGTTACTTTCCAGTCATGTATAATACATTCATCATTAGTCACCTTCTATGGAGCTCTTCAGCTCTTTGTCTATATTTAGAAAATTTTCCTAATACTATCAAAAATCTAAAAGATCTTTTTGATTAATTTCCTTATTTAAAATCATGTATGATTTTAAACTCATTAGACTCTTTACTAGACATTACCAACAGCCCAAATATTAGCATATTTTCCCTAAGTAAGTCAATTCAGAAGACCTTGAATCTGTAATGGTATTTTTTTCATCAATCCTCTCACATCTGGCTGTGTGTGAGAGCTCATCCCTGTAATTACAGCACCCAGGAATCTGAAGTAGGAAGATATAGCAAGTTCAAGGCTGGCCTCGAGTAAGCAAGTTGCTGTTTCCCACCAACAAAAGGGGAAATTCTGTTCATGTCAAAAAGATCACATACTTTTAGGTTTCAGAGCCTGTTTTCTGAAAAGATTGTCATTAATTGCACCCTTTCCATCCCAGTGCTTAGGATTAAATTTGAGGACTCATGTATGCTAGTTAAATGTTCTATCACTTGTTTATACCCCTGGTGGTCTTACTATCTTAAAAATATTCTCTCAAACACATCTTTTTTTTTTTTTTTTTTTAAAGATTTATTTTATGTATAGGAATACACTGTCGCTGTCTTCAGACGCACCAGAAGAGGGCATTGGATCCCATTACAAATGGTTGTCAGCCACCATGTGGTTGCTGGGAATTGAACTCAGGACCTCTGGAAGAACAATCAGTGCTCTTAACCTCTGAGCCATCTCTCCAGCCCCCTTTCAAACACATCTTGATTGAGTATATATTCTTCAAAATGCTATTTTACAGGAAAGAATTTATCATATAATGACAAGAACAATGAATCAATAAAATCACAGGTCTCCTGTGATGGGAGGCTGGACAGCTGGCAAAGATACTTTTAGCTATTGGACTCATTTCTCTGAACTGGCAAAGTCACACTTTGGCACATTTCGAGTCTCTAAGGTTATTTATGAAGTAAAATAGCAGAAATGTTAAATCTATAAATGTCAAACCAACTGTTCTTATATAGCAAGTAAACAATTTATCTAGAAATGTTTTAACCTCATGTCTTGTAGACTTTCCTCAAAATTACATTCACTTTATGTAACAACCCTGACCCTCAACCACTCCCTCATACCCCAACTTTATGTCTCAGAGGAGTTTGTGGGGAAAGGTGCTAATGGCAGATATCCTTTGTTTTCAAATTCCCTTCCATAACCCTGCCCCTCCTGCTTCAGATGTCCTATTTTCCTTTTCTAGGCTGCAGCGTCATCTTCCAATCTTTTTGTGGCGATTCACAAATATACCCATACAAAATGTACCTGTGTATTCAGCACAGGTTAAGACTCTAAATAATGATTTTTCAGTCCTTACATTCAAGAATGGTATGTCCAGAAGTTCAAGTGTGAGGTATATAATATAAATCCTGGATACTGTTCAGTGTGTAAGCATGTCAACATGCTGCTTATCACTCTCACAGTTAAAAGCTAAGCCTTCATAAGCCCACTACCTCAGCTGGTACTCAATCGTAGTCATATGCTCAAGTCTACACAAAAAAATAACTGCAATACCATTCTTCAAGGAGATTTTTGGTTTTGTTGTTTGTCTTTGAGACAGGGCTTCACTAAGTAGCTTTGGCTGACCTGGAACTTACTATGAAGACCAACCTGGCCTTGAACTCACAGAAATCCACCTGCCCCTGCCTCCTGGATGCTGGGGAAGTTCTTTAAGGAGTTTTTCAAAACAAATTTTTATACATGATTTCTGTCTTAAGAAGATCAGAACCTAACCAAGCAGGATATGAAGATATCGTACTTATTATGTAAAGCTGGAGACACCAATGCAAAAAATAAGGTATGCTTGAACCTTAGCGACATCTAGTGGCAAGCTCAGCCTTCACTACACAAATCTACTGCAACTCATTTGCATTCTCAGAGCTTCAGTTTCAAAGCAAACTGGATTAAAGGCCCTATCCTTGGGTTTCCCTGTCCAGTTTGCCCATTTTAGGTAATGCTTATTGAAAAGGAGCCAAAGTCAACTGTTGGCCTTCCGTTCCAGCATTTTCAAACCTTTTGGCCAGAATTAGATTTTCTTGGGCCAGAAAGATTATGCAGCAGGTAAAGGAGCTTGCTACATAAATTAGACAACCCGAGTTTCATCTCTGACTCTGATGGTAGATGGAGAGAACTAAGTCTCCTGACTGTCATAAATAACACTGTAGCACACATGTACCCCATTCATGCTCACACAAGAAAAAAAATGAGACCAGGCTGATCTACATAGTGAGTTCTAGGAGCCACATGTACACAGAGAGGCGCTTTCTCATGAAAAAACAAAACACACTTCTTATGATACCTATTTGAACCTAAGAGCTTGAGAGTTTGAGACTAATGGGATCCGCATCTCAAATCAAGAAGAGGATACTGAGAGGAGAGAGGTAAGAAAGGGAGTGAAGAATGGAGGAAGAAGAAAGGGACTCCAATTCTTGAACTTTCTTGCCAATACACAACATTATTAATAAGTCCTGCTAGTACAATTTTAGATGAATTCAAACTCTGCTCTGTATTCAACAAGGGAAAGAAAGACAGGAAGAGACTGGCCTAAGCTACACTTTAAGCTGTGGTTAAGCACTATCAGGACTTCCACAGTATTTCTCATGAACTATACAAAAATGTTCTTAACCTAGTGCAGATGCAGGACCTTACATTAAGTAAGTCCAAATTGCTAAGCATTCACTAACATTCTAACACAGCTATAGATTTGCTTATGGAGACATAAACTCATGAGGTGGGGGCACTGTGGTGCTGGCATTCAGCTGTTCTTGCTCTTCCCTACATGCTTCCCCAAACAGTATAAACAGAAGGCTATAATGACATTTCCCAAACTGTATTACTATTATACCTAAGGCCAAGGGTAGCCACAGCTGATGAACAAATGTGGAAGAAAAGAACCAGTCTTCTCTTGATCACGTTGTTACAGAGCAGCAGGCCCCTGTGAGTTCCTACAGTGGGATATCCACAGACAATCAGGACTCGTGTAGTAGCCACATGGCAGTTGGATAGAAGACGGCAGGCTCCAAACAGGACCTATTCCTACAGTCAGAGACATTTTTCAACCCCTGCCTCTAAAAACATTTTTTTCCCCTTCTGTTCTTCCAACCCTTTCAAGAATTTGTAATCTAGCACAACTCAAACCATTTCCTGTTTGAAACACGTAGCTTTTGTTCTTGTCTTCCACATAAATCAAGTGAAATAATTTATACCTGTAGTTATGTTAAAACATGTTAGAGGACACAGAATTTGTTTTTATACATAAAAGATATTCTCGAACATTTACTGTAGCTAAGAATGAAAACAAATTGTGAAAGGTGGAGGCTTGAGATAAAGAGAAGGAAATATAAAACAAACACAAACAAAAAATAGGTTACATATTCATACATTAAATATTATACCCCAGGTGTCTTTTGCAAGGGGGCAAAAAAAGACAGGGCTAGGGATGTAGCCAGTGTCAGAGAGCACAGAGGTCCTTGGCTCACAATTTTATCATCTGAGAGAGAGGGAGGGAGGGCAGGCAACAATAAAGGGCTGGGGTGTGGCTTAGTGTGGAGCACTGCCAAGAATGGGCAGAGCCCCAGGTTCAATTCCAAGTGCTGCAAAAACAAAATCAGACAAAAAAGAAAAACACGTAACAAGATAGTATTTTAAAAATGTAAATGTTTATAATTTGGAAGTCATGGCTTATACTGACTGTCAAACTTGACAGTAACAGAATCTCTAGGCACATCTGTAAGATAGTTTGTGGATGGATTAATTAACCAGGAGGAAAGATCTACCCTAGATGTTGTCAATATCATTTCATAGGCTGGGGTCCTAGACTGTATTTTTTTTAAAAAGGAAGTAAAGAGATGGCTCAGTGGTTTAAGAGAAGCTGTACAGTTGTCAAGGCTGGAGACTCATGTAATAAGGCAGGTGAAGCACAAGCACTTGTCACTCCAGTTCCAGGGGCTGTGTGTAATGCCCTCCTCTGGCCTTCTTACGTACACTTAACACACACCACACACACATGCACTTACACTAAATTTTAGGGGGTAAGGGAAAGGAAGAAGGATGAATACCAAAATCCATCTCGGCTTCCTGGCTGTAAGTGCACTGGTTCATGTTGCCATACACTGAGCCACCACGAACTGTATCTTCAACCTCACCGTGAAGATAAACCCTTGCTTTAAGTTACTTTTTTCACTACTGAGTCAGAGCCATGAGAAAAGAAATAATACAAGAGTGTTAATAGAAGAGTGATCATATTCAATTAACAGTTTGATAAAAACGCATAATAAAGCTTTCTTTTCTTTTCTTTTTCCCCAGATAGGGTCTCTCTGTGTAGCCCTGGAACTCCATCTATAGACCAGGCTGGCCTTGAACTCACAGAGATCAATCAGCCTGGCTCTGCTTTCTGGGTGCTTTAAAGGCACGTGCCACCACCGACCAGCATATAATGAAGTTTTAAAGGGGACTAACTAAATAAAAATAAAGTACAAAACTTCCAAATTGGTAGTTTAATAGTAGAGAAAGAAAATTAACAGGAGACATTAATGAAACACTAATGGGACTAGATACAACATGCATGCATGCATGCATATACGCACGCACAAACAATAACAAAGGGACAGAATACAAACATGATGTAATAAAAAAAGAAGCAAAGGGTGAGATAAAAGGAAAAAAAAAAAATCCTAAAGTGTCAATGATCATAAGGTGGCCTGTCCATTTACATTTAGGTCTAGAAGCCAGGAGAGATAGTCATGCCTGTAATCCCCGTATTTGAGAAACAGAGCCAAAAAGACTGCCGCAAGTTCACAAGCCTGGTTAACAGATCATGTGCCAGGACGATCTGCTCAAAAGGCCAAAATAAACAAATAAATGAACAGATATAAATTCATAGTTGGGGGCTGGAGAGATGGCTCAGCGGCTAAGGGCACCAGCTGCTCTTCCGAAGGTCCTGAGTTCAAATCCCAGCAACCACATGGTGGCTCACAACCATCCATAATGAGATCTGACGCCCTCTTCTGGTGTGTCTGAAGACAGCTACAGTGTACTTACATATAATAATAAATAAATCTTTTGGGTTGGAGCAAGCAGAGGTCCTGAGTTCAATTCCCAGCAACCACATGATGGCTCATAACCATCTGTACAGCTACAGTGTACTCATATACATAAAATAAATAAATAAATCTTAAAAAAATAAATTCCTAGCTGGATTTAAAAAAACAAAACAAAAACTAGCCACTTACTGAGTAAAATTTAAAAATAAGTGACATAGGCGGGAAATAACATACTAGATAAGTCCTAACTAAGTAAGAGTTAGTGCGACTGTATCAATGTTGAGTAACATAGATCCTAGACAAAAGTATTATTAGAAATACAGAAGCCAGCCAGCTAGGTGGTAGAAGTGGTACTCCCCTTTAATCCCAGCAGAGCAAATGGATTTCTGAGTTGGAGGCCAGACTGGTCTACAGAAGAAGAGTTCCAGGACACCTAGGGCTACACAAAGAAACCTTGTCTCAAAAAACAAAACGAAATACAGAAGCCCTGCTCTCTGTGTTGTTCCCATGGTGGGCATGGGATGGCAAGTGCTATTTACTGGCCCCAATAATGATAAGGTACAAACTTGTGTCCTGTATAATCTGTGCACAGGTGCCTGATCCTTGCCAGGTAGGTCCTAGCACAATAGGGTTTGAAGAAATCACTATTATTTTGTCCTTGAAGAAAACCTCACCAGCATTAGAAGTCCACTCAGGAACAGGGCTGTTTTACATAGATTCTGCACTAACCTAAGGAGTGAAAGCCTGGGCTTTGGAATCTCTACCTTGAAGATGACTGGCATGTCAGCAAGGTTTCGGTGATAATTTCTGCTAATTTAACTATGAGCAGTGTCAGGGGCAGAGAGCTGGTTCTCCTGGTTACTGTGGACTCTGCTGCTACAAAGGATAATTTCTGTCTAAATTTAGGCAGATCCTAGAAACTCTGGTCTCTCCTACATTAACCATGTGAGCAGCCAACAACCTGTTAGAAAAACAGGAAGCAGGAAGACCCGAGTTTAATCCACTGCAACGGGTGGGAAAGGACAATAAGCAAAGAAACTAGTTAAAAGGAAATAAAAAGGAGAAATTAGCAAAGACAAAGTAGTAGAGCAGCAAAGGGAAGAGCCAAGCAGCCCAGGCAAGATTACAAGTTTGAGGACAGCTTAGGCATCCTAGCACTTTCCAGGCCAGCAGGGCTACAAAATGAGACCATGTCAAAAGCTGGGCATACAGGGACCTCAGTAGAAGAGTTAGGAGAAGAACTGAAGGAGCTGAAGGGGTTTGCAATCCCATAGGAAGAACAACAATATCAACTAACCTGACCCCCTAGAGCTCCCCGGGACTAAACCACCAACCAAAGAGTACACATGGAGCAACCCATGGCTCCAGCTGCATACGTAGCAGAGGATTGCCTTATCTGACATCAATGGGAGTGGAGGCCCTTGGTCCTGTGGCAGAGGCAGGTAGATCTCTGAGTTCAAGGTTGGCCCTGTCTACAGATGGAGTTCCAGGATAGCCAGGGTTACACAGAAAAATCCTGTCTCAAAAAAGAAAACAAATAAACAACAACCAACCAAACCAACCTCCAAAAAGTGTGGGGTCACTTTTCACCAAGCCTAATGACCTGAGTTTGATCCCTGGGTCCCAGATGGTAGGAAGAGAGAACAGACTCCCACAAGTTTTTCTCTATTCTGCACATTTACACTGTGGTATATTGGTGTGAACACACACACTTCATAATCACTCACTAATAAAATATGATAAAAGTTAAGGAATGCCAAACTTGGGAAGAAAAATAGCTTTAAAAATTCAAATTTGATTTTAAAATTTTATTATTTAAAAACTCCTAACAGATTTCTGTATTTTAGCATGTATGATGAAATAAAGTAATACTTATATAACTAAGTGGATAATGGTAGAAAGGGAACAACTGTCTTCCTATAGTCTACACATAAAACAGAACCTAATTTTTATCAAATGTAATCATGAACTAAGATTAACACATGTATTTTTGTAAGTTTTATAATTAGAATACATTAGAAACCCTTTATTATTAGGATATTAGGTATACACACATAGAAACATTTAAGAGCTGGAGTTTAGTAGCAAAGCAAAATCTAAAATTCCTAAGGTTCTGGGTTCAATAGATCAGCACCAACAATAGCAAAAGACCTTTGAAAAATTATTAGATCTGGAAATTGTAGCTCAGTGGTACAGTGCTTACTTCACATGTGCATGATATATCCTGGGTTCAATCTCTAGTCCTGAGGGGAAAAGCTAAATGATTATTTTATATTCTAGTAAGCCAAAAATAATTTTATCAAAAACATTTTTCAGCCTGTGGCTAAGTTACATAGCATGAGCAGTAAACTCTGAGCACTCAAGTAAGTTCTCTGCCTGCTGGGCACTATGCTCACTAATGCACTGGTGAGTAAGTACAATTAACAAAGGCAACAGACCTTTTAAAATATTGTTAGGAAGGTTCAACTACTGTTACCAATTTTAGAAAATCACTTTGTCCTGTAAATTCTTACTATTTGCCCGTGTTTGGCATTCAATGACAGTAAGTAAAAGTCTCTAGAACGAACACAATGTCCTTCAACTGTTTCCATAAAACCAAAATTTTCTACAAAGGTAGGTTTATCATCAACCTGAGAATATTTGGTGAAGTAGAACTAACAGGTTCAGGAAATAAGTTATAAAGTACAAATCTTACACAAAAAACAAGTGCAAATCTAACAAGCCAGTAGGGGTGGAGATGTAACTCAGTGGCAGAGCACCTACCCAACCAACATGCACTAGGCCCTGGGTTTCAACCCTAGTACAGATGGGATATGACTGAAGAAAGCCCAGTACTCAGGAGATAGGTGTAATAAGATAAGAAGTCCAAATTCATCCTGGACTACACACTGAGTTCAAGGCCAGTCTGGGATAAGAGACCCTGCTGAGCAAATCAAAGAAAGAGTAATCTATCTGAATAGAAAAAGAGAAAACTATTTAGTCTACCAGAAGGTATAACAAAATAGCTCCAGAAAACACTAAGATTAACTACAATTTTTAAAACTCTGCGTTAAAAACAAAAAATAATTTATACCTACTGTTAAATACTAACATATAGAAATAGTCATGGAACTGGAGAGATGGCATGGTGGTTAGAAGCAATGGCTGGTCCAGAGGTCCTGGGTTCAACTCCCAGCACCCACATGATGGCTCACAAATGTCTGTAACAGGGGATCAGCCGGGCAGTGGTGGTGCACACCTTTAATCCCAGCACTTGGGAGGCAGAGGCAGGAGGATTTCTGAGTTCGAGGCCAGCCTGGTCTACAGAGTGAGTTCCAGGACAGCCAGGGCTATTCAGAGAAACCGTCTCTCGGAAAAACCAAACCAACCAACCAACTAACCAACCAAACAAAACAGTGGATCTGATGCCCTCTTCTGGCCTTCCAGGGCACCACCAGTACACATGTTCACAGATATATATGCAAGCAAAAGACCCATACACATTAAAACAAACAACGAATAGCCACTAATAGATAAGTGTCAGAGGTAAGATTTAAAAAGTCTCCCATGAGGGAGAGAATACCAATTTTCCTGTGTCCTTTCTCAAGGTTTAATGAGCTTATGATGTCTGAAACTGGGACAGCCATACAACATTAAGAACTGAGGTGCTAAGAATGGTGGAGCAGCAACAAAGGACTTAGAACCATTCTCCCACTCCTGGGCTACATTCTTTTTTGCCAAGAGAGAAAATAAACTTCTATTTTGTTTAAACTACTACTAATTTTATTTTCCTGACACATGCAACCTAGCATAATTCTGATTACAGAAAAGAACATTTAGGATTTAGACACATAAAGACTTAGGCAAGCAGGTTTTGTCTGAGGATGACATAGGAGGCATCAAGAAGAGATCAGAACAATGTGGAAAGAAGATGACTTATGGGAGATAAGAGCAAGAAAAGGTGATGGAAGGAGGCTGAACACCAAGCTGGTGAGCTTGGACTTCATCCTGTGACAGACAATTGGAGCAGACAAACTTACTCTCAAACAGGACTGTCCAAGGTCACCCAGCACCATCCACTTCTAGGTAGCCTTTGAGAGAACTCGCATCCAGAATGGAACTAGAGGTTTTACACTGAAACATATTTTACAGTTTCCTTCCTCTTCCACAGTTCATAAAAGTGCCAAGCTTGTCTTTTTTAATTTTAAAAATTTTATTATATATATTATATATACACACATATAAATTAAGATTTTATTTATTTTATTTATATGAGCACACTGTAGCTGTCTTCAGATCTACCCAAAAAGGGCATCAGATCCAATTACAGTTGGTTGTGAGCCACCATGTGGTTGCTCAGCCGTTAAAGGCTTTGCTCACAACTAAAAATGTGTGTGTGTATGTATGTGTGTATATATACAAATACTTATATATGAGACAGGATCTCTCTAAATAGCCCTGGCTGCTTCAAAACTCACAACATAGACTAGAGTGGCCTCAAACTCAGAGATCCACCTGCCTCTGCCTCCAGAACACTGAGATTCAAGGTGTGTGCCACCACAGCCTGCCCATATCTTTTTTTAAGAAATAATTATTTTTAAGTTTGTGTGTTTTGTCTGTATTATGTCTGTATACTTCTCATCTGCCCACAGAGGTCAGAAGAGGACACTGCAGTTACAGTTGGCTATAAGCCACCATGTGGGTGCTGGGAATCAAACCAGATGCTCTGGAAGAGCAGCCAGTGTTCTTTAACTGAGCCATCTCTCCAGCCTGGCCCAGTGTTCTTTTAACACAATTATTTCAGTTTGAGAGCACTACTTCAGCTAGTCTTTCCTAAGACACTTCACTTAGTTAAAATAATCTCTAGAAAACTTCTTACTGGCATCTTAAAAATCAAACAACCTAAGCTGCAGCACACATACACACACACACACACACACACACCACACACACACACACACACACACACACACACACACACACACACACACACACACACACAACCATGCATTTAGTTTTGTTCATATTTTTTAAGTGGGCCAAAGTTAAGGTTTTTGGGCTCACTGTATTATACTGGGTTAAGTAGCTCAAGTTGGTCCTGAACTCACATAGCTTCTGCCTCCTAGCTAGCTAAAGCTAATTTTAAAATGTTATCTTCAATTCTAAATAGTTAAATGACCTCATAGCTTTCATTAGAGAACTTAGCACATGTCCTATGGGATAGTTAACTTTTAACAGCTGATACCATTTCTCAATATATTATTTAGTTTCAGTACAATACCAGCTACAATGAATAGTCTATAGATTGACTTTGTTTGGTTTCTGTTTAAGACTGGTACAAACTAAAGAGATAATATCTAATTATTATCCTAATTAAAAATAGGGGCCTATCTGATTTCCTTTTCTTTTTAAACTTTTGCTTCTTAATTTTATTTCCATTGGTCTGTGAATTTTGTCTCTTAATGTGAGTGTACACCATTTAGAAGGGGGAGAAACATTAACCTTGTCTTACTTCATGCAGAGTCCAAGTATCTTAAACTTTTAAAGGCAACAAGCTAACCCACTATAAAACCTTAAAAGTATTTTAAGCTGAATACTTAAGCTTTAACTGAAAGGTCAACTGGGTACAGAGACAATAATCAACTTTTTTAGGTCATGTAACTGCTCTTCCAAACAGAAGAAACAGGTGATTTGGCTCATGGGAACATAGAAATGACTTTGCACATTTTCCTCCTTGTTAAGGATAGTGTCCACATCACAGGCACTTACAATGTACAGCCAACCTTCAATTCAAAAAGGGACATTTCCCACACCCTCTTATTGGTATTAATGACAGTAGATAGACAAAAAGATCTAAAAATGCTCAAGGAGAAAAAAAAGCATAAAAAGAAAAGATTAAAAGTTATCCCTGATATTAGGTATTGTATTAGGCTATTTTAAAAAATAATTTATTCAATTTTATTTTATGTACACTGTTGTTTTTGCCTGCATTATGTCTGTGTGAGTGTGCTGGATCCTGGAGTTACAGTTGTTGTGAGCTGCTGCCATGTGATTGCTGGGTATTGAACTCAGGTCCTCTGGAAGAGCAGGCAGTACTTTTAACCACTGGGCCATCTCTCTAGCCCTGTATTAGGATATTTTATCAAAAGTATTTATACTCTAGAAATCAATACTTCAAACTTTCGCAACATATTAACAAGTATTACCCAAAATTATTTTAGCTGGGTGTAGTGGCAGCCAGACTGTAATCCTTGAACTTGGGGGGGGGGGGGCTTAAGGGCAGAGCACTTCAAGTTAAAGGCCAGCCAGGACTACCAAGTGAGCCTCTTCCTAAAAAATCATTAAACAGGAGCCAGCAAGATGACTCAGTGGGTAAGGACTCTAGCCACCAATTCTTACAATCCAAGTACAATCCAGGAACTCTCATGGTAGAAGGAGAAAACAGACCTCCACAGGCTGTTTTCTGATCTATATACAAATACCCCCAACACACAACAAACTTTAAAAAGAAAATTATCCACCATACTACTATGTAGCAAGTCAAAACTGAACTTCATTTCAGTGTATTTAAGACAAGACAGACATGGCCTTTGAGTTCCTAAATCCAAAGCAATTATAAACACACCTAAAAGTTTACAATATGAACAAGTAATATATTTAAGATTATTGCTAAGAAAGACTGTAATCCTTAAACTATATGTATTTTTTTGGGCTTCAAAAAAAAAAATCCATTGCAAAGCTGGGCCTCATGGCACAGGCACAGGCTTGTAACCTGAGCCACCTGGTGTCTGAGCCTAGAGGATCCCAAATTCAAGGCCTGGCTTGATTACAAAGTGAGTGAGTATAAGGCCAGCCTGGGCAACTTTTGAAATCATTTCAAAGCTGAAACAGGAAGAAGGTGAGGGCCAGCATGGTAATGGATCAGTAATTTCAGGGCCATCCTCTCCAGGTAGCCTGAGCTACACCAGCCCCTGTCTCAAAAAGACAAGAGAGGCTGGGCAGATAGTCAGCCAGAAAGTGTTTGCTGTGCACACACATATTCTCTCTCTCTTTCTTCATGTTGTTCTAATGAAAATAGAGGGGGACCCAGGAATAGAGCTCAGTAGTAAAGCCCTTGCCTAGGCTGTCCCAGATGCCCTACTGAAAAAGGAAGAAAGGAAGGAAGGAAGGAAGAAGGGAGGGAGGGAGGGAGGGAAGAAGGGAGGGAGGGAGGGAGGGAAGAAGGGAGGGAGGGAGGGAAGAAGGGAGGGACGGATGGATAAATCTTTCTTTTTGCAAAGTATAATATGACAACGTTATAACTGCTGTTCTTATTATCCTTGTTTTTCTTCTTTTCACCCGTTAATTTACAATTACTATCAGAAGAGAACTATGACAATGGAAGAAATAATAGAGGGTAAGTTGACATGATTAGAGCATATGGAATGAACACTAATCTACATGCAACATAGGTATGAGGATTACATTTAAACATTAGACCAAATCTCATATACAGTTAAGCAGTTTGGTATTAATTATCAATCAATCAATCAACTAATTTTGAGACAGGGTTTCATTATGTAGCTCCAGCTGGCCTAGAACTCACAGAAATCCTCTTGCTTCTGCCTGAGTCCTGTGATTAAAGGCACAATTTGTTTTTTTTTAAGAAAAATTGTTGGAATCTCATGTACAACTCAAGAAAAGAGATCAAGGACTTTTCTCCTTTGATAGCTAACTGACTCCATGTATCCAGGAAGTCAAGGCATCATAATAATTACGATGGAATGGGCAGGCACTAGAGCAGATAAACATACAGGCCTCAAATTCATAGGTGTATTGCTAGCACATTTCCCTTCATCAGAGAAATACAAATGAGCTGACAAAAATATCCTCATGTTTTGAGAAATATCTAAGGTAGTAAAATTTTCTAAAGCTCCAATTCCCGAATTTTAGTCAAGTGACACATGCAAACCCCACCAGCTAGCATTTTTTTTTTTTTGAGCAGAAGTTGTGCTGGCTTTCGTTTAGGCCTCACAGCCGTCGTGAGAAGTAGGTACTATTACCGGAACTTTACGGACCAGAAGACTGAAGCCCAAAGGGTTTTGGTCACACAACTCACAACCCTAATCCAGCCCTGCATCGGCGTCTGCATGGAGGCACCGCCTTAAGAGTTACCTGCAAGCTTACAAGTGGTCCGAGCGCTTCCGGAGGGAAAACGTCCCGAGCAAATAAAAGCCCACTATAAAACTTGGGTTCCTAACATGGGCCCGAGTCCTAGCTCTCTAGTATACTTAGGTGCTACACCGAGGCACGGGAGAGAATCGTTAAGTTTCACTCACCGGGGTCCTCCCCGGTTGCGGGAGGAGCTGTCGGCGGAGGGCTTCAGGCCGGCCTCGCTCAGGCCGCGCTCCCGCGGGCCCGCCAGCCAAGGCTCCGGCCACACCTGGTCCCGCAGGCCCCCCGGGCCCTCCCGCACACTCACCTTTTGCTCCTCCGCCGACGCTGCTTCGGGGACTTCCGCGGACATGGTGCTCCTTCTGCAGAAGAGACGCCGGGAGAAGACAGATTACCGGGAGGCAAGACCGCCCGCCACCTTCTGCCTGCCCCGCTGCCCGCCGGGCCGGCGGCTGCCGCCTTGTGACGACACGGGCCCCGGGCGCCCGCCCGCCGTAGCTCCCGCAGCCCAGGCCGGCCAGGCTCCCGCGCCGCGCCCTTACCTACCTATCCCCGCGCCTCCGGCCCTGCGACGCCCGAGCACTTCCTCTTTCCCTCAAAGATTGCGGCTCGCGCCTCACCTCACTTCCGTTCATGGGCGCACAGTGCTTCCTGGGAATTGTAGTTGATCTGTGGCGCTGTTTTTCCCCGCCCCCTTCCCCGCCTTTCCATACTACCCTGACCTATTTATTCATCTACTTGCTCTGTGCTCTGCAGTACCTCCTCTTCAGTTTAGCCCCATCCACCTTTACATCCTCTGTACCTCAACCTTGCCTCAGCACCACCTTTTCTTCCTAGACCAACATCATCAAGCTATCACTGTTCTGGAGTGTTCCAAGAAGCACAGCATCATTACACAGGAATTGTGATTACTTTGGTAATGCTACCATCCCTCTTCATATTAGCCCCAGCAGGAAAGAAGTCAATATTTTACTCCCAGACCTTGGTATTTCCTACGCAATAAATCGCCGATGAATCAATCACTTCAGCTTCCATTCCTTGCTCTGTCAAGTCCTTAGCTTCGTATTTACTCGTCATTCTACTAAGCATCTTATAGCTGCTGACACATTGGTTCCAAGGAAATGCCCCTTAGAAATCTGGGGATAAGGCAGCCTTATATATTCAACTAGTAAGAATCAGAAGGCAGTGGATGCAGATCTGGAGGACAGGAACAATCAAAAGCTTGGAGTAATTGGATATGGAATGTGGAAGACATCAACGCCAAAGCTGGGCCCTGTGTCATAGGACTGTAATCCCAGCTGCCTGGGAGGATGAGGCAGAAGTATGGCAAGTTTATGTATGCTTAGGTTATAGAGGAAATCAAAGGAGACCCTGGCGAATTTAATGAGGTACTGGCACGGAGCTCAGTGGTAGAGGGTTTGCTTAGCAAATCCCTGCATCCAATTTCTATACACACACACACACACACACACAGAGAGAGAGAGAGAGAGAGAGAGAGAGAGAGAGAGAGAGAGAGAGAGAGAGAGAGAGAGAGAGAGAGGCAAACAGGGACAGATAGGCAGAGACAGAAAGAAGGCAGAGACAGAGATTGAGCTAGAAAGTTAGCTCAGTAGTAGATAAATCGGTTGCCTGGAATGAGTGTCCCTGCATTTGACTTCCAGAATTACATAAAACCAGTATAGTAGTGCATGCTTTTAGTCCTAGGACTGGGGAGGTAGAAGCAGAAGGATTAAAGTTATCTTCAGCTTAAGTTTGAGGCTAGCCTGGGCTATCTCAAAAATAAACTAAAACACAACAACAATAACAACTACAAAGGCCAAGCAAACACAAAACCTCAGCAAGAGTAGAATCTCAGACAGGAAGACTTGACTGATACTTCAGTTTGAAAAACAAAAGGATTAAGAGTTCTTGTCTGAGAAGGAAGGAAAGGGTTATTCAGTCGAGTAACAAAGATAAAAGGGCTTAAGAGGCTAACTCTTGGCCAAAGATATCCTTTGAGAATGGCTGTTTGTTCCCAGATCAACTGTAGTACCAGGACTTTGCAACCTGTAATCCCAGAACTTTGCAAGTGGAGAGAAGAACTTCAGTTCAAGGCCAGTCTCAGCTAGGTATGAACTCAAGCCCAGCGTAAGCTACATGAAGATGAGTCTCCAAAACCAAAACTCAACAACAAAACCAACAGCATGTTTGTTACCATTCTATACTGACAAATTAACCTGTGCCTCCCCCCCAACTCTGCTTTTTTTTTTTGGGGGGGGGGGACCAGAGTGCCTATTTTTTCTAGCTGTTCTAGAACTCACAGAATTCTGCCTGCCTGCATGTTCCTGCCACTCATGAAACTTGGTGAACAGTTAGAATGGGAATTTTATTTTATTTTATTTTTTAGGCAGAGTCTATGTAGTCCTAGCTGTCCTGGAGCTCACTATGTAGACCAGGCTGGCCTCAAACTTGCAGCAATCCCCCAGTCTCTGCACCTCAAGTGTTGGGATTAAAGGAGTATTCCCCACTCCTGGTCTGTCTTGTTGTCTATTGTGCTGCCCATTGCCCCAGCACACATATCAAGACTGTTGTGTCTACCTGAGCATGACAGGAGGAGGCTGCTGATATATCCAGCAGAGCTCCCTTTCCTGGTGGCCTTTCCAATTGCCAAATGCTTCTGTCCTTGGCAGCTATTGAGGTAGAATGGAAACTGTCTGATGGTAATCCAACAGTCACATAAATGTCTCATTTAAGAATAAAAGCCAAATACACATTTTAGTTTTTTGCATATATTTACAATATAAATATTAATTTCTTTTCAAAGTACATATCCTTTTTAACAGTGTGAGAAAATTATCTAGCATGGGACAGAAATTTAAAGTAAAACCTTTACAGTAGTGATTCAGGGAAAATAGAATGTTTTTTGGGGTGGGGGGGACCTTAGAAGGAAAGAGGATGGGCAGGAGGAGGATGGGAGCAGCTTTGTGGGACCTCCGGGGACAGCCCCTGGGGACAACAGCCCCTTGGTGAGTGCTATAAAACCTAACCTGGAGAGATAGAAAAAGCATACATGCTTGCATAGTGCATTAATCTTAAAGAAGCCCAACATTTCATTCTCATGTTCAGTAGCTTAAATGAATAGCACTTAAAACACACCACACAGAATTAAAGACTTATGCATATATTTCAATTTCAACATTTATGTCAAAAATACATAGTATGATTTTACATAGGGTTGTGCTACATTAGAACACTAGAGACAAACATCACTTGACTATTAAGGAAAACATTAAATATTAAATAACAGAAATAAAATGTGTAAACACTAATCTAAACTGGGGATTTTGCTATTGCAACTGTCCAATGAAGTGGTTTAACAGTACGAAAGGGTGAGGACGAGGGTGCTTCCAGTCCACTTAGGAGTCATGGGTCTCACTTCAGGGGTCCTTTAGTAAAATCTGGTCCAGGACAACAGAGGAGGGCCACTCCGCTCTGCTGGCTCTCATTTGATGTATTCCATTCTGTGAATGCTTCACGTTCAAGCTTGGGCACCGAGCGAAATGAGTTTAAGTTGTCCCCTCATCAACATCTTGGTGAAAACTGCGGGTTTGTTGGCGATTCAGTGTAAGATTTGAGTTCATACGCAGCACCGCTATCAACCTCCATGGACTTTCTAGAGAACAGGAGCCGGACATCTCGATGGAGGTAGATCTTTCCAGATTTAGAGCTCTGGAACCTAAATAAACACAGAAAGATCAGTGACGTTAGGGGATGAGTCTGGAAAGCAAGGAAAGCTGCTCATGAGAGCAGGAAGAACCACTCAAGCTGTGCCACTAGATTAACTAACTCCCTTTCCCACAGTATCTGGGTCTGAACATCAAAAACTAATGTGTCACTCCCTAAACCCTCTGCTCTGTAATGGGTCAAGACTTCTGCCTTCTGGGAGTCGGGGTCTCAACTTTACTGTTCCTCTCTGGCCCTGCTGCATGTGCACTTTCCTCAGCTAAGGTATCGAATTTCTACTGACACTAGCTAATTATATGATTATGCCTTGGGCTTTGTAGGTCAGGCATATTCTAGACATACAGATAAGACACAATTCATACAAATTAGCTGTCTATGGCATAGGGCAGGTTAAAATGGATCCCATATTCAATAGAGTCACTGTATAATATTAAAAGTTTTTCTGGATGAATTGTCTATTCATGTAATCCCATTACTCAATAGATCAAGACAAGAGGACTATCACATTTGAGGCTATCATGAACGATTTATTCAATGACAAGCCAGCTTGGACTATAATATAAAACTCTCGAAATAAAATAAAACAGACAAGAAAAGATTCAAGGTTTTTTTAAATGTGTATTTGTGCATGCATATGAAGGTCAAAGGTGACATTGGGTACCTTCTTCATTTGCTCTTCATTTCATTTGAGGCATTCATAGAGGCAAGGTCTCTCATTGAAGCCAGAGCTCACTGACCTGGCTGGTCTAGTGTCTTAGTTAGGGTTTCTATTGTTGTGATTAAACACCATGACCACAAACAACTTGGGGAGAAAAAGGATTTGTTTTATCTTACAACTTGGAGTCCACCATCCAGGAAGTCAGGGTAGGGACTCAAGGCCAGAACCTGGTGGCAGAAATTGGAGCAGAGACCGTGGCATAAATTTTACTAACTGGCTTGCTCCTCCTGCTTTCTTACTGTACTCAGGACCACCAACCCAAGTGTGTCATCTCTTACAGTGAGCTAGGCCCTCCCACACCAATCATCTATCAGGAAATGTACCCCAGGCTTGCCTACAGGCCAATCTGGTGGGAACATTTTCTCAGTTGAGGTTCCCTCTTCCAGAATGACTCTAACTTACGTCAAGTTGACACAAATACTAGCCAGCACATCTAGCCCATCCAGCTTGCTCCAAGGATTCTAGATCGCTGCCACATATGCTCAGCTTCTATGTGTGTTCTGGAAATGGGAGCTCTGGACCTTAGATCTGTGCAGCACATGTTTTACTCTAAGTGCATAGTTTTTGTTTTGAGCCTGGGACTCATACTGTACTCAGACTGCCCTGGAACTCACCATGTAATGAAGGCTGGCCTTGAACTTTTAGTAATCCTCCTGCCTTAGCCTCTTTAGTGCTGCTAGTATTATAGATGTGTGCACCACGCCTGGCAAGGTTCAACTTCTGGGCCAATCATTGCTATTATTAGCAGCTGGTTAAAAAAAAAACCATCAAACCTAAACACTACCAGAAGACAAAAGTTATTGGTGAGATGAAAAGGGGCTATAAAGTTGGCACGATACTGTTTCTATCTTCCACTAACCTTCCCCAGCAGGCGTTATGCAATGCTAATTTCTCTTTGTTTCCTTGGAACAGAGGAAACAACGGGTCTGTTTGTGGAATTCACTCCAAAGCTAATGAAAAGGACTGGTGTGACACTGACTGGCTGACTCCTCCTCCCTGAAGTTTTCACCTTGGGAAGCTTTGGGGACGATGCCATTTTCCCAAATAGGCTTCGTATAACTTGTACGCATTTAGTCATTATACGAAAACTACAGAGGAGGTTGTTGACTTTGGGAGGATGATGGTTACACATCGCTAAGGCTGTTAAGCTTTGAGAGGCTGACAGTGCAACTCAGTGGCATGCACAAGGTGGTAGGTTCGACCCTGGACGCTACAGAACAGTACCAACCAACCAACCCACCAAGACATTAAGAGAACAGTGTGAAATGGAAGCTGAACAGAAGACCTAAATCTTTCCTTCTGGGCTGGGCTGGTGATTGGTTTGTTGATTGACTCATTTTGCAGTACTTGGGACTGAACACAGAGCCTCATACATAGTAAAAGGACTCTACCGATAAACTATATCTTTCCTTCCTCCCCTTTCTCTCTTTCTCTCCCTCTCCCTCCCCTCTCTCTCTCCCCCCCCTATTTTGTAGCACTGAGAATCAAATCCAGGACCTTCCTCATACTAAGGAGATATCACTATCACTGAGCAACACAGCCTACCACTGGGAAGTATTCCTATAGTGTACTATTTGATTACACTTCTACTTTTATTTATTTTTTTAAGTTTCTCACACCCAGGTATCACTCTGATAGTTCAGGCTCACATAGAACTCATTTTATAGACTAGGATGACCTTGAACTCATAGCAGTCAGTCCTCCTGCCTCAGCCTCTCCAAGTACTTGATTTAACCATATCTGGGAACATTTATACACACACACACACACACACACACACACATATATTTAAAGTTCTTAACATTTAAAAAAATTCTGTGTGTGAGGGAAGGGGTACGTGCCACCACGCAAATAGAGTTCAGAGGACAACTTGTGGGAGTCGGTTCTTCCCTTATACCACATAGGCCCCATCTCACTGGCTCACATTTCTAATTTTGAAAAAGTTTTCCAAGTTTGTACTTGGCAGACACTCATACTCATAGCTTATGTGGTATATCCTATGGTGCTCTTGTCAGGCAGTGTCATGGTGAGTATAGCATTGTCTTTTGGATGCAGAACAACAGGTGGAGAGGTCTATCATGCAGTGCTCTGAGAGGAACAGTCTTCTTCAGGTGTGGAACTTGCTTGGCTCCCTATACAAGTTCCTATTCACTCCCTATTCACTCCCTATGAAACCTGCAGTTACACATTGAAGAATGGCTGAGGATCACAGGATTCCTTTCAATAAAGAGCCAGTCACTGATGTGGCTGAGAATATTCTATAGAGTTATAGAAAAAAGCTATTGACTTCTGTCTTTGATTTGCTCAGTGTTCCTGAGAGCTATGCAAGGACTGGGGTCTTAAATCACAAATCAGGGGTGCTGGCAACATGGACCAGAGGACAACAAGCAAACAACAATAGCAGCCTTTACACAACCTGGAGCTCCAGGTTAAACACTAAGTTGGCGGACACAGCATCTCTGAAGTGCGGCCTCCACATCAGCACTGCCACCTCCCAGATGCCGAGAAGCATGTGGGGGCAGTCATGGAGAGGGTGAGTCAGGTTTAAGAACCCCTCTGTCCAATACGGCCACTCAGCTACATGTGGCTAACAGCCACCTCAGATGGGACTACTTCAAACCAACTGTCCCAAGTGTAAAATATATTGTTGATTTAGAAGATATATTAAAACAAAAAGAATGTAAAGTAATCTTGATTTTATATTGATTATATATTCAAATTATAACATTTAGATATGCTAAGTAAAGTGTATTAATTTTACCTGTTTCTTGTTACTTTTCCAGTGTTTTTTTCAGACAGGGTCTTATGTAACCCAGGCAGGCCTCAAACCTGTCAGGTAGCTGAGGATGACCTTGAACTTCTGATCCTCCTGCCTCTACTACCTAAGTTCTAGTGTGACAGACAAGAGGCGCCATAGCCAGCTTTGTCACTTTACTAAATGGCTGCTAGTAACTGCAAGTTAAGCTGATGGCTCAGACTAAGTTTGTATCAGCATCACTGGTTTTAAAAGTTACTGCCTCAAATGTCAGGCTTCATCCTAAATTTAAGTATTCCCCATTTAACAGTTACAAGTGCAAACCCCTGATTTTAATAAGTAGCAAGGGTGGTAAGAATGAATGCCACACATTTTCCAAGTTGGCATGTTGTCAAGAGACCCCATGCTAAGCAGAGTGCATGGTACTAATCTAGTCAGTTAAAAAATTCCCTTTAAAAACAAATCTAGTGGGCTGGAGAGATAGCTCAGAGGTTTAGAGCACTGGTTGCTGTTTCAGAGGTCCTGGGTTCAATTCTCAGAACCCACATGGAAGCTCACAACTGTCTATAATGAGATCTGACGCCTTCTTGTGGTGTCCTGAGGTAAGGTATGTTCCTATTCATCTGAGACATTACCTCAGGTGTATGAGGTAGCGTAGTAACTGTGCCGGGTGCTGGACGCTCTCTTTGTTAATACTTCTCTTCATTTCTTGTTTAACGGGAACAGAAAATGTCCTCTGTCGCAGGAATGTCTGGTGATTGGCTGGCATACCTCGTAGGTCATACACGACAACAAACATCTTCACCACAGTCTTATTAGGATTGAATAAGGTCTGAAGAAACAACAGAAGGGTGGTTCTTCAAAGGGTTATTTGCATATGCAGAATACCTTCCCAGTAATTAAACAGGCTTTGCAGTAATTCAATTCCACTCAATAGAGTCCATTCAGAAGCTAACATTAACAGTTGAAAAATAATACTCAATATTCTTGCAGAGACTCATTCTCATTTGTTATATGACAATAAGAAAAAAATCTTGTAATAAACCAAGATCTTTAGCCACACGTTTCAGATTAATAGCAAATAACATACAGTTTTTTCATTGTTCCGGTTTTCAGACACTGCTCTGCTAGTTTAGGCATAACACACCCTTCATGGTGTCTTTTGCACTAGGAGATTCTAGTTCTGTCATTCCGAACATTAGCTTCACTGGTGATATCAACCGCGAATTCCCAAGGTAGAATTTTAATTTTTCTTATATTTTAATGGATTGTAATTTTTTAAAATAAAAAAAAAAAACATAAGCTCAGTAAAACTAGCATTTTAGAGTACCCGTTTTTAACTACCTACTGTAAAACTGCTATAAATGTGCAATGGGAGACTTTTTACCCAAAATGTTTCAAGGTCAGAAAATAGATAAATAGAGCTCACACTCACGAGACCTGCAACACTATGCCTTCACCCTTGGGATCACTCACAGACCATCAGCTTTACAAATCATTTATCATTACAGACCAAAATATGTATTCTCAGAGGAAACTGCATAACTCAATTGTTACTTGGCTATGAATAACTGAAAAAAATGTAATTTTTTAAAATACACAGTTTTAAATTAAAAACCCAAGCTGCTGAACTGACTTTAACCAAATTACCAACACATCAATCGGTAACTTGGTGCCAGGCTTTCAGAAGCTCGTCCCAGGGACTGGACATCACTCACTGAATCAAAATGAGAAATACATCAGCATTATGATCCAAGTTTACAACCTAGAACGAACTAAGATCAAGGCTGATACATTCAATAAGTACAGATAGACCCAGGACTTCAGACCATGTGAAGAATAAAAGCGCGCTTAAATCAGACCACTTAGAGGCGAACATCTCTCTCTGGGTTAGTGGCTATCACTAGGGCAGCTTGTAGCTAGCACTCCAGTGGCCCACACACCCTCATGGGTTCCACAGCCACGGGCTAGAGAATGGACAAGGACTACTCCTTAGCTTTAAAAAAATGTCCAGGATAGAGAAATCACATTTTAGTATGCAGCCATTCTTCTGTAGTGCACACACACACTGCTCACTCTTGTGAGATGCCAGAAAAATGTGAGGCAAGGCACAGCTCTGAGTCAGACTTGATAAGGTGTAACCTGACTGACAGAAGTGCTGACCCCTCGAGGTCACAGGCTCAGAAAGCCAGCTGGGCTGGAACAGAGGCTGAGTTCTAACAGCCAGCACCAGCTAGATTCTTCTAGTTTACAAAATCTGAAGCAGACTGAGGACTTGCAGTGTTATCCTAGGGCAGATAGGTCTGCCCTGGTAAGAAGGGGCTTCCTTAGGCCAAGTTAGATGAATACAGTTGAAGGCATCCCACCTTCTTTCTTTCTCCCGGCACCTATCAGGCCGCACTGAGTCAGTCTTAGAAATCATTCCATTAGCATTAACATCTTGTTTCCCAGGTCTCCCCAACAAAGCAATACAATGTTTTAGGGTCTCCTTTGAAACAGATCAATCTCATTATCACTTAATATTTACTAGAAGGCACTGGTCAGGATCTAAATATATTTCAAATAGTTCAGTTTACGTCATGCAAATGGTTCATATTATTTGTCTAAAGCATTCACCTCGATTAGCTTATTAATCTTTTCCTTTATTGGAGGCCCCCTAAATGCTCATTCCTGGGGCAGAGCAAGGCAACTCCAAACAAAGCTGCAGCCCACTGTTACTTACCAAGGTTGTTGCAGCAGCAGTAGCAGGAGAAAGGGCTAAGTTCTATATGTGTGAGAGAATGATTATTGCAATTGTAGGCTATAAAACACATACCACTTGTATCGTTCCTGAAGGAGGTACTCGATAACCCCTTTTACCAAGGGACTCTAAAGTAATCACACCCTTGAAACAAAAGAAGACAAATTAAGTGTATACGTATATAACAGACGAAAGTAAGAACACGTTTTAGTATAATTTCAGTAACCTATTTCTAAGGGAAAAAAATCAAATTGCATTAAGAGCTACATTCTGAGAGTATGAAATGGTGAGACTCCCCCTTCTAAAGAAACCATTCACTGCTGCTCTTCCTGGACATGTTGCAACGAACAGCATACAGCATTATGGCCACACTGCTTGGAATTGCCCACCGAGACACAGACCAAGGGTCAGGTTTCCTAGCCATAAGGAAATAAATAAAGCAAGGCTATAGGATTAGTCCCATTATCTAAGGAGAGAGGGGGCATGAAGGAGCAAAGAAATGATTGATCATGGACTAGAGAAAAGTAATGAGCATAGGGTGTCTAATTTGGGGCTCCAAATGAAGGAATTCTTCAATTGGTGAGTCAACTTACACATCTGAATTTCTGATGAGACAGAAAAAAAGAATTAAGACAGCATCTAAGTGGGGTTGAAAATCTGGGCTCCAGCCTGATGAATTTCTAGTAGAAGAGATATTCAAAGCAAGTATGAAAAATGGTTTACCACCAAGCCGCCTGCTCTGCAAAAAGCAGGTCATACAACTCTGTTTTCCAAGAAGAAATGCTGTTTCAGAAGCAGCTGGGTCATGCTGTGTCTTAATCTGGATCTTTTTAAGGTGCTACTTCGAATTTTTTTTATTTTATATTTTCCATCTTTTTCACACAGAGTCTTATGTACTGCAGGCTGGATTCTAACTTACTATGTTGCCAACAGTGGCCTTGAACGTCTAGTGCTTGAAGCTTCTGCTTCCCAAGGGCTGGGATAACACAGTGTGTATCATCATACCCAAATTATTTCTATTTCTCTTGGTTCTTTGTTTACACAAAGCCTTGCTATGTAGCCAAGACTGGGCTGGAACTCATGAAAATCCCCCTGCCTTAGCATCTCAAATGCTGGGATCACAGCTGTGATCAACCACTCCCAGGGGTATTGCCTTTTAGCTGTTTTCTTGGTAAGGAATCTTAGACTTTGAATTGGCTCTAAACCAGAGCACACGACTCTAAGGTCTAAGAGCTGAGCTCTGGGAAGAGGTCAAAGGTGAATTGCAGTCATCTCACTAGATAAACCTAAAAGGGACCCTGGAGGTCTTTCCACTTAGTCTGGTACTCGGAGGGGCGGCCGCAACAGTGATTTTGTTAGAAAAGCAGTCTGCCTGGCCACTGTCCAGATCTACCAAATTGAATCTGCATTTCAACAACAGGACTTCCCTGATGATATCATTTGTACAGCAAAGCTTAAGAAAACCTTAAGCACAGGCAGCAGTTATTCTGCAAAGTCCAAACAATGGGGAAGAAAGTATAACTGTGAAAAAAAGTAAGTCAGATTGAACATGCAAAAAGCTTCCTAATAACAAGGCTGAGAACATGGCCACAGGTGGTGCTTGTGATGTTGTCCCTGTCTACTTTCTTGAGGGATTCTCTCCTCCCAGGAGTTATGGCAGGTAAGGAGAGTAAGTATGTGCTCTATATGGTTCATGAATCCATCACTACAGATTGTAAATAGGAATCTCAGGGTAAGTGTAACACGGGACTGTAGCACTAGGTGACATGAGACCTGGGTTGGGAGATCAAAAGCAACGGACCAAGGTGGAGAGAAAGCTCTGCTCTGACACACGATCCTAACTTCACATGCAGAGCACGGATGTTAGCCTTTAGCCACGGTGTAAGGCAATGCAGCAGTAATTCCTCACAGTGTGCCCAGCGTGTTCACTGAGGCGTGCACACACCACTTTCCAAGTACAAGCAGTGTGGACAGCTACATGAAAAACTCTCTCCTTTCTAGTTCCAGAATGAATAAGTAAGGCAAAATGATAACTACTTTTATAATCACACTGGTAGGGCCAGGAGCTATAGTCCTTCCTCCGAACCTCCTTCTCATACAAAGAAGAGAGAGCCAGAACGATGACAACTACTGACTGTGACTATTTCTTTCTCTAATGTACAATTCTGACAGTTTTTAGATCATAACGATAATAGTGTTAAACCCATAGTGACTGAAAATTTTGAAAGGTCTTTTAAGTTTAGGGCAGCACTCCAGTATAACTACTTTTTTCTCCTTTTTAATTATGTGTGTTTGTGTGGGTATTTGAATCTGAGTATGGTGCCCTTGGAGGCCAAGAGAGGGCATTGGATCCCCTAGAACTAGAATCACAGAGTGCTGTGAGCTGCCCAGTGTGGGTGCTGGGCACAGGTGGCACAGGACACTTGAGTCCTCTGGAGAAGTAGCAAATGCTCTTTGAGCCTTCTCTTCAGCTTCCAAACAACAATTTCTAAATAATGTAAGACCAATAGTAGGACTGGAAAGTTGGGATTTGATTAATATTACTTGATTCACTTCATAGGCCAGCATATCAACATTTGTACCAAGAAAACCACATTTAATATAATGAAACATTTCCTCTGGCATGTTTGTAATAGTAAGGTTAAGATGAACTAAATTTGGCAGAATCCTAACACCAAAAAAAATCTCCAAATTATTATATAATAAAGAATATGAATTACTGGTGCAGTGACACACCAGTAATCCCAGCACTTGGGATGTGGAGGCAGAAAGACCATGAGTTCAAGGCCAGCCTCAGCTATATAGACTTTGAGGTCAGACTGGATGACATGGACCCCATGTCAAAAAATAAAACTAACAACAATAAGAACTAGGACAGAACAGTAGGTGGAAAACTGAAACCAGCAGGCCTCAATTTGACTAATTACAAACAGAAGGAAATCGCTCTTAGCCAGTCACAAGACCATAACACAGGCCTAGCCTGACCTCGCCACCATGACAGCTAGTTTCTCTGAGACACAGTTCCTGTGCAGCTGAGTGCTGTGGTGTGGTTCTTGGAGAACATTCTTACTGCTGACTCCAAAATGAAGAGTTAATGTTTGAAGAATTGCTTGATACAAAATCCCACCACAAAGAACTTTCTGTCCTAACAATTTACCTCTGGGGATCATTCAATCTGTGAGGTGAGGTCTCACAGCTATTAGAGTAGCTCAAAGGTGCATTACTTCTGATGGTCTATGATATGCTTGATCTAACAAAACAATCAGTCCTAGCTAACAAAATATGCTCAGTCCTTGGAAAGCAGACTAAACTATCAAAATAGAACAGCTTTTAGGAAAGATTTGTGGTGTGAGGTTCGGAGTGAGTCACTAGCAAAGGGAACCCATTCCTCCTAAATAAACAGACTTAGGGGAAACATGATAGAGTGAAGATCACTGTCACAGAAAAGGCAGGCAGGCATTCAGTTTTAGGTTTTTGAGATAGGATTATCCTCTGTAGCCAAGGGTCTTCTGGAACTTACTACATAGCCCGGGCTAGCCTCAACCCCACTGTGATAGAAGGCAGGCCTCCTTAGAAGGATAACTATTATTTTCTATCAAAAGTATGAAATACTAGCCAGGCCCTAGACAAAAATTTCACCTTAAAACTTGAGCAAACCTAAAATAGGCCCCTTGACAAACTGGGACAGCATTGAGGTGACCATATTTAGCTTCCTAAAAAGTACAGTTTCTTGTCCTGTCAGGGATGCAGAAATCCCTTTTCATAACTCTTTTTTTTTTTTTTTTTTGGTTTTTTTTGAGACAGGGTTTCTCTGTGTAGCCCTGGCTGTCCTGGAACTTGCTCTGTAGACCAGGCTGGCCTGCAACTCAGAAATCCACCTGCCTCTGCCTTCCAAGTGCTGGGATTAAAGGCGTGCACCACCACTGCCCGGCTCATAGCTCTTATTTTTAACAAAAGACATTGTCACTAATGTTCTTAAAAGCCATGAAGGCAGGAGAGAGGAAGCCATTGCAGGTGCTAAGTCAGGGATGCAGGTCTAGGCCTGTATGCATTTTTGCTTCTCACAGGGAGACTTACTGTGACTCTGCACTTTACCCCATCACTACAAACCTCTCCTTTGTATTCTGAAGGAGTGTTTATACACACTCCAGTGTTCAGACGCACTTTGGCAGGTTAAGGCTTGTTTTACCCAGACTCCCCTGCACTAGGAAATGGGAAAGGTAAACTTGCAAGGCCTCAGGCTCAAGGCTGTCTTCTGACTCCCAGAAGCTCTCCTACTCTCCACTAAGATCCTGCTGTGATCAGAAGTAGCTTACACTCTCTAGAACCCAGGATAAAAAAAGGGTGGGGGAAAGATGGGGTGGAGAGGCCTCAGGATGCCCCAATCCCCAGATCTTACCAAGTCTGACTGACGTAAGAACCACTTGAGGAGACAGCCACCTGGCATTAGAGTACACAGTAAGCACTGGGGAATTTGTGTGAACATAGCAAGATAGACCGACTATGTCAGTCACTAATCAGTTATGTAGAAATGGGTAAAATTTCAGCACCATTTTCAAACGCAAAACAGGTCACCTGTAGTTTCAGCCAGCTGAGAAAAAGATCATGGAGCAGTATTTTGGCTTATTGGTCTGCATTCAGTTTTTAACTTTCTCTTAGGAACGGTCTCAGGCTTTCAAGGACAGGACTGAAGCAGAGATGTGAATTACTAAGCTGGCTAATTCTTGCAGAAAAGACAAAAGTACTTGCCATATAAGGCGAGGGAGCATTATCATCCGAAACACTGTAGAATGACACTTCCACTGGCAGAGTCAAGTGCGTTGGGCAGAAAGTCCCACTGGCTCCCACCTCGGCAGTAAAGCCATCAACTATGCCGAGGGGGTCTAAACGGTAATTCAGAACCGATTCCTGGAAGACATCACAACAACATGTGTTTTGGAAGGGTAGAAAATTTAGCACATTAATTTCACTTTCTACTTAGGGAAATACTCAATTGTGTTTTCTAGGTCCTGTGGTAGCATGTGTCTGTAACCCATTATATAACAAGGCTGAGGCAAGAGTGTAGTGAGTGACCACTTGGAAGTCTGAGTGACACAGAAACAGTGGCTCCAATTGAGAAATGATGGTTATTATAAGAGATGTGTCTAACTGACCTGAAATCACCTCTGCCTCCAACCGCCTTCTACTAGATCCTACCCAGTGCTCCTCTCACCTTCTTGGCCACCACTGGATTCTCTTGGAACATTCCCGTTGTTAGATCTAATCGTTTGATATGCTATTTATTTTTGCAAGTGGAAAATATGCTCTCTGCTGGCCATAGGGACTCACACCTACAATTTCATCAGCACTTAGGCATCTTGAGGCAAAAGGACTGCTGTGAGTTCAGGGCTAGCCTGGACTATAGTAAGTTCCAAGCTGGCCTAGGTTATATAATAGGCCATATTTGAAAAGAAAATTTCCACCAGAGAAGGAATCTGCCCCTGAGAGAGCCCACTAGGCTCAACAGCAGGCCACATATAGAAGTCCTGTTAAGCCAAACATTTGTCATCTTGAAAAATGACTACTTCTGTTTTTAAAAGATGCTGTTGTATAATATATGGCATTTTGTTTAGTCTAGCTAAAAAAAAAATTAAAAAAAAAAAAAAACTACATGAAAAAGCTCTGTCTACCCATGTGGCACTCACTCCTGAGAACCGCCTCTAAGTGGCACCTCGTCAGGTGTTTTCAAGACCCTCACAAGCTTTCGTGAAGTTACCTATGGGGATATCCTGATGTGTGAGGAGCAGCCCTTCAGTCAAGTGATCATTTGAGAAGGAGCAAGACAGGTAATTTCAAGGCTTTGAAAAAAGACAGCCAATTCATTTATCTCCTTCTCTCAAAGAATGTTAAAGACATAATGATAGCCCCAGTGCCCTAGTTTAAGGCACTTTGACTTCTAAAATAGTTTCAAAGCAACATTACCTCAAAATTCCCTAGGAGACTAAGACTTGTGATTGGTGGAGCACTTGAACTCAGAAAAGGTTTTTCATGAACATCTGGGTCCTCTTCAATGTTCAGACATGGTCGAGAGCTATTGGAAAATAAAAGCAAAGAAAAAAAGAACACGTTAACTGCAATATTTTCTTATTTACATCTATAAAATGAATTAGAAGAAGCTGAACAATTTCATTCAAACTACTAAAATAAAATTAATCTTATTAAATTTTAAAATACAAAATTTTTTAGCTGTATGGTGATAGCACATGTCTTTAATTCCAGGACTTGGGAGGTAGAGGTAGGCAGATTTCTGTGACTTTGAGGCCAGCCTGGTCTACAAAGTGTTCCAGGACAGCTAGGGCTACACAGAGAAACCTTATTTTGAAAACCAAAAAAAGAAAAAGTTAAAGAAATATATAAAAATTGTAGTTGGAATTTTAGATTCAATATTATATTAGCAATTCTCAGTAATGAATACATACATATATATAATTCTCTGAAAAGTTTCAAGGTATAATTTATAACACGTCATATAGTGGAAGCTACTGGAAATGCATAATGCTCAGAATTTTATATCACTTTCAGCTGAAAACAAGAATTCAAAGGCAAAATTATGTGATTGTAATTACAGGGCTGGCCAGAGATGCAGCCCAGTGGTAGAACACTTGCCTACTACATATGAAGTCCTCGGCTGGAGCACTGACAAAGAAAACATTTTTAAAAAGAGGGAGGGAAAGAGGGATGGATGGGGGAAGGGAGGGAGGGAGGGAAGGGGGAGGGAGGGAGGGAGGCAATGTGGGCTAGAAGGCAGAGGTTAAGGGTCCGCAGTGAACTGACCTACCTAACCTTCTAACCACTGTTTCTAACTGTGGTGACAGCCAAGCTCGCTCTCTCGCTCTTTACGTGTTTGCGCAGCAGCATGGAAACGGGATTTTGTTTTTCTTTAATTAAAAATCTTTAATTTTTATAAAATTTATATGCAGGGGTGTTTTGTCTGCATGTATGTCTGCATGCCGAGTGTCCATGGAGGCCAGAAGGAGTTAGAGTCCCTGGAACTGGAGTTACAGATGGTTTTGTGTCACCTTGTGGGTGCTGGGAGTTGAACCCGGGTCTCTTTAACCACTGCTTCGTCTCTCAAGACAGTATTTGTATTACATTTTGACTTAGAGTCAGCACACTGGCTGAGCAGTTCTACCTCACACCCATGCACTGGAGGTAATTACCTTTTGGAGGATAGGTTTCTCAGATGCAGCAGCGATGTGTCTAGGTCAAAGCAACCTGACTGTGTTTTTCTTTGAGGAACCTAAAGGCAAAATAATTACTTATTTTTAAGGATTACTTTTAAAATTAATAAAACACTTAAAAAATCCAAGCTAAGCATGTTGCTTTAAATGACATCCATTTCTTTGTTTGTATGTGTAGGTGCATACATGCTAGAGCACACGTGTAGAGGCCAGAGGACAGTTACAGGAGTCAGTTCTCTCTTTCTCATGTGAGCCCAAGGGACTGAATTTAAGTCATCTGGCTTGGCAGCAAGCACCTTTACCTGCTGAGGCTTCTTACTGATCCAAAGCACATCCTTAAAGGAATAAAAATTCCCTCACAACAGTTTACTTCAAATAATGATGCTTATCACATATTTATCTTTCATTCTCATTTTATTATATAGAAAAAGAACCCAGATGATTCCTAAAAGTACTTTGACTAGGTTCTAAGTAAAATTAGGATTTCCCCCAAACTAAAGTACACACTATTTTTCTATACAAGGACTCTTACTGTGTGTGTGTGAGTGTGTGTGTGTGTGTGTGTGTGTGTGTGCATGTATGGTATATGTGTTGTATGTGTACAAGTGTATGTGTTTTCACATATGTGCACATATGTGTGGAGGTCAGAGGTCAATACAGGTCTCTTCTTCAGTCAGTCTTTTTTTTTCTTTTTTTAAAGATTTGTTTTATGTATATGAGTACACTGTAGCTGTCTTCAGACACACCAGAAGAGAGCATCGGATCCCATTACAGATGGTGTGAGCCACCATGTGGTTGCTGGGAATCGAACTCAGGACCTCTGGAAGAGCAGTCAGGGCTCTTATCAGCTGAGCCATCTCTCCAGCCCTTCAGTGTGCCTTTATCCTACTTTTTCGAGTCAGGCTCTTTCATTGAACCTGGGACTCATCAATTCAGCAAGTGCCAGAGATCCTCCTGTCTCTGCCTCCCCATCATGGGCTATAGATATGTGCTGTAGTACTCAGTTTTTGTGGGGGCATTGAGACCTGAACTCAGAACTTTACCTACTGTCTTTCTTAGTCAGGGTTTCTATTCCTGCACAAACATCATGACGTAGAAGCAAGCTGGGGAGGAAAGGGTTTATTAGCTTACTCTTCCACATTGCTGGTCATCACAAAAGGAAGTCAGGACTGGAACTCAAGCAGGTCAGGAAGCAGGAACTGATGCAGAGGCCATGGAGGGATGTTCCTTACTGGCTTGCTTGCTTCTCCTGGCTTGCTCAGCTTGCTCTCTTATAGAGCCCAAGACTACCAGCCCACAGATGGTACCACTCACAAGGGGCCCTCCCCCCTTGATCACTAATTGAGAAAATGCCTTACCGCTGGATCTCATGGAGGTATTTTCTCAACTGAAACTCCTTTCTCTGTGATAACTCCGGCTTGTGTCAAGTTGGCAAAAAACCAGCCAGTACACCTACGGAACCATCTCCTATCCTAGGACTTTTATTTGTAAGTTATATATGTCGTGCACTTGGGGGGGATGTGTGCCTATAATGTTTAGAGCTTACACTAATGGGGCAAAAATAAGAGGGTTGGCATCCTATCCACAGTAACATTCCCAAGAGTGTCATCTTCACAGAGAATGGGTTTGAAAACCAGTACTCTGAACGTTCAATCAACAGCATATACTAGATTATATTCCCCACAAGCCACTTATCTCAAAATACACTAAAAATGAAAGCTCTAAATGCAAATTAAAGGTAGAGTCAGATACAACAGGAGAGTTGGACCTTTTTTGGGAATCTATGTAAAGCATGCATAATTAATTAATGTAAAATACAACTGATGTACTGGTCTGAGAAGAAATGGCTGAGATCATCATAGCTAGGAGTGATAGCAATCCTGGAAGCTGCAGAGGTCATGAGACAAGCAGAACGTTCAGGACTGGAATGGACATCTCTTGGAGACCCTGAATCAAAGTAAAGCCACCTCCCCAAGCCCCCAAAATGGGGAAAAGGTATGTTTAAGTGGTAGGGTGCTTTCCTAGCATGCACTCATTTAAATGGGTTCAATCTTTAAAACCACAGAAAAAGTCTCTGACTCAGCTGTGTTCCAGAAGCAGACCATATAAAATAAACCAGCCAAAACAATCATGAGCTCATGTGTACAAGCCAGCATAACTCACGCTTCAGAGAAGCTCTGTCTTCCTTCACATCACTCTCATGCTCTGCCTGGCCTGTGCTTGGAGCTTCTGCTGTACTGATAAGCATGGTACCTGTCTTCTCTGGCCCTATCAGGGTTACCATTCCCTTCCCTTTCTGTCTGTCACACTAAGTGCTTTCTAAATATCTGCCTGTGCATCTACTAAACTTACACTCAGCTGCTTCCATTCTACTATTTTTCCATATGGAGTGCATGTGTGTACATGCATCTGTGTGTACATATGTGTACATACATGTGTGTACACGCATGTGTGTATGTACATGTGTGTACATGCATCTGTGTGTGTGCACACACTTCAAGGAGAATAATTCCATATACAGACATTTTCTTTCAAACACATCCCCACTTTCCGGAGACAGGGTCTCATTTTATGGCCGAATAGCCACAGGTTTGCAGTCTCCAGCACCCCAAGCGCTGCTGGGACGGAACCCGGGCTCCCGCGTGGGTCATGCTGTCTCTGGGCAACACCCCAAGCCTCCAGGAAGAGATTTTAACCACTGCCATCAAAACTATGGACTTATTTATACTAGTTTCTAAATACGACTGTTGCTGCTACCAATATTTATTGGGATAAGGAAAAAATCTATTTGTGTGAGATTCCATCAACATCAAGGTATTTTTAAAAATCGCTTTGTTCTTTTACACTTAGTAACATAATATTCAGCAAAAGAACTTCAGGAAAAATTTCAATACCAGTAAAATACATTTCATTTTTGTTCAATGTATAGTCTTTCCCTGTATTATTATATAGCTGTTAAATGTACTATCAAAACCCATGAAGTTTTCTAACTGAAAATTTATTTCACAGGCATTGAAATGCTTTGGTTTGTGTTAGCTGAAGTGCTTGAGAGCATGCTGGCTGCCTGCCTGCAGGTGCTGGGTGTGAGGGAACTGAGGGACTTACTGGACTTGAGAGGAGAGGCAGCCCCGTCTGAGGATGAAAGGCTCTGGTTGAAGTCCCATCCAAGGAATGAAAATTATGTTTCCTCCAGACACTTGAATGTTTCAGTGTAGTCCTCTGTGAGGAAAAGTACTAGATTTTAGTGGGAATATTTAAATGATGGTAAATTTGTAGACACATTGCTAATGCACTCTGAGGTACACACCGTTGGTGGTGAAGCTAAAGACCCTTTTCCATCTTACATGTATAAACATACACATACGCACATGCAGACACATCAACACAGACATATATAGTGCTTGTTTTTGATATCATGTCTCAAAATTTTTGAAGTGTGCCCAATACAACTGTTTTATCAACACTTACAATCTAGCATCTAATATTTTAACTTGTAGGAAAAAAAAACAGCTAGAAAATAGAGTTAAGACTGTAAGGTATATAATTGTGCCAACAGCCATTTTTGGAGGATTTAGTTTAGGATGATAAATTCAGAAATATAAAACAGAGGGCTGAGGAAAGGGCTCAGCAGTTAAGAGCATTGAATGCTCTTGCAGAGGACTCAAGTTTGGCTCCCAGCACCCACATGGTGACTTACAACCATCTGTAACTTCAGTTCCAGATGGACCCAATGCCTTCTTCTGGCTTCTGTGGACACCAGACACTCATGTGATGTTCATATATACATGTGGGCAAAATATCCATCCAAATAACTACAATAAAAAAACTTTTCTAAAAACTAGTCTGAATCAGGAAACATGATCACAGCACTATATTTTTACTGTGAATCAAGAAACAGTAAAAACAGGAGGAGTGGGAAGAGTGGTGTGCATACATACATACATACATATATACACAATATATATACATATACAGATATACACAACATACATACATACGTACATACATACATACATATATACACAAAATATATACATATACAGATATATACAACATACATACATACACACATACGTACATATATACATATCCAGTAGCTTCCAAGGCTAAGGCAAGAAGACTGCTGAGCCCAGGGCTCACGGTTGGGCCTGGGCAACCACTGAGACCCTCTCTCATGAAGCAGGGACAAATTGGACAAATTTATATCTAAAGATCAGAAATTTACAAAAAATATGAAAAGTAAAAAAAAAAAAAAATTAGACTAAGTTGGTCAGAGTTCACACTGATCAGCTTTGTGAGCCAGGATGAGTTATCTTGTCCTTCTGGCCTCCCGGGTTAAAAAAAGTACCTGGCCCTGGGGGGCAGAGGAGGTCAGGCAGATAAATGTTCACACACTGCAGTAGAGTGCTGAGGCACATGTATGATTTCACGTAAAAGCAGCACATGAACAAGTCAGTGCTAGAAGACAAACCAAAATACCATGTCTGAATTAAGTGCAGGCTGCTCTCTTGTCCTGGTGGCCTTGGACTCTCCTCCCTATGGCTTTTAAAAGTCTGGGACTGCAGGCATGGACCACTGTGTCTCTCCCAAACACAGAGTGACTTTAAGGCCACCATAAGTCTTTGTATGCCTTTAGGGTATACTTTTTTATTTAAGCAGCATGTTAAAGGTCTATGAACTATGCAGATGGATTATCATTTTCAGAATTATATGACTTATTTGGTATGACTCAATGACCAAACGATGAGAAAAGATCCAGGAACTAAAGATTCTGAGTACCCACTTAGTGCAGCTCCTACCGACAGCCTACATTGATACCATACAGTGTCTGTACCAGGCCAGAGCTGCTTGCAAAACACACCACGCTGACAGGAGTATCTGCCTGATTCCCACTTCCTCCCTCCTGATTGCTTACAATATGGAAACAAACAAAGGCAACAGGAAAAACCCAAGTGAACAGAGGATGTGTCCAGCAGAACCCTGGACTACAAGAGACCCTAGAAGGGGTTAAGTGGGTCAGCCAATGGGGATGACAGAGTTCCTAGCGTATCCAACCCTCTGGGCCTCTATTTCCCCCACGTGTCCTACCTGCCCCTTGGTAGAGTGCCAAGTTCTATAATCATTTGACATAACTGAGAGGAGCCAGTAAAGAATGCTGAAATCAATACACACCACAACACACACACACACACACACACACACACACACAGAGAGAGAGAGAGAGAGAGAGAGAGAGAGAGAGAGAGAGAGAGAGCATTCATTTCTGCATCCCCAGGCCAAACATAAAAGGCCAGGTGCTTCTGAATGGGAGAAAAAGGCCACATAGCTTTTAGACTGTTGTTGAAAGGTTGAAATGACAGAGCCTTCAAATTTTTGCTGCTGTAATCGTAGCTTTTAAAGAAGTGACCACTCACTGAATTTTAAACCATGTGACCCGTGATCCATTTCTTCTCTTACCTTGTGTTGACTTTCAAGAGAGTGGATTATTGGCAAGAATATTAATAGTTTTGTAGAAGTCTTATCATAGCACACTGGGTACTCTACAGAAAACAGGCACCCTTGGGCCTTCTTACGCACATCTCTGGTGAATCAAATTCAAAACACAGCTAAGAGCTAAGAATTACAGCTGAACTATTACATGTTACCTACCAACATGTCTGTGTTTTTCAGTCTTTCGCTTGTAGACAAACAGTGCTTTACACTTTGAGGTTTTCCAGCTACTGAATCTTTTTTTCCCTCCTGCTCAGTTTTTAGTTGGTCTGATAGTGTGCTTTTGGAACCCTCAATATCTTCACTGAGATCATTTTCTGTGCCAAGCTGAATGCTTTGCTCACATGTCTTTGATCTTTTGGAGTCTTTATTTGAACAATTAGTTTTGTACTTGTTCAAATAGTTAGGCATTTCCAACACAGTCACCTTTATTTTTGAGTCAATACCTTCTGAATCATCACACTGGAGATGACAGAGAGATCCTGGACTATTCTCGTCTTTTATTTTCTCCATACATTTATTTGTGCAAATCTGTTTGTCAATACTGTTGCAATACAAACACTGTTTCTCAGTTTCATGGCTCATTTCTTGCTCCTTAAGTTGTAATTTACAAGATGTACTTTCCAATCTGCTAATCAAACCCAAGCTGCTCTCATTGCAGAGAGACGTGTTAGAGGGAGTTAGTAAGCCAGCAGCCTTGTTCAGTAACTCCTGCCTGGCGGTGTGGGTGATGTCATCAGGATGGTTCTGAGGCTGAATTCTCACTTCAGGTTTCAGAGGCTTTTCTTGAGGACTGTATTTGAAAGATTGGAAGCATTTACTAGGTTTGAGGCTTTTCCCATCACCTCTGTCTCCCAATAAGGACACTTCTGTATGAGAAGTAGAGACAGAGACATTCTCTCTGTCCTTCTTCAACAAGGTTTTGTCATCAAATGAACTCCTGAACACTTTAGAAGGAATGGAATTGGAGTCGTGCTTGCTGAACACAGGCCGGGGAATGTGAGCTGCGGGGTCGATGTGCTCCAAGTGCTGTGCGATCCTGGCTATGACGTCCTGCCGCTCCTGGAGCAAAGAGCCAATCAGCGGGTTCGCCTCCCCAGCAGGCTGGTGAGGGTACAGACTGTGAGAGGCGCAGGTTTCTCCTGGCCTGATTTCCGACTTCTCTCTCACTTTCCCCTCCCTGCTGTCTCCTGGGGAGCCAAACTCAGGACTCCCAAAAGAGATGGAGAATGCTTCTTTGCATCTTCTCAAACACCCACTTTCCTGGGAAACTGGGTGAAGCTTTGGGCTACGTGAAGTGGCCTCCTGGGTGTTAAAGGGGAGTTCAGACATGCGAGAGGAGCTGGGGTCACAGTGAATCAAGTGCTGAGCAATCCTGGCAATGACTTCTTGTCGATCCTGAATCAGGGAGTCGATTAAAGGGTTAGGCTCCCCCATGGGCTGCCGGGAGCTCTGACAGCTGGAGACACTGGAATCGATCACAGAGAGTGATTTGAAAGTTCTCACTGATGCCTCCTGTGACCTCACTTCTCCGGTGCCACTGAAGCCCAGGACACTGGCTTGAAGTGCCCCGTGGTCAGACTTGCTACCCGTGCCTGGGCAGAGCCTGACATTTCTAATGGCTGCAGTATACTCGGGAGGCACACCACTTCTGACATGCAGGGCACTCACAGGTGCCATGGTCCGTGTGTGCTTGCTGCACAGACTCTGTGAGCTGCTGGGACAACGGTACTCCACTTCACCAGGGCCACGGTGCTGACAGGCTCTAAGCTCCTGCTCTTGGATTCTCTTCTCATACAGACCAATGTTAGTATGAATACTACAGGTCAAAACTGGATAATGAGCTTGTCTGGGTAAGGACTGTACGCTGACTTTCAAGGCCACGTTGTGAGAGACATTGGGAACTGGAAACACGTGCTCAGTTGGAGTCTGTGAAAAACTCCACTGCAGGTCGACATCAGCAGCACTGATTCTAGAGCCAAACAACACAGGTCAGTCACAAGCTGCCCTCCATTGCCCTGAATCACTTTAAGGATACAAAGCAGTTTTATCTCTGCATTAACTCCCATTAAGGTCCACTTTCTCAGTCACTCTACCTTGTCACCACTAAAACCTACATACATGGCACAGCCAACTGAACTCAGACGAGGGGACAATTTTTTGTTATTTTAGTCTTTAAGACCAAATTTTATAGCCAGATGGTGGTGGAGCTGATCCTAGCCTTTGGGAGGCAGAGACAGGCAGACCCCTGAGTTCAAAACCAACCTGTGCTACATAGTAAATTCCAGGACAGCCAGGACTATACATAGAAACTCTGCCCCAAACAAACAAAAAGATAGAGTTTCATTCTGTAGCCCTGGATGTCCTGGAATTTACTATGTAGCACAGGTTGGTTTCAAACTTGCAATGATCCTCCTACTTTTAGCCTTCTGTAAGATTACAGGAAGGAGCTACAGAAAACAAACACCAAAAGCTCAAGAATATTATAATTAAATCATATTTGCCAAAATAGAAAAATGAAAATACCAGGCAGTGGTGGCACACGCCTTTAATCCCAGCACCCAGGAGGCAGAGGCAGGCAGATTTCTGTGAGTTTGAGGCCATCCTGGTTTACAAGTTAGTTCCGGGACAGCCAGAGACACACAGAGAGACCCTGCCTCAAAGAACCAAAACCAAACCAAACCAAAGAAAACCATACATAAAAACCAAAAACCAAAAAATGGTCCCCCCCAAACAACAAACCCAAACAAACAAACAATCAAAACCAAAGGAAAAAGAGGGCTTTGTGTTTACTATTAAATAAGTGGATTCTGCTCATTGAGCTAGACAGTCTGGAGACTATTTCACTTGCATAAAGAAACAATTACTTGCTTGGCTGCCTGCATGTACACATGCAAACACATACACATGCATACAAGAAGTCATACAAATATACATGTGCTTTTCTTCCCTCCTTCCTTTCCCTCCCTCTTTCCCTCCCTCCCTTCCTTCCCCCCCTTTCTTTCTTTCTTTCTTTCTTTCTTTCTTTCTTTCTTTCTTTCTTTCTTTCTTTCTTTCTTTCTTTCTTTCTTTTTAAGACAGGCTTTTGCTATCTTGCTCAGGTTCAAACTCACTGTTCCAGCAATCCTACCCCCACATCTGGAGTAGCTGGTGCTGTGAGCACACAGTATTATGTCCAGCAGTGTTTATATGTTTGAGATAGAAAACTCCAGATCATCAAAGGAAGTCACAAATCCAGGTGATCTCAGTTTCCACTTTACGGTGGCATTAAGTCCAGCTTGGCTTCCTAAGGTAAACCTGAATGTTCTTTAAACGTTTTTGTTCATCAAATTTAACCCACCAAGTTGTTTTAACAAGATATAGCTCAACAAGATTATCTATATACTATATTACCCATATAATATAGTATAATATACTCTCTTAACTTGTTTTGAGAAAAACCTCACCAATGTATACTGATTTTCATTTATAAATGAAGGAAATATGCTTTTGACAGGTTAAACAACACCCAATAAACTGTGACTATACACTGACCCTTCCCCCCGGACATACATACCTGTAAAGAATGTTTCGTGGAATAGCACCATGAGAAACACTCAGCCAAGCACTTAACTGAGAAAAAAACACAAAGGATCTGACAGCCAGCAGAAGTGTCTTCTCTTCGATGAAGCGATCGCCATTCCTAAGGGAGAGAACACGGCCGAGAGACTGAGGGACTGCTTTTGGAAGAGGAAAGTGGGAACAGGCGTGTCTTGGGATGTGTACTCTTAAGAGCGCCTACATGCACTTGCTAATGTCACTTGGTGTCATAATTATGTAGTGAACCAATGTATTAAGTATCTCAACTTTACCACATAAAAAGGGGGGACTCAGAGACATGATGCAGTGGCAGGGTAAGGTGTAGGAGGCCGTGTAAAACTGGAGACCAAGCTGAATAACTCACTGTCGGGGAACTGGCTCCAAGATCCACCTCTCCAGTAACAGTGCATCTTGCTTAATGGCAGGGTCATTCAGATCTGTCCCCTCTGTGCTAGGTCCCTCGTCACTGTAGCAGCAATCTGGCAGAAGCATCACTTCCACCATGATTGGAAGATTATTTTTCCACAACAGTGTGACCTCAGATCTGGTCCGTCTGGCTTGGCGACACTGGGAGAAAGGAAAGATAAATGAATATTCTCAATAACTGCCTTAATTTTGTATTTAATTTCAAAGTCATCAATTGTAGATATCTGCATAAGAAACACAGCATATGCGGTAGCACTTGCTCAGGCTTGGCTGTCTCTTCTGTTCCCAGCACCCACATCGTGGCTCACAACCATCTGTAAACCTAGCTTCAGAGGATCCGATGCTCTCTTCTGGCTTCCATGGGCACCTGGCATTCAGGTGATATACAGACATACATTCAGGCAAAACACTCATATATATTAAATAAAATTTTAAAAAATAGGTAGCTCAGTTGTAGAGTACTTGTTGGCATGGTAAATCTCTGGGCAGTGGTGGCACACGCCTTTAATCCCAGCACTTGGGAGGCAGAGGCAGGTAGATCTCTGTGAGTTCAAGGTCAGCCTGGTCTACAAAGAGAGTTCCAGGATAGCCAGGGCTATACATAGAAACTCTGTCTCAAAACAACAACAATAATAATAACAAAAACCCAAAAAACAAACAAACAAACAAAAAGCAACAGGGGCTAAAGTGATGGCTCAGGGGCTAAGAGGTCCTGAGTTCAATTCCCAGCAACCACTTGGTGGCTCACAACCATCTGCAATGAGATCTGATGCCCTCTTCTGATGTGTCTAAAGACAGTGACAGTGTACTCACATACATGAAATAAATAAATCTTTTAAAAAAAAAAGCCAAATAACAACAACAAAAGAAATAACTGGAAAAAATATATACATATATTAGAGAAAATATATAATTTTTAGAAATTATATCATGTGCTACTTATTAAAATGTTTTAACCATTTTCTTTTAAAATATTAATAAAACTTATTCCCACTGAAAAAGTACAGGAGAGCTAGTTAATGCAGGTCATTTATCTAATGAATAAGAATGTACAATGGAAGGGCCAGGGAAGGCTCCACAGCTAAAGGAAAGGGAGTGGCAGCAGTGGGGTAGAGTGGGCAAGGCAGGAGGGGGCTTCCAACCTCTCCTCATCTTAGGGAAGTTACCTAGACCACTTCCAAGTCACTACTCAAATACCAAAAGCACTGTGACAGAACGGCAGGGATGAAAACATTTGAGCCAGTTTACACAAAAGACAAACCCAAAGCAATGGAGCCAGGTCCTCACCTGGGCCAGCTTGTCGCTGCATTCATGTCTGGCCTCTCCTGGGAAACGAGACTGCGCTGGAGGGCAGTGGAAACTCTCTGCACGGCCTTTCACAGAGCACTCAGGGGTGCGTCCTTCAGTTATCAGCAAGGCCAAAGAGACCAAGAACTCCTCTGCGTCATATTCAAAATACTCATCCAAGGCATCTGGCATAAAAAAAAAAGGGGGGGGGGAAATTCTTCATTGTATTAAGAATTCCATCATTTGAATTATTCACATTTTTTTACAGTGTTGCTGTTTATTTATTTATCTATCATTGTGGGACTGAACCCAGGGCCACATCCATGCTAGGTCAGCATTTTACCATGCCAACAAGTGCTCTACAACTGAGCTAGAGCCATAGTTCATTAATTCTTAATGAATTAATTGTTTGGAGATAGGGTTTCATATAGCCCAGGCTGGCCTCGAGTTCACCGAGTGATAGAGGTTGGTCTTAAACTCCTAAACTTCCTGCCTCTGGCTCTTAGGTTCTGAGATTGTAGTTGTGCAGCACCATCCCTATCTCTGTCACTGAGATAAACCTCTAACCCTAAAGTACTCAACAGGAACTCATGAGAGCTGGGGGCAATACTCACAGCACTCAGAAGGCTAAGACAAGGATTGTTGTAAGTTTGAGGCCAGCCTAGGCTACACAGTGAGTTCCAGGCTACTTCTGATTATTCAAATCCCTGTCTCAAAAAGCAGAAACTAAAAACAAAAACCCAAACCACCTCTGCCAATGACAAAACCTTTCTCTGACTGAGGGTGTAGCTGAGGCCTAAATTCCCAGCACTGAAGAGGCTGAGGTAGGAAGATGACAGCTAACACTTAAGACGGTGTCTTCCTGGCATCGAGTATTGCCAGTTCTAAGTATTCGGTCTCGATAAGCTCAGTCCTCATGGCACTGTAGGATGAGGACTCTGCCTGCATCTTACAGGCAATCAAGGCAAGGGGAGGGAGCTGGCACAGGCTCGCCCCAGACAATCTGCAATTTGGATATACAGTTTTGCTCCAGATACCAGGCCTCTAACCAGCGTAATAATGCTGTTGTTCACCATGACCATAAAATCTCCTCTTTCATACTTTTGTTTCTTAAATAAAAATGAAAATAATATATATCTGACACACGCTTTTATTCATTTGATATTTTTTGTGATACAGAATTCCTTCTGGAAATGGGACTATAAATTAAAGAGAATGTCTCAAATCTCCTTTGGGAATGAAATTAGATCATAAATCAAGGGGTATTTACAGATAAACCTAGAGATATACGATCATCGATCATCTTTCCTACCTTTACATTTTTTGTTACATTTTATTACTTTATTTGTGCATGTGCACGTGTGTAGGCACCTATGGAGCAGGGGTATATGCTATAGTGCAAACAGAGGGTCAGAGGACAAATTTGTTCTTTTAGTATGAGAGGTCCCAGGATTGAACTCAGGCTGTCAGGCTTGTTGGCAAGCACCTTTACTTGCTGAGTCATTTTGTTGGCCTCTCTTCTCTTCTCTTCTCTTCTCTTCTCTTCTCTTCTCTTCTCTTCTCTTCTCTTCTCTTCTCTTCTCCCCTCCCCTCCCCTCCCCTCCCCTCCCCTCCCCTCCTCTCTTCTCTCTTAAGGCTTGTCTTATTTTAATGACTGATCCATGTGAGGCCACTATGAACAGACAGGAGGCAAGCTTTATTTCTTGGTCTCTTCCTCCCGGGACAGTCTCAATGATCTCTTCCTTCTTAGCCTGGAAGCGCTCCTCCCGGAGGCGCTTCCGTGCCCCCTTGGTCTTAGCCTGCGAGCCTCAGCCTGCTCAGCCAGGATCTTCTTCCGGCCTTGTCTGCCTTCAGCTTGTGGATGCGTTCCATGAGAGTCCGCTTGTTTTTGAATACATTCCCTTTGATCTCCAGGTACAGGCTGTGATACATATGGCAGTCAATCTTAGATTCCCGGTATCTCCTGAGAAGCCAGCGCACGATCCTCATCCTTCTCATCCATGTCACCTTCTCCGGCATCCGAGCGTAGGCAGTACCCTCCTCTTCCCTATGCCCATATGCCTGCCCTTCCGTCGGGCCAAGGTGTTCTTCCGGCAGCGAGCCAGGAATGGACAGTCACAGGCTTCCGGATGATCAGCCCATCTTTGGTCAGCTTCCTGATCTGCTGACCGGAGTTGGCATTGGCGATTTCATTGGTCTCATTGGGGTCCAACCAGACCTTCTTTTTCCCACAGAGGAGGACACTAGAGGCAAGCCTCTTCTGCGGCCTGAGCATACTCATGGCTGCGGACGCAGTAGCAAAAGGAAAGAGGCCCCTTACTTTCTATCTTTTTAAAAAATGTGTTTTAACTTACTTAGCAGACAACTTTCCTTCTCAAATGTAGGTCTCTATTTTTATTTAGCTAGAACTGTAGCATGATTTATTTAATGAATCCCATACTGTTGGATGTATAGGATAATCCAGTTGTTTTCTAAATAGACAGAAGAATCTTTATAAATATGCTTGAAAAACTAATATGCTTGAATATTCAGCTTAGTGAACTCACTAGGCTGGAATAAACTCACAAATGAACAATTTTGATTCATAATAACAGACCGACCTCTCTGAAGATAAAACAATATTATCTTAAATAAGTTATCGTTTTAGCAATCTCCCAGGTTTTCCCCTGGCCTCATTTCCACTTTACTGTGTGGTTTGAGTGGCCTGGGATCTTTCTACTACCTTGGCAGGCTATAGAAATAAGTCAAACAGCATGTGGAACGGCCCCGCCAACCTTGAGAAGGACACTCCTCTTCCATCCCTCCACACAGAGCTGGGTGCTGCCCAACTGCGTGGGGCTTTTCCAGGGTGCAAAGGCAGCGATGTGTGTGCCTGGCAGGTTCTGGTGCAGCCAGCGGCTCTGCTCACTCTGCGTCTCTCAGGAAGCCTGTGATCTCCTAGCGTTTCCCTGAGCATCTTCTACCTCTCCTTTCTTTTATTCCTTCCTTCCTTTTGTTTGTTAGGTTTTTGTTGTTTTAAGAATTTTTTTTCTTTTTCTTAAGACAAGTTCTCATTTAGTCTGGGCTGGCTTCAAACTCACTATATATAGTCAAGGCTGTACTTAACCTTCTGGTCTTCCTGCCTCTACCTCCCAAATGCTGGGCCAGCTGGCCATGACCCAGTTCCGCTGCTTCTGAAGAGCAGAGATGCATGGACTCTCAGGGCTGAAAGAATCCTGAGAAAGTCCAACTCAACCTCCAAATAAGCCCTCAGACACTGCCCTGGGAACTGTCAGCAGCCAGTCCCTGCACATCTAGTGGTGAGGTGGCCTATTTCATCTCTGGATCTTCCCAAGTGTCTAGAGATTTCACTATGCCTAAGCTACTTACTTTTCTAGTTGAAGTGGGCTCCAGTCCAGAGCCCCAAGAGCATGGCTCTCCAAAGCCCCAGCCCAGCTCCAGCTCCCGGTCAGACTATAAGCACAGTGCACAGAGGCTGAGGGACCCTGTTCCATCTCCCACCCTAGCGGAGATCTGTTTTACTGAAGACCCACTCCACTATAATCCTCAGGGTACAAAGGTTTGGTTATCTCTCTTCTTCATTTGTTGGCTTCCTAATGAATCCACTTATAGACCCTCAAGCCTGACACTTGGGCCACAGCTGTCACAGAGCCAGCTGCTCTAGCTGGACAATGTGGCATGGACTCTGATATGGATGCTGCCCAAGTCCCGGGTCAATTCAGCTTTTGCAGCTCCCTGCATAGCCTCTCCATCCCAGACAAAACTGTCTAGAGAGCTCGTGTCCTTCCATTCTCTCTCCAATGCCTCAGGCATGCTTTCTCTTCTCCTTAACTCACAGGTTTGTGAAGAACATCCTGTCTCATCTGTAGAAGGCCTCTTTCTGACCTGCTCTCGACATTGACCTCTTACTGACTTCCTGCTCTTCCCAGAGCTTGCATGAGCCTCTGATGCAGTGAATGGCTGTTGCCAGACACTGGCATGCAACCTACAGTCATGTCTTCCACATCCACATGGGTCCATGCCACCATTCTCCATGGACAGACAATCTTCTCCAAAATCTGGGGCACTAATGAGGACAAAGGAAAGGTCGAAGAAACCAATCAACGCTGCAGATGAACTAACTCAGCACTGTCCTGACAGCTTTGTGGCATGCAGAGCCATCTGTTTCTTCCTCACAGTGAGCATCTTAACCCTGCATCCCTGGAACCCATGGAAATGTGAACAAAGAGACAACCACCCACACTTGTTCTCTAGCCTCTCTCTATACATCATGCACACACACACACACACACACACACACACACGACCTCTCTCTCTCATGCATACTGCACATATACACATAACACTAATATTTAAAACAAATTATATAAACCTTAAAAAATGTATCAACACATGAGAAACAACCATAATAAACATCATGGATTGACTTCATTTTTGTTTTATTTTTTTAAAGATTTGTTTGTTTTTGGTTTGAGACACGGTTTCTCTTGCAGCTTAGGCTGTCCTGGAATTCATTCTATACACCAGGCTAACCTGGAGCTCACAGAGATCCACCTGCCTCTGCCTCCCAAGTGTTGGGATTAAAGGCATGTGCCAGCACTGGACAGCTTACAGATCTATACATATGTGTGTACTGTGTGGGGGAATGTCCAGGTAAGAACTGTGCCTACAGAAGCCAGAAATGGAAGTTGGCTCCACTGGAGCTGGGGTTATAAGCAGTTGTGACTGGCCCAACATGGGTGCTGGGAACTGAAGAAGTCCTCTGCTGTAAAACCACAGAGCCACCTCTAGCCCCATATACAACTCGTTTATTTCGGCTTTCCCCTTATTAGTCTCTGTATCTTTGCATGTGTGGGGGTGCTCACCTGTATGTGGGTGCTCACATGTATGTGGGTGCATGTGAGGATGGAGGTTGATGCTGGGTGTCTTCCTCAGCTGCTCTCTACTTTCTCTGAGGTAGGCTCTCTGGCTGAACCGGAACTTGCCACTGAGGGAAGGTAACTCGCCTGAGGGATCTGCTACCTTGAGTTGGAACTACAGGAGGCTGGCAGGCCTGAACTCTGATTCATACATTTGTGGCCAAGTACTTAACCCTAAGAGCCAGCTCCCTAATTAAACTTAATTAAACTGAGATTTGTAACATCTTGCAGTCGCAACAGTTATTTGTAAAAAACAAAAAAATTTAGAATATTGCCATAAACATAAGGGACACAGCATAACTATTCATTACATTTAAAATAATACCATTGGACACGACTTCCCTCCTTTGTAGGTGAGAAGAAGAAATTTTAAAGTCATTTGCCCAAGCTTGCATACATTATCATCATCAACTCTGACTTTTTTTCGAGACAGGGTTTCTCTGTGTAGCCCTGGCTGTCCTGGAACTCACTCTGTAGACCAGGCTGGCCTCGAACTCAGAAATCCGCCTGCCTCTGCCTCCCAAGTGCTGGGATTAAAGACGTGCGCCACCACTGCCTGGCAACTCTGACTTATTTTTATTTCAGACAAAAAGACTCAAAGGCAACTATCTCAACTTATGATGTGGGTTCTCAAAAGCTCTCTGGACAACTTTCAATGAATCCTAGTCTTAAAGAATTTAGACAGCTCTCTTGTTTATTTTTTGTTTTTGTAAGAAATAAGGTATTGTTTAAGAAACGCGCAGCTTGTTATGAGTTCTGCTGGTTGCATTGTTTTTATTCAATTTCACTTGGTTTTGCTGTGTGTGTGTGTGTGTGTGTGTGTGTGTGTGTGTGTGTTTTGCATGTGCCTGTATGCACGCTATGTGTAAAGATATGAGGGCATCTTCTGGAGTCAAGCCTCTCCTCTGACTGTGCTTTTGTGGGTTCTGGGTTCAAACTCAGGCTCCTCTGGCAAGAGCCTTTATCTGCTGAGACATCTCACTGGTCCTCTTTTGTTGGCTTCAGATAAACGACACTTTAAAGGCTAATTGTATGCACAAAGGGTTAAATACAATACCTAAATTAGGATTAATTTTGGACCTGGATTACAACAATGTGGTGGTTAGTAGAGCCCCAAGCACACAAAGATTCGAGCTCCTCTGCTGGGCAAGCTGAGATGGTCCTTTCCCCGGGGCTGTGCGTCAGACCCAGGGCCCCAGTCACGATACTATTTGAGGTGTTCAAATACCTAGTCTCATCCATAGCCAATGTAATCAAAATTCTTACCTCACAAACTTCTGAGGAAAAAAAAAAAAAAGACTTTGTCCTTTGATTTTTGGCATAACTAGCTATGGTGGAAACTTAGGTTTGTTTTTAGCTAACAGTCAACTATTAAATAACAAACCCAGTTCAGTCAAAAGACACTACTTTAAAACACTATAACTGTACTAGTTCAGATAGTCAGAATGATTTAGTGATCTTTCTGCACAAAGAACTAGAAAGTGAATTAAACTATTGTTTTCATGAATATTTGCTTTCTGATGTACTTGTCTGGCTGAAGAAATGTCAAGAGGCATCTTCCTTAAGAAATGAAGTTGGGGGGTTGCAGAGCAGGCTCAGTACTTAAGAGCACTGGCTGCTCTTTCATAGGACCTGTCTTAGTCAGGGTTTCTATTCCTGCACAAACATCATGACCAAGAAGCAAGTTGGGGAAGAAAGGATTTATTCAGCTTACATTTTCCACACTGCTGTTCATCACTAAAGAAAGTCAGGACTGGAACTCAAGCAGGTCAGGAAGCAGGAGCTGATGCAGAGGCCACGGAGGGATGTAACTTACTGGCTTGCTTGCTTCTCCTGGCTTGCTCAGCCTGCTTTCTTATAGAACCCAAGACTACCAGCCCACAGATGGTACCACCCACAAGGGGCCCTCCTCCGTTGATTACTAATTGAGAAAATGCCTTACCGCTGGATCTCATGGAGGCATTTTCTCAACTGAAACTCCTTTCTCTGTGATAACTCCAGCTTGTGTCAAATTGACACAAAACCAGTCAGTACAGGATCCAAGTTCAGTTCCCTGCACTGACAGAGTGGCTCACAACCATCTGTAATTACAGGAGTCTGATGGACTCTGAGGACACCGAATGTAGGTTGTGCACAGACAGACATGCAGACAAAACACCCACATATAAAATAAAAATAGAAATGAAGCTAGAGTATACTCAACAAAATTGAAACAAAGAGAAGTAAAATTCACGTAAAGAACTGTGGAAACAATTTTTCTTCCCTTTGTGCTGGGGGTGGATGGGTGTGTGGATGGACAAGGACTCTATACTCTAGGCTGGCTTCAACTTGCTATAACCCAGTTTGGCATCCAACTCCAAGAAATCCTCTTGTTTCAGTCACAAAATTGTCCTTTAGTTAATACCTGCTTTGTAACTGTAATTAAAAGATTCACTGGAGAATGCAGTTTTGCACAAAAGGGCAGTAAGACTCAGAGAGTTCAATTTTAGGTAAGTTCAGAAATGTTACTTATTTCTTTGTTTCTAATGGAGGAATGATAAATGTTATAAGAGAAAGGCCTTGTCTGTCCTTGGGGGAAAGTAGGACTTTCCCACAGGCCTTATTTTCTCTCCAGGGGACATGTTGAAGGGAAACCTTCCCTTCAGGGAACTCTGTTAGCCTCTGGGCAGTTTCCATCCAAGGCAGCAGGGGAAGAGGGATATGGGTCACTCTCACACTACAAACCAAACATAGGATAGGCATCTCTGACAGGGAAATAGACAGGAACAGATTTCCATGCTGAGGTACAGGAAGAAGCAGAGTTCAGAGTCCTGACGAAGAAGGGGAAAAGTTATGAGAAGGGAGGTCAGGATTTGTCTCCAAAATAAAACAAAACAAAACATACACAGCAAACCTGAGACAATTCACCTGCAGAAGACATGCATGACCAGAGATGTTAAAGCAAGCCCTCCTGAGACAGTTCACCTGCAGAAGACATGCATGACCAGAGATGTTAAGGCAAGCCCTCTTGGCAGAAGAAAACTGTAGTATCCACTCAAATAGCATGGAAACCTCAGAAGTGCAGATAAATGTAAATAATTTAGTTTTAGGTTGTTTGTTTATTTGGTTGGTTGGTTCAGGTTTTTTCTTTTGTTTTTATATTTTTACTTTGTATGTGAATATGTATGCATGTGTATTCTACACAGTATGTAGGCCAGAGGACAGCTTTCAGGAGATAATGCCCCACCACCACAGAACTGAACTCAGGTGTCAGGGTTGAAACTAGATGCCCTGACCTCTTAGCCATCTTGCTGGCTCTATCCTCATTTTTAAATCAGGGTTGTTTTTTTTTTATTCCTTAAAAAAAAAAAAACAAACAAAAAAAACAAACAAACAACAACAACAACAACAACAACAAAACAACAACAAAAAAAAAACCCTCCACAGTCTCAGTATGTAGCTCAGGGTAACTAGAACTTACAGTGGCTCAGGTGAGCTTATGGCAATCCTACTGTCTCGACCTACCAAGTACTGGGATCATTTTTGCTGCCACCATGCCTAGATTTACAATAAATTTTATTTATTTATTTAGTTATGTATATGAGTGCTCTATCTGCATGTACACTTACATGCCAGAAGAGGACATCAGATGGTTATAAGCCACCATGTGGTTGCTGGGAATTAAACTCAGGACCTCTGGAAGAGCAGCCAGTGCTCTTAACTGCTGAGCCATCTCTCCAGCCCCTACAATAAAGGAAAAATAATCACACTGTACATATCACAGACTTTAAAGTGTGTGACAGAAGACAAGATGAGGAGGTAGCATCTGACTCTGTCCTTAATGTAGTATGATGGGCAGGAGATGGCTCAGGAGGTCAAGTGCTTGTCATGTAAGCATAACAGTCTGAATTCAATTCCCAGAAAACATGTAGGTTGGTTTGTTTTAAAGGAAGGATAGAGAGATTCCTTAGTGATTAAGAGCATGTACTGCCTTTCTAGAGGATTTAAGATTGGTCAAAAGCTCACTGCCTGTAACTCCAGCTCCAGGAGATCCGATGTCCTCTTCTGGTCTCTGTGGACACTGCATTCATGTGCACAAACACACACAAACATGTACACATAATATAAAAAATAAAAACATACTTTAAAAAATGTTCATTAGATATGGTTCAGTGGTTATGAGCACTGAATGCTCATTTAGAGGACCCAGGTTCAATTCTCAGCACCTACAGGTTGGCTCACAATAGTCTATAATTCTAGTTCCAGGGGATCTTATGCCCTCTTCTAACTTCTGTGGGCACCAGGCACACACACATGGTACATAGACATACATAAAGGGCGGGCGCACACACACACACACATTTTTTGTTTTTGTTTTTTTGTTTTTGTTTTTTTTCCAAGACAGGGTTTCTCTGTGTAGCCCTGGCTGTCCTAGAACTCACTCTGTAGACCAGGCTGGCATCGAACTCAGAAATCCACCTGCCTCTGCCTCCCAAGTGCTGGGATTAAAGGCGTGCGCCACCACTGCCCGGCACACACACACATTTTTAAAAAAAAAAAACTCATTGTGGTGTTATGTACTTGCAATTTTAGTGTCAGGAAGACAGATATCTGGGACTTGCTGGCTAGTCGACTTGGTAAGTTCTAGACCAGTGAGAGAGCGTGTCTCAAAAAAAGGAGAGGGGAAGACAGCAGCTGAAGATAGCCTGGACACCTCAGGTTGTCTTTTGGACTCCAAACACATATGAACACTTACTCCACCATACGCACACTGTGGGATCAAAGGCTCTTGCTAGATTACAGTAGCTCCTCAATGTTCAACTTCCTAGTCACAAAGCTGCAGGAAGTAAATCCATCCCCTGTCCACCCTAGCAGGCTCTCATTATCCTGCTCAGGCCAGCCTATAGCTTACAATTGTCTTGCTGAAACTAAGCTGTGCCCCCACCCCCCAAGACTAAATGTGTTCTTTTAAAGTTAAGAATTCTGATGGTTGGTGAGCTGCTTCAGTAGCTACAGGTACTTGCTGGCAAGCCTAATATTCTGTTTCCTTGGGCTCCACACGGTGGAAAGAAAACTGATTCACACAGTTGTCCTGAGACTTCCATATATGTTCTGTGGCATGAGTACCTACCCATGCATCTACATACACATTCACATGAACTCACACACATAAATGTAGTAACTTTTTAAATTATGAAGTCTAGGATCTTGTCATAATAGTACAAAAACCAAGTAAGACAGCTATCTTGACTTTCTGGTAATTTTAATAGTTAACCATCCAACTAGTTACTGTGTTATAATGATAATGAGGTATGGCAGGCATTAAATTGACCTCACTCAAATGAAAAAGAGTCTGTTCTGTGACAGGTCACGTTATGAAATCAGGATCAATTTAGGGAGGGGGAAAAAAAAAACGACTAAGGGACAGAGGGAAAATAAAAGCCACAATGAATCCACTAGGTCCAGTGTCATCTGCCACTCTCTCTTCCTCCTCCCCTCCCGGCCCCGAACCTGTTCTTTCTACCTTCTGTCCCCACACTTACCATGCACATGCTCAAGGAGCCAAGACCAAACACTCTAGCTGTTGCTCTTTCCCACGTGTTCTTCTACGGCTAGAATCTCTTTCAGAGTAACTACACTAGGTCCATGGCTGGGCTCTCTGCATCCAGTCTCCTTCCACTGCCGCCCATCCCTGAATTCTCTATGCAGTGTAACTGTGATTGCTGGATCAAACCTCCGCAATGCTTCCTACTATTTACTTTTTAATGGCCAATTTCTGTTCTTTAAGAAACACGCTAAAACCACCGACGACAGGCATGCCCGCTGCTGCTAAGGCTGACCACCAAGAGGCTCCAGTGCCCTGCATACAGGCTGCTCTAACGAATCAACCACAATTACTGCAAAGGAGCTTTGCTCCTCTCTCTCCAGGCTTTACGCTTTGTTCTTCTTGCCATATTATGACGGCTAGTCACACGGCAACAGTATAGAAGTAGCAGTAGTAACCATGAACATCTTACTTCTGACCTTGGCAACAGAGTGTTTAATATTTCACAACTAAATATAATAACCAGGTGAATAGTTTTCACACTATTTATTGGGTTGAGAAGGTCTGTTTATAAAGTTATCTTGATTTCATAAATGCCGTGTAAAACAGAATCCTCAAGGAAATGACGTCCATTATCTCATACTGCCCCACCGGTTTGTATCTTTTGTCTTGCTTGAGAGGGAGCCTCATTGTGCACCCCAGGCTGGTGTGGCCTTGAATTCTTCTGCCTCAGCATCCTGAGGGCCAGGATTACAGGGGTGCACTATGATCGGCTGGTTATAGACTAAGCTCAGGGCTTTGCAGGTGCTAGGCTCTACCCCAGAACTACATCTCCTGTCCTAGCTAAGCACTTAACCCATTTCAACGCCTGGTAAAGATGAACACACAGTACTTACAAATGTCTTCAGTGTCTAAAAACACAAGAGGTTTGCTAGTGCGAGAGGAGGAAGGGTTGCACCTCAATCCTTGCTACTGGACTTGTATTGCAAGCAAAGAGCTATTAAGCAGCTAGGGAAGGGCCTTCCTAAAACAACTGACATTCTCTAAGTCTATTGTGAATAACCTTTCTTTTATATAACCTCCAATGCCAAATTTCTTGGACAACATTCCATGGATTAGAACAATGAGTATTAAATTTCTGTATTTGGGGGAAATGTCAGAATGAGAGTCTTTAATGAACAGCACTCCATGCTGCGTCACGACCACTCAGGATTCCATAAATGCAGTAGTCTAAGAAACACCACCAGCATCTGTCTGCTGGTTAAGGGCTTCCCTGCAGCAGGAAGCTACGAAACAGCTGCTCTCTTCTACTGACACTGAAGAGCACTGCACAGTTCTCTACATCAGGTTTGGTGTGCACTGGGGCAGCTGCCGCCCAGTATGGATGAGGATCAGGGGTCAATATTGGGATCCACCAAGAATAATGACAAATCACGGTTTGACAGCTAGGACCATGGTGGCAAAGAGTCTGAGTCTTGACTGTGCTGTGAGCTACATAAGTTAAGAAAATATGTTATGTCTGTTTAAGGCTTGTTTTCCAGAGAAAGACGGAGGCAATCAATATCCAGCTTATAGCCTTGTTCACTTCAGAGGTGACACACACTGTCTGAACGTGCTCATGGTATATTATGGAACATGATTCTGCTGAGACTTAATTTTAGAAGAAACTTTTAAAAGTTTGAAGTCTCACACTTTGAGTTTTAGTTGCACATGGAACAAACTGTAAATCTTTAAAAAATACAAACAGTGTCTGGGCAGGTAGCTTAGTGGCAGAGCTTGTGATTCACAGCAAGGCCCTGAATTCAATCCTGAGCAACCAAACAAAAACACAATGACACAATAAAACTAGGGCTCCATTTGACACCTAAGCATTCATCTTTAAAAATGGATTCCTAAGGAATTTCAAAGTGCAGCCACTGTAGAATAATGTTTAGAGACTCAGAATTCCTTAATTTTTCTTTTTAAATATTTATGTATATATGTCTATGTGTATGCCATGTGAGTGTAGTGCTCACAGAGGCCAGAAGAGGGCATCATATCTCCTGGAACTGAAGTTATAGATCATTATGAACTGCCCTATATGGGTCCTCTGAAGAAGTATCAAGTGCTCTTAACCACTGGGTTATCTCTCCAGCCCCCAAGAGTCCCTGCTTTTTTTTTTTTTTTTTTTTAAGACAGGGTTTGTGTAGCCCTGGTTGTCCTGGAACTCTAGACCAGGCTGGTCTCAAACTCAGAGATCCACCTGCCTCTGACAGAGTCCTTGCTCTTAATGGAACCTTAAAACCAGGCAATGAGAGAAAAATGACAATTAAGTGAGGGAGCCACAGAGTTTTGTACTAATGAAAGCCCCATCTTTGTTGTATACAACAGTCTATAATGGCTGTAGTCACAACCCTGCATAGATTCATTAACAACACAGAGGTGAGGAATGGGAATTTCTCAAACTTGAGTTCTTAACACCCTGGAGAGCTGACCGGGTTGTTCTCTTGAGATTAATATAATTTATCTTTCAAAGAAAAATAAAAACGTATCACAAATCTATGCTGAGTCCTCTAAGTGTCATATAGAATTGCTGCTTCACTTCAACGCCAGGCACACTCACCATAATTAACATTTACAGATGGACTGTTCAAACTACATGATTTCAAAAGCTTGGTGGACAGAGGAACTTAAAACGCAGGTTCTACATTTGTCACGGTAGCCTGGAAGACTAACAGCTGACACTGGCCTAAACAAATATTAAAACATACAGCATCACAAACACTTTCATGCTGAAAGACTTCTCCCTGAAACTAGACCAACCTCTGGGTTCATAATTTGAATAGTAACTTTATAACTGTAACTGTCACAGTGACTTTAGAGTATATTAGTCCTGTAACCTTATTTGCATTAAAACTGCTAAAGGGCTACCTTTTTCCTGGCCCTTCACCATCTGCAAATCCACAAGCCTAGTTCCAGACCCATGACCCACAGAACCCTCTGTGTATGAGCTACCTTTCATGGGTAAGTGTAGCAACTACCATCCCTCATCAAAGAAGCCTCTTTTTATACCAAGTAGAAACTATTACAGAAAACTAAAACTGGATGCAATGCAGAAATCAACAGATTGTGGGGAGCGCAGCCCCAACAGATACATCTCCATCACAGCTTCTGTGTCTATGGCTCAGGGAACATCAAAGAGCCAGCGTACCAAGAGGAACAGTCTCTCTAGAAATAGCCAGTGACAGTATCAGTAGACATTTTAATGTGGAGGGGGGATTTTTGGGGTCCTACCCTTAGACATTTAAAAGCTGTAGGAAACTGACAACTGCTGGAAGGGGAGAACTAGCCTCTCCTAGGGATGAACCCCTTGATTGGTTACACAATGCAGAAGGATCATCCTTGAAACATATACACACAAAACCCAAAACTGGGCTCGGCAGGCTGTGTTTCTATATACGTGTGCGCACACGCACCCTAATGATAGTGAAAGAGGCTATCAGATTAAGAAGGGGGATATAAAAGGGGTTCCAGGGGGAGTGGCTGGGAAGAGCTGGAGGAGAAAGGGGGAGCATGATACACTTCTATTTCAATTAAAACATATTCAAATGTTAAAATCTTTGTCTTTATAATTGTATGAAGGCTATCTGAATGAAAATGTTTTACTAAGTCATTTTCCTACATTGTAATTAAAAATAATTTGTGCTAGCCATATCAATTTTAATCCTTAGGCAGTTGTGAGAGCCTGAAGACACCCTGAATAGGCTCAAATCTCAACTCTTTTAAGAGATGAGAATGTCTTCAACTTCTTACAAAGCATTTAAGACCTTCAGTCCTTCCTCTGATGTTACCTTGAGGTCGGTGAAAGTTATGTGGGGCTTTCCTAAATGAATGACAGATTTCCTAATATAGTCAGAATGTTTGCATCCCTCTGAAATCCTTTACTGATATATAGTTCCCAATGTGATAGCAGTTGCCACTGGATACCTCTGGAAGGCATCCAAGTGAGCCTGTGTGTCCCTTTACTTGAAGATGTAACAGGAAGGCATGTCTGATGCAAAAGTGAGCCCTTTACAGACAATAAATCTTCCAGTGCCAGATCTTTAGACTTCCCAGCCTCCAGAACTGTAAGCAATAATTTTCTCTTGATTATAAATTACTTAGTTTGGTGCATTTTGTTACAGTAGCTGAAATAAAATAATACAGTTTCTAAAATCAAGCCAAACTCCTTTTATTTATTAATTCTCCCTGGTATGACATTAAAGAAGTATAAGAGGAAGTCTAGACAGGTTATGTAATCTTCCCAAAAATACACAGAAAATGTGTCCAGCCAGCACATCTTGGTCCCATTTCTGTACTTGGCTTTCCCGTCAGCATCACCCCTGCAGACATGCATGCAGACCTCACTACTAACCTTCTGTCTTTAACAACTGAACCAGAGCTGCTCCAACTGTAATCTGCTAGTCTTAAGGACTTTGTACTGGGTTGATCTTAAGTATATTTGTTACAAATGACAGTAATTTTACACACCTGAAAATATTTCATTAGCATTTAAAAATAAACAAGTATTGTCTTACAACCTCAATTAAAAATCAAAATATTAACCATTTACACTGCTAAATGTGGTTCAGATATGAACATGAGGAAGCTGCTGAGACAGATCCAGTAGAGGAGTTGAAAATCATCCTTCATTTTTAAAATGCATGCAATGCGTCTATAGCATTCCTACACTGGAAAGCCATGCTACAGTGAGAGTCAGTCTCTATGGAGGCACAGTCACTGCTCTGCACAGAAAGAGCAGTGGAGTGTATTCAGTATGGTCCCAGATTTGGAGTCTTAAGGCAAATTAATGTGAGTTTATGTGGCTAAAAAGTAGCTAGAAAGATTGGAGGTGCGCAGGTCAAGCTGTTGATACTACTTAGCCTGAGAAACAGAAAAAGGAAGTGAGAAGGAATCAGTTTCTATTTGATGACATGCTGTCTTGTCTTAATTTTGTTTCAAACATTATGTAGCATTTTTATAATGTCTTAAACCAAAGCCTAACAAGCTGGGACATGGTTGAAATCAAACAAACACATGTTCAGACCTATCTAGCTCTAAGGCTTCTAAATTCACTGACAAATATTTACCAAAGCATCAACAAAATCTACAACAATATAGGTGTCAAATTTTGCTAAAGATATTTTAAAAAGAATCTTATTTAGCAAAACATATGATGAAGTCCACTCAGTTAAAAAGAAATATAGTTTCATATTTCTTGTGATTTTAAAATTATGCCTAAAGGTATGTCAAGCATGGTAGCTCAGACCTATAATCCCAGCACTTGGGATACAGACAGAAGGGCCACCCTCAGCTTCATAGTGAGTTTGGGCAAGCCGAGGCTATGCTAGATTGTCATCAATATGAAGGAGGAAAGTAGCATTAAGAATAATGTAAAAGGTTAAAATAAGCATGCAAAGTTTCTGGATTAAGAATCAACAATAAAGATGGTATTATTTCATTTCCTAAGCAAAAGCACAAGTCTACAACAAGATTAAAAGTGTAGTGGTTTATCTTTCACTTTCACCATAATTATAAACAAGAAGGCATTTTAAAACAGATGATGAGAGGGCCTGTCTTTGCTGGAGACATTAGGCCAGCCTTCAGTAAAAACACAGAAAAGCTTGAGGCTGAAAATAACCAGGAACCTCAGTGTAGGGCTACTGCAGGGTCCCCACCATAAAGTCAAAAGTCCTGTGTTTCACAAGATAGAAAACTGCCAATTCCAAAACAATGGTGCCCTGGGTCAGAAGTGTGAACGGATGGGTTTTCTGGGCCTGGAGAGATGGTTCTGTGGTTAAAAGCACTGGCAGCACATGGTGACTTACAACTGTTTGAATTCCTGGGATACAATGCCCTCTCCTGGCTTAGGTAGGCACCAGGCACATGTGTGGCACACAGATACAAAGGAAGGCAAATCACTCCTATGCATAAAATAAAATTTAAAAAGGAACAAGCTTTCTAAAAGAAAATGAGACAGTCCAGCAGCTTTGGGAAAGAAGCAGCGCAGCCTTCTCAAGCACTTCAACTACTGGAGGCAGGCCACACATCTACTAACCATCCACTTTCTCAAGGGGTTCGCTCATCCCTGTTTACACAGTTCCACAGATCAATCATTTACAGTGGAACATTTTAGCTTAATTGTCAGTTTCTCTTTTAAGGTATCGCTTTATTATCGGGTTGGTGAGAACAGAAGCCATACTTTCTCTCTCCAGTTTTTCTCTTCAAACACCATGCCAACCGCCCTATTGTCCCTCTAGAGTGGTGAGGGCCAGAAGTGGGATCCTCGGCTAAATACATCAATCAAGCTCTGGGATTAAAAACCAAAGCAACACTTTTAATTAAAGCTTTATTAGATAACTGTGGTCGTTATAATCAACTTCTGGCAGTCAAGCATAAACTATTTTCTAGAGCCAGATTAAACTGGTTTGAGACTAGCGAAATTACACATAAATGGAATTATAGTCAAATGCACAGTTATTATGATTGCAGTTATTATTTACTGTTCATTAGTTCAAAATATATCTTGAAGTGTGCCAGTCTGCTTAATGTCCACATTCTACTTCCACACTTAGCTCTCTCCCCTTAAATTAACAACATTTATGATACAGGGTCTCATATCACCCAGTTGGTTTTAAACTTGCTATGTAGCTGATAATGACCTTGTACCCCTGGTACTTCTGCCTCTATCTTCAAAGTGCTAGGATTATAGGGTGTGACACCTCACCTGGCCTTCTCCCTAAATAACACATCTTTAGGTCAGTATTTATAGTTATATCATGTCTTGAAATTTATAGATCTCTCAAAAATACAAAACAACCAAAAATCAGAAGCCAAATGAAAGTGCTCAGTAACTTGAAAGCACCATGGGAAAGGCTGCTCCAGAGCCACCCGCCACACTCCACAGTCGCAGAGCCCTGGGTCCTCAGGGAAGGTCACACCCTCTGACCCTCAGCCTACTCCTTTGACAATAAAGGTGTGTGAAACTGGACAGGCTTCTTCCAGCTTCGGTCCTTTGCAATCATAACCACCACCATCCCATCTGCTGTTTTTAATACCATTCCGGCCACAGGCACAGGCTGACCCTACATCTACCCTACCACAACAAACTAAAAATAATCGCAGGGGTGCTAGCTGGAGTGGAGGCCTGGTCCCAGCCACAGCTGCTTTGCATTTTGTGACCTGAAACCTAAGACTGATCTACCCTTCATTTCCATCTTTGTCCCCAGTTTGCCATCTGTGTGGCAAAGTCTGATTGCTCTATTTCCAGTACTTTCTAATATCTGCCCTATGCCCATTTCCAGGAGAGCTGGAGTACTGGACGCCTGAAGTGCTGTAATGAGGCATGGGGTGAAAAACCCAACCCCAGCCTATTCTTCTATGTGTTCATTGTTTTGTTTTGAGACAGGATCTGTGTATCCCTGGCTGTTCTAGAACTCTCTGTGAGGCTATGTTGGCCTCAGATGACTGAGATATGCCTGCTTCTGCCTCTGGAGAGCTGGGATCAAAGGCATGTACCACCATGCATGGGCCCCATCCTTCCTCCTCCATCTGTCTAGGTCACCTCAGTTGCTGAGGTGCTCTTGTTTGCAGCGCTCCCTTGCGAAGGTCTCCTGGGCTGCACCATGGAGGCCCAGGTAGTCAGAAGCTGATTCATCCTCCTGTGCATCAGAACAGCACACTCATCCTTTAGCACCCTCATCCTGCTTTTCTTCAGATGCCTCATGAACTTACCGGTGGTTCCCTGTAACTATAGCCATGATCAAAACCACTTCAATTGATGTCTAGAAACCACGGAAGCTTCGATCTCACCATTTATGAGCGCCTCTTAAGACAGCTGCTGGGAGCCCTAAGGTTAAGCTCCTCACAGCATGTACAAGGGATCAAGCTGCTCTTGCAAGAAGACCTCCCTTTATATTTCCTACCATAATTTCTCTCTGGAAGGGAAATTCATCATACTATGAACATCAAAAAATATACTATAGGCTGGGTGCTGTCAAGGTCACCTGTAATCCCAGCACTTGGGAAGTTGAGGCTAGTTTGGGATATATAATGAAATCTGCCTGAAGACGGCCATTTCAGCTCACACACACAGTCCTTCTTTAGGTCTCCCTATCTCATCTGAAGCCTGTATCCCCTTCCGCAGCTTTGATTGTCTTTGGAAGACCTCACTATACTGTGTACTTTTTCTTCCTAAACACAACATGAATAAAACACACCTTTAGTTCAAATTCTGTGAAAAGGCCAATAATCTGTGTATGTGTGGGTACATGTTTGTATGTGTGCTTGTGTGTAGTGTGCACACCTGTGTGCACAGTGTGTAGATATGTCTAAGTATGTCTATGTGCGTATGAATGTTCCTGAGTGTATGTGTGTAGTATATGTATGCATGTGTGTGAATGTGTGTATATTTGTGCACATTGTATGTTATACACGTGAAGTCAGAGGATGATCTTATGGAGTCAACTTTCTCCTTCCATCTTTACATGGGTTCTGGACATCACACTTGGGGTTTCAGTACACAAGCCCTTTATCTGCTGAGCCTACTTGCTGGCTGGGATCATCACTAAGTATTCCAGCTCTCTGGGTATAATGTCTGGTAGGAACGGGTTCTTGAATGGTCAGTGTTAGTTCTTGCTTTTTTTTCTTCTTATTTTAGCTTCTTTTTGATTTAAGTGTTAAAAAGTTTCCCATTTGCCTTTCCAAATAATGATTCTTATTATTCTCACTGACTCCATATTTTAATAGCTACCTATTTTCTATTCTATCAATATAGTTCCCTTTAATGGGAAAAAGAAACATTCATTTTAAAATAAGCAAATTGTTTTAGGCAATCACTCCTGAAGTCTCTAACACAAGAGTGAAAGGCATTCAACTCCATTTAAAAAAAAGAAAGAAAGAAAGAAAGAAAGAAAGAAAGAAAGAAAATGAAAGAAAAACAAGAGAGCTCCTCCTAGTTCCTAGAAGGTCCTAAGCCTGGGCAACCTTTTACAGGTCTGCAGATGTACACCATACAGTCTACTGTATGTTTACATAAGGAGTTGGTGGTGACCAAAACCCTCTGAACTCAATCAATCCGAAGAAATAGCTCAAAGATTGGAGTGAAAATGAGGAACTTAATGTTTAGGTGTCAAAAACAACCAGTAAAATTCAGCTCTTTTTAGAGAAAGCTAAGACAGAACAAGTCACCATCACCACCTCCTAGGGGGAGGAGCAAGCCATCATCATTACCACCAAGGAAGGCCACGAAAGGATAACACGGATTGGTCTCATTTGTGATGTGTTGAGAGTTAACAGGGACACACATCAAAGTAGGGAAACAGAAGGGCATGGACTCATCAGAGGAAGTTCCCATAAGAGTTACAACTAGTTGGTGTCACTCAGGAAATCCACTGGTATCTTACAATTTGGGCTACAGAATTATGCTTTCATCCATAAAGCCTGGGCTTGAACTGGGCCTACCAGTTCTCATTCACTGCCTTCTATGCACTAAGCCCACTTCAAAACACTTCTCTGTGTTCCACATAAAGCATCAGCATTAAGATAACACACTTTCAGATGGAAATGCCTCAAGTAGAAGGTATTACTCTTTTCACTGTCATTTGTGGAATCATCCATGATGCCCAGTATTCTCATTCCACAGCCCACACAGAAAGAAGTCAGAGGCAGTTGTTGAGAGAACACTGTCACAGAAGAAAGCAAGAGTCCTCTACTCCCCTTCAGAAGCACATGCTCCAGGTTTAACTCAGGGGAATAGTGCGTGCTAAAAAGGCGACTGTCTACTGTTCTAGTGCTGTTTAGTTTTGTTCCAGCCTTACTAATCCCTGATAACTGGCACATAACTTTCCAAAATTATCCTTAAGCCTAACCTAATTTAGTCTTGCATTTTTACCTCATGGGAATATGGTTACAACATAGGCTGGTCCCAAAAACACACCCTGTACTTTCAACATTCATGCCTCTGCCATGTGTGTGACCCTTCACTCCTCAGCACTCTCAGTCTTCACATTTTCCACTGAGTGTGTTTATATGTGGGAAACCTAAAACGCCTGGAGAAACAGAAGAGATAATGGGATACAGACCTGCTTCTAATTACCATACAGAGCAACTGCAGCTCAGCTGGACTGTCTTAAACAAAGATGGAGAAAGGTGACCTTCATACAGTGGGTCTCCATTTCTAGAATGGGACCATTTCTACCAAGTCCACATGGCAGCCTAAGGCCAAAGAAAGTATCCTCCAAGTGTGTAGAAGTCCCAGTCTGCAGCTCAGAGCTATGTTCCAAGCTGGTCTTTCTGTGCTTGGTTCTTTGCCATAGCCAATCCAGAATGCACGAGTTAGTGCAGGACACAGTATCATCAGGACAATCTGCAAAAGCAGTCGTTTATAAGGTATACTCTGGTACATGTCACCATCTCCTTTGAGGCTACCAAAAACCACACAGATGTTCAAACTTCAATATTTTACTCACATGTATGTCCTGAAATCTTCATTCAGTCTGTTTTAAGCCTGAATTTTGTGCCTGTATGCACGTGTGTGTGTGTATATATATATATATATAAAATATATATGAATGTTTGTGCATTCACATGTGTGTACATTTGTGTGAGTATGGAAGAACCATGCCATGCCACAGCATGCATGTGGAGATCAGAGGTCAACTTCAGATGTCAGTTCTTGGCTTCTGCCCTTCTCTTTTGTTGTTTGCTGCTGCATATACCAGGCTAGCTAGTCCACAAGTCTACCTCATATCCCAAAGGTGGCAGACATGTATCACTGTGCCCAGTTTTACACAGGTTCTGGGAACTCAAGGCTCAGAGATTACTATTTGAGTGGCAATGACTTTACTCTCTGAGCCATGTTCCCCAACATTGTACTGGTTGTTGAAGACAGCATCTCATGCAGTCCAGGCTGCTTCCGAATTCACTGTGTAGCCCGAGATGACCTTCTACTCCTGCCGATACCCCAGGTGCTGAGATAACAAGTGTGTATCACTAATGCCTTTTTTTTGTGGTTTCATTTTTGCTCTTTGTGACAGGGTTTTGCTAAGTAGCCCAAGAGGGCCTAGTACTAGCTACAAAACTCAGGCTTGCTTTGAACTTGTGACAGTCCTCCCGCCACAGACTCCCAAATTCTGGGATCACAGCTTCTGAAAAGGTTCCTGTGCTCTTTTTTTGTTATGTGCAAAGTAATCCCAGGGTGGATAAAGATGCCTCCTAGCAGAACCCTGGGCTCACTGACAGTGAAAGGGTGGGGTTTCATGGGAAGCATGAGCTTCCTTTTTACGTTTGCTTGTTTCTTAGCTCTCAGTAAACTACATGGCCTCCTTAGCAGGTTGTAGGAATAAGAGATGTTTATATGGGAATCAAATTGTCTGAGTACTAAGGCTGGGTTAGCTCAGTGGTGGAGTGTTTGCCTTGCACACACCGGGCCCTGGGTTTGACCCCCATCTCTCTCTCTCTCTCTCTCTCTCTCTCTCTCTCTCTCTCTCTCTCTCTCTCTATCACACACACACACACACACACACACACACACACACACACACACACACAGATGTTAGTATTAAAATAAATAAATAAAAGTTATGTTGGGACCCAAACTAAATCTTGCCCATAACACAATAAAATGATCATATCTCAGTGCAGTGAAATTACTGTAGCCATTAAAAATTTTGTGTACAAATTAAAGTGAATTAAAGTGATCTTTTAAAAGGCCATTTCTGACTATTTTCACTTGGAAGTTTGAATTTTCAAAATTTAGCCTCATAGTCCCACCCAATTTCTGTTCTGGAAATTTCTGCACTCTGAGACAGTCTTAATCATCTTATTTGTGATATTCATTTTCTGGCTCCCAGACAGCTGGCTGTCCCTGTTTGTTAACATGGGTAGCAATGACAAGGTCGCCCCTGCTAAGTTCCTGCTGAGGAACCCCAAGAGAAGACAAAACAAGTTACTACCCAGAGGCTATCAGGGAGGCCACGGCAGTTCAGCATGTACAGGGTAGTGCACAGGGCTGCTCTCGGCAGCCTTTCTTTCCTGACTCCCCTTACTCTCTAGCCCACTGTTCACTGCTGTCTGACAGTCCTCATCTCTGCCTCCCTTTTCTGATTCAGTCCTCACATTTCTTTCCAAAGCACGACACAGCTCAGAAAATTGAGAAATTTATTATATCTATAAATGCGAAGCTTGGAGCAAAGTCTTAGAATAAACTTGAAATCTACCTGATACTGAGAAAACATGTTCACATTTGACACTTCTGTGGTACAACACTGAGGACACTGGGCAATCAATCCGGACACTTCTGCACAGTTTTTCATTGAGACCCCAACACAGCCTGAAATCACTCCACTGAAGAAGGGCTGCTGCCCACAGCCTGCCTAGGCACACCTCAGATTCCAAGCACCACAGGAAGACAGGTCAAATCATTACCACTATTGTATCACTATGTGTGGCCCAGGCTGGTGCTGAGTTCACAATCCTCCTGCTTCAGCTCCCAGAGGTTCCAGGCCTATGCCACCAGGCCCAGCTTCAAACGCTACTGTTAACACCATGCCTTTAGCAGTCCCAGGTAGAGACCGGGGCCCATGTAACCAGCTGCTACAGCTCCCTCTTTTGCAACAAGGAAACTTTGGCAAAATCCGAGGCTTAACTGACTATTTTTTTATATGCTATCTTGACTACTTCTTGTAATTTATAATTTTATTGTTCCAGTGTGTACCATTATTTCCTTTGATGAAACTCCGGATAAGAACGAGAAGGTAATAATTCCAGCTTCCCTAGGAATAGGCTTCTCTTGCCACTTTCATAACAGTCTTGGCATAGAGGATTATATAACCAGACCCAATTCATATCACTAACAGGTATATTTTCCCATCTCCAGACTTTCCACAGTGACGTCTGAAGGCTAAAATAAGATGCACTATGTTCTAAGTGTCAAGTCCATGTAGCAGCACAATTGATGTGGGAAACTGCCCTGCAACAGACCGGGAGCTGCCAGGATGGAGGCTGGTCTCCATTATGGGAGGCTGAGGCAGGATGGTCACATGAGATCAGGAGTTCATCCAGACTGGAAATAAGTGAGACACTGTCTCAAAAGAAAAAAAAAAGAAGCAGAAAAAAGAATATTGAGAGAGAAAGAGAGAGAGAGAAAGAAGAAGAAGAAGAAGGAGAAGGAGAAGGAGAAGGAGAAGGAGGAGGGGAGGAGGAGATTGAGAGAAGAAAATAGTTGACGAAAGAAAGAAAGAAAGAAAGAAAGAAAGAAAGAAAGAAAGAAAGAAAGAAAGAAAGAAAGAAAAAACATCAAGATCCACCTGCCCTACTTAGTGGACTATGAAAAACAATCTTTTCCTGGATTTAGGCTACAGATAAGCAAGAAGTTTCTGCAGGTAAGAGTTGAGTTTATCATGCAGCTTTTAAGTAGACACGTACAGGACAAGGATGCAAACATCTGTGGTGACACCTAAGTAGAAATGATTTCACAGAGACTAAAAAACCCACCAGGTTGGTACCCATTCTGATCCTGAGGAGCCTGGCTGGAGAAGTGGCTCAGTAGCAGTGGGCTTTCCTCGCTTGTCCGCAGCCCTGAGCACGGTGGCAGTGGGCTTACCTAGCTTGTCCCATGGCCCTGAGCATAAGCCCCAGCACTACCATCATGCCCTCCTCCTTCCAACAACAGAGAAGAGAATTAGGAATGGAAAGTGAGGTGTATTAACATATCAGAGCTTACAGATTTCAAAGCAGACAGCAAATTTCTATGTCACTTTACTTGAAAAGTAGAACTGTGTTTGCCTCAATAAAGCAAAGTGCAAAGGCAAATAGACGATTTACAGATCTGACATAGAAGGCAGAGGAATGCCCACCATCAAATAATAAACTGGAGAGGAACCAACTAGCACCACTACCCTAACCACCAGTATCTAACATCCATTGCCCTGAGATTCTGACAGTGAGCAGTTCTCAGGGCTCTGCTACAGAAGGAATCTTCAGATGCCGAGCAAGGATTCAGTGCAAGGTTCTGCCAAGAATATCCCTGTTGACTACAGCAAAGCCCGTGTGACGAATGAGTGTGTTCAGCTCTCTCTGCGGCTCTGTGTTCGCCCATCTTTTGTAGCATATGAAAACAGCCTGTGCTCAGAGTTCAATTAATTCTTGTGAAATAAACCAAAGAGAACTGGACAGCAGGATGTTTTAAGTAAAGCTTTGGGGTTTGTGATTGTATAATTGAAAAAATGAAGTTAGCAGTGGATGAGAATGAGCTCAGAAAAGAGAAAACCACCAGACTGTCTCCATGTGGTCACTGTCTTCTTTTTTTAAACACAGGGTTTGGCTCTGTAGCCCAGGCTGGCCTCTAATTTGTGATCCTCTTGCTAAAGTTTCTCAAGTGCTGGGATTATAGGAGTGTGCCACCATACTCAGCGAGTTTTTACCCTGACACAAATACTGTATGTATTGTTAAAAATAAGTACCAAATGCACAAAAGCATGAACACATTTTGAATTGTTTGCAAAGGAAAGAAACATTTTTTCCTCACTTATCAAAAATGCCTGACACTGGTTGGTATAACTTTCTAATTACAAGGACTTTTTGAAAAATAATTTTAAAAATCCAATTCCAAAGAATAATGATGGTAAAGATTAGAAAGTTCAGACATGTCTCGAAATAAATTAAACAGGAATGACTTACACAGCTACATAAAAGAAAACGTGATGGCTCATAAGGTAGCTCAGAGGCACGGTGCTTACGTGGTATGCACAAGGCCTGGGTCTGATCCCTGGTACCACAAACAAAAGCCAAACCACAAGCAGACCTGTATTACTTACAGCTCAGCACTGACTGCTCATGGAACGGGAAAAATGCTAATTAAAGTCCCTGGTTTAATTAGTTTAAAAGAATCATCATCTATGTCAATTATATAAATTCTAATTTCACAGTATTTATAAAAAAAAAAAAAAATGGTGGTGGCGCATGCCTTTAATCCCAGCACTTGGAAGGCAGAGGCAGATGGATCTCTGTGTGTTCGAGGTCAGTCTGGTCTACAGAGAAAGTTCAAGGCCAGCGAGGGCTACACAGAGAAGCCACCATCATACAACCACTGCTGCTGCCGCCGCCACCACCACCACCACCACCAACAACAACAAAAAGAAAAGAAAACCCTTGTTGTTAGGCCAGCATTTTCAGATCTCAAACTGTACCTAATACCCTGTTCAATTACTAAATCAGTGTGGTTTAATTAATATTTTTTTAATTTTGCAACTAGCTCATCAGGTGTGAATTACTGTACTTAGGAGGCCAGCTTTAGTCTTAGAATACTATCGTAAACATTTGTAGGTTGGCTTCAAAATCTCTTGCTCTCTTTTCTAGGTAGACATTTAACAGGTTTCCCGGGGAATTACATTACTGTCTTCTATCTGAACTGCACAAAACTACTCAAGAGACCCAATAATTAAGAGACTGCATAATTTTGGGGCACATCTTCATAAGTACATTATGGCTAGGCAGTATGCATCCCTTCCTGTCAAATCCATTAGAGCTAATCTCTGACAGTTTTGGTCTCAGAAATCATTAATTCAACTAAACATATATAACATTTTCAAAACATTTCCTGGCAGTTTTTGTTTTAAAACCTCTTCTGTGCCCCAGCAACACTTCTGACTAGCCACACTGCCTCCTCAGTGGTCTAATTTCTATCGCATTTTCCTCATAAAAGTGAGCACACTTGTATCTGGTTTCTTTTCTTCCCACTCATTGTTCAGATTAGCATTTTAGTAATCCTTCAGGCAATGCTCTTCAAAGAAAACAGGCTATCTGAAGCAAAGGACAGTTCCCTATGTCCCATGACTCTCAAAGTCCAATCATATCCCTTGACCTGTTTATTACAAATCCATGTAAACCAGCAGTACAGTCAACAACCACCCCAAACGGGACAACAACAAAGCCGCTGGAAACACCTCGTTACACACCTTGTCTGCGGAGCCCTTTGTTCCCACTGAAAACCATACTGGAAGCCTCTGGCTGTCAGCTGCTACACTGTCAGCCGCTGAGGGAAAGCACGGGAGCGGAGCGAGCCAGCCAGCGGAGCAAGCGCTGGGTGCTGCGCTTCCCGGTGCAGGCTTCTCACAAAGGCAGAGAGTAGGGCTCACATAGCAACAGTGCACTCAGCTGATTGGACGCGGGGCTGTGCTCAGCCTCACTCCTGGGTCGGCTAGCTCGCTCGGCTTCCTGTCTACTTGGCAGCACTGTCATGTTTTCTTTGCTCCTCTTAAGAACTCAGCTGTGTTTAGGCAACTTGAAAGGAATGAACAGTGAACTGACAATGACCAAGACTTCCAACACGGGGCCCCAACACGTGTACTTCTAATCACTCTTAAAAGACCAGAAGTGTGTAAGATAAAATTGATCTCTGTTAGCATTGCACATAAAACCCGGGACAAAGCAGGGAAGTAAAGGGAAACATTCATTACCTCCCATTTCAAGTAAATCATGCTCTCACCCAAGTGAAGCCCTCAAACAACGTGCAAATACATACATAGGTGAACATAGCACGGACCTACGTGCTATGAACTCCAGCGCACACTCCTAGGAAGGCACCTCTGGAGAGGCACTGACTGGAAGACAGGGCCTGCCTTGCTGACCTCATGAGTCCCAGGGCCTTTAAGAGGCAAGAACAGGTTTAGTGGTCAAAGAGTAAGATTCAAAAGGGAAAAGCCACAAGCTGCCTAGTGAACCCTGACAGTATAGGGTAGAGGCACAAATTTCCACCGAAGGTCTCTTGTTACATGGAACAAGACACATAACCTAAATTCATTTACTTTTATCTTAAAATTACCTGGATATGGGAAGGTATTGAAATCATGGAGGTTTCATGCTTGCTAGTCCACATCACCTCTGAAAACAGCAGCAGCGACCCCCTCCCCAGCTTGTAAAGCTGTTTAGCTTGTCTTTTTTAAAACTAGTGGCATTGGTAATTGATCCTAGGACCTTATGTTTGCCAAGCAGTCACTCTGTCACCTCAAACTCCTATAAGCTGCCTGGGAGACTCAATTCAGGTATAAGGGACAAACAGAAGGATCACACACGTTTCTTACTTCAGAAATGCTTTTCTGAACATCTCATCAACCAGAACAGAGGGCTCTGCATGTTAAAGCAATGGAACCTTTTTATGTGAGCTCTTGGTGGCAGCTGAGAGGTCTGCAGAGCAGCCGCTGCAATCTGCTTCTTACTCAGAGCTTTGTTTATCAAGTGTCCTGGGTGGGGGGAGCTCCACATGATGGAAATCCTGGCTACTAAGCGCTGCAGGAGCACCACAGGGCTATTTTTACATGAGAGGCTACAAACAGCACAGCAGTTTCATAACAGCCCCAGAATCCACAAGATTACTACCCCAAGGAAGCATCCAGATCCCAGCGGTTTATAACATATAAGAAAACACAACCAAAGAGTTAAATGCAATCCAATCACTGGCTCCTCTATTAGGCAGTGGGAGAGCTCCCAGTTCTCCTAAGGGACAAGACAGAGGTGTGCTTGGGAATATAGAATGAGTCTATGACACAGGTAACTCAGGAATGCTACTGAAGAGAAGGCAGAGTTTTAAAGTCAGACCAAAACATGAATCTTTTATTTACTAACACATAAGAGATAGAAACTAAGCCACTAAAGCTTCCTTATCTTTAAACCTTCCCTAATGCAAGACTGGTCTCAGGACTCTTCTGAGTGCTGGGCTAGATTGTAAACAGTTGCTGACAAACGACTGCTTTAAGGGGTCTCCTAGGCCACACTGTATGCCCTTCAGATGGAGCATCACATCTGTGTTACAACTGCTCACCCAGCAACATGCCCAATTAAATCCCACGTAATTTAATTTTATTCCAAAACTACTGGAGATGAATAGAACACAAATGAATAAAAGGTATTATTTGAGCTGCTCAAATAAGAAAACTGGCTCATCTAAGCGAAAGGCATTAAAAATCTGGATTAACAAATTTTAATTTCAAAATTAACTCCTATTTTTCCGAAAAACAAAAGAAGCATATAAAACCCAGCTGAGCATGGTAGAACACAACTGTAATGCTAGCATTCCAGAGGCTGAGGCAGGAGGATTACAATATCCAGGTCATCTTCGGTTATGTAGTGAGACTCTGCCTTGGAAATAAAAGCAGCACTATAACTCCTAGGTGGACTGGGAACAGTTCCCTTCAGTTACAGCTGCTGAGCAATGTAATTACCGGCTAGTACTAGGCTGCTTACTGATAATATAGTATGGATCAGCAGCATAAAGAAAAAATTCCTACTTGATAATATCATCCTGAGCGAGGTAACTCAGTCACAAAAGAACGAACATGGTGTGTACTCACTGATAAGTGGATATTAGTCCAAAAGTTTGGAATACCCAAGTTTCACTTTACAGTAACCGTGGGACTGAGTGTGAGGTCCCAGATGGAGGAGTTGGAGAAGGGACTGAAGGAGCTGAGGGAGTTTGCAGCCCCATGGAGGGAGCAACAGTGTCAACTGGCCTGACCCCCTGTGCTCCTGGAGACTGGACCACCAACCAAAGAATACACACGGAGTGACCCATGGTTCGGACCACATAGGTGGCAGAGGAGGGCCTTGTTGGCCATCAAGGGGAGGAGAGGCCTCAGTAAAGGGGAATGTCAAGGTGGGAAGACAGGAGTGGGTGGGTGGGTGGGTGGGGGAATACCCTCATAGAGGCAGGGGGAGGGGGGAAGGGATAGGGGTTTCCAAAGTGGAGACCTGGAAAGGGGAAAACATTTGAAATGTAAATAAAGTATCAAAAAATTAAAATTAAAAAGAAAGAAAGAAAGAAAGAAAGAAAGAAAGAAAGAAAGAAAGAAAGAAAGAAAGAAAGAAAGAAAGAATTCCTAAGCCAGGTACAACAGAAACTGGGAGGCGGGGACGGAGGAATCAGATTTTGAGGCCAGTCCAGGCTACATTATGAGACTTTGTTTAAAATAAAACAAACAAAAAATTTCAACAAAACAAAACAAAAAACTAGGCAGTAGAGCCTTTGGGAGGCAGAGAAGAAGGATCTCTGAGTTTGAGGCTAGCCTGGTTTACAGAGAGAATTCTATGACAGTCAGAACTACATAGAGAAATCCTGTCTCAAAAACCCACAAAAATACATACATACATACATACATACATACATACATACATATATCCTAAACAAGAAAAAGGGAGAACTCATAGAAAATACATTAAATTTACTTAGTCAGAATAACTATAAATTAATAACCATTTCCAAGAAGTGTACCACCTTGAAAGAATGAAAACAACCAATAAGTTTATTTAGCAAAATGCTTCCTTCCCCTGTGCTGCCACCGGTTTCCAGGACATTTTTAACAGTACCTTACCTTTTTCTAGAGGAGTCTTGCTAATTTTAGTAAACAAGGCTGTGATGGGTATGAGACCATGGCACAGCATCAACTATAAGCCAAGAGTCTAGACACACACAGGGCTGGCTGCTGTCCTTAGGTCTCTGTCCCCACCGCCATTAGTATGCACAGTACATGGTCCAGTTCAGGAAGTTACTTCTGTTATCCCGATGCAAGGAGACTGACAGGAAAGTGCATTTTTTATAATGGTTTTTAAAAATAATGTATTTATTCCAAATAGAAAATGCAAGGCTTCAAAAGCCAACTGTTTTAGATTATCTATGCTTCCTGTGAGCAGAAGTAATTCCTAAGGTACTTTAGATGTAAGCTTTGATACTTCTAACAAAAACGGCCTTTCAAAGGTACCTGTTAAGCAACGTGGGTATATTCAGTAAGTATCATGCACACACACACACATTAGGGAACCACTACATAGGGGTTACTACTCAATTGGTTACATACCCACCTCCTCTCACCCCAAGGCAGTTGTTACCCAACACCTGAGAAAACTGGCTTGTTACCTGCCCAAGTAACCAGAGTCAAGTGGATAGAGCTAGGGTTCAAATGTAGTTCTTCCTGAACCTAATGTAGGAGTTTAAATACAGCTGTCCTGACCAGAAGCTGTGTGTAAGGGGGAGACAGACAGAAAGTTAGACTCTCTCTTTCTCTCTCTCTCTCTCTCTCTCTCTCTCTCTCTCTCTCTCTCTCACACACACACACACACACACACACACACTTTTGCTATGTAATACTGGCTAGGCTCAGACTCATTTGTAGCCAAGGTGCTTGGTACCTTGAGCTTTCAGTGACCCTCTGGCCTCAGTCTCACATGTGCTGGGATTACAGTTGCTCAGGCCCATACCTGCTTGGCTCTCTTTTTACTTGTTTATTTTTAGACAGGGTCTCAAAATGTTTCCTACCCTGACCCTGAATCCTGTGTACATGTAGTACACAGGCAGACCTTGAACTTGGGCTCCTCCTGTCTCAGCATGGTAAACAGCTAGGATAACAGGCCTGTTTCTCATATATCTAATACATACATACATCTCCATCCATAAGGTAAATACAACCTCACACAAGAATAATATTTAGACACAGAAAGCCCGCACTGATGTTTTCTATCTACTAACCAGGATTTACCACCACAGAGACAGGAGCCCAGGACAGAAGTGCAGGCACCTTCATACAAACTCCAACCTCACTTCTGGAAAGATCACTTAGGGCAGGTGCTTGCTCTCATGGTTTGGACTGTTTCCACTTAAATTCTGTCCTAGCAAACCTACCTGTGCTCATTTATTAACAAAGTAGGAATGGTGATTTCTCTAATGCCACAAACCATCTAGCCTAGTACTTGGCTTTCAAGCAATTCAAGAATGGAAGTCTCTTCTTGGGCAAGGAGACACAGCTCTGTAGTAGAGTCAGTGATTGTGATGCCCTTGGCTGGAGTCCCAGAAACAAAGTATTTTAAATTTCTTTACCTTTGGATACATGAGGTCCATGCTATTATAAAAGAATCCAGAGGCCTTCTTCCAACACCTCCCCACATGTGTGTGTTTCATGTGCACACATACACAGACAGACAGACAGACAGACACACACACGGCAAATAACACAGATAAATAGCAAAGGGATGGAGCTGATCTTGACTACAAACTGTTTCTATTCTTAATTTTTATATTCCTTAAACAGTATCACATTTAAGATCCTAATAATTAAGTTGCAAGAAAGACAAGATAGTTAAAATTTAACAGCCAACAGTTATAGAAATAGCTAAGCCTTTTTGAAAATTAAAAAGAGAATTATGCTGCTGTTAGGACAGCCTAGAGATAAATCAGGGCGTAAGTCACATGCAGTTCCTCCCCCATGTAGATGCTGAGCAAGATGTTTGTGTTTGTTGAGGTGGTTTGTGTGGCCAAAGAGGCCCCAGAGTACTTTGTTGTTATGAGCCAAACTACTTTTTATATAAATCATAATAAAACCGAAAGAGACCTAATTGGCATTTTCATCTGTGCCAAAGTCCGGTTACAATGACCTAGATGGGCTGCCATATCAGAGCCTTGCAGAGTATCTCCAGAGCCTTGTTTACAAAACCTAAGATCTTGGAGAGAAGAAAATGTTCTAGTTGGTTCTTTTGGCACCATTCGTGCTACATTGTTTAAAATGAGCTAGAGTGAGTTATTTTAATCTAAGCTACTGTTGTCTAATAATATCTGCACATACATTAGTCACATATTAATAAGCATTAAGATCAGGTATAATAATTGATTTTAATACCCTACACATGGTTAATCTCAGCATTAGTACATAAGATGTGTGTTGAGATGCACATGGATTCCCTTTGCTTCCTCAAAGTTGTGTTCTGGAATTTGCTAATGTCCCGTTATTGCAAAGCATGCTACTTTCAAGTCAACTGTAAAAATCTAGAGCCAATAAAGACTTTTTATTCTGATAAATCGATGTTTTCCTGAACATGTTTCCATGGAGATAAGAGTTCATAGTTACCTGTTCTTTTTTTCTAAGATTTATTTATTTTATGTATGTGAGTACACTGGCACTGTCTTCAGACACACCAGAAGAGGGCATCGGATCCGATTACAGATGGTTGTGAGCCACCATGTGGTTGCTGGGAATTGAACTCAGGGCCTCTAGAAGAACAGCCAGTGTTCCTAACCTCTGAGCCATCTCTCCAGCCCACCTGTTCTTTAAACAACTGCAATTTTGTGAGACAGTATTTCAGAGATTAAGAAGCTGAGTAAAGAAACTAAAGCAGTTGGTGAGTGACAACGCCAAACCCTATGCCTGTCACCAGTGTGTATCCTTGCCCTCTCTATTAACAGGGACTGGCATCAGTGACAGATTCTATATATTAATTAAGTTCAAAAGAATTTTAGCAGACATCTGCAAAGGAAAGCAGCTCCGCAGAGCTAGTCAGCCCAGTGAGGTGGCACACACTTGTAATCCTAGCACTAGAAACTCTGAGGTGGAAGACTGGACAAGCAGTCTAAGGTCAGCCTGGGTTACACAAAGGGATGGGGACACAGTGTAACAGTAGAGGACTATTGAGGCATGAACAAGGAAGCCCTGAGCTCTGTCCCCAGCACTGGCCTGTACTGCCCTAAATTATTTAGTTAACTAACTAAAAAGTACACATAGAGCAGGCATTGGAATTAATGTTCTGAAAAGCAATGAAGAAATCAAAACTGTCTTTTTTTTTTTTTTTTTTTAAGATTTATTTTATTGCCAGGTAGTGGTGGCACACGCCTTTAATCCCAGCACTCGGGAGGCAGAGAAAGGCGGATTTCTGAGTTCGAGGCCAGCCCAGTCTACAGAATGAGTTCCAGGACAGCCAGAGCTATTCAGAGAAACTCTGTCTCAAAAAACCAAAAAAAAAAAAAGATTTATTTTATTTATATGAGTACACTGTAGCTATCTTCAGCCACATCAGAAGAGGGCATCAGATCCCATTGTAGATGGTTGTGAGCCACCATGTGGTTGCTGGTAATTGAACTCAGGACCTTTCGAAGAGCAGTCAGTGCTCTTAACCTGAGCCATCTCTCCAGCCCAAAACTGTCATTTTTTAAAAAGAAAATTCATTTTTCTTTTATTTATGTGTGTGTAGTGTGGATGCCCTCAGAGGCCAGACGAAGGTACCCGGTCCCCAAGAGTTGGAAGGTACCAGGTCCCCACGAGTTGAAATTACAGGTGACTATGAGTCCCCTGACATAGGTTCTGGGAACCAAAATCAGGTCCTCTGCAAGAAGAACAGCAAGTGCTATTAGCCACTATGACATTGAACTCCATTTTTTTTTTTAAATAAATAAGGAAGAAAAAAATACTAGCCACCATTGCATGTAGGAAGACTGACAAGTGACGCTGGCAGTTCAAACAGAGTTGTCTCAGGCAGTAATGTCAACTATCCAGCGCTGAAATCATTTGAATATACTTTATAAAGGTGTGCTAATATTTTCAAGCTTTATTTTTTAAAGTACCATATGAATATCCAAGCATAGCAAGCCATGCCTGTAATCCTAGGAGGATCAGGAGTTCAAGGTTATTCTCAGCTACGTAGAGAGTTCAAGGCCAAGCTGGTCTCCGTGAGATCCTTTCAAAACATACCAAACCAAACCAAACCAAAAAGACCTTACTGAATCTTGCCTGTTCCTGTCTAAAGGAAGCAAAAGTGCTCATCTCAAGGTGCCGTTGTTGCTTAGGTAAGCAATAGGCATGGGAGTGTTGTTTATAAATATTATCTAAAGCCAATTCTGTGGCAGGAGGGACACAGCCAAGGGGTTTTATGCACCCTCTTCCCTTGGAATAAAAACTTAAGCGAGGAGACAGTACCCGGTCTTCCTTCGGTACTAAGACTCCAGGCTCTTTCTAAATTCAGGGCCTTTGCCCTGGACACTCTGCCCCTTCCTTCACAGCTCACTCCCTCTTGTCCTTTGTTCTTTCTCAGAGGTTTAACCACTTTCTCTCTGATCTTGGCCTCTCTCTTGGCCTTTGTAGGTTTCCTTTAGAACATTTGGAATCTGTGTTCAACCTATATATTAAAGACATGCTAGAATTCACAGCAACAGACAACAGCGCTGCAAATGATTTAGAATCAAGTTGTAGACTGAACACTTCCCACAGCTCACTTCAACTGAAGGCTACAACACCCCTGTGTACAGGTCCTACAACAAATGCTGGGCAGGTGGGAAATGAGACAGCTTTTATAGGCAGACAGGTTACTTCTTTTCTCCATGCCTTCTTGACTGTCGTCTGCCTGCCCGTCTGCCTGCTGCTTTCCTGACTGTTTTGGAACTCACTGTGCAGACCAGGCTGACCTTGAACTACAGAGATCTGATGGCTTCTGCCTCCTATGTGCTGGGATTAAAGACAGGCATCATCACTGCTGACCCAAGCCTAGTTTTCTTAACTGCAGAAGTTAAAGAGCCTCACATTCTCAACAAGCCTTTCCCACTCTGCTTTTTAGCAACTAAATGGCTCTGAAAGTAATTTCAGAGTAACAAAAGCACTTTCAGAGCCTGAGATGCTAACAGAATTTACTCTGTGCCATTATGTATGTAACCCGAGGCTCTCCCTCTGACCTGAGCCATTCAGAATGCCTTGTAGACACCTCAACCCCACAACCTGAGTTAGCAGAAAGGCATATCTTTCACGGTTAGCTGACAAGCACAGCACACCTCCAGGACCAGCATTCACTCTGCATAGTCATTAGCCATTACTAAGATGAGAACACGCTTTCTCAAAAGTCTGCCTAGATCCTTCCCAACTTCTCAGAAGATATGTCCAGGGAAACAACATTAGAGGAAGGAGTTATTAGTGAAGGGACATTGATCCTAGACGAACTCCCTGAAGTCATCTCATCTAACCATCAGATGAGGACGACTATGGCTAAAGAAGGTGGTGACTATTTACACAGACTAGCCAGAGAACTAAGACCTCAAACCTCAGAGTTCCTCCTTCATGCTTTTCCCACCCTAAACAAGACTCACTTGCTGTCCACTAGCTTTCCTTCCTTAAAACTTAGTTGTGAGACCATATCTATGGTTGGGTAAGGAAAGAGATGCATGTCGGTCCACTCCGCCACATAGCCAGGAGCGCTCAGCCATG
>CM052706.1:43992456-44017690 GCA_028551405.1 Uromys caudimaculatus
AAGGTGGCCACTGGCACTGGGTCTAAAGAAAAGGAAGACATGAGCTAGGCTTGTTGTATTGTATCTGACAAGTGCCTTCTTCATGAAAGGGAATGCCAGGAAACTCACCCCTGGAGTTCAGGCACCTTATGCGGCTGTGGGCCTAACGTCTGGGTTAAGAACTGGAGTCTTTACCCAGTCAGCCCAACAGGAGCCTCAGATATAAACATGGAACTACTCTGATTTTGTCTTTTGTTTTTGTTCCTTTGGACATGATGTTTTACTACAAAGTCCAGACTGGCTTGGAACTAATTCTGTAGCCTAAGTTGGCCTTGAACTTGTGACAATCCTCCTGCCTCAGCTTCCTCTGTGCTAAGAGATGTGTGACTTGGCATACTGGGCTCAATTCTGAGTGCTCCCCAACCCATCTGAGAGAGGACAGAATTACCTGTAAAGAAAGGTCATACCTTTCCCTTTCACCACACATACATCTAACACCAGGAGTAAGTCACACTTAGTTTAGGGTTCTTACTTCAAAAAGGTCTTAGCTTCAAAAGGAAGTAGGGAAGACACTGCCATGATCAGGTCCAAAGATGAAGGACCAAAGAGTAAACAAAGTCAGATGTGGTGTGCACCTGTGCAGCAAGCACTCCAGAAGCTGGGATAGAGGGATTGCTCCAAGCTTGGGACCAGCATGGGAAAGAAGAAAGAAAGAAAGAAAGAAAGAAAGAAAGAAAGAAAGAAAGAAAGAAAGAAAGAGAGAGAGAGAGAGAGAGAGAGAGAGAAAGAAAGAAAGAAAGAAAGAGAGAGAGAAAGAGAGAAAGAGAGAGAAAGAGAGAGAGAGAAAGAGAGAGAGAGAAAGAGAGAAAGAGAGAAAGAAAGAGAGAAAGAGAAAGAAAGAGAGAGAGAGAAAGAAAGAGAGAGAGAGAGAAAGAAAGAGAGGAAGAAAGAGAGAAAGTAAGAAAGAGAGAGAGAGAAAGAGAGAGAAAGAAAGAAAGAGAGGAAGAAAGAAAGAAAGAGAGAGAGAAAGAAAGAAAGAGAGAAAGAGAGAGAGAAGGGAAGAAAGAAAGAAAAGAAAGGAGAGAGAAAGAAAGGAGAGAGAGAAAGACACACAAAAACAAGAAAATGAATAAATGTAAAGGTTATTTGCTTAAACAACTAAATTTCTTCTGTACTTGTTTACATAATATGCTCAAACCACATGGATTTGTCATTGTCTTGAGATAAATGAAATTTTAAATCATTCGTTGCACATATATATTAGTTTCTCAAGTCTACCTGCAGATTTTTTCCCCTCATCAGACAGAGAAATGACAGTGTTCAGTCCACTAAACCACTTCCTTTTCACTGGATGACAAGCAGAAACACAGGGTACGTCTCGGTCCACCCCTTTACCGTCCCAGACTCAGAAGTCACATCAAGCCAGCAATTATTTGACAGCGCCTGATGTGTCAAGGCTCATCAGCATAAGTGTGTGACAGCCTGACAGGGTGGCCGGCTCTTAACTCAGATCACCTCGGCTGGCTAAGACGCAGGAGCTGAATCAATCGGAGCCTTTGTTTCGCCCTCACGGCTTTCTCTAAATGATTGGCTTCTTCCTTTGAAAATGCCCACAAGCAACAGCAGCAGCCCACATTTGCATGCTCGCTAAGCGGCAGCTGCTGTTCTGAGCACATTATGTATGTTAACTTATTTCATTTCCAGGGGAACTCTAAGCCAAGGTACTATTTATTAAAAAGCCCATTGTGAAGGCGCTGGAGGCAAGAGCACAGGCAGCGTCCAGAGTGAGAAAGCTCAGGCATAACTGTTGCTGGTTTCCCCAGGCCGCTTTTACATGTTTGTTTGTTTGTTTGTTTGAGGTGTGTATGAGAGGGGCCTGTGTCTGTTCTCTCCCTTCACCAAGTGGGTCTTAGGGATGAAATGCAGGTTGTCAGGCATGATAGCCAGACTCCTTCAAGCCCATTTTCCCCCAAAGATTAAGTTATAGTACCTTATAATACTGTGATGTCAATTAGGCTGGGAGCACATACTTGAACACACTTTCACATGGGGCTTACCTTTTTAACTATCTGGGTACCTTGTGTAAGAAACTAAAATCCTCTGTGAATCACTTCACTCATCTATACAACAAAGGTCCTAATAGCTATGTGCTTGAGTAGACAGAACAGAACAGAACAGGGTCTCTGCATGGAAGGCCCGAGTATCAGCTGTCATTAATACCTCTATTACCTCCCATTGGGAGGAAGCCAAAGACTGCTGCCGTTAACACGGCCAACATCTCTTCTCTTCCAGCAGCTGTCATTTCTGTTGTTTGATTTACACAGGCTGAGAATGAACTGTTCACGACACAAAAGGAACGCACCTGATTCCCCCACCACACTGTCCAGTCCTAATCACGGCTTCCTTCTAGTTCAGCTACCTGTAGACCATCATTTGAAGGTAAGAGGACTGTCTATGTGTACATAAGAAGGTCCAAAGTCACGGCAATCCAAAGGCTAATGACAAAATTTGTGAAATGATAACAAAAGGGAGAGACAGCACATTCCTCCCATTTTGACTTTAAAACTATAAAATTGTTTGGCCTTTTATTTATAGATCAAGAGTTCTCACTGGAGCATCAGACATGGTCTAAAACATGTTTAAGTATGAATAGAAACACAGTATATTTAAATAATTGATTTATTGATAGTTGAAGTTTGTTTTTAACAAGTTTCTATAACCCCAAACAGTATTTAAAATAGACAAAGTTAGATACTTTATGTTTGTAGCATGTGGGAATATGATTTGATTACTTCTATACAAAGGTCACATTTGAAAGACTTCCTGAGAGACACCAGACACCCCATATCTGTGTAACGGGTCAGGTCCCAAGTTGTGATCCTTGAATCCAAGACAGAAGAGCTTACCCTCTGCAGCCACCAGGCTGGGCTCAGCAGGTAATGCCATTTAAAAACCTACAATCCAGGAAAACCTATTCTAACCACACCACTCTTCAGACAGACATTAAGGTAATTATAACAGCAGAGGATGGCATAAAGAAAGAAACTACACACTTATGTCCTGCATCCCTTTGTAGGCTGGATGTTTCCCCAGACAGCTATATATTAAGAGGTTACTGAATGTTCCTGAACTTTCCCAGGTCAGGTTTATAAATGGAAAAGGAAGGTCAGCACTAGGCCACTGCACACTTACTTTCTTATTTCTGTTACAGTTTGCAGCGGATCAACATATCAGCACCTGTATGCTCACCATGATAAAGTTAGGTACTTAGTCCCACCGCTTGCCAACCACCATGTAGTTGAGGTGGGAGATGGCAGAAGTGAATGTGATGAAGATTATACAGTGAGCTAGAAAAGAGACGCAGGTCTGACTCCAGAGTGCACACTAGCAATTAACATCAAGGACTCAGGTTGCCAGCATTACCCAAGTAATGTTATGAACTGTCTGAAATTTTAAAAGGGAAAATACTATTGACTCTGTGGAATGTAGCCATTTGCTACACAGTAACATGTTAATTGAGTATAAACAAAACTTCTAACTTCCACCACTTAACTGACAGGCAGAGTTGACTATGCATACCCACCCCATAAAGCAGGGGCTCTCCACCTTCCTAATACTGCAGCCCTTTAATACAGTTCCTGGTGTTGTGAAGACCCCCAAGCAGAAAACACTTCATTGCTACTTACTTCCCACAACCCACAGGTTAAGAGCTGCTGATATAAGGAACTTCCTTAGCACACCTTGAGATGCAGACTTGACAAATTTCTAGAGGAATCTTGTCTTTTGCTATTAAATCCACTTGTGCCACTCTGTTCATTATAATAAACCAAGAAACCATGAATTCAAAATATTATTACCATGACAACACTCACTGTCTCTCTCTCTATATATATATATATATGTGTGTGTGTGTGTATATATACATATCTCCTCAATCCATCAATATATCCATCATCCATCTACCATCCGTCTATCTATCCATCCATCACCCATTCACCCATCCACGCATCTATCTGTCCAGTACATGGACACTGGGGACTGAACCCTGATACTTGAACAATGTACTAATTGTACCACTGTGCTATACTCAATGCCCCCCCAATATATTTCCAACAAACAGAAATTCCCCCTCTCCCTAAAACAGACTTCTGATTTATGTGCATACAAAATACCCATAAAATTGTTTGCAAAAATTAGAAACTATTAAAAATGTGAGAGTCTAGCCTTAGACTGTTCCATAGCCTCTCCTATTTCACACAAGTCAGAGCTAAAGATCTTAACTGTGTTTCGGTTTACACAGGAAATATTACACCCAACTCTAAAAACAGAGCCATTTCGTCCTCCAAAAGGCTCACAGTGGTAAGATATATAGCTCAAGGATACTGAGTGTACAGGCCCTGGAGTTAAGCCCTAGCCCCCAGAAGGAAACCTGAAGGGCCGAGGGCAGGGCTCAGTGTGTAAGAACACTAGCTGCTCTTGCAGAGGACAAGGTTCAGTTCCCAGCACTCACATGGTGGCTCAACTGTGGTTAACTCCAGTTCCAGGGAATCCAATGTCCTCTTCTGGTCTCTGTAGATACCAGGCACACATACGATGCACAGACAGAGGTAAGCAAAACACCCATACACATAAATGTTTTTAAAAAGCTAAAAATAAAGCAGGAAATGAAGAAGGACAAAAAACTAGAGGATATGAAATGAAAGGATAAATGAAAAAGCACTGTGATTTTTCTGTGATTCCCACTCAACCGTTTTTATTAGCCAGCCAAATACCACACCTGATCACATGTGCACTTACTTACAAACATTATAGCAAGTTCCAGGGCAGTGCGGGCTATACAGTGTGACCTTGTCTCAAAAAAGAAGGGTAAACATAGCTGTACCTTACTAAGCAAATAGTTTCAAGTCTCTACATTAAAACACACACACTTTACTAGTTCTTGGATGAGCATCTGAGAGTCTCTCATTCACTCTCACTTTACAGAGACTCTGGTATTAGGCAGGACCATCTAGTTCTCCAGGGGACAGACTAAAAGCCAAAAAACCTAAAGGAGCAGGAATAAGTATATCCTTGACAAAGACTGCTAATACAGGGGGCCATAGCATCAGATATAAACAGAGAAGAAATAGTGGAGTGGTTGAAGTTAGAGACAACATGAAAAGATCACAAACTTACCTAGCTTCTCTAGATCCTGATGTGGTACAGAGCTACAATTTCCAGCAGCTCCTCTTTGTTATCAACTGAGATTGGATTATATGGATTGTACACATTCTTTTTCCCTTAAAAAAGCATGTTCGCTCATGTGTGTGTCTGTGTGAGTACGTGTGAGTGTGTGTGTGTGTGTGTGTGTGTGTGTGTGTGTGTGTGTGTGTGTGTGTCTGATGGTCAGAAGAGGGCCTCAGATCCCCTGGTGTTGGGGTGACAGGTGGTTGTGAACCACCCTGCATTGGTGCTAGAACCTGACCTCAGTTCCTCTGGAAATCAGCAAGTGTGTGCTCTGAACTGCAGAGCCACCTCTCCAGCCCCTCTTTCTTTCTTTCTTTTTACTAGAATAAAAAGCAGCACTTGGCCAACGGAGGCAAGAGAATCTGGAGTTCAATGCCAGCCTCAGCTACAAAGTAAGCCTGGGCTAAAGAAGACCATACAAGATCATGTTGCACATAGTAATGAAAAAAATCTGAAAAACTTTAATGTTTCTGCAGTAGTTTGTTAAGTAAGAATTTGTAATGACTCTGAATCTTGTTCCAAAAAAAGGATCCATGAACCAGACAGTTTATGTTTTTAGGAAAGAAAAGCTCAACCCTGACCTTGGGATTACTTCATTTTCACCTGAGAATAATAAAGGGAGCAGTGTCTTCCAAGAGAAAGACAGTCGCTTGCACTTCCCTGGCAATCTTGACAAGTGAGTTTATTTTCCTTATTGGCTTGTATCAGTATATAACTAAACCTTTTATTGCTTAGTTACAGTTCTACCTGAGATAAAACAACTTTTCTAAGTTTCTGCTGTAAATGCTAGTTTTTCAACTGCTGTGGCTTTAAAGCAACTTTTTAACAATAATCCAAGACAAACAGTGACTTTGATTTCATTTGCTTGTTTATTCTGAGATGCAGCTTCTGACCTCAGAGCTAGTTTTTCCAGTCACTGATGTAATCTAAAAATCTAAACTTAGCATGGTCCACAGGCAGTCCTCTCAGTAGCGATGAACTTGACGACAGTTCTACAGGCATTCACACAAACCTATTTTACTTAACAGTAAAGCATTTGGAACCAATTTGAAGCATGAAATTAAATATTGCAGTCTCCCACCCCTTCCTTGTATATTTTAATAGTCATTATGACCAAAAGATATATTTTGGCTAATTTGTATTTCTAATCACTTTGAAATATATACATATATATATGTGTATGTATGTGTGTATGTATGTGTGTGTGTGTGTGTATATATAATTTTTTAATAGATTCTTGTAAATCCACCTCAGTAGATAAATAACTATTTCCAATCCTGAAACCTTGGCTTTGGATGAATGCCATTGTCTAGTTCTTCCTCTCAAACATGCGGATACCTACTATATAATCCCTTGGACTCAAACTCACACAAAGAAGTCCTCACCCCTAACCATTACCACACCATCACCTCTCACTGTTGTCCTTATTCTTAATCAGAAGGCTGATGAACATCTTCTTTTGAAGTCTTTGAAAAGCAAAATGAGGCCGGTGCGGTGCTGTATGCTTGTAACCTCTGCACCCAAGAGCCTGAGGCAGGAGGGATCCTAGCTGTAGGCTAGCCTGGGATAGTAGTGATACCCTTTTTCTTTTCAAGATATTTTTTATTATTTTAAAAATATTCACTTACTGGGTCTGTCTGTGCACTGTGTGCAAACGTGCATGGGTTGAGGTGAGAGGTCAACTTTCAGCAGTTGATTCTCTCCTACCTTGTAGGTTCTAGGGTTTGAACTCAGAGCATCAGGCCTGGTGGCACCTTTACCTACTGAGCCATCTCCTGGGCTTGTGACAACCTTTGTTTGTTTTTCATTCAAAATATACACCAGGGTTGGGAGAGGGGTAAAATATATACATTTTCCTTTAAATCTTGAAAATATAGGTTTAGAACTGGGCTTCATAGCCACACCTTTAATCACTGCACTTGGAGTCAGAGGCAGGCAGATCTATGTGTTCAAGGTCAGTCTTGTCTATAGATTGAATTCCAGGGCAGCCAAAGCTACAAAGAGAAACCCTGTCTCGAACACAGTTTTACAAGTGAAACCTGTAGAAAATCCAGATTTAGAATGGAAAACTGGGCCCTAATTGTCCATAAGAGACTGAAGCTGGGGAACTTTGAAAACAATTGGGATTGGAATTCACTTGGAGCACAAAACTAATGAGGGGTCACAGTGGTCCGTGCCATAATGCCAACATTTGCGGGTGAAGGTAAATGGATCCTTAGGAACTTCTGGGCTAGCCTGGGTTACATGGTAAGATCTGTGCCAGCCTAGACAACTTGACAAAACTCTATCTATAAAACAGACAACAACAAAACACACCAAAAAAAAAAAAAAAAAAAATCCAGCTAATGAACACGGTAATGGCTACAAATAATACTCTTTATCCAGTTCAAACTCGAGTTTCAAAAGTTGACAAACTTTTCTGAAGTTGGATTGACTTTACCTAAAACAAATGAACTGCAACTTAAAAGGATACTAAACCTGTGGCCACTAATAAACGCTACACTTGACATCTTCATTCTGCCAAACACTCTCTAAGAACAGGTCCTTCCATCTGACTTTAACTAAACACCTACTCCGTAAGTCCATCTTTTCCTCAGCGTCTGGTATCTTCACAGAGACGGTTCGTCACGTCTGACACAGGAATGGTTGATCCTGCGGAAAATTAGGTTAACGCCTCTAAAAGGAGACAGAGAAACAAAACACAACTCAAGCTCTACTTAAATAAATCATTTACCTCGGTCTGGCTTCATTTTGGCATCCAATTTCCACCCAAAGTGCTGTAAAACACAGGTGTGGGTTCTTCCAACCGGCACACGGCTGACTCAACGGCTTCTGCTTCGTTTTCCAAACGCTAAGAGATCAAAATAAACATAAAAATATAAAGAAAAAGAAATAATCGGGTCTTAGTCCCCCGGATCTTGCAAGAAAACTACTAAGTTAGGCCTCTTCCTGGTGCAGACTGCGGTGACAGAACCCTGGGCAGGTCTGAAGGAAAGGGGAAAAAAGCAGCTCAAGTCTGTGCACCGCCTCCCCCGGCGTCCTCGGGCCTAGCACCCCTGGTTCCCCGCCCCTACGCTCTCCAGGCCAAGGTGTCCTCCTCTGACACAGCGTCTCGGAAGCACCAGCAGGATCTATTTATGCCCTGGAGGTACAGGCACGGAGGAGGAAGAGTCCGGCCACAAGAGCTAAGGTAGCCCTCGGTCCAGTAGCCTCCGGGCACCGAGGCACCTCCGCAGGGGCCGGGGCGCAGCAGCCCCCTCAGCCCCCCGGGCCTCACCTGCGGGGATCCCCTCTGGCTAGCCTCGTCGAGGCTTCAGTAGCCGGGTTCCAGCCAGAGCCGGTCAGCAGCAGAGTCTGGGCATGTCCTCAGCCGCGCCGACCCACGCGTGGCTCTGCCCACCCGGGAACGGCTCCCATGGCCCGCCCGCTCGCCGCCCTCCGGGACCCCTCGCTCCTCCTCCCGGCACTGCACTCTGCGGCCGCCCGGCCGCTCACATCACACTCCGAGCTCCGAGCCACGCCTCCCCGAGCGCAGCGCGCAGCGACCCCGCGGCCGCTGAGACGCCGAGACGCCGCGCCCCGCGCATCCACCGGCCCCGCTGCCCGCCAGCCTGCCTGCCTGCCTGCCTCGCTCGCTCGCTCGCTCTCTACTCTTTCTCTCACTGTTTGCCCTGTCAAAACACTACCCTGGTCACGTGTCCCAACAACAGCCAACCCACTCTCGTCACTTCCTCCGCGGAGGCTGCGCGCGCCGGTTGTTATGGCAACGCCGCCGCGCGCCCTGGAGTTGGAGATTGGGGACCGGTCTTCCTGGACAAGGGTTTCAGAGGACCCGGGGACCCGCAGGGACCGCCTGCACCGCGCGCCTAACCAGCCATGGAACTGTGCTCCTAGTGCACTGGGGTCACTTGGGAGAAGTCATCCAGACGGGAAGATAATTATAGTTTCTACTCCTCCACAGGGATGCTGGCCTGGCGCAAAAGAACTGGGAATCCAGCCCTAAATGCATGCAATTTCCCAATGGAATCTGTGTTTAATGTGGCCTGGAGAGGAAAGTGGAGAGCCATGAGTACTAGGGAAGGGTACTTGGGGACCAAGGAAGGCCCCTTCCCACTGCACCCCTAGATTTTTCAGCATGTGTAGATCTTAAGAATCCAAGTTTCAGAAGCACTGGATGAGCTAAAAATAGCTCGTAACTTCTAGAGCACTGACTCACCGCCAAGCGGACACTTCTGACACCATGTTATTGTTGGGGAGCTGTAATTTTCTTGTTGTGCTATAACAATGTGACACGATGACACGGCGCGTTCTGATGTTGTGTCATCACTTAAACACAAACAGATGTCAAGAATTGCTGTAGCTAAAAAAAGCAACAAGGGCTGCAGCTATTAGCCACTCAGTTTATAGGCAAATCCAAATGAAGAAAGACAAAATTGCAAGGCTCTAGTTTCATTGGAAAAAAAAAAAAAACTTTTTAAAGAAGTTTTTTTTTTTTTTTCCACATGAGAATCACAACAGGAAGGACTAAGCAGATCTGTGGTCAACTTTCTCCTCTCTATAGTTTTCTGTTTCTAAATTTTTAGAGGTATGTTTTTTTTTTTTTTTAACCCACTGATTTTGTAAAGCACAAGATTGGTAGCTGGGCGGTGGTGGCACACACCTTTAATCCCAGCACTTGGGAGACAGAGGCAGGCGGATTTCTGAGTTCAAGGCCAGCCTGGTCTACAGAGTGAGTTCCAGGACAGCCAGGGCTACACAGAGAAACCCTGTCTCGAAGAACAAAAAAAAAAAAAAAAGCACAAGATTGGCAATTTTATTTGTTATTGTTGTTGTTGATGATGATGTAAAGATTTTATTTTTCGAGTATGAGTGAGGACTTGGGATACTGATCAGAGGTAGGATGCTTCTCTAGCATGCACAAAACCCTAAAAATAAAATAACAGTACTTATGTGTATGGGTATTTATTTGTGTTTGCCTGTGTACTACATGCACGCAGTGCATCTAATAGCCAGAAGAGGGCGTCGGATCTCCCAGAGTTACAGATGGTTGTAAGCTGGGAACTGAATCCAGGTCCTCTACAAGTACTTTTAACTGCTGAGCCATCTCTCCAGCCATGGGCATTGTCATTATCATCACTATTTTGCTTCAGATCAAATATATGAAATTTCTGTTGCGAAAATGTGATATTTTCTAGATGTACAATAAAATAAAATGCACAACTGAAGTTATTAACTTTAGCTCCAAAGTTGGTTTGAGCAAACAAATACTATAGTCACTGGAATGTTCTGGGAGCGGGAAGGAGGCCTTTGGACGATGGGAAGAGCTTGTTGACATAGTGATGGCTACAATCATTAACTCCTGGTAGACTCCCCATGGGTACATTTAATAATGTCTTGTGTGGTTAAAAAAGGGGGTAAAAGTTTGATTTGTTTTTCAATCACTTCTTGGTTAACCTTGGTAATAGGAGATATACAGAACAGTCATAGATAATTCAAAATACTTAATTTAGCACAACAGCTGGAGTCACACAACAGCTACTGTAGAATATGTACAATGTTGTAGAATTTAGGTGAAGAGACAGCAAGAGGTGTGATTCAGCACCCCTATCCCTGGCTTAGTCTGTAAGAAGTATAAAGAACAAAAAAATGGGCTGACAAAATGGCTTAGGGGTAAAAGGTGCTTGCTGCCAAGTCTGGTGACCTGAGTCCCAGATCTAGGACCTACATGGTGGAAGAAAAGACTGACTCCCACAAGTTGTTCTCTGGCCTCCATACACACAACACACACACACACACACACACACACACACACACACACACACACACACACACACCCTTCACAATGATAAATATAGTCATATGCAGGAATAGAAAAATATTCAGAGAATACACATAATCCTAGCATTCAGGGATTGAGACAGGAGGATTGCTGTAAGTTTGTTACTAGCCTAAACTAGCCTGAACTACACAATGAATTCCAGATCAATCAAGGCCAAAGAGTGAGATTCTAGTTTTTGGTTTGGTTTGGTCTTATCCTTTGTTTTTCAAGAGAAGACCTCACTGTGTAGCTCTGGTTTTCCTGGGACCTACTCTGTAGACCAGGCCAGGCTGACCTCTGACTCACAGAGATCTGCCTGCTTCTGCCCCCAGAGTGCTGGGATTAAAGGCATGTGCCACCACACCCAGCTGAGATTCTATCTTAAAAACCAAAACAAAACATATTTTGAAAAGGCTAGAGACGAGTTCCATGGTAGAATGCATCCCTGCAGTGAGATCCCATCACTGCAAGAAAGATGTGAAGACAAAGAAGACACAGGCAGGAACTTAGCCATGGAGGAAGAGGTCAGAATTCCAGAGAGTGGTCACTAAAACATGAAGGTCTTTAATTCTACAAATGTTACTGTTAAGCAGTTGAAAATGTTAAGAAGCTCTAGGTATCAAAAGCAATTCTGGAGCTAGAGAGAGAGCTCAGTGGTTAAGAGCACTGGCTGCTCTTCCAGAGGACAGGAGTTAATTCCCAGCAACCACATGGTGGCTTATGACCATCTATAAAGGGATCGGATACTTTCTCTTTTTTTGTCCTTAATAATTAAAAATTTATTTATTTTTTTCTTTTCTTTTCTTTTTATTTTTTGATACTTTATTTACATTTCCAATGTTTCCCCTTTCTAGGTGTCCTCTTTGGAAACCACCTATCCCCTCCCCCTCCCCCACCTCTATGAGGGTATTCCACCTCCCACCCACCCACCCGCCCACTCCCATATTCCCACCTTGACATTCCCCTTTACTGGGGCCTCTCTTCCCCCTGATGGCCAACAAGGCCCTCCTCTGCCACATATGTGGTCCCAACCATGGGTCCCTTGATGTGTATTCTTTGGTTGGGGGTCCAGCCTCCAGGAGGACGAGGGGAGGGGGCGGATGTCAGGCCAGTTGACACTGTTGCTCCCTCCATGGGGCTGCAGACTCCCTCAGCTCCTTCAGTCCCTTCTCCAACTCCTCCATCTGGGACCTCACTCTCAGTCCAGCGGTTACTGTTAAATGAAACTTGGGTATTCCGAACGTTTGGACTAATATCCACTTATCAGTGAGTACATACCATGTTCGTTCTTTTGTGACTGAGTGACCTCGCTCAGGATAATATTTTCAAGTTCCATCCATTTGCCTGCAAATTTCATTAAGTCATTGTTTTTAATAGTTGAGTAGTACTCCATTGTGTAAATGTACCACATTTTCTGTATCCATTCCTCTGTTGAGGGACATCTGGGTTGTTTCCAGCTTCTGGCTATTATAAATATGGCTGCTATGAACGTGGTGGAGCATGTGTCTTTATTACATGTTGGAGCATCTTCTGGGTATATTCCCAGGAGAGGTATAGCTGGGTCCTCAGGTAGAATTACGTCCATTTTTCTGAGGGTGGGATCGGATACTTTCTTCTGGCATGCAGGTGTCCATGTAGCTGAGCACTCATACACATAAATTATTTTTTAAGTAATTCTATGGACTGTAGACATGTTTAAGAGCACTGGCTGCTTTTTCAGAGGACCCAGGTTCAATTCCCAGTACCCACATGGATGCTGTATCTGATTCCAGTTCCAGGGCCTTCTCAGGGACCAGGCACACATGTGATATATAGCCATCCATGCAGGCAAAAATCCCATATGCATTAAATAAAAATAATTTTTTTAAAAAGTAATCCTATTATTTATAGCTAAAGAACAATCATGAAGGAATATTTAAGAATTGTCAAATGCAAATACACTCTTTGTTTGTTTGCTTAAAGGCTGAGTCTGGCTATGTAACCCAGGCTGACATAGAGCCCAAGACCCCTTTTCTCACTGAGTCCTGCTATTACAGATTGTGTGCCACTGTGCCAGAAATATACTCTTTTAAATAGGACATTTGCTAGCATTTTTCATCATAAAGTATATGGAAATAAACATGAAATGTTAATTATAATGTGTGGCTAAATCTAGTCTTCCAGAGTAACTAACAGCAGACAGACTAAACTCTGTGAGTTTCTTCTCTAAAATGTAAGCTCTTTTCTAAATGGTTTCTGGTCATTCATTAAATTCACTAAGTCTATTACCTTCTAAAAGTCTAATTATAGAGTCCTAGCCAAGACACCAGCTTCTATAAACAATCCTATGCCTTCCCTTCCACTGGTTGGCTGGTCTGTCCTTTTGTGACACTGTCTACTCTCTGTGACCACAGGTATAAGGAAGTAAGAAATGGTTCTAGTTGTTGCCTGCATAAGTGACAGTAGTACCTGGACACACAAAAGCTTCTAAAAGCCATGGCAACTTTTAATTATTCTGCAGGTTTGCTGAACAATGAGAGGTCTCTGTGCCATGGCATGTATCAGCATGTTTGTGAGGTCAGAGGTCAAGTGTGGGTATCATTCCATGGCTGCCATCCACAAATGTGTGTTGCATTTGTTTTCTTGAACCTGGGTTACATAATTTAATTTGCTTTTTAGTTTCTTCCACTTTCCTGCAAAGTTCATTTTCTTTCAAAGCTGAATAGCGTCCCGACCATGTGTGTGTGCCACACTTTTCTTTTCTAATCATCAGTGTGTCGAGGAGGATCTGGTGTCTTGCTATTATGAAAAGAGCTACCCTAACCATGGATGTAAAGAGATTCTGTGGCAGAACAGATCTAACGTTCAGAAATTTTGCAGGAAGTATTTTTCTAAGAGTGATGCACTTCAGAGATGCTTTCTGCTGTATTGGAATGCCACGTATTGAAAACTACAGGATTCCCAAAGCTCCCAGTCAGAAATGTCTGTGGATGAATTCTTCCTGCATTGCGCCACATGCATTTTCCTCCCAGTAAATTCTGACTCATGTCTAGATTTTTGTCAGAATGCATCAGGATGATTCCAGGAAACATGGCTGGGCATCCATGTGGAGACATTTTGTGAAGATGTGGGTATGTAATGAAGTCAGCATGGCTGTTTGGGTTATTGATGTGAGCACAAGATGGCCCCTGGTGGGGGCCTTTAATAGTATGTAGCACTCATCCATGGGAGATGCCTCAGAATACTGCCTTGCTTGTGACTCCCTTTGTGCCAGAATTCTGATGCCCCTGGCCACTGAGATTGATCAAAGGATCAATATCTGACCTGAAGCAACCCTCTGCAACATCGGTAGCCTGCAGAGTGGCCTGTTGCTAGAGAATTGAGCCAGATAGGAGTGTATGATGCTGGTTAATGACTGACTAATCCAGATTGGAGTGTGTTATATTGGTTAGTGGCAGCTAAGTCAGAGTCATCGATTATACTGGTTAGTTACTTGCTAAACCAGATAGGGATATGTTTCAGTGGTTAGTATTTGGCTAAGACAGAGGCATGTGTTACACTGCTTAGTGAATGATAAGGAAAATAGCTGTGCAGTACTCTAATGAATTACTAGGTACACACATTCTTCCTGATGGTGGTGGTGGGAGGTCTGGGATGTGCTCCAGATATGCATAGCTAGTACCAGCCCACTCCCTAACACAGAGCCCTCCTTGAGAATAGACAACAGGGAAGGAAGCAACAGCACCTAGTTCTCAAAGAATACCAAGTGGTCTGTTAAAAAAAAAGTTATTCATTATCCATTTTTTATTTTATGTTTATGAGTGTGTGCCTGCATGTGTTTATGTGCACCGTGTGCATGCAATGCTCATGAAGGCCAGAAGAGGGCACCTGATCCTCTAGAACTAGAGCTACAGATGGTTGTGAGCAGCCATGTGGGTTCTGGGAATTGAACCCAGTGCTTTTAATCCTGACCCATCTCTCCAGCCTTGCTACCAAAAACTCTTAAGCCAGGAGCTTCCATCATAGACTACTGGAGGTGCCAGTTACAGATGGTGAGAATGAGGCATGGTCTGTAGTTCTGTGGCTTGGATGCTGCACCTACTAAGCATCTTATGTCTTTCTTTTAAGACCCTGTGAATCTTTCCACCAACTCCCCATGGAAAGGGTAGCCTGGACATCTGGACACTGGATACCTGAAACTTGAGAGCATCTGAACCAGGTGTGGTGCTGCATATCTGTAATCCAGAACTAAGAAGTCTGAGGCAGGAGGATCATGAGTTAGAGGTCAGCTGTGCTATATAATGTGACCATGTCCAAGTAAACAGAAGTAAAACAGCTTTACACAATTTCAAGTCATGAGTGAAAAAGCTCAAATACATTCCTAAATTAGTTCTCTACACAGGTCTGCTATTCAGTCAGCAATATGTCTGGTTGCCTGCAGTGTTTGACACCTGGAATTTAGTTAGAAATTTAGTAGTGAACAAGATTGATGTGATTCCTGCTTCCTAGTGCTAGTCTTCAGAAACGTGTATCCTGTGTACCCTGTGGACAAGTCTCAGCTTTGTAGAACTCAGGTGCTTGGGATCTGTGCTCATTTGCTTTTATCAATTGTACATGGTTTTCTAACTATATCAATTACACCCACAACATATTATCAAGACTCATGTCTTAGAATACTTCCACAATCACTATAAAATTTAGCCAAGGGCTTTCTAAAACTTTCCACGTCTGAAGCAAACTAAGGAGTAGAAAGCAGCCTCAGTAAACCTGCAGCCCCTAGCTAGACCACAGTCCCTCATAGAACAGGAAACATAAAATATGATGGAATTCGCAGAAATCAAAAGGACGAGTGAGCTGATAACCCTTCCTAGACTAGCATTCTGTGTCAATGGGAACCTGACGCTGATAAGCGAATGGGAATCCAGAGAGTAATAAGTTACCCTTCCTCATCCTATGAACGAGACAAACTGAAAATTAATGGCATGGATTGCCCAAGATAACAGGCTGAAAAATAAAGAGATAGGTAATTCATTAAACTAGATTAAGGAAGACGGAGGAGATGGGAGCTGAGGCTCAGTAGAATTGAAATGTCCAGGATCTGACATTGAGGCATTACAAGATGACCATGCTGTGATTAAGTGGCCAAGCCAAAAATCTAAATAGTTAAGAATGTTTTTTCCGGAGTAGATAAAGTGGCTCCAAGAGGGTTGGGTACCAGTACTCAGGAGTTGGGATGCAGTGTTGAGGAGTTGAGCAGCACTGGATGTTTGGGGCGTGGCACTAGGGTAAAGCTGTTAAGTGATTCATAATTGTTCAGACTCACTATGTCTTAATCTATTTGAGCTTCAAGGGACTACAAATGCTGTTAGTAATATCTTACCATCCAAATTTGTACAAACATTCTAAAATACCCAAATCCCTAAATTCCAGAACTCCTAATCACTGCACAAGACTTAATCCGGCTGCTACGGTAGCACTGTGGGAATTCTCTTATCGATTTTGACTAAATAGGTTGCAATTTAAATGTCTGTATCACTTTACAAAGAGAACACAAACATTAGAGATGAGAGAGATGAGAATTGCTCACTTTAACTGTGAAATTTTTATTTATAATTTTAGTCCTGAAGCAGGAGGACTTAGTTCAAGGTTAGCCTGTGCAATACATAGAGATTCTCAAAAATATAGTAGTACTGTAGTATGTATTACAAGCATTCAGAACCGCTTAACAGTGTAGAATCTATTTACATAAATTCATATGTAGAATTGATATGTCTGATCAAAGGAAACAGAAACTAAATGGCATCATGGGCTAAACATACAGTTGATAAACTTTAACACCCATTCCTATGGAAGATCTCTGAGGACTCCATGGTGGGGCATACCTGTCATCCCAGCACTGAGGAGGCAAAGTCAAGAGGATCATGAGTTTGAGACTAGCTTGGACTACATATTGAGACTCTGTCTCAGAGATGTATATACACCTTTAAATTGTTCTTTAGTTCTATAAATTAGCCGAAGCTTCTAAATTAATTAAGATTACTACATAGCATGACTTGTAGTGAGAATTTTGGTTTCTTTAAAAACACAGAAATACTATAAGAATGTGTTTTCATTTTAATTCCAGGTGTGGGCTGTGGAACTGCTTCAGATTGTCCACAGAAGCTGACTGTGATTTGCTTCGTGCTGGGGTTGGGGTGGGGGGAGGGGATGTTTGCCAGCTGCAGATAGTTTCTGCAAGCATGTAATGTTTGGAATTCTGGGTCTCTTCAGAGGGCATATAAATGCTAGGGCCCTGAGAGGCCGGGTTGTTGTTGGTGAGTTGTTAGTTGATAGTTGCTGTTGGTTGCAGTTTGTTAAGTAGTTGTGGTCAAAGAAGAAACAACAAGAAGAAATTAGATATCCTAACTTCGGAGATCAAACTTGCTCCAAGTAACTGGACACCCCTAATCAGTAGGAAACAGTCTAAGGCTAACACATCCCCTTCCCCCTATTCCTTTTTCTCTCCTATCCAGTGTTTGTTAGGGAGTTGAAAGAGTGGAAGACAAGGGGGGCAGAAGGGTGGAAGACAAAAGAACACACAAAGTAGCCAAAAGTCTGACTACAATGACTGTTTTTTGTTTTAATGCAGTCCCTTCAAATATACAATGTGGCAGCTCATGCCTGTAATCCCTAAACTCAGGAGGACAGAGCAGCTTGCTGTCTATTTGAAGCCAGCCTGGGCTATACAGTGCATTTCAGACCAGTCTGAGCTTCAGAGCGTTCAGAATAAAACAATATCAACAAAATAACACCTCTTCCCCAGCACACAGCCCAAATATACAACATAGAATTAACAACTTTGATATCAGTCTCTGTGTGGCAGCTGCTCCTCCCCCTCCTCCTTTTTTTTATCCCCCGTTTTCCTTTCCTTGTTTTTCTTCTTGAAACCCAGTTTCACATATCCTATACTGTCCTCAAGCTTCCTATGTAACCAAAGATGACACCAAATTTCTGATCCTCCTGCTGCTACCTCCCAAGTGTTAGAACGCACCCCGCCATGGTGGCTATATGCACCACCATGTTTGGTTTATGCAATGCTAGTATAGAGCCTGGGGTTTTCTGCAGGCCAAGCAAAGACTCTACTAGCTGAGCCACCACCTCGGCCCTTGCATGGCCTTCTTAAGGCCCTACCTCAGTAGTCGCTGATATGTGATTGTTTAGATTTAAAGCAGTATTAGCATTTCTCCATCAAGATAAAATAATTCTTGGAAATTTGATCTGCATCTTTGTACTTAATGACTTAGACAATAGAAAACACGAAAAAGGCCAAGATAAACTATCAATGACACAACAAATGTCACTGATTTACAACGGTACTAATGCCAAAACATTAGAAAAAAGCCCTACCACGTGCTCTAACACCTAAAGAAAAACATTTTTTTTGTTGCCAGGCATGGTGCTGTATGCCTATAATCCCAGCACAGGGAAGGTAGAGACAGGAGGAACAAGAGTTCAGAATCAGCCTGTGCTAGCTACACAGTGAGTTCGAGACCAGCTAACTAACTTCTCCATGATGATCAGCTGCTAAGTTCACATTCCTAGCCCTTAAGCAACCTTTTCGTCTCCGGACCATGTAGCTATCTCAACCAAGAGCTCTTTCTCCTCATTCTCCTCCTCCTCTTCCTCCTCCTCCTTCACCTCCTCTTCCTCTCCTTCCTCCCACTTAACTGTGTTGCAGACTGTAGGCATACTGTGCATATCCTCTATCATAGAATTGCTCCCTTAGTCTAAAGAGGCTTTTTCAAACAGTGTTATCAGACTATGTCTCACTGGGGTAAATTGGGTCAAGGGTACCCTCGCGTACCCTTAATGAATTTGGTTGAGGGTTCTCTGCAGGAAGTATTTGAGGCATGGAATACTCCCTGCAAAGGTTCAAGGCCAGGGTGTTTCCTTATATGTTTAAGAAGAGCAACGATGGAGAACACTTGGTGAAGGGGCATGAAGGAGAGAGTAGGAAATGAATCTGAAGGGGATGGAGGTGTAGACCATACATATATCAACTAAGATGACTTTGACATTATATGAGCTACTCATTTGCAGAAATCATTCTGGCTGCTATGTTGGAATTAGACTCCAGCAGGGCAAGGGCAGACTCAAAGAGCAGGTTAGTAGGCCTCTGACTACAGTCTCTGAATGGCCTGGTATGGCTTGGTCTGCCATCTTCCCTCTTACCCAAGCTAGAAACCTCAATGAGCAATTCCAGTCATCTTCTGCCATCTACCTCACCACCTCCCATTGTTCTGTGTTAGTCACTGTCCTGTTGCTGAGACCAAATACCCATGACAACATCCCAGGGGCAGGGCATTGCTTTTGCTCATGCTTCTGTGGCTTTCTGTCCACCTAGCTGGAGGGTGTGATGGAGCAGAACAGATCACTGTATAGAGACAAGATGCAGAGGAGGAAGGGGTTGGGGCCCAGGTAGGATCTTCAGAGACATGCCTCTGGTAACCTACTCTTAGCTAGGCTTCCTGATGGCTCTACCACCTCCCCAAATCATCATCTGGGCACTGAGTGTTCAACTCATGAGCAAGTTGGGGACAGTTCATACTCAAACCATGACACCAGCTCTCTTCTAACTCCAAACTCCTGATCCCACCCACTGTCTCGATGCTAGTACTGAAGTCTACTCAGACTTGTCTGGACCACTGAGGCCTTCTAACAGGCCTCCTATCCTGCTTTCTGCTTGTCCCCACTTCTGGTAGGCAAAGATGTTCTAATAACAGGCTCTGAAGCTGGGATGTATGCATATATAGAATATACATGGTCTGAAAGAGAGGCTCAGTTTTGCATTTGTTAACATAGAAAAGAGAATGGCATTTCCCGTGATTATGTGTCGTGATTATGTGTATATGTACCAGATCATATCAGCAGTCCCTGCACCTGTCAACAGTCCCTGCACCTGTCACCTGCAGGAAGGATAGACATCCTCATATTGCAATGAAGTCACTTTTATCTAAAGATGCTGCCCACTATCCCTTTTAAGTTATATTAGGTCTATGGCTAGATTATAACATGCTTACAATGGAGCATCTATCACAGGAGATATTTTGGAATTGGGCATGGTAGCATGTGCCTATAGCCCAGCTTTCAGGAGCTCGAGGAGGAAAAGTGGAGAATCAGAGACCAGACTGTCAATGTAGGGAATTCGAGGCCAGCATTGGTTACATAGTGAGATTGTCTCAAAAAAAAAATTTGTTGTACGTGTTTCAACATTTTTGTATATCCTTAAATTTTTTGCATTAATTTTGTGCATGTGTATGTGTGCAGGTGTGAATGTATGTGTATGTGAGCCATATTATGAGTTAGTGAGGACTGAATTTAGGTAGGCTGGGAGCAAGCATCTTTACCTACTGTCTTTGTTAGGGTTTTACTGCTGTGAACAGACACCATGACCCAGGCTACTCTTATAAGAACAACATTTCATTGGGGCTGCTTACAGGTTCAGAGGTTCAGTCTATTATCATCAAGGCAGAAGCATGGCAGCATCCAGGCAGGCATGGTGCAGGAGGAGCTGAGAGTTCTACATCTTCATCTGAAGGCTGCTAGGAAAATATTGGCTTCCAGGCAGGTAGGATGAGAAGGTCTTAAAGCCCAAGCCCACAGTGACACACCTACTTCAACAAGGCCACACCTACTCCAACAAGGCCACACCTTCTAATAGTGCTACTCCCTGGGCCTAGGATATACAACCGCCACACCTGCTGAACCATCTCATTGGCTTTTTGTATTTCTTTTTTAATATGTCTCATTATGTACTCCTGGTTAGCCTGGAACTTGCCAAGATAAGGCTGGACTCAAACACACAAAGATCTTCCAGCCTCTGCCTCTGCCTCTGCCTCCCTAGTGCTGAAATTACAGATGTATACCACCCAAATGAGATTGAGTTTCTTTTCATCTTTATGTATGTGTTTGTTTGTTATTTATTTATCAGAGAGTTTTATGTACCCCAGGCTGGCCTTAAACTTGCTAGGAATCCAAAGCCGTCCTTAAATTACTAATCCTCTCACCTCTGCCTCCCAAGAGCTGGGATTATTGGCATGTGCAATTATATCCATCTTGTGTTTTGATTTATACATTTAAAAATAATATCAGCCAAGCACGGTGGCCGACACCTGTGATCTAAGTACTTGGGAGGAGACAAGAAGACAGCCATGACTTTAAGGCCAACCTGGGCTACATCGTGAACTCCAAGACAGCTCGCATTACTGAGTGAAATCTTATTTCAAATTGAAAAAAATTTAAAAGAAGTAAAAATAATAAAGTTATATTCTCTGAAATTTGTGGGCTTTACCAGGTTGCCAAAGGCACTTAAAGCCAGAAAAGACTTTAAAGCTTTGTGACAGTCACTTCAACTCTCGGTTGGCCTGATCTTGTCAGTACCATGCCCTAAAGCTCCTTAGTGCTTGCCAGTATACAGGATGCAGGCCCAGATTCTCTTGTTTTCTTGTACGTGGACTCAGACCAAACCCAGGGCTTCCCACACTAAGCAAGAACTCTACCACTGAGTCATAACCCCCGGTTTTGTACAGGATTCTATTTTATGCCTGTACTGCATTAAAAAATTCCTACTGTGTGGCCTGGGCCAACTCAAGTACACCTGCCTCCCTTTCCTATGTTAGCGTGGCTGGCATGCTCCGTGCTCTCCAGTGCTGCCAGGAATCTCTGCATGTGCTCTTAGGTTCCTTTTTCTACTTGATAGAAGCTATTTCTCCTCTAAATGACCTTTGGACATCTTGGGTGTTCGTAACTCACAGCATTGGATGGCTAAATCCCACCGTTCTCAAAGTGAGCACCCTTGCCAGAAGTCAAATGTGAGAACAAACTCCTCAAATTGCTTCTGAAAGTCAGGAGGTTTCTGAAGAGCCAGAGAAGCTTTGGTGAGTCGTTGATCAGTACTTGGCTCTTGTAACTACAGGAAAATGAAGACTATTCTGGCCACCTCAGATCCCTGTTGGCCCTTGACCACTTGGTTTCTCTGGGTGTTCCTCGTGTTTCTGATCCAGCAAAGCCTGTCCAACCATGGATAACTCCTGTTTTATCTTCCAGAGTTCTCTGCTTTCAGGAGTGTCCTCTCTCCCACCCACTTAGGATGAGTTATCTCTCCTCCTCCTCCTCCTCTCTTCCTTCTCCATCTTCCTCGTTCCTATGGCACAGTACACGTGCCCTATAACATCCTCTTCTGAGTCCTGGTTGACCTACTTGCCTTTGCTTGCTCAATATTAACACCTCATGGGGAGAAACTCTCTTACATGCCTTGGAATCCCTAGAGGGTGTCGATAGATGCTTTAAGGATGAGTGGAACTATGACCTTTAAGATAATTGATCTGAGAACATGATTCAGCTCCTTTTTGTGTGTGTGTGTGTGTGTGTGTGTGTGTGGGTTCATGTGTATGAGTGTTTATATGCATGCTTGAATGTATCATGTTTAGTGGTGGTGGGGTATGTATGTATGTGTACATATGTATACATGCATGCAGAGGCTGGAAGTTGATGATGATTGTCATACTTCCCTCAGCACTTTATATACTGAGGTATTCTATCGCTTGAACCCAGAGCTCACTAATTCAGCTAGTCTAACTAGCCAGCTTGCTTCAGTGATCTCACCCCCATTCCCCGAGGACTGTGATTACAGCTATAAATGCTTGAGCAGCATTTACGTGGGTGCTGGGGGTCTGAACTCAGGTCTCCATGCTTGCATGGCAAGTGCCCCACCCACCAAACAATCCTTCCAACTCCGTTGACTCACTTCTTTGGCTCATAAGGAAATGATGAGCTCCACCTCAGAATTGTCTCCCTATCTTCTAACATGCAATTCTATTTGCTTATAAGTAAATTTCTATTTGAAAACATAACTAGAAGAAAGTTGGAGTTCACAGGATCCAGACACCCACTGTCTGATTTTGAGACAAAACCTCTGTTCAGATCCAGGAATTGCCTCACAAACCACACAAACACTGATCTTAGTCAGGCAGGAATGGTTTATTGAGCATATGCCTCAGGACTGGTCAACCAGGGCCATGTTCCAGATTCAGGAACCGAACCATGACCCCAAGTTAAGATCCTACAAGGTTTTTAGGCTTAAAATCCGCAAACATGTTATGTCACCAATAAGGATTTAAGGATAGGGGATTTCATTAGGAACATGTCTTAACTTGCCAACAGGATGTCAGTTATTCACACGCATGTCTCTTTCTGCCAAGTAGGATGTCAGTTTCCAGAGAGGTCTTGGGAACTTAACCTTTGCTGGACCACTACTCAGAATAGAAGTCTTATTCCAAATAGTTTCTTATACTGGTGCAGGTGCCTCTCTTATGTTGGGGTCTATCCTAGGGGCAGCTTACACTGTAAAAGCTTACACACAGGCGCAGGAAGTGCTGTTGGGTGGTTGGGTTGGGTCCAAGCTTATTGTGGGTAACTATACAAAACAATTCTATTGACTTTTATCATGATTGGTTTCCAAGGGCACAGAATATATCAGAATATGTAACCAGTCTTGGCATTAGAAAATTTCTTAGTACCAGCAGGAACATATGAGAAAGTTGCCTTATAATGGCAGGCTAGCCAAGTAACTGTTACCTAGGCCTTACGTTTTTACCTAGGCCTTAACATTCCATCTAGGCCTTAATATTTTACCTAGGCCTTAACTTTTTACCTAGGCCTTAACAGCCTTAAAGCCCAGGATAGCCTCCCACTGACTACATAGTACTGATTTTGAGTTTCCTGATTCTCTTGACTTTACCTCCCAAGTGCTGGGACCACAGGTAAGCACCACCACATCTGGTTTAAACATTGCTAGGGATCAAGCCCAGAGCTTTGTGCATGCTAGACAAACATTCCATTAACTGAGCTACAGCCCAAGTCTCAGAACCACTATTTTTAAAGAAAGGTTTCTATAACTGTGAGTAGCCCTGGGTCAATCTCCAGTACTTAAAAAAAAAAAAAGAAAAAAAAAATTGGGCAAAAGACTTGACTGGAAACTTAGAAACAAAATTTTTCACTTGGTTAAATGAAAAGACAAGAAGGAAAAAGAATAAGGAAAATGGGTAAGTGAGGAATACCAGTCTTGCAAATAACTCAGAAAATACAAACGAAGCTTGAAAAAACCCCAAAAGCTAGAATTGCAAATACTGACAATATCAAATATTCTCAAGGATGTAGATTTGTGTCTGTTGCTGCAGGGATGTGCAAAGGATGTTCTGTTTTTAGAAAACTACCTGTTAGTTTCAACTTTAGTTAAATTTGCTTCATCACCCACAGCAATTCTATCCAATGCTGAGAATCAAACCTACAGCCTCAGACTTGCTGAGTAAGCACTCTACGCCCCGACGTTGCCAGCCCTCATTTCTCTTTTTAGTTTGAGACAAAGTTTCACTAATTTGCTCAGCCTAGGCTTGAATTCTGTAGCCCAGCTAAACCTTGAACTTGGGATCCCCCCTGCGCCAGTCTCCTTGATAACTGGAATTACAGGCCTGCACCACAGGGCCTGAATCAGAAATTCTACTCTTTGTACACAAGAGAACTCTCGTTTGTATAATACTGTGACCACAGCTTTATCCAAAAGGTGAAATAATCAATTCCATCAGGAAAGAAATAAACTATAGTACATTTACAGAGCAGGACACTACACCTTAATTTAAAAAAATTGGCTTGAGAGTAGTGTATCTGTAATTCTATGACTCCAGAGGCAAAGGCAGGAGAATCAAGGGTTCAAGGTCAGCCTGAGCAAAGTAGTAAGACCAGTCTCAACGCACTAAGAGCTGAAGGTTCAGCTCAGTCCTAAAGTATTTTCCCAGAATGCACAGGACACTGAGTTAGATCTCCTAATGGCACAAACTAATGAACAACTCAGAAAGAAATAATCAACCTCAGCAACATAAAGAAACCTTATACTAAGACCGTGAATGAAAGCTAAACAAGAAGAAGGATAAGAGAAGGGCGCATGTTGGGGCAGGGAAAGACAAATATCCCATATTTCCTTATGTATATGAAATGTACATTTAGTAGCAAATACATGTAGATAAGAGATGGGGGGCTATCTGTGGGAGAAAGGGGACAAAGCGGAGTGCTGGTGATGAGCAGAAGTACATGATACTTATGTCTGTAAAAGTTATAGTGGAGTGTATTGTCTGTGCCAACTAGAAATGGTGGTGGTGGTGGTGGTGGTGGTGGTGGTGGTGGTGGGGGTGGGGGTGG
>CM052706.1:44018190-44071363 GCA_028551405.1 Uromys caudimaculatus
GGTGGTGGTGGTGAGACCTTCCAGACATGAGAGTCTATAACTCCTCTTATATAAAAGCTAGGCAAAAGCATGTCTAAAAGACATTCATAGAAGCCGTTCTAGGGGATAAACAGAAGGGAAAGCACACAGTGGGCTCTCAGGGATGCAGAAAACGTTCTGTCATTTATCTAGATAGTGGTTATCCAGATATAGACTGTGGGCTGCACATGTGATCACTTTACTATTTAGATGCTATTACTCGTGCAACAACAGACTAAATAAAGAAATCAGCCGCAGTGGTCGTGATTTTGGAGATTGTGTGTGGCAAAATTTAGGGGGAATGGTTTTGATCTAGTCCAAGACAAACTGCCATTTGACCTAGTGGAAAGAATAAGAAAGCTATTCTTGGATGGGTAAAACAGGGAGTGAAAACAGAAGTGTTTTGAGAGTAGAAGCACTGTATGAACGTTGACCAATAGTGGGAGCATTCCCTGGCTGACCCCAAAGGCTCACTCACCCAGACCATGGTAGTGCGGCCCCCTGAAGTGAGCCACCAGTATCTTTTGTCCAACTATCTACCTTCTGTTTCCTCCTCCTTGTCTGTGCCTTCGCGCTGGCGTTTGGGACTGAAGAGAATCATATTCTTGTTGCTGTCAGGCAGGCGATGAGAAAATGAGGGAGAGAGGAGCTCTCTCCCTGTGTGACCTCTGAAGTTTCTTTCTTTTTCTTCTTTTCTCCCTCCTTCCTCCACCACCCTCTATCTTTCTCTGGTGCTGAAGATCAAACCATCACTCTGTGCACGCCAGAGAATTACTCTAACGTTGACTTATACCCTAGCCCTACAGTTCAGATTTACAAATGAACTGTCAGCAGAAGACCAACGTAAATGGTCTTTCTCCCTTCTCAGATGATGCCAATGTCTGCTGCCAACTTGAGTAGTAGATGAGTCCATTTGGACCATGGCTTTAGTGACTCCTGGATGCTTGAGCAGCTGAGGGCAAACACCTTCATAGGTAGCCCTTTGTGAAGCATTCTCTTTTCTTCTTTCTTTGTTTCTTTTTTTTTCGAGACAGGGTTTCTCTGTGTAGCTCTGGCTGTCCTGGAACTCACTCTGCAGACCAGGCTGGCCTCGAACTCAGAAATCCGCCTGCCTCTGCCTCCCAAGTGCTGGGATTAAAGGCGTGTGCCACCACTGCCCGGCTGCATTCTCTTTTCTTGACTGAAAGTTTTCTAGACTAATTTAATATCCGTGAGCCTGGGATAGGTATGACCTAATTAATTATTGATGTCTCCTCCAGCATCTCTCCTGTTGTTCTGATGAAACTTAGTTGACTTCCTCATTACTTTGAAAAGCACACTGTTTTTAGCCTCTGCTTTATATGAGTACTTTTGACCAAACTACAAGTGTTTCAAGTCGTTCTCCTCAGCCTTTTGCCACCAATCTCACTATAAATCTGGATAAAGGTAGCTAGCTATAGCCATGCCACAGTCTAAATATTAGACAATTTTGAAATTTCCTCTGCTAAATCAATGTGTTTTCCACTTTAAAGTTCAACTCTCTACAAAGTCTTAGGTCATGGAAAAGATATCAGCAAATTCTTTGTCTTGTAGAATCAATGGCTCCTTCCAGGCCAATTACTTACAGAGTTCTTTTTTTTTTTTTTTTTTTTTTTGGTTTTTCGAGACAGGGTTTCTCTGTGTAGCCCTGGCTGTCCTGGAACTCACTCTGTAGACCAGGCTGGCCTCGAACTCAGAAATCCGCCTGCCTCTGCCTCCCAAGTGCTGGGATTAAAGGCGTGCGCCACCACTGCCTGGCGAGTTCTTATTCTTATCTAAAAGCCTTAAAGGGGTTTTCAACTCTTTATATTCTTATAGGCATTCTGGTCTTCTGAGCTCCCACCAGAATCACCTGTTCATCTGAGCTAGCAGAAGTCTAGGGTGTGTCTATCTCACACTTCCAAACTCCTCCAAATATCCCACAAACCAGATCTACCATAGCAACAACCCCACAAACCAGACCCACCATAGCAACAGCCCCACAAACCAGATCCACCATAGCAACAGCCCCACAAACCAGATCCACCATAGCAACAGCCCCACAAACCAGATCCACCATAGCAACAGCCCCACAAACCAGATCCACCATAGGAACAGCCCCACAAACCAGATCCACCATAGCAACAGCCCCACAAACCAGGTCCACCATAGCAACAGCCCCACAAACCAGACCCCCCATAGCAACAGCCCCACAAACCAGATCCACCATAACAACAACCTCACAAACCAGACCCACCATAATAACAGCCCCACCAATTTTCTGTATTAGTTTCTTTTCTATAACTGTGACCAAAATCTGAGAGAACAACTTAAGGAAGAAGACATCTACTTTGTCTCACAGTTTCAGAGGGTTCAGCGCATGTTCCCTTGGTCCCACACTCTAGACAGGAGCACATGACAGGCATGAAACAGAGAGTTATATAGGAAGAGCCAGGACGAACACTCTTCCAAGTGACCCATTTTCCTCAATTATCTCCTACTTCCTAAAGTTTCCAGAAACTTTCAAAATAGCACCAACAACTTGGATGCCCAGCCCCTAACACGCGAGCCTTTAGTAGAATACTTCATATCCAACCCTGGCAGTAGCTTTTAGTCAGATGCTGAGCAGGATACATGGCTTCTTCGAAAACAAACAGGTCTTGTGGCTGGTCCTATTATTTATACCCAAGGTGAATATTATTCATATTTACCTAGAGCACACTCAGAGAAATAATATCTAGCAAACTTTAGCCCCAAATGCTTTTAGTTTCTAAACACAACTAAAGGTAATTAAAGAGTGTTTATTTCGATCATTTGCATCACTATAATTAGGTACTGGGGGCTGAATCCAAGACTGTGCATTTAAGCACACCATTAGAAGTTTACTATTTTTACGACCATCAGGGAAAGATCGGTTTTGATGAGAGTGGATTTTGAAGCAAAGGGGAAGCTTATGTGAGGAACAGGGTATTTGCATGGCATTGCTGTCCCTACGGACTCCTTAAAGGCTCCAGGGGAACCAGGGGCAGATACAGTGACAGGTGAAGAAAACTGACATCTACAACAGGGGCTGACAGGTGCCCTGTGTCTTCTCAGGACCTTCTGAGGACATAAAACCACCCATCCAATTCTAGAGCATGTCCAATTACTGGCCCATATTCTTCAAAACCATCAATGTCATGAGTGACAAAAAATGGAAAATATTCCAAATTAAGGATGGAAAAGAGACATCATTGAAAGCTACATTAGTGGGAGAAAAAAAAAAAGCCTATCATTTGGGCAACTGACACTGTAAATAGAGCAGGGAGGGGGAGGCTTCCAGGGAGAAGCCCAGAGGGAGGTTAATTAAAGAGACCTGCTCCTCAGGGAACCCCAGGCCTGCCAATAGCAGAGAAGGTCCTGACTGTCCTAGCCTGGCTCACCCAAAATAGTTCTGCTGTTCAGGCCTAGACTGCTCCCCATGCAAAGGTCTAAGGGCTCTCTGGATGTTTTGTTGTTTTTTCTTTTTTAATTAAAAAATGTTTTTTGAATGATATTATTATTATTATTATTATTCCCAACCACAGGCTCCCCTCCCTCCTTTCCTCCCAGTCTCCCCCCACCCACTTTTCTTCTGTTCCTCTTCAGAAAAGGGCAGGCCTTCCGTGGATATCAACCAAACATGTCATATCAAGTTGCAGTAAGACTAGGCACCTCCCCTTGTATTAAGGCTGGCTGAGGCCCACCAGTAGGAGAAAAGGAGTCCCAAAACCTGGCCAAAAAAAATCATTGTTGTTGTTTTCATGTTAACTGGAGTTAAATCTTATACTTGATACTTGTGTGGATGAGTTAATAGTCACCCCCAGAACTACACTGATGCCAAAGAGAGGCAGCATTAAAGTGTCCTGAAGTGCCAAGGCCCAGTGGGAAGAAAACGGTAGCTCTCAAGTCCCCCCCCCCAAGAGATCTGCCTGCCTCATCCTCCTCTTGAGTGCTGGGATTAAAGGGTGCATCACCATGCCCCGCTGGCTGCTTCTCTCCCCTCCCTTCCTCTTCCTTCCTCCCCCTCCTCTCCCCTCCCCCCTTCTTCCCTTGTCTTCCTTTTTTCTTTCCTGGTCTTCCTCTCCTTCCTTCCATCCTTCCCTTCTATTCTAAGACTGTGCCTCACATAGCTCCCAAATCCAGTCAAGCTTATGAATAAATGAAAGGATTTTATTCTCAGAAACTCGATGGAAATCCATGGAGCAAACACTCACATCCGATTTTCAGACTCATTTTCTACCAAGAAGTCTAGTTGAAACTTCCACAAATCCAGGCCTGTCACCCTAGCTACTCTGGAGATGGAGGCAGGAGGATCACAAGTTCAAGGCCTAGATGGTCCACAGAGTGAATTAAGGCCAACCTTGGCAGTTTAGACAGCAGCTCAAAAAAAAAAAAAAAAAAGCAAAAAAAGACAAAAAAGAGGGTGTGAAGGCTGGGGCTATAGTTTATTGGTCCAGTGTTTACCTAGTGCACAGTGCCCTAGATTCAATTCCCATCATCCCTCCCCCACCCCCCCACCTGGGAAAAAATAAGGCAGGAGGCTCAGGAGCCCAAGGCCAGCTTGGGCTGTCGTGCTTTGTGCTAGTCAGGCAGATCATTTTACTTGGGAATAACCTTTGAAACCATATTTCAACATCCAGAGAACACAGAAACTGAGAATGTTCTAGGGCTCCAAGTGTCCTTTGGAACTTGTAAAGGAGACCTGGCAGGAGGCAGGGATTGCAGGAGGCCAACATGCTGCCCTTAAGGTTCCAGGAGAGGACTGGGCTGGGCCACATGGCTACAGTTAAAGCCATCAGCAAGTCATTCTGATGGAAACCTTTTATTTTGTCTTGTTTTATTTTTGCTTCTTTTTTTTTCAATATAGGGTTTCTCTGGGTAGCTTCCCATGGCTGTCCTGGAACTCACTCTGTAGAGCAGGCTGGCCTTGAACTCAGAGAGCTCCTCCTGCCTCTGCCTCCCAAGCACTGGGATTAAAGGTGTGCACCACCATTGCCCAGCAGTAGCCTCTTTCTTTTTCAGGTTCTTGAGTCTCTACATGAGCCAGTACCAGTTTGGCTCCCGAGGGCATTAGCTTTGTGAACCATTCTTCTAGAACACTGGGCTAAGCATCATGAGAGTTTTAAGTCTTTGAATTCCCTGGGGAGTTTCTGTTGAGTTGCAAGTTAACCATCATGTGTGTCCTCGGTCTCCTGAGGAAACTCAGACTTTAAAAAGCTGGTGACTTGATAACAATCTGAAAACTTCCACCACACTGGCATTATACCTGTAATCAATCATCTGGGAGGTTGGGGCAAGAGACCTTCCTTGAGATCAAGGCCAGCCTGGGCTATATAGTAAGTTCCAGGCAAACTTGGGTTACAGTGGGAGACCCTGTTTCAAAAATCAATGCTACTTCTATTACTAAAAATAATTAGGTTTGGGCAAGCAATAGTGATGTACACCTTTAATCCCAGAACTCGGGAGGCAGAGGCAGGCAGATCTCTGAGTTCGAGGCCAGCCTGGTCTATAGAGTGAGTTCCAGGATGGTCAGGGCTACACAGAGAAATCCTGTCTAGAAAACCCAAAATAATAATAATAATAATAATAATAATAATAATAATAATAATAATAATAATAATAATCAGGAAGAGAGGAGGTGAGGGAGGTGAGGGAGATGGGAAGGAGGAAAAAAGAAGAGGAGAAGGAAGAAGAGGAAGAAGAGGAGGAGGAGGAAGAAGAATAAAAATTCTTTTTTTATTATACTTTCTTCACATTTCAAATGTTTCCCCCTTTCCAGGTCTCCCCTTTGGAACCCCCCATCCCCTCCCTTCTCCCCCTGCCTCTATGAGGGTATTCCCCCCAAAATTCTTTCTTAAAAATCAGTCTCTAGGATTTTAGAATTATCTACCTGACGTTCTAAAGATTCATAAGATAAAACTTCTGGGCACAGCCTTTTGAATTCCCTCATAAGGAACAAAATTTCATCTTTGATAGTTTGTTTAATTATGATCATTGCCCAACAAACCATCCCAAGATTTGTGTGTATAAAAGAATGGTTGTTTTTGTTGTGTTGTTTTGTGTTGTGTTTTTTCTTTACTATAATTTTATTAATTTTTTGAGAATTTTATACACACTTACAATGTATTTTGATTATATTTGCTCCCCATTCCTCCCCCTAACTCCTCCTGGGTTCACCATCTCTGCCCACCCCCTCCCAAATTCATGCCCCTCCCTTTTTTCTCTCCCACAGAATTGAATTTGTGCTGCCCGTAGATGCATGGGTGTGGGCTCCTCCCACTGGACATAGTCCTAAAGAAAGTTGACTCTCTTTTCCCCAATACTCACCAACTGTCAATAACCTCCCCCAAGCTAGTGATGGGGTCTTCTTCCTGTTCCCTTATGAAAAGTTGACCTGTTTTGGTTTTAATAGAATCTTGTTGTATGGTCTAGGTTGGTCTCAAGTGAGGAATCCTCCTCCTGCCTCTTGATTATGGGATTAACACATATGCCACCATACCCAGCATGAGGTGATTTTAGTGTCCTCACAGATTCTATGAGTTAGGAAATCTCACAGGGAAGAGAGGGGGTGGCTCAATTCTAATTTGTGGGATCTGGCCCTTTGCCAGCAGGAAAGTTTGTGAAACAAAGGCTGAGGGTTGGAATCTCCTGGTGAGATCTTCACAGTTGTATCTGGCAGTTGACAGCTGGGCACACCTACTCATGGGCTCTCGGTGGAGTCTCTGTTCAGAACTATTTGGGCTTCTTCAGAACATAGCAGCTGCCTTCCAAGAACCAGGGTCCCCAGAGATGAGGGCCAGAGGCTTGTGAGATATTTCTGAGCAGGCTTGAGGTCTCAGGCTAAAATCGGAAAGTGGGCTGGAATGATGTATTGCAGTCATCTTTGGAAGATTATAGTTAACAAGTGTGGATTTGACTTTGAGAAACAGCTAAAATTCTTTGGGAATTGGAGAAGAGTGAAGTTCTTTGGATTATAAACTAAGAATTATAGGCTGAGGACGTGGCTCAGTTGGTAGAGTGCTTGCCTAGTATGCACAAGGCCCTGAGTTCAATGCAGGGTACGGCATAAACCATGCCAGTTGGCACATGCCTGTAAACCCAGTGAGAGGTGGGGACTTGCTCAAGACCAATCTGAGATTCTGTCTCAAAACAAACAAACCTGACAAAACACTCACACACCCACCAAACATTTTAGACAAAGTGTGGCACACCAGTGGTGACTGTGGCCACTTTCATCCCACCTTGTCCAGACCTAGGATCCTTTCAGAAGCTGCAGTAGAGAGGACACCATGTTTATAATCAAGAGCCTCCACAAAAAGAAGGAAGATCAATGTGTGGGTGCATCGGTCCTTCTTAGGAAGGGGAACAAAATACGGGAGCAAATACGGAGACAAAGTGTAGAGCAGAGACTGAAGGAAAGACCACCCAGAGACTGCCCCCCGCCCCCCAGGGATCCATCCTGTATACATACACCAAACCCAGACACTATTTGGATGCCAAGAAGTGCTTGCTGACAGGAGCCTGATATAGCTGTCTCCTGAGAGACTCTGCCAGAGCCTGACAAATACAGAGGCAGATGCTCACAGCCAACCATTGGACTGAGCATGGGGTCCCCAATGGAGGAGTTAGAGAAAGGACTGAAGGAGCTGAAGGGATTTGCAACCCCATAGGAAGAACAACAATATCAACCAACCAGACTCCCCAGAGCTCCCAGGGACTAAGCCATCAACTAAGGAGTACACATGGAGGGACCCATGGCCTTGTCGGGCATCAATGGGAGGACAGGCCCTTGGTCCTCTGAAGGCTAGATAGATGCCCCAGTGTAGGGGAATTCAAGGGTAGGGAGGTGGGAGTGTGTGTGTGGGTGGGGGAACACCTTCATAGAAGCAGGGAGAGGGGGGATGGGATGGGGATTTGGGGGGGACCAGGAAAGGGATAACATTTGAAATGTAAATAAATATCCAATAAAGAAAGAAAGAAAGAAAAAAAAAAGAATACGAAAAATAAAATATCTTTTCTTTCTCAAAAAAAAAAAAAAAAAAAGCCTCCAGACTGTTAGGATTTTGTTGATGGAATATTTTGAATTTATGTAGGGATGAGATATTATAGATCAATAAACTCGGGTTAGATTGGGTTATCTTTGGTTCCCCCCTCTTTAAGACAGGGTTCCCAGGCTGATCTTGAACTCACTATATAACACAATGATGACACGGATCCCCTGCCTGAGTGCTGAGATTATACGTGGGTACCACCACATACAGTTTATATGTAGTGGGGATGGAACCCACCGCCTTCCTAGGCAAGAACCATACTGAGCTATCTCCAGCTAGGTTCCACTTCTTGATCTCTCTCTCTCTCTCTCTCTCCCTCCCTCCCCCCCTTTGTCCTCTCCTTCAACTTCCCTCTCTGAGACAGAATATCACTCTATAGCTCTGGCTGGCCTTTGGCTTTGGGATTCTGGCAGTTCTCCCACTGTAGTTGTAAGGGTTTTACTAGTATTTGTGTGGGGACATGCTTGTGACTGAGTACCTGTGCACATACGAATAGGTATGTGAGTGTAACTTGACAGGACAGCCATGTGTGTCTTCCTCTATTTCCACTTTATAATTTTATTTATTTGATTTACTTACTTAAAATTTCAGGACAGGGTCTCACTATGTAGCATTAGCTGGTCTGGAACTCACAGAGTTCCACCTGGTTCTACGTGCAGAGGTCTGAGGTTAAGGGTCACACACACATTATGCCCAGCCGGTTTACTTTTGAGACAGAATCTCTCTTTAGTCAGAGCTCAGTGACTGGCTAGGATGCCTGGCTAGAAAGCTTCAGAAACCCTCTGATCTCTGCTGGCCCTGCATAAGGGTTAAAGGCATAAGCTTTTATGTGTATGCTGGAGATTTGAACTCAGGTCCTCATGCTTGTGTGGCAGGGACTTTATTGATGGAACCTTCTACCAAGTCCCTGTTACAGCCTTTTGAGTGCTGGGACTGCAAGCATGTAACCACCATGGCTGCCCCAAATGCTTTCTAGTGGTGTTTTCTAAAACCCTATTCTGCAAAACACTAGGTCCTGGAGATGAGAAGTTATCCTCCCAGATAGAACTAATTATAAATCCGTCTGAGAATAAAACACTTCCACAAAGGAAACACATCTGTGGAGCTGGGCTTGCAGTAGCTCTGAGGTACAGCAAGGCATCTGGCAGGGAACTTTGAATGACCTCCAAAGTGGGCTAGGAACCAAGGTGTTTGACATTTGAACGCAGGAGCCAAAGACTCCTCTTTCAAAGAGATCTTGCTGCTGTCTCTTGGAACAGTGGAAACCACTGCTGTGTCGTCTCCTTAGAGAAAGATCTAGAAGTAACAACAGCAGCTGCAGTACAGCTGATTTGCTGCTTTGTTCTGTGTTCATTTTTAATTTCCGATTAAACTGGTGCCAGCTGATCTGATTCATTTGTGAACTTGAAGGCCACCTGGGGCCATTTGATAAAGGCTCATTAATATAACACAACAGAGTTGCCCGGGTTTCCAGGCTGCTTTCACTCCCATGAAAAGCAATCCTGGGTATAAATGGCAAAAAAGAACCGTTGAGCTGGAAGAACCCTGAGAGATTATCTCCTTCAGCTCCTTCATTGTAAGGATGAAAACTGAGGCTTAGCTTCTGTTGGGCGACTTCTCCAAGAAAACATTTGTCGATGCCAGCCAAACCAGAACCCGGGGCCAAGTGTGCTTTACCTAATGCAGCTCTTTCAAACAGAAACGGAATGCTTGTGTACCCTGGGGAAAATCTAAGTCCTTACCCAGCAAAAGCAAAGCTTTACGGTTTTAGATCTATTTTTACTATTTTTAATCAAATGTATATGCGGGAGATAGGTATATGCAAGTGAGTCCAGGTGCTCATAGAGGCCAGAGATGTTGAATTCCCTCTGGAGCTGGAGTTACATGTGGTTGTGAGCCAGCTGATGTGGGTGCTGGGAATTGAACCCAGGACTTCTGTAAGAACAGTAGGTAATCTCACCCATTGAACCATCTCTCCAGCACCAGAAGCAAAATTGCATGAGTTCTGAAGAGGTCCTTCCACTTAATGGCTAGATCTTTAGATGCTGCACAGACTCACTCCTCTTCCCCCTGAGCCTCTCCGCCTCATCATCTATAATATGGTATTGATTTTGTATCTGGCTGACTTGTGAAGTAAATCTAAGGGTCAGATGTGGTAATGCTTTGGAAACATTTTAAATAAACTTTGTGGTTCTAGGGATGTAGCTCAGTTAGCTACACTGCTTGCCTAGCATGCGCAATCCCTGGGTTGACTGGTAGGTGTGGTGGTCGGTGCATGCTTTCTGTAATCCCACCATACTGTTGAGGGAGAGGCAGGAGGATCACAAGTTCAAGATCCTGAACACAGGGAGTTCAAGGCCAACAAGGATGACATGAACTCCTCTAAAACAAAACATAGTAGCAGCAACAAAAACAAAAAAACAAAAAAAACCAAAACCCAAACCCACAAAGTATCCATTCTTTCTCTCCCTTTGTCAGTGACACACGATGAATAATTGAGAGCAAGTCCACAAAGCTCACCCTTAAGGATTCTTAGAGATAAAAAAGCCAGTACCCACAGTTATATCCCCACTGTGCTCATTGGCTAGAGGATCAAATGTTTGCCTTGAATAATCCTGGTGTTAAGAGGCCAGTTAGGTAACCCTGCCATGAACACTACAAACAAGGGGCTCATGTACCCTGTGTCTACATACAGAGAAACTGGAGGTAAAGCTGTGGATTTTTAAACAAACACACTCTATCTTCCTATGGTGACAAGTAAACCTTCATACTAACCTAGAAAGCTGCAAAAGCTTTCTAAAAGTGTGGATGTAAAAAGTCTCAGAATCACACACACACACACACACACACACACACACACACACACACACACACACACAATGTGGCGTCACAGAAAGAATCAAACCTGGTCCCAGGCCCAGACATCTGGCCCCTGCTCACAGCCTACCTGCTTCTCATCTGTGGACACTGCCTGCGTTGGAAAGATAGTTTCTGCATGTGTCTGACCAATCAGCTCCCATATCCAAACTGGTTTTTTTTTTGTTTTGTTTTTTTTCCGAGACAGGGTTTCTCTGTGTAGCCCTGGCTGTCCTGGAACTAACTCTGTAGACCAGGCTGGCCTTGAACTCAGAAATCCGCCTGTCTCTGCCTCCCAAGTGCTGGGATTAAAGGCCTGCGCCACCACTGCCCGGCTTCCCATATCCAAACTGGATCTCTACATCCCCTTTGAAAAACCGGTATCAGTTTGCCCTTCAGACCAGGAGGTATGCATTAGAGAGGTGGACTGCAGGGGAAAGGCTAACTGACTCTTCCACAGGCGTGGGTGGGATTGTCTGAATGAGGAATTCCAGGACACAAAAACAGTGTTGCAATAGTGGTCTAGAAGCAGGGACTTGGATTTGAAAGCAGGCCTCTTATCTGCTGTCTCACTGGTAACTTGGCTTTGCCAAGAGAGGCAAACCCAGAGGAAAGGAGATCAGGGTATAAAGTCATCACACAGGGCTGGGAAGATGGCTCAGGGGTTAACAGCACTTGCTGTTTTTCCAGAGGAGCTAAGTTCAATTTCCAGCAACCGCACTGAGGCTAATAGGCGTTTGTAACCCAGCTTCCCAAGTGCTGGGAGTGTAAGCCTGTAGCAGTACGTCTGACAAACAGAATTCTTGTTCTTAGAGGGTGCTGAGAAGCAAAGAAATAGAATTCCTTGATAAGCAATTCTCCTACAGATGCTGATAACAAATTAGGACTATCCTGCAGTCACATGCAACCCTCACTCTTGGTTCTGAATCAGATGAAGGACAATCTCGAGAGCCCAATAGAAGCCCCAACTTTACTAATGAGAGCAGAGCATAGAGCTCGCCCTTGTGACCAGGGCAGGACCACCACTAGCCAGCGTTCTACCATCTCATTCTTCCTGTGGGTAGGGAGACCCAGAGAACTTCGGGCCTCCAGAAGGAGGCTGTGGGTCTCAGTCATCTCTGCCTGGTACATGGGAACAAAACCAGAGAGGGCAAGGTGCAGACAGCCTCAGCAAGACAGAGTGAACAGACAATGGACCTTCACCCCTATCTGTCCCCAACAAGGGTCACTTCTCCCCAAGGTGCAGAGTGCAGCATGACTTTGCTACTTTACTGGAGGACAAAGTGTGAGCAGAAGGTACTATCTTTGAGGCCTGTGGTGGAAGAAGAGAAGAGATGTATTACTTCAGTTAATACCTGGCTCAGTTTTAACCTCTCAGAACATTCCAGAACAGGTGGGGCCTTAAAGCTAGATTTCTAAGTGAGCTCCACTGTTTATAAGGATAAGGACTGGCTGCCACAACAGAGAGGACAGATGTAATTTGAAACGTGAAACTCTTGATATCGGTCCTGGAAAACAGCCAAGAGCTTCCTCTTGGGAGCCCCACGGGATTGGGTTGGAGAGAAGAAAGTAATATATATTTGTGTGTGGGGGGAGTGTGGAGGCCAGAGGTCAACCTTTCGTATCATTCATTCTTGAGGAACTGTTCACCTGGGTTTTTGAGACAGAGTCTCTCGTGGACCCAGAACTCACAAATAAGACCATCAGGCCATCTTGCCTCCTCTATGCTGGCTTGTTTTTTGTTTTTGTTGTTGTTGTTGTCATTGTTGTTGTTTTTAAAAAGGGGATTCTAGGGATCAAACACAAGTCCTCCTCATACTTATTCAGCAAGCGTTTTAATGACCTGGCCATCTTTCCACCACCACCCCTTCTAAGTGGCCGGAAGGAAGGGAGAATGTCTATCTCCTGGGGCTGTAAGTCAGAGAGAAAAGCCCGGAATTGATGGGGTACCTAAACGGGCTGGAGTTCTGGCACAAGTGTGAAAATCAGATTAATTTCTAATGTTCCATCCCTGGCCATGGCTTTCTGCATGCTTTACCCATCTCCTGTTTCCTTCCATTTGAACTGGTGAGATTCAGGCAGCCCTTCATCCCTTCTCATGTAGCTCATGGGTAGACGGAGGAGAAAATTTAATTAATTAAAACATTAATTAATTAAAATAATGAACAGTGCCGTGTGACTTCAAAGTCTCCTAAGCCACCAAAGACACATTTGTATTTTAGAAGAACAGAGTGCTTATGGGAACAATCTCACTGGTTTACGTGACAGGCAGAGTTCTGAAGCTGTTTGTCTGGGAATGGGAGATAGTTCTGTTCTCAGTCCTGCACAGACAATACAGCCTTCTGTGAAACAGTGATGAGTAAGGGTCAGCCACAGACTCAGCAGAGGTCAAGCATGAAGACATAGAGATGACCACTGATTGTGTGGAATGAGGTCACAGATAACTTAAAGGAACTAAGGGAAAGTGTGTATGATGAACAGTACCATGTGGATTTGATTAGCCAGGAGTTTGGGGGTGTTTATCTGCAAAGCCCTGGGCTGATATAACAGCCTGGAGAGAAGCAAGACCCCCTACTTGCTGGAATAATGGGATGTTGCTTGGGAGGGTCAGAAAAACAAAATCTTTTAGAACATGGGACTTTTTTTTTTTTTTTTTTTTAAAAACAAACCAACAACAAAAAACCAAAACCAAAAACCAAAAAACAGTTCTTGTATATTTCAGGCTAGCTTTGAACTTGCTATGTAGCTGAGGCTGGCCTTGGATTCCTGATCCTCTTGCTTCTACCTCTTGAGTGTTGGGATTAGAGAAATGTGTCACCAAGATTAGCTATACCCTGGAGGTCTAACTGTTGAGGTTACTTCTTTTTTCTAAGCAAACCTTTGGTCTTTTTATTTATTTTATATATATGATGAGTACACTGTAAGCTGTCTTCAGACACACCAGAAGAGGGCATTGGATCCCATTATAGATGGTTGTGAGCCACCATGTGGTGCTGGGAATTGAACTCAGGACCTTTGGAAGAGCAATCAGTGCTCTTAACCTCTGAGCCATCCCTCCAGCCCAAACCTTTGGTCTTTAACAAAGGAAAAGTTAACCTCTCCCTTACTGTCAACTCATGAGCCCTTGGCCTTTCTGCTGAGGTAAGTACTTGGCCAGACTATCAAAGCACATGTCCCCTTCCTCCCTTCAGGCAGTCCCGCCCTTGGCTGGACTGCCTCCTAACTCCTGCCTCTGAGCTTCCAGTCCTCTCTCCTCGTCTCTGCTCTTTCCCGTTCTCTTCCACCTCTCTAGCAAGGCTCCTTTTGCCCCTCGGAATAGTTCACATTCTTCAAAGCTGGCTCAAGATTCCAGCACTTTCCCTCTCTGGAGAGATTTCCTAAGTACCAGGACCCCCCACTCCTGATCTCTAAACTCTGATATTCTATTTTTATCTATCTATCTATCTATCTATCTATCTATCTATCTATCTATCTATCTATCTATCTATCTATCTATCATCATAATCTATTTATTTGTGTAGTACTAAGGACTGAACTTAGGCTCTGGAGCATTTGAGACAAGGGTTTTCTCTCAATAAGCTACAGCCCCAGTCTTCTTTTCCCACTTTGAGAGAGGGCTTCACTTGATTGCTCCTGCTGATCTTGAACCCGCTCTGAAGCTCAGACAGGCCTTGAACTTGTTATTCTTCTACCTCATCCTCCCAAGTACCTGAGATTACACCCTGTGCCACTAGGTCTGCCTGAACTTGCAGTTATAACAACACTCCAAGTAATGATTGAACCTTAATGTTGGAATATTACTAAGAATGGCAACAACATGCTATTACCTTTAAATGTTACAGGATTGTTCAAAAGATAAGGGATTGATATGATTCCTGCCAAAAACCAAAACAACAATAACAATATACAACATGGAAACTGATGTCAAGAATGAATAAATCTGTTTCAGAAGACGGCCAGGCTCCCTTCCATTTGGGTCTCTAGCTTGTTGATGGCTATGCATGCAGCCACACACATCACAAACTTACTAAAATCACTGAGATGTTTGTTTTGTTTTCCCAACTTAACTAGGCAGTTCTTTGTAGATGACAACACCATTTCGCAATGTCAGAAGTTTAGACACACCTGGCAGTTTCTGATTAAATGTGGTTTTGCAGAAGCCAGGTGTGGCAGTGTGTGCCTGCAATCCCAGCTACTGAGGAGACTGGGTCAGGAGGATTAGGAGTTCTAGACAAAACTGCATTATATAGCGAATCTGAGAACAGCCTGGGCAAATATCAAGACCTGCTGCTCTCAAGCACGCAAGAGCGCGCGCGCACACATCCTACAGTGTTTTCAAGTTCTTTCCCATTGCTAATTTGGCTCTCTAGTAAGATCATAGGTTTCTTCAGGGCAGGAAAACTCTGCTTGGGTTTTTATTTTGTGTGTGTTCTCTTGGTTTCTAGAATTGCAGCAAATGTGTAATTAGGGTTTTAAAATGCTGCCTTGACAGGCAACAGTTTTAGACAGCCCCCACTCCTGTTGTTGGGGGACCCGCGTGGAGACTGAGCTGCGCATCTGCTACATATGTGCAGGGGACCAAGGTCTAGCCCGTGTATGTTCTTTGGTTGGTGGCTCAGTCTCTGAGAGGCTCCAAGGGTCCAGGTTAGTTGACTCTGTTGATTTTCCTGTGGAGTTCCTATCCCCTTCAGGGCTGCCTTATTTGGCCTCAGTGGTAAAGGATGCTCCTAACCTTGCAGAGACTTGATGCACCAGGGTAGGGGATACCCAGGGGTGACCCCCACCCTCTCAGGGAAGAAGAGGAGGGGAAGAAGGTAATGGACTCTCTGTGTGTGGAAGGACCAGGAGGCAGGGCAGTGATTGGGATGTAAAATGAATAAATTAATTAATTAATGAAAAAGATGCTGCATTGAGCTGGGGATGAAGTTCAGCAAGAGAGCTTTCCTTCAGCATAAAGGAGGCCTGGCATTATACACCAGCCATGAAGGACTAAAGAAAACTCTGCTATGGTGAGGAAGACCCTGGGCTTATTCTCCTGGGCATGTGTGTGGACAATGGAGCTTTCTGGGTGAGTCCATTCACCTCATTTGGGTGTTGGAGGGAATGAAGACTTTGAAGAAAGCTCTGAGATAGGAGCTTCTATTACTAATCAAAAGTTCTTCAGTGTTGAAGTCCAGATAGGAAGGAACAAAATGTCTCCTCAGATGAACGTGGTGATTAGGATGAAGAAGGTATGTTGGGAGGGGCTGGATGTGCAGCTGCTCATTTATCCATCTGAGGAAGAACCTAGGGAGGAAGAGAATGGCCTTCCTTTCCTGGGGCTTAGCTGGAGAGAGATGACCTACGGGTCATCATCCGGGCTCTGCTGCTGAGCCCTAGACAAGAGGAAAGAGGGCTCCCTGCATTTGCTCCAAACCCGACTCCTAAAGGAAAAGCTGCTGAAGTCACTGTGATGGGTGATTGAGCAGGGACAGATGAGAACGGACTGATTCGTGTGTCCTAGGAATGCTGGAGTTGATTGATGTATCTACTGGCTTGATGCCGTGTATGCTTGTGTCCCGCGATGAGGATATGCAATCTTATAATGGCTTCAGAAAGATTTGCTAAGATTTACATTTGTAAACATAATGGAAGGAACATTAAAGTTTCAGTATTCGAAGTAAATCCTACTGAGTATCGATCACTGCACAAAGGATTAATTTGAACCACATTCCAAGCTGAGTATGTAAGCATGCCAGCAATATTTCTGAGGAAAAATGATCAACATACACCTCCCACTCCCCAGATCACTTTTAATAAATGTGTAACAACTACTTCATTTCTAACTAAGACATCAAATATTCCTGAGAACTTGACCCTTCTCGAGAGGGAAATCAATCAAACTATGATCAGCAATGAATGACTTGAACAAACATAAGAGCTGGGGAAAGAAAATACATACATTTATGATGACAACGATTGCTTCATTTTTCAGCATATTTCACCCCATATATATATATATATATATATATATATATATATATATATATATATATATATATATATATATACCTCAGAATTGGCAATATTCTAAGTATGAGTGGTGGGGGTGTAGCTCAGTGGGTATGGTATTTGCCTAGCATGTATGAGGCTGTGGGTCTGATCTCAGCACTGAAAAACTGGGTGTGGTAACTCACAACATTCAAGGTAGAAACAGAAGGATCAACATTATTCTTGGCTACATAGAGAGTTCAAAGCCAGCCTGAGTTACTAGGGACCCTACCTTAAATAAAATAATACATTCTAAGTATGTGAATATTTTTATATACATATATTAAGGTATAAAACCTTATTAGACATTCAGGGGAGAAATCAGACACTGCAGCTTAAGTTAGAGAGACCAAAGTGGCAGATGTACTGAATAGGGACTGGTACATGGTCTGAGTTCATTCAACTTGTCTTTGAGGATTAGACAGCAAGCTTTCCTGTAGTGTCAGTTCCATGCCTGGTGTTGTCTCAAGCAATTAAAACAATATTGACATATTTAATTTAACAACTCAGTGAGTTAGATTTTATTCTATTGGTTTCATAGATGAAGAAAGCATGGCCCTGATTCAGTTCAGCAATTTCTCCAAAGTCACACAGCCAGTAAATAACAATGTAGAGGAATTTAACCCAGCAATATGGCTGCTCTGGCAAGAGATCATATCCAAAGACCTTCTAGGTCTGTGTGATCTGACTGGAATACAGACACACCTTTAATCCCTCTGGCTGGAATACAGACACACCCTTAGCACATACCTTTAATCTCAAACAATGTAGGTAAATTTAGTTTGTAGAAGAAAGTATCTGTGTTTGAAAGTAATTTCTAATTGAGGGGCAGACAAAGTGACAAATCAGAGAAAGATTTGACATGGTAAGTCAGAGATAGGATACACCCAGTAGATAAGAAATAGAGGCTATTTAAGAGCAATGCAGGGAGAGAAAGTTCAGTTCATTCAGTTCAGTTTGGTGCAGTTCAGTTGAATGAGTGCATTGCAGTAGAGTTGAGATCACTTGCCAGAAGATTAGAACAGAATGTGAGAGTTAGTTTGAAGCCAGGCAGAACGATTCAGTGAGAAGCCAAGAGAAGCCAGTTTGAGTCAATCAGCTTGGAGAGGTATTTGAGCCAAAACAACTGAGTTGAACCAGCCAGCCAGAGTTCAGAAAGAACTAGAAAGGGTGAGCTTATTCAGCAGTAAGACTCTAAGATGACAATTACATCAGGCGAATAAAAGTTACTTTTACCTAACAGCACTGGAAATATAATCCCAAGCAGTATAGAGGCAGGGTCTCATTATATAGCCCTGAACTCAACAATCCTCATGCACCAGCCTCACAAGTCCTGGGATTATAAGTATGCACTATCACACTGCAAGGCTGTAGTCTTAACCATACATAATTTCAAGCTTCACATATGACTACTGGCAATAACGGTGATGATGATGATGATGATGATGATGATATATTATTATTTTAGGGTTTTTTCCCATGCTAAAACTCAAGGTAAATTTGGGATACTAATGAGATAGATGCATGGAGATCTCTGATCATGGTTCTATAGTAAGCCATATCCACCCTTCCCATCTTCTTATATCCTGGATTGTGATTGACAGGCAAGGGGCTGATTCTGGAAGGTTCTGGAAGCCTCAAGTTGGTTGCCAACTCACAGATTATCTGAAGAATTCTCTATGTATTAATTACTTAATTGGGCAGTGGAAACATGCCCTACCACTCCAGGCACCAATACCTGCTCTGCTGAGCCCCTTGATCAATGTCAGACTCATTCTGTGAGATTCTTCATGTCTTGCAGAGGGAAGGTGCTGAATTAGGTTCTGTGAAAGCAGTGCAGCCTTGAGGCAAAGGGACCCTGGGGTAGGAGGGGCTGGGCTGGGAGACTCAGGGCATCTGCTAGCTGGTGGTAGTGGTCATCAGGTTTGCAGACTTGATTGCTGCAGAGCCTCTGGGTGACACCTGATGACAGAGCAGTGTGGCATCTTGAACCATCACAAGTGATATTGTCTGTGAAGCTGGCAGTGTGAATGTGGAGATATTTTCTTATGGTCTTGAAGAACTGACGCACCCTTAGAAGAAGTTCCTATCCTCGGAGTGCTGTCATAGTTTCCTGTTGCTGTGATAAAATATCTAGACAAGAAGCAGCTTAGGGGAAAAGGGGTGTGTTTTAGCTCATAATTCCAGGTTATGGCCCAGGAGTGAAGTCACAGGATTAGTCACCTGAAGCAGGTAGTCATGTCACAGCCACAGTCAGAGCAGAAAGAAATAAGTTCACGAGTGTTTATTGCTTGACTGGCTTTCCCGCACTCTTATACAGTCGTGGGCCACAAGCCAGGGAGTAACACCACACACTTTCAGGCTGGCTCTTCCCACGTCAGTGAAGGAAGCCATAGATACGCACACAGGGCACCCTCAACTAGAAGTCCCTCACTGAGACTCTTCCTAGGTGATTCCACTTGTGTCAAGTGGACAGTTGAAGCCAGCCATCATATGTGCCCTTTTGCAGCTAATAATTAAAAAGAACCTAGCAACTCAGGCACTATGACCCCCTTCTTCATTTCCCTCCCCCAAGGCCATCCATTATCAAACAGAGCCAACAGTGTCTGCCAACCTTCATTCCCAACTCACCTCCACTATGAGTCCTTTACCCCTCCTACAAAAGCTCACAGGGAGCTCCCAACAGGATTCACTTTAGGAATGAATTTGCTTAAAAGTCATTCTGAAAAAAGAATTTTCAATGAGTTTTTGGGCTCATTTGCCAAAAAAACAAAACTAAACAAAAACTCTTTAAATTTGTCCTTTTTGATTAGCATGCTATTACTGCTGATTGGAATCAGAACATATGAAAATTTCCAAGCTGAATTTCAGCAAAAGTGCTTACGTAATGAGGACTTGGGGTTGAAAAACAACTGTGGTGGTTTATTAGCACATGGATTCCTTTGGGTCTGCTTTACCTTGGTAAGGTGTCATTCATCAGCCTTGACAGTCCCTCAGACTCCATGAAGCCCACCAATCTTCTGCAGGTCGAGGTTTTTTTAGAAGAATGGATTGTTACCCACCTTACTGCTCATACTTGAACTATTAATATTGTTTCCTGGAATAAGGGAGGTGCCCAAGAATCAATGGGGGTAACCATAGCTGTGTCTCACAGCATTGAGGATATGGAACCTGAAGAGACCATCTCCTGTAGCCAGGCAGGAACGCCAATGGATCGATAGGGACACCAACCCACCCACAAAACTTGGGACCCAAAATTTATCCTGTCTACAAAAATGCAGGCATGGGGGAGGGAGCAGAGACTGTGGGAATGGCCAACCAATAACAGGCCCAACTTGAGACCCATCTCATGGACAAGCACCAATCCCTGACAGGATTAATGATACTCTGTTGCATGGTTGTTCTCTGAGAGGCTCCACCCAGCAGCTGACTCAGACAGATGCAGACACTCACAGCTAAACAGTGGGTGGAGTTTGGGGACTCTTATGGAAGAACAGGAGGAAGGACTGAGGCCTCTAAGGGGATAGGAACTCCACAGGAAGACGGAAAGAGTCAATTAACCTGGACCCTTGGTGCTCTCAGAGTCTGAATCACCAATCAAAGAACATGCATGGGCTAGAACTAGGCCTCCCGCACACATGTAGCAGATGTGCAGCTTGGTCTTCATGTGGGTTCCTGTCTGTGGGATATATTCTTCTAGCTGGGCTGCCTTGTCTGGCCTCAGTGGGAGAGGATGTGCCTAGCTTCACAGAGACTTGACATGCCAGGGTGGGGGGTTCCCAGGGAGGCCCCTACCTGCTCAGAGGAGGAGGGGAGGGGAGATGGGGGAAGGATTGTGGGAGGGGGTGAGTGCAAGGGATCAGAGAGCAGGACGGAAAGCGAATACGTAAAAATAATAAATAAGTAAATAAATCTTTACAAACAAAGAATATATACTTCTGGGGCTGAAGAGATGGCTCGGTGGCTAAGAGCACTGGCTGTTCTTCCAGAGAACCTGGGTTCAGTTCCCAGCGACTACATGGCAGCTCATAACTGTCTGTAATGCCAGTTCCGGGGTATCTGACACCATCACACCAATGTATGTAAAATAAAATTAAATTAAAAATATTGTTTCCTGGAATAACAAATATTTTAAAAAGTTATTTAGGGGTCCAAGTAGTAGATTGGTAGGAAAATGTTCATTTATCACATGAATCCCGGATTACAACCCAGCACCTCAAAAACAAATTACTTATAAGCTGGAAGGAAAGTGAGGTCCCTGGGTCTACAAGGTAGGTCATCTTCATCCTTTTTCTCTTGCCTCTCCGGCCATCTTCCACCAGTGTGCACTGCACTCGGAAAGATCCTGCGGCATACAGCCCCGCCCCCAGCTTCTGCTCACCCAGTAGTCTCCGTTGGCTGCACGTAGCCCCGCCCCCAGCTTCTGCTCACCCAGTGATCCCCGTTGGTCCCGTCCTCTCGTTCAGCATCCCAGATGGCTGAATTCTGTCTTAGCATTTGTACTCTCCTTCCTTCTTTCTTCTCTCCTTCTTTCCCTTCCATTCTTCCCTTCCCCACCCCCTCTTCCGCTCTTGTCCTAGAATTTACTAGCTAGTCCAGACTAGCCTCAAACTCTTGGCAATCCTCCTGCTTCAGCCTCTCAAGTGCTGGGATTACAGGCATTATCTACCAGACAGGCTCTCTAGCAGAGTTGGCTGGGGTTCCCATCCTCAGTTGACCACAGTTTTCCTGTGTCCTGATGTTCTACTTTTTGGACTCAGCTCACATTTTGTCTGCATTCCTGAGAAATTTCCCATACCTTCTACCAACCCAGCGATCCCAAGAAATCAGATTTCATGGCAGGTCCTGTTTCCCGAGCACCTGCTGCCTCAGGTACTCTGTGAGCATTTTCTTGCTCTAGCTTTACCCTCTATGTTCCTGAGCATTCTTTCCCAGAGGACTCTGTCTTTCCTTATGCTCTTAGACCTGTACGAACGTTATTTGTTACCATAGAGGCTTCCCGAGAATTAGGGACCAACTGTTCTGTGAAAGCCGTGAAAACAGAGGTTGACTCTCACGATTCCTCTCACACAGCCCATAAGGCAATCCCAGCTGCAGTGTGTGTTGACTTCACGTTTAACAATCAGACGTCTGTTGCTTGTCAACATTGCATCAAACAGGCTGTGTGAACCACAGGGTAGGCTGTGGTTACTAAGTGGTCTAAATGTGTTTCAACCACAAAATGGTCCCATCTCAGGCCTGATCCAGAAAGCCTCTGAAGGGGTAAAGAAAACACCTTCCATTCTGGTCAGAAACACTCCTGAAGGAGATGCTATCGTGGATGAGGTGGGTAATCCTAAGTTATTCACAAGCCCTGATCTTCTTGGGACACAGCATAGGGGACAGAAACTAAAGTTCTCGTCCCACCCGGAAAGGAAAGCTCACGGCCACCTGTTGTGACTCACACGGGCTGTTTGGCAAGGGTTCCCAGGTTTACTTCCAGTTAAGAAGCTGCCCAGAAGGGCGGAGATTGTGTAGCTGAGCCTCTAGGGCAACAGGTGTTCAGACCATGAGTCTATGCGGTCGCTCCCAGTGTGGGGACTTAGTCTGAAGATGAATTTTGATTTTTAAAAGTGCTGAGATCAGGGGCCTGGGGTGGAGCTCAGTTGGTGGCGCCTAGCCTGCACAAACCCCTTGGCTCAATCCTCAGCAAGGCCTAACAGGGGTGGAGATGCCTGGCTATAATCCCAGCCCTTGAGAGGTAAAGGCAGGTGGATTCCAAAGTTCAAGGTTATCCTTGACTACACAGAGAGTTCAAGTTAGCCTCCATGAGACTCTCTCTCTCTCTCTCTCTCCCTCTCTCTCTGTCTCTCTCTGTCTCTCTCTCTGTCTCTCTCTCCCTCTCTCTCTCTCTCTCTCTCTCTCTCTCTCTATATATATATATATATATATACACACACACACACAGGGTGGTTGTGAATTGATGTATTATTTATATATTATATATGTTTTATATAGTAATGATATTTTAAATTATATATAAATATTACATAAACTTAAAAATAAAAAACAAAAATGGCTGAACTCTGCTGTGGGTTCTGAAAACAAATGAGTCACTTCATACTGTTGAAGGAATGAACAGGGACCTAAGTGACAGATTCAATGGTTCAATGGCCATGTAGCCTCTGGTCATAGGAGTCTTATGACTTTGAACTGCATTTCTAAAAAGCTATCAGATAAAACATAGCTGTGGAGAAGGCTGAGCAGACAGGAAGCTGGGCGAGTGGGCAGACAGGAATGGAGTCATGAAGAAGGCAGTCTGTAGCTGAGAGGACTTGGAAATCTGGAAACAGCACTCCTCCCCTCCAGCCTGAGGGGCTTCCTGAGGGGTCCCGAGAACAGACTCTATCTCTGATACAGAAGCCAGCCCTCGGCCTGTCCCATTTGAAAGATTTCTGAGGACTCAGCTTGTTCTTAGAGCAGCGTGAGTGAACTCCAGAACCTAGACTGAATTTGCCATAAATCATTGCCAAAACATATGAATGTTTTTGTTTGTTTTTCAAGATAGGGTTTCTCTGGGTGACAGCCATAGCTTGGCCTCGAATCCCCAGGGATCCCTCTGCCTGTTTCCTGAGTGCTGGGATTAAAGGTGTGCACCACCACCGCCCAGCTTGATTTAGACTCTTGAATAGGCTGTTTTCTGAAAGACCTTTACAGGCAGAGTGAGGTGATACAGGCCTGAAACTCCAGCTAGGCGAGAGGTGGAAGCAGAAGGAGATAAGATCTGAGGTCAGCAGCCTGGGCTACACTGAAGGAACCAGGACCTGGAGAGATGAGGGCTGAACAGTCAGGCTCCCAGCACCCAAGCCACATGGCTGCTGCTGAGTTAAAGGTCACATAGCATTGTAATTAGAACTGGTTTTGTGGTTATTTCTTTTTTGAACTAAAACCATTCCCTGATTTTTCTCTTAAGAGTAAATACAATGACCACTAACTGGGAAGAAACTAACGTTACTTTCTAGTCCAGCACAAGGCTGAGGGAGGCTTGTGGAGATAACACACTTGCTTGATATTTCTGTACCAGAGCTGGATGTGGTGGTTCACACCTACAATCTCAGCTTCTGTGGAGGCTGAGGCTGGAAGAGCCTTTCAGTTCAGGAGTTCAAGGCCAACCTAAGCAACATAGTGAGACCCTGTCTCAAAGGAAAAAGACAATCTTAAGTCATCATTCTTTCACTCTGTTTTTTGAGACAGGGCCTCATGTAGCCCAGGCTGGCTTCTAATTCACTGTGTAGCCAAGACTGGCCTAGAATTCCTGATCTTCCTGACTCCATCTCCTAAATGGCAGGATTATAGGCACGTGCCACTCTACCCAGATTCATCATTCTGCCTTGGGGAGAAAAACCACCACCCTCCCCAATTTCTAAAGATCTTTTGTATGTAGTACACCTGCTTCAGAATACACCCATTTTATGGCAATGGGATCAATTTCCTGTTGAATTGGGTTGTCCTAGACACGTGCCAGCCAGTCTTATGACTAATGCACACCTTCAGAAGCCCTAAATAGCTGACCTGCCATTCTGGTTTTTTGGTAATAGGCCTATATCTGGTCTGTCTTCCTCACTGAGCTGAGGCAGCTGATATGGAGGTAACTTTTCTGTTTCTTTCTTACAGGGGCATAGATGAGGTTAGCTACTCCAACTCCACTTCTGTGTCAGAAACAGAATAAAGGCAATATCTACAGGCCTCCAGGGGGGATAAGAGTGTATGTAGCTCGCTTGGGAGAGTGTTTGCGAGCTTGCACGAAGTCTCCGGTTTCGTCTCCAGTACTGGTGTGGTAAAACTCTAGCTCTTGGGAGGTAGAGGAAGGAAGGCCAACATCATTCTTGGCCAGTTGGTGAGTTCAAGGCCAGCCTGGTTGAGAAGAGACCATTTCATAAACACACACACACACACACACACACACACACACACACACACACACACACACACACACACGTGGGTATAATAATTTTAATGGCCGGAGGAGAACACTATATCCCCTGAAGCTGGAGCCACAGGAGGTTGGGAGCACCCTAATGTGGGTGAAGGAAACTGAACCCATGTCCTCTGGAAGACCAGGAAGTACTCTTAACTCCTGAGCCGTCTCTCCAGTCCTGTGGCCTTATTCTTTGAGGCAAGGCTGTTCACTGAACCTGGAGCTCTTGGATTGGCTGGCTAGCTGGCTAGCAAGCCCATGGATCCTACTCTTCCCTCTTCGCCACCTCGTTGGCTTCTTATGAGAGATCTAAACGCAGGTCCTCCTGCTTCAGGACAAGCACTTTTACCCACAGTCATCCTCAAGGCCACAACAAAAGTGTTGTGCACGTATGTACCCAGGCACACGTATAGCACCTGCCCACTGGCATTACCCTTGCCTTGTAGCTGATGTGTGAGTACACCCCAAGTCTCCTTGCACCTACCTCTACACGCTTTATTTATTTGTTTGCTTTCGAAGCTTCCTTTGGCCGGAAGCTACCTTGTGCTTGGGGACTCCAGCACTGCCCAGTTCCCTGCTCACCCTGCAGCACAGAGGCTGGCCTGGCTCCAGGATGACTCTGAGGTTCATGTCCCACACACTGGAAAGCAAAGGGGGTTTCCAGCCTTTGAACTCCAAGGTGCTGAGTGTTGGTGGCATGAGCAGGTCACTAAGGTGACTTGTGTTAGTGAGATACAAGTTCACAGAACAGAGAGAGGGTTTATGCCCTAAACCATGGTCAGATGTTTATAACTGGGGTCCTACTAAGCTTTGCAATTAGAGGCTATTGAGGCTATGCATGTAGCTCAGTGGCAGAGCATGTGCTTAGTGTGTACAAGGCCCTGGGTTTTATCCCCAGCACCACCCAAAGAAGAAAGACATTGGAAGCAGTTGTAGACCTGGAGAATAAGGTATAATGTCATATCCGGCCTCACCTACCTTCATTCTCTCCCATCTTGACCTGTCACTTACAGATTTGTAGCCACTGGAAGGGTTGGCCCAGGAGCATACTAGGAGTAGAGTCAAGGCTGAGAGTCAAAACGTGGATCCTAAGGGCTGGGACTGTCCCTGTCCCTCAGCAGTAGACTAGTTGCTTAGAATGTGTTTCAATCTCCAGTCCAGAAAAACAAAAAAGATTCATGAGAACATCTTCCTCCTCACACAGGCACACAGACATACAGACACACGCAGACACAAACACACAGACACACACAGAGATACACACATAAACTCACACACAGAGATACACACACATACACATACACACACAGAGACACACACAGACACACAAACATACACACACATACAGACACAGACACACAGACAGACACACATACAGACAGGTACACACAGACAGACAGACACAAACAGACACACACACACAGACAGACACAAACAGACACACACACAGACAGACACACAGACATACATACACACAGACACAAGTAGACAGTCACATATGAACAGACTGACGGGCAGGTAAGTAGGTAGACACAGACACATACAAGCAGACACAAGTAGACACACAGACACAAGTAGACAGACACACATACACAAACAGACTGACAGGAAGGCAGGCAAGCAGACACACACACACTGAGAGAGAGAGAGAGAGAGAGAGAGAGAGAGAGAACTGATTTTTTAAAATACCCTGTAGCTCTTGTGTAGATTTCTTCCAAATTGCCATATTCTAAACACAGTTATAAGTAGCCCATCTCTGTGTGATACACAGCAGGCTTTAGGTTTCCCAGGAGGAAGGAATGTAGTCTAACTGAGCGGTATGTGCATATGTGACACTCTGTGTGACTTGGGTGTTCATCATTTATGGAAGTCAGCTCTTCTGTGTAGTACTTTTTCTTAGAGGACCTGAGGATGTGGCTTCATCAGTAGAAACTGGGAGTAATGTGAGCACCTGTAATCCTAGCACTCAGGAGGTGGAGGCAGGAGGAGCAGACGTTCAAGGTCAACCTTGGCTGTATGGTGAGTTTCCCAGCGTGAGATACGTGAGATCCTGTCTAAAAGCTTAAAATCCTAGCACTTCAGAATATTTAGTCTGGACATGTAGACATAACTTCCAGCTTGCAGGAGATCAGTGGAAAAAGTACTGGACACAGCCAAGTGGCCTGGCATCCTTTGGGATAGGTGACCCTGTCTTCAGAGAGTCAGAACATGACTAAGAGGAGTTTAGTGGCTTGAGAGGGACATGAAGGTTTCAGGTATATAAAAAACAGGCAGATTGTACAGTCTTGTACTGGATACTACTTCCAACAAACTTACTATAAAGAGCATTCTTAGGGATAATTTGGGAAATTCTAACATTTAATGCAAATTATATAGTATTGAGGATATAAATACACAATTTAATTTGGTGAACTATGAAAGATGTTATTTCGACTCCAAAAACATATATATATATTCTGGTTTTTTGAAACAGGGTTTCTCTGTATAACCCTGGCTGTCTTGGAGCTAGACCAGGCTGGCCTTGAACTCAGAAATCTGCCTGCCTCTGCCTCCCAAGTGCTGGGATTAAAGGCATGTGCCACCACTGCCCAGCATATTTTTATTTTTTTTTAAAAATGTGCACTGAGTTTAAAAAACAACTTTCTCTCCCTTTCCCTGGAATTTTCATCCTTTAAAAGGAAGGTGACAAGACCAGGGCATGTGTGGCTGTGCTGCGGTTTCATTCTTGTTCTGGCTACCTGAAAGCAGGTGCTATTTTTCACAAGTGGGGACAGATTCATGGGGAGAAGAGAAGAGCAAACTGAAATGTTTGTGCACACACACATACACACACACACACACACACACACACACACACACACACACACACACACACACACACAGCACTTCTGTGCTTCCTGTGAGTGGCTAAGTTCTGCTCAGTCAGCTGGCATAGACAGGGCCTGCATTACATGAGGCCAGGCTTCTTGCACCACAGTCTGGAGAGCTCTCTGACCCACATCCAATCACACTCACCGGAGCTATGGCGAGGCACTCTGAAACAGCACGAGACAGGCACACCGTTGTTTGCATTCTGTGTTCCAGGCCTCCCAGGTCCAGGGACCCACTTCAGAGGTAGCAGGAAGCTCTGTGTTAATATTACCAGAGGATTCACAAGAGGGTGGGAAGGCAGATGAAGTCTCTCTCTAGAGTCTTTAGTTCCTCGAGCCACACAGACCTCAGAGCTACGCCTTTAACCCCTAAGAAGACCCTCAGGGGGGAGGATGTGTAAACTTGGCCCTGGCTTCTTGGGTTGTGCAGTTTGGAACAAATCTTGAGATTCACAGATAGACAGTGGCCTTGGATGTTCTCAACAGAAACAACGGATTGAAACAAATCCAAAAAGCCCATCTGTGCTTGGCTGAGGTAGAGCACACCTGAAATCCTAGCACTCACTGTGAGGCCAAGGCAGGAAAAGCCAGAATTGGAAGCCAACTCGGGCTGCAGTTAAGTTCCATCCTGGCTTACATAGCGAGACTGCCTCACACAAAAACAATACAAGCTAAAAGAAATCCTCAATCTGTTCTCACATCTCCTATGCTTGAGCCACAGATACTCTGGGTTTTGTTAATTCAGAGGCCAGGCCTGAGAGGGTTGGGTGTTTCACCCTGCTAGGAAGTGGGTGAGAAATTGCTGGGTATTCCAGTATTGCTCTCTGAGCAGGCAGGGATGCCCCTCCACCGGTTAGCAGCAGGATGTGGATTAGGAGTGGCAGAAAGGATGTCTTTAAATAGATTTCCTTTTCTGTTTGTTTGGTTTGAGGCTTGGTGATGGAGGTCACTCTGGGAGAAGCTTGGAAGGGGGAGAAGGCGTTGGGCTTACATTTCAGCACCATTGCCCTTCCACTTCCACGAGGGGAAAGAACAAGGTTGTCGGGGTAGGAACATGAGGAACAGAAGGGACCAGTGCAGTGAAGTCAGCACCTGCAATACTATGAAAATGCATTTCAGGGCTGGCAGTGTAGCTCAGTGGTGGGGCACTTGCTCAGCATGTTCGAGGGGAGCCTGGGTTCCATTTCAAGCGCCATAAACCAAACCAATAGGAATAACAAGCTATGGCTTAGTCCTCCCAGGAGCTCAGCCCAGCTGGCCCAACCCAACTTGATGAAAACTCCTTAGTGCTCAGTGTTGGAAAGCATGGGTCCTAATAGCTCTTTAGCCCATTCTTCGTAGTTAAAGGGGTTTTTGCTTTGTTAGCAAAAAGTGCTTATCCAAGGTCCTAGCTAGATTAAGGTTAAGTCCTTCATCTGACACTTGGTAGCTTGCTTGCTTTTGGTGTGTGTGGTGGGGCATTAAGACGGTGTTTTGGCATGTATCCCAGCCTAGCCTTGAAATCACAACCATCCCCCTGCCTCACTCTCCACTGTTAGGATACAGGTGTGTACTCTCATACCCAGATAACCTTGGTGTTTTAAACAAATTGTTTGGCTTCCCAGGGCTCCATAACTAACAAAGAGCTGAGCTCACCAGGGCAGGGTGCTAACTTTAACCAACTTCATGCTGAAGTGAGCAGATTTGAGGCTTGTGAGAGCACTGAATGAGGCCATTCCAGGTGTACAATTATAGGGGAGAAAATGTCTGTGTGCATGCGTGTATGCGTGCGCGCGCGCGTGTGTGTGTGTGTGTGTGTGTGTGTGTGTGTGTGTGTGTGTGTATGTGTATGTACACATGTGGGACGTGTATCTATAATACAAATATAAACTCACATAAATTTGTTTATAATTTTGTTTTAAAAGATGACTTAAGGGAAAACGAGAAAAAAATGATGCAGAATATAGTTTCTTGGACTTAAACATTTGGGAGTATCTTTTGCTACTTTTCAGCAGTGTGACCTTAGGCACCTGGGGAGTCTTCTGTGAGCACCTGGGGACTCCTCCGTGAGCACCCGACAAGCCCTGCCTTGGGCTCCCTCAGGACAGTACAGGCTGGGAGAGGAGGAAGGGTGTGGTGGGTGGGGTGGATAATTTAGCCTCGGAGCTCTACATCATTGTTTATTGCCTCATTCTTTTGTACCTCGTCACTTAAATGCCCATAAAAACTGCATCTCCGTGTAGTGATTATATATCACACAGTGATGTCACCTGCTCTAATGTGAGCAGAAGTTATCAAATCATTTTGAAGCCCTCCCTCCTTTTATCCCCGGTTCTTCCGAGTTTTGCTGACAAGCACGTGGTCACGTGCTGCCATCTAGTGGCCAAAATCGATATAACGTAAGAGGCAGCGTTCTGGGAAAGATTAAGGAAGGGCCTAAGCTTGTCTAGCCATTTGACCCTGGACACATGGTCATTTACAAAGTTTAAACTGGAGAATACCCACTTGAGTTACAAAGACACACACACACACACACACACACACACACACACACACACACACACACACACACCAGAACTCATAATGTTTAACTATGTTTCCAATTTTCATCCATTGCTATCTTGGGCTTATTTCCTCTTATTGATTTTTATAACCAATTTTATAACTACAAGCATTTGTGTACATGCTTCATTGTGGCCAGGCCTTTTTTGTTCTTTTAGTTATGAGTGCAAATGGAAACTGTATGAAGAACTTTATGAGGAACCTTCAAGTTGGTCTCTAAGGTTCCTGAACCTGTTTATGCTCCTGTCAACGATCTAACGAAACTTAAACTTTTCTAAGGAATCTCCAATGTTAGTTAAGACTTTATGTATTTATTTATTGTTTATTCATTTTTGAAACAGGGTCTTGCTGAGTAACTCTGGCTTGTCTGGAACTTGCTATGGAGATCAGGCTGTCCTTAAACTTATCATGACCCCTCCCTTTTTCCCAGGACTATATGGCAGGCGTATGCCTCAAGGCTCGGGTTGAAAAAGAAAATGCTATCCTACCTGCTAGAAAGTGATGCCTCATTAAGGTTTTGATCTTCATTTCCCTGGCGACTTAATAAGTTAAGCATATTTTATGTGCTTGTTGGCCATTTGTGTGCCTTGTTTTGAGAAATATCTACCCAGGTTGGCCATTTATTAGCTAATATTTGTATTTCTGAGTTGTTTTCTATGTATGTTGTGTGTTCCATGTTTCATCTGGGCAGCTCTTCAATTGACCAGGCCTCATGGCCATGTCTTTATGGCTCACCTACTCCACAGAGTCTTCTCCTCTCCCCACCTTCTCTCCCTCCTCCTTGATGACTCCTCAGACCCTGTACTGGCTGGTTCTGTGTCAACTTGACACAAGCTGGAGTTATCACAGAGAAAGGAGTTTCAGTTGAGAAAATGCCTCCATGAGATCCAGTGGTAAGGCATTTTCTCAATTAGTGATCAAGGGGGGTGGGCCCCTTGTGGGTGGTACCATCTGTGGGCTGGTAGTCTTGGGCTCTATGAGAAAGCAGGCTGAGCAAGCCAGGAGAAGCAAGCAAGCCAGTAAGGAACATCCCTCCATGGCCTCTGCATCAGCTCCTGCTCCTTGACCTGCTTGAGTTCCAGTCCTGACTTCCTTTCGTGATGAAGAGCAGCATGGAAGTGTAAGCTCAATAAACTCTTTCCTCCCCAACTTGCATCTTGGTCATGATGTTTGTGTAGGAATAGAAACCCTGACTAAGACAAATTGGTACCAGGAGTGGGGTATTCCTGTGACAACCTGACCATGTTTTGGGGAGGACTTTGGAAGGACTTTGGAACTTTGAGCTAGAAGAGCCAATGAGATGTTAAAAGCTATGTGGGGTGTTCTGTAGGAGCTTGGAAGATAATGTGGAGAACAGTGCAGAAGATGGAGGCCTGGTTTGTGAAATTTCAGAGGGAAGATTAAAGACTCTTATCAGGGCCATTGCTAGTTTGATTTAAGATCCTGTGGTTTTGGTTAGCTGGGGCTGAAGAAATCAGCTGTGATTAACAAGGTACCAGAACTACTAAAGCAAAACCATTGCATTACTTGGACTATTGATGCTGGTTAGCTGGAGCTGGGAAATTAATGGTGATTAAGAAGAGATCAGCATCATTGAAGTGACATTTTCTGGGAAGTGTTTTCTGAGAGCACAAAGAGGCTGTGTTCCAGAGATAGCCAAGGTTGTACCTTGTGCTGTGGCAGGACTTGGTAATGTGTAAGAGTCACCCAGGTGGTACTGGTTTTGAAGTCATGAAGGAGTCATAAAGAGCAGCTGAGGCCTGGGCACTGTTAGAAACCTCCAAAGGCCATTGGTGAAGGTGCAGCCTTAGTTGCATTGACAGCCCTGGATTGAAGGGGTCATGCAAAGGAGGTGAGGCTTGGCACCTTGAAGAGAGCCTATGAGAAGCTGTTTGTAAAGCCTAGTTGCAGCGGAAGACAGCAGTGTTTTGGAGATGCCAGTACTATGAGATGACCACCAAGTACAGCAGCAGTAGTGGAGTACGGGCATCTGGAGCCGTGTGTGCTACAAAGGGCAGAGCTGGAGAAGTGACTAAGCCCTTGGATGAATTCAGAAGATTGTGAGTAGATCCCAGACGTTGGACGGTTGGAATTTGATTTCACTTTTGATTGTGACTTTGCCCTGATATATATTCTCCCTCCTGAAGAAAGAAGGTATTTTAGTGAAGTCCACAGTTAAGAGACTTTGAAATTTTAAAGACTTTGAATTTTAAGAGATTGGATGTTTAAAAGGGACCGAAATGTTAATATGTAAGAATTTGTAAAGACTTTGGGACTTGTAAAGTTATTTAGATCTTGGGGATGAATAAGGAAGTAAGGGTCGGGGCTTATTGGTGATGTGTTTGTGTGTCAAGTTGACAAGGGGTCAATTGTACTGGCTAGTTTTGTGTGTCAACTTGACACAAGCTGAATGAAGTTATCACAGAGAAAGGAGTTTCAGTTGAGAAAATGCCTCCATGAGACCCAGCGGTAAGGCATTTTCTCAATTAGTGATCAAGGGGGGAGGGCCCCTTGTGAGTGGTACCATCTGTGGGCTGGTAGTCTTGGGCTCTATAAGAAAGCAGGCTAAGCCAGAAGAAGCAAGCAAACCAGTAAGAAACATCCCTCCATGGCCTCTGCATCAGCTCCTGCTCCTTGACCTGCTTGAGTTCCAGTCCTGACTTCCTTTCGTGATGAAGAGCAGCATGGAAGTGTAAGCTCAATAAACTCTTTCCTCCCCAACTTGCATCTTGGTCATGATGTTTGTGCAAGAATAGAAACCCTGACTAAGACAGACCCCCAGCCCAGGAAACAAAACTCTGCCTATCTCTCTTCTGCCCGGCTGTAGGCATCTTTATTTATCAATCAGGCATAACTTGGCAGCAAGATTACATAGCATCACTTGAGTTTATGTGAGAATCTCCTCATCCCTGGGGGCCACCAAGACTAGTATTTAGCATTAAAACACATAACAACATACTAAATCTCAATAACCCCCCCCCCCCCAGGCACTATACCAGTAAATGGCACCACTCATATCTGGGATGGGTACACACAGATATGTCCAGGGACTTGTATCTTAGGTTCTATTAAATTCACAATCAAGTTTACAAGTATTAACTGTAGGCATACATTTTTTGCAACCTACTTTTAATAAGGGTTCCACCTCTCCTCTAGCCCACTGCCCAGCCGAGATAGTGGAAGAGAAAAGTTATTAGGATCTGGGGGAAGTGGACCTGTTCAGCAATAGTTCTTTGGGGGTGAGCTCGATCTTTTTTCTCAGCAGCTGCAGCCCAGTCCTCTGGGTAGGCAGACACCACACATGAACCCGGCAGCTGCAGTCCAGACCTTTCGGCAATCAGACATCACGCACAAACTAGCAGCTGTAGGTCAATTCTGAAGGAACCACAGGGCTTGCCAACCAGCCTGAGGCGAAATCAAACACCTGGAAGCTGCAAGCTGTCTCAGGAACCTCAGGAGCAGTTCTTTGGCAAGTTTCTCTCAATGGTGTCCTTATCAACTAATACATGTGTATTGTTAATGAGGAATAACAAGGCAGAGCAAACCAAACTAATGCTCAGTGCTCGTCTCCCGCTGTCTGTGGGGTCATAGTTATACTCCTTCATCACAGGGCCTTTCATGTGTTTGCTATATCAAAACATTCTTTTTTCCATGTCAGTTTCAGGAAAACTTTCTTTCCCATGTGTGCTTTAGCAAGAAATCCTTTCACCTGTGTACCCCAGCAAACCATCATTTGACGTAACTGACTTTCCAAAGAAACGAGAAGTTTTCACTTCAATTAACAGTCATTGGTAGGAAGGTGTTTGAGTTCGTTAAAGCTGAATTCTCCTAGCTTAACTCCCAGTTAGTCAGCCAAGCATTCATCTAGGAGCCAGTGTTTTGTCAATGTGATTATTGATCATAATCTGTGAACACCAGTGAGGTTATTCTGTATAGATGTATGTGACTGTCCAGATTACCAGCATTGTCCTGGAAGTTTCACAAACCTGTTATGAGTGCCGTATCTGACTTACCACCTAGCCTGATGGCCTGAGTTCAATATTTGGGACCGAAGGGACTCTGGTCAGCTTGAGTGTGGTTAGCATGGCTCTGGCAGGCCTTGCCCTTCTGCCCAATTCCCTCTTCCTTGCTTAAAAAAAAAAAATCGATAGATTACATTCCTAAAGCAAGGCACCGAGGTCTATCCCCTTATTTGGCTACTTTCTCCTCCTGAGGCTGACGACCTAGGTCCAGCTATCAAAGTATTGAAGCCCAGCAATCAAAAGCCCCCTTTGGCTCACCTAATTAACACATCCAATTAAAATTAAACATCTCATCCTAACATGGGGTTTCTCCTTGTACCTTTTATTTTTTTATTTTTATTTTTTTTGTTTTTTTTTTCAAGACAGGGTTTCTCTGTGTAGCCCTGGCTGTCCTGGAACTCACTCTGTAGACCAGGCTGGCCTTGAACTCAGAAATCCACCTGCCTCTGCCTCCCAAGTGCTGGGATTAAAGGCATGCGCCACCACTGCCTGGCTTCCTTGTACCTTTTAAACTGTCACTTTCCTATGGTCTGTCTCTTCTGTAGAGATAATCCTTTGTCCTCCAGAGACAAATACCCGTCCTCCCTGTCCCTTGGCCCCTTCTCTTCTCCCTCATCCTCTGTCTCCTGTCTTTGTCTCTTGTTCCCTGCCCTCTGTCCCTCTGGGGCAAATATATCTCATTTCTGCTGAGATCTTGGTCTTGGGGGTCCTGAGCCAATCTTTTTTCTTTTAGGGACCCCTATAATGGAGGGAGAATATCAATACCTGTAAGGTTTTGTCTTCGAATCTCCTGTCTCTCTCTCTTACACACACACACACACACACACACACACACATGCGCGGGCGCGCGCGCACGCACACACACACTAATTAGAAAGATAGGAGACAGTGACCATTCCTTCTTCCCCCTCCCCTCCCCTTCCCCCTCCTCCTCCTCCTCCTCCTCTTCTTCTGACAGGGTCTCACTATGTAGCCCTGGCTGATTGAGAACATTGCTCTGTAGACCAGGCTGGTTTTGAACTCATAGGGATCTGCCTGTCTCTGGCTTCTTAAGGGCGGGGGACTAAAGGTATGAGCCATCATGCCTGGAATCTTCTGATGTCTTCATTCCATCTTCCTGGTGCTTGTAGCCCCAGCAAACTTTTGCTGTGCGCCTTTCAAACCTACCCATGGTTTAAGCCTTGCTTAAAACTGGGGCTGCTGGGGGCCACCTTCGGGAGCCCTTTCTAGGAAAGGTTCAAGATCAACTCAACTGTCAAATATCACCCAGACACATGGCTGTGTCCCTAGCGGTATTCTAGTGCTTAATCTTTCATCTGGGAACCTCTACAGGCCCGGTCTGCTGGGGACTGGAGAGACCTCAGTGCTGCCTTATACTCTAGCTTCCTCACTACCTTGGCAAATATGCAATGAAGGCTGCTACTAAAGGAATTATGTCAAGAAAGCAATTCCGTTCTTATGTTTAAAATATGTAAAATATAGCTGGGAAGTGGTGGCGCACGCTTTTAATTCCAGCACTCGGGAGGCAGAGGCAGGTGGATTTCTGAGTTCGAGGTCAGCCTGGTCTACAGAGTGAGTTCCAGAACAGCCAGGGCTACACAGAGAAACCCTGTCTTGAAAAAAACAAAACAAGACAACAAAAAAGAAAAGAAATATATATCCAAAATGGAGAGAAAACTTCAGATTTTTCAAAAGTTATACATGTAGAGTTGTATGTTAAATCTATATGTTTAAGTATAGACAACTAATTTAATTCTATGTAGACTAAACAAAACACTTAGTTGGAGGCCAAAGCAATTTGAAATAGAAGGCAAGAGCTAATAAAAAGAGGGCATTAGAATTTAAGGATCAGAGTGAGCTAACTTAAGATAGAGAAAAGCTGGGCGGTGGTGGCGCACGCCTTTAATCCCAGCACTCGGGAGGCAGAGGCAGGCGGATTTCTGAGTTCGAGGCCAGCCTGGTCTACAGAGTGAGTTCCAGGAAAGCCAGGGCTACACAGAGAAACCCTGTCTTGAACCCCCCTCCCCCCAAAAAAGTAAAATATGAAAAACTTGGACCTGAGAGATGATGAAGAGGGTAAAGGCAGCTGCCAAGCCTGGTGACTTTGAGTTCCATGCCTGGGACCCACAGTGTGGAAGGAAAGAACTGATCCCACCCCCACCCTCCACTGTCCTCTGACCTCGGACCTCTAGCCATATGCTGCAGAGTATGTGTGTGCATATACACACACACACTCACAAACTAAATTAATTAAAATGTAATAAAAATTTTAAAAAAGAAAGCCCTGACTTGAGAATCAGTTGTGGGGGTTTGAACAGGAATGGCGCCCATAGACTCATGTGTTTGAATGCTTGGCCCGTGGGGAGTGGCACCATTAGGAGGTGTGGCCTTGTTGGTGGAAGGGTGTCACTGTACAGGTGAGCTTTGAGGTCTTATATATATTATGCTCAAGCTACACCCAGTATGAAACACAGTCTCCTCCTGGCTGCCTGCAAAATATTGTCTCCCTCTGCTGCCTGTGGATCAAGATGCAGAACTCTCAGCTCCTCTGGCACCATATCTGACTGCACGCTGCCATGCTACCTGCCATGATGATAACGGAGTAAACCTCTGAAACTATAAGCCAGCCCCAGTGAAATGTTTTCCTTTAGAAGAGTTGCCATGGTCATAATGTCTCTTCACAGCAATGAAACCCTTCGCTATGGCTACGCCAGGGATTGAATGGGAAAGAAAAGACAAAGCAAACCTGCTTTTAACAGGTAAGCTAAGAGTCACCTATGGCTGACAGAGGCTGAGCTAAACTCTACTTCAGTGTTCTCAACCTGTGGGTTTCAACCCCTTCGGGGGTCACATATCAGATATCCTGCATATCCGATATTTACATTACAATTCAAAACAGTAGCAAAATTGCAGTTATGAAGTAGCATCGAAAATAATGTTATGGTTGGGGGTCACCACACACGAGGAGCTGTATTAAAGGGTCGCAGCTTTTGGAAAGTTGAGGACAACTACTCTATGTGTGTCTTACTTCTAATCTCCATAACAACCCAGTGATGCAGGCAGGTCCATTTTACAGAGAGGAAACTGAGACTGGGGAGTCACTTGCCCGAGCTCACACCCCTTGTGATCCAAGTACAACAGGAAATCCAAACCCACTTTCCCTTTTCCCTGAGTCCTGCCCCCAACCTGTTGTTACTGGTGTGTTGTCACTGTTGAGATAGGGGTTTTGCTATGTTTCCCAGGCTGGCTCCAAACTCTTAGGCTCAAGCCATCCTCTGTCCCAGTCCCACCCCTCACTGCTGAGGTGACAGGTCCAGTCACCATATCCAGCTCTTATGTCTTAGCCATTATTAAAGACAACTCTAAGCAGGGCATCATTCAGGGCTATATATATAGCAATTCCCTGTCTCAGAAATAAAATAAAATTAGGACTCTAATTCTCCAGCCATCTAGTAGTCCCAGAGACACCCACGTACACAATGATTTGATATATTCTTATTGTGGAGAACTGGAGGACCATTAAGTGCCAGCCTCTCTCTAATCATTTTTACTTCTTTTGCAAGTCCATCTGAGTGTTAGAAATGGCTCACCTGTGGAAACAGAAGGCCCTACTTCCATTTAAAAGGACACCCTCCTGCCAGGCAGGCAGTGGTGGCAAACTCGTTTAATCCCTGCCCTAGAGAAGCAGAGGTAGACTTTGAGGCCACCCTGGTCATGTGTCTGGGGGTAGGAGTGGGGAGAAGATATCTTCTTGCTCCACTAAGCAACATCTGTTTAAAAAAGATTATGTTTATTGCTCCAACTTCCCCCAGGGCTCGGGGAATATGGATCAAGAGGGAACAGAAACGTTGTAAGAGCAGGCGGGGGTTGGGGAGGACTGCGGTAGAGCAGTGCCTTTTGGACGTGACTGAACACCGCACTCATAGACTCACAGCAGCTGTGGTTGCCTAAGACTTGGACAAGATCAAGCCAATCAACATCCTGACATTGACGGGGGAGGGGCTTACAAGCCCCACCCCTAGCTGAGGAACTAAGGATCACTGAGGGCTGCTGAAGGAGGAAGGGTCAGTTTTCTTTAAGGGTTTGCCCCTTGGCAGATTGGCCATGTTCCAGTGAATGGCCCCACACCGGTGAGTATATGGGCAGCACAAACTGGACACAGTAGGTTATTAATAAAACTCCATTTAAAATTTTGTTCTCTTAATCTTTCTTTAAACACAGTCCTGGCTTGGGTTCTTCGGCGCGCTGTCCTCTTGCCTTCACCCTTCCTCCAGAGAACATCCAGAGCCGGCTCTCTCAGCACTGCAAGTGGAATAAAACGAAAGAAGGCAAGGAACGTCTAAATTTAAAGTGCTGGAAAATCCAACATTTTATTCACTACATTTCGGTGACTACACAAATGCAGAAACATCGTAACACTGGGAGCGTGATGACATCACCACTTGCTTTTTTTTTTTTTTTTTTTTTTTTCTTTTTTCTTTAGCAAACACAGCAGATGATATTGCACGGCATAAAGTGAGAACAGTATTGAAGCTCGAAAAAATAAAAAAATAAAAATAAAAAGAAGAGGAAAGAAAGAAACCGTAACGCAGTACAAAGAAGAATGCCTAACACAGCCACATTTTGTCGCTACGCACGAAAAATACAGAAGAAGCATCAACAGAGAAAGACAGACGAGGTTTCAGCAAACGACCGTAACTGGGTACAATAATAATTTCATCTGATGTGTTGATGCAGTGTAGAAACTACCACCATTTTCTAATTGACAAAGAAAAGGACAATAACATTTGTCTCTTATCAGAAATCCTCTAAGCCCCTCATGGTTAGGTGTGTAGTTAATTAATCATGTATTTACCTTTTCTGTTGATTTCTTTATTCGTTGCTATGGAAGAACTCCCCCTGCCCTTGGAAGATTCTCTATTCTACTGATCTTGTCTTTAATTTTTACCTGATGATTGTCTTAGGCACCCTCCTTATATAATAAACCATCAAGCTAACTTGAACAGGGAAACTGAGTCAAAAGTGTGCTGAAAATAGAAAAGGGGGCAGGAAGGGACAGTGAGTGACAGATGGGCTGGTTCTGACTGGATAGCAAAAGAGGAGGGGGAGATAGGACAACAACTAGCAAAACAAGTGGAAGGTGGTGTTTTAAAGTTTATTATTACTTTTAAAATTGTCAGTTGGTTCAGATGGCAAATCTAAAATGAGCCCACAATGATTATGTAATAAATGCAGAACATACTAAAAAAAAAAACAAAACCAAACCTTTCAACACTGACATAGAAGTAGAAAATGTGACCTTGTAACGGATTCTGCTTTGAGCTTCACTGCCAATCCTAACTCTCCTCAAAGCCTTTCCTCAGCTCCCTGACTGGCTCAGGGCAGACTTATTACCCTATTCACATATAATCAGTATAAAATGGTTCCTGTTGACCCAAAGCCTACACCCTCCCTTCTCTTCCCCACCCCAAACATGCCTGCAAAAGAAAAGACCAAATGCCCGTGTCAAGAGGAATGGTGTGTACATCAACGAGCCTATGCAGCTTAGGTCAGTAAAGCCCAGAGGTGACTCCTGTGAAGGTGGTTCTGGTCCTTGAGGGTCCTGTGTGTGCTGATCAAGAACCAGACCTGCCTTGGCTAAGGGGCCTGGCCAAGGCTCATGTCTGTAAGGTGGAGAGTGAGAAGACACACATGCAGAAAGCTCTGGGATGCACTGTCTCTCCCCAAGACCATTAGTCCTTGCCATTTGGGTAAGGCAAGGATGGGGCAGCCGTGGGGAGCAGGGATGTGGCATTCTCAGTCGTATTTCCTAAATCAGGGTGATCACTGAGCTGAGTGAATTTCTTTTGCTTCTTGCCTGGGCTGCTGGGGAGTGGTGGGAGCTCCCAGCCCTGTCTTTCTCTCAAAGACAGCTTGGTGGATAGGCTGCCTTCCACCCGGAAGTGCAGAAACAAGGGCAGTTGAGAAGTGTTTCCAGATTCAAGTTAGCTTGCCTCTTTGGGTTTTTATACGTTGACTTATACCCATGCTTGGATAGTTAAAAACAAACAAATAAAAGCAGGGTGGAACAAAGTATCTCACAAACACAGGTGCTGTGAGGCACTGGGAAAAGTCTTAAACTCTTACATTTCAGGTGTTACCTGCAAAGTGATTTTTTTTCCTGAAAAAACACATAATAATAAAGGAAAACCACAAGTAATGCCTTCTGTCTTCCTGTCTTGGTACACTCATTTGGCATGTACAAATTTTTGAGGGGGAGCTGGCAGTGTTCAGAGCACATGCAGACGTGCCCACTAAGAACAAACTAAAGACAACACCCTGAAGGCAAAGCTCTTGCCTTCAGCTTAGCATCAAGAACAAAAGAGATAGTAACATAAAGTTTTGGCCATTTCAATTGTACTATATACACTGTAAAGACTACACAGTCATAAATTAACAAAGTGATTAAATTAGTTCATATAAAATGTAATTAAATTAAAACAAATCACAGCACATTATAGAGAAAAATAGGAACCAGTTTCACAAAAGATTATATATATATATATATAATTTTTTTACCCTGTAGAAACAAATTTTCTACAAAACACAAAACTTTCATAAGTAATCATCAAAACAAAAATCATTTCTTATTCCATTCTTGCATTTTTACACAACCCTTAACATTCCAAAAATTAACTTTTCCTTGAGCAACTGAGGAGTTCAGTCAAGAAAACAAACCTCAAACCAAACCTCAAACCAAAGGGGTAAGGGAGGGAACACCCGAACACAGCTACAAAATAAATAAGAATTAGAAAGGTTTTTGTTTTCTTTAAAGTAACCTTAACAATTAATAAACTAGTAAGTTCTGCCTTATCACATAGACTCTCTATACAACATAACCCTAAAACTTTATTACTATGAGGTATTTGGAGGAATTGGTAAAAGTGATACACGGCCTGCCTGGGGAAGGGACTCCATGAGGGGATGGGGAGGGCCTCAGGACAGAATAAGAGGAGGAGCTTTGGTTTATCAGCAAGAATTGGGGGTGGGGGAAGTCATCCTTTGGTATCAAAGAAAGTTTCATTGCATGGTTGCACAGAAAAAGCACCACGGTGAATAATTATTCCTTTTTTTTTTTTTTTTTCATTAGTGGCCTTTCTAAGAGGCTGAGGTATTCAAAGAGTATAAGGTGAGAGAGGTTAACAGCGGTTTAACACTTTGGTTCAAGCAAGGCACTCGTCCTAGGAGTTTACAAACTTTGCAACGTGTTTGCCTAGAGATTTACAAGAAGTAGCAGTAATAAGAAGAGGCGTTCCTAAAGTTGTTGTTATCGGTATCGTATTGTTGTTGAGAATGAAGACAACTTTACACACTGAGTGACAAGGGGAAAGGTGGAGAAGGGAAAGGGCGGGCGGAGTTCCCTCTGCAGACCATGGCCGTGCATGAAAATATCTTTGGTATTCTTTGGTATATCAATGTGATTAAAATCACCAATGGAAATTGAGTGAGGTAGCGTCTTTGGTTCACACTATAAATAGTAGATCTTTACACTTTTTTTTCTTTTTTTCTTTTTTCTTTTTTTTTCCTTTTTTTTTTTTTTTCTTAAACACATGGAAGTAGCTATTTCTTACCTTCTGCTTCTTTGTCCACACTATTTGGGAAATAGTTACCAAATGCACTGTAAAGCAAACCCACACCACAGTTATAACCCAGAAGGCCAAGTGCATCCCCAAACAGCCTCTGGTATTTGAATGCACCCTAAACAACTAGATAGAAAAAGAAGTGCTTTCTCTTTGTTTGCTGAATGCATAGTTTCATCCTGTATGTACAAAGGAGGGGGACGGACCAGAGGGAAAATGTCCTTAGACTCTTTGGTTTAGCAAAGTTGCATTTAACCTGCAAAGATGGGTTCTTCACCTGGGGTAGCAATGGGGGTGGGGTGGGCCCAATATAGCGAGTGCTTTTATGTTGTTCTGGAAAAATAATTATGTCTTTCTGAGGGACTGAGGGGCATGGTGAGTGTCAAGTTCTGTCAGAACTTGTGGGTCTCCCTATACATTTTCTTTGGTCTTTGGAATCAATTCCCATGGTGCTTAGTCCTCAGCACCCAGAATTCCTCTATCTGGACAGTTACTGAAATCTGAGTTTTATAATCTCTAGACTCCAAACATCGTTCTGAATGGCTTTCAGCTATAGCTTCCAGTTATTTGAGGACCTGAATGACTTATGTCCAAAACCACTCTACATATATATATGTGTAAAATAAAATAAAAAATAATAAAATAAAACTAAAAGAAAGAAGGAAAGAAAAGTATTTGAAGCCTAACTTTGTGACCTGCATGGCAATGAGAAATAAACCCTTGGAGTGGATGGTTGGAAAGGACTGAGAAATGACAAATGACAACTGACATGTGACCTGCTCTGCAGGTCATGGCGGAAGCCATCAGTTAGGGCTCATAAACAAGGGCGGAAGCATGTCCTCTGAAAGCTGGTTCCAACGCAAAGAAAGGGTGGCTCCTCTAGGGCGTGAGAAGGTATTGCTTATGGACAGCGGAGTCTGTCTGCTACTATTTCTAAGAAGCGAAAGTTTGGAGTAAAAATTGCTTTTCAGGCTCTGCCTTGTGCCTCTGTTTATGAGAAAATATATCTCTGGGCCCTGAAATTGTATAACGGGTGCAAATTTAACGCTGGTATGGAATTATCTTTGGTGTCAGCAAGTAGGGTAACTGGTTATTTCTCAGAAACCCATCCTGGTTGGATTTTTAAAATGTAGTCATAATTTTTTGAAGACTGTGCCTCCACAGTACCAATATGATTGGCTTAAAAAAAGGCAAAACTCAGTTGGGTTAATCATGAAAGGAGCAGGTAAAAGCAGAGTCGAGACACGAGGTTGACTGAATCCATTTCTTTTTTTCTTTTCTTTTCTTTTTCTCTTTTTTCTTTTTTTTCTTTTTCTTTTTTTGGCTTTTCTTGGGGTCTTTTAAGTTGGTAAGATTGTGTGTAGACACAGCTGGCTTTCCCCTGAATTTTGAATTCCCTTATTGTAAGTAAATAAGGCTATCCTCTCTCACATTATAAATGTACTTCTCAGCTCCCTCCACTCGGAAGAGAGAAAAGATATTTCTGTTTTTCCTTTTTGCTACTGAAAACTCCAGCAAAATTCAAAGGGTGGCGATGTACTGGGTCTTCATGATCGAACTAGAATTGTGCCATATTCAGAAGGAAAACTTTTTAAGTTGGAATCATGGGTGAACTTTTAAAACTACTAAGACAAAACACGTTCAGGCATTTCCTTTGCTCAGTCGACAGTGATCAGGAAGGGGATATATGGGTCCGCTGATCAGCTGAGGCTCCTGTCTCTGGGTCCTGAGATTTGACCCCAAGGAGTGAGACTTTGTGTTATAAATTTTTAATGTTTTCATTTGGCATTTTAGTGAATCTCAGTGAAGAACTTACTATCAGTATAGCTCTCGGTGTTCTCTCTCTATCGAGGTGCAATATTAACTGAGGGGCCCCCATTCCTGACTTCCCTGTTTAGCAGGTGTCCGTTCACATCGGCTGTAGTTCAGCTGAGTTCAGACAGAGTGTTTCTGGGAGTCAAATGATTTCTAGAACTTTGTTTTCTTTTCCTGCCTTGGTCTGTCCATCCCCGGTTAAGTGATTTGGAAAAAGTCAAAATTTAAAACTTTGATTAGGAAGCTTGGGACTCATTTTTAACTTGTCCCTGTCAGAGAGTAGAAACCATGTGATAAAATTACCAGTCCATTGATAGCAAGAAGGAATGTGACGTGCTTTGGAGGTTATGCTTAGTAAAATGAGTCCTTTAATTCTGAAAGAAGTGTCTTGTGTGAGACTGGAGCACTGGCTTCTTCTAGGCGGTTCTACCATTCTGCCGTTTTTCGGTGGCACCTGCTGATTTCCTAACATCTACCTGAAATTCCCAATAAGTCCATTCAATTGCTTTTTAGGATGGCTATAAAATTTGGGATAACGAATTGTGATTAATATTGGTCTGCTTGCTTCATTAGTGTTTGGGAAGGCTTTTTAAAAAGATATTTGGTGCCAAAGTTCATAAAGTAAATTTAAGAAAAATTAGTCTAAGTTTTTTTTTTTTTTTTTTTTTAATGGGGGGATCAAATGATTGCTTTGGACAGTTTTCCTGATTTAGGTATCTGCCATGTTAAGCTTAGTTTTCTAGTGTTTATATAGGGACCTACTCTGAAAGGGTCCTTGCGTCTTCTTGGCTATGAGTAGATTATGCATTGTGTCTTTTCTGTGTGTAAGTGGCCTTTTTGGATCTCATGTGCATCGCATCAAACTCTCTGTCATGGTGGTAACTGCTTCCCTGAAGCCACATTTTTCCTTGCCAGTTCTGAAAACGCATTATTTCGAACGCTTTGAGAGTCATAAATAATAGTCCTGAATCTATGTGGCATGTGGATTACAGCTGGATCAGTTCATACGTATAACTTTACATAGTATCTTGTGTAAAAATAGCTTTGGTTATTAAAATCATTGCAATAAAATACCTGCACTATAATACTGTGTGTTCTTTGGTACCTAGGTGATTTTTTTTTTTTTTTAATGGATGGGCTCTTGTTTCATTTTTTTAAAAAATATCTGAACATTTCTTAACAAACAAAGAGAGTGCACTGGTTTAGGTGCCATTCAAATTTTCTCTGCTGGGTTTGAATCTGCATTTAGGTTGTGGGCCTGGCAGGTTCAAACACCAGGCTAGATGAGAGAAATCACATCTCAGATCTAAGGAACTTAGAAATCCCACACCGGGTTGGTTGCATTTGAATGGTGCAACCCTTCCTGAAGACCAGCCCTGCCTGAATCCCTAACCACTGGTGTTGTTGTGTGCGTGTGTATATGTGTGTATATACACACACACACACATCCACACCCACACGTGATACTGAGACACGATACACCTTTGTGGTGTGGTGGAACAGATAAGAATGTCTGATCTTAAAGGATGTCCACTCGATGGCTCGAACATTGCTGTGCTTAGAGCCACTGAGCAGCCAAGCACAGTGAGGTGCAGGGGTTGAAGGCGTGAGATCGGATGCTCTCCCCGTCATCTTTCTTGCCGAGTCTTGCCCCGCTGATGTATGTGTCTCTGAACAAAGTCAGAATGCAGGTGAGCTTCAGTCTTTGGTTTCTTTGGACTATAAATACCACTTGTTTTTCTTCAAATATTTCTAAGTATAAACCTGCTATCTTGAGGTCCTGGTCTTTAAAAACTTTTTTTTTTTTTAATTTAATTTAAAGCTTTTCCACCGAGGTTCTAGTCCGTGGTTCTTCCTTCACGCTTTGGTGCAAGTGTTTGATGAGGAGGATGACGTGCCTGAACTGGAGCTGCCCTCGTCCTGCCATTTGTCCAGACTCCTTCTCCGTGCATTCATGAAGAAGTTGCTGACAGTGCTCAGCTCCAACCCCAGCTGCTGGGAAATGGTGATTTGTAATTCTTTGGACGGTCGCTTATTTTCCTTGAATATTGCGTGGAGAGTTCGACGTTGGACGTCTGTGAAGACCAGCCTGGGCTTTTTGGGGGTGTTGCCCCTGTCCTTCCCATGTTCTTGCTCTTTCCTTTTGCAGGCTGCAAAGAAATATGAAAGACATTTAGAACAAATTCCCTGCTGGGGATTGGTCAGCCATTCCTCACAGCCTTCTTCCTGGCTGCTGACCCCTGAGTAAAGTGCCAAAAATGGCTGGGGGAAGTGTAATAAAAGCACAGGGAGCTGGAAGATAGGCGACACTTTGGGCACTGTGGGTGGGTCCTGGCTTTGACCAGTTTCTGTATTCTGTCGTAGGAAGGTCAGGTAGCTCCATCGGGCCTCCAGCTAAATGGACTCTTTGAGTTTGAGGTTTTTCTTCTAAAAGGACATTTAATTCTAAAAAAAAACCCCAAACCCAAAACCCAAAACCAAAAACCAAAAAAACAAACAAAAAAGTCCACCCATAAGTGTGTCCGTGTGAGGGTGTGTGTACATGAATGCAGGTGTCAATGGAGGCAAGAAGAGGGTGTCAAATCCCCTGGATCTGGAGTACCAGGCCTTGTGAACCTCTTGACTTGGTTCTAGGAACCAAACTTGGGTCCTCTGGAAGACCAGCAAGTGCTCTCAACCACTGAGCCATTTTTCTAGCTCCTAATTTGAACTTTAGTTTTTTTTTAATTTTTAAAATTATATTTCTTTATTTGTGTGTATGTATGAGGCCTATGTGTATAACTCACCACACTCTAACCTCACACTTCCCCCACAGTACGTGTTCTCTAAAGCACCCGCCATTTTCTCCCAGCATGCAAATCTGTCTCCCAGAAGCCATGAGAAAAGACAGAAGCCAGCTGGCAACGAGGAAGACCCAGAGTTAGTCAGTGGCAACTGAGGAGTGGGATCCAGAGAATACACTGACAATCTGGCTTAGGAGCCTGGGTAGAGAGAATTCAGAATACTTTTAGGTTTCAGATTAGATGATGGCTCATGGGAAAAAGGAATTTTATGAGGGTGTAATTACTTGTATATAGGACAAAGTGCATTGAAAGTGCTGGCTGGGCATTCTGTTAAAGATCTCCAATAGGTAGTTGTCCAGAAGACAGCAGGATGTATGGAGCCTGGAGCTCAGGGGACAGGTCTGAGCTAGAAATACAGCCTTGGATGTCATTAGGGCTCTAGATGATAAATTATACAATGCATACTTATGGAGAAGTAAATAACAGTAGTGGGCGAAGCCTCAACTTATCTATCATTCAAAAGGCAGGGCTAAGGGAAATCTCTGCAAAGAGATGTCCATTTTCCAGCTAACCAGGGAGTACATTTGAAGGACTTTAAGCAGGTCCTTGGTTCTTGGCAGGATTCTGTGGACTGAAGCCACCCACAGCCAACATTTCTACTTGGCATCAGAGCAGAGAGACTCTCTCCTACAGGGGTCTTTGAAGGGAGCATTTACAGGCCAATGGCACCTGAAGAAATCTTACTACACAGCCTCTTCTTCAAGATTCACGTTTGACAACTGTTTCTCAAATCCACTCAACCCCAAATCCTTTGTGGTAGAGTATGCATATTCATAAACCATACAACACCCACATCAGGGAAATACAGGTCACTATATTTTGCTGGTCAAGGTCTCAAGTGCTGTAGATACTGCGGGGTCAGAAAACTGGGAGGTGAAACTCTACTGGAATAGGGACTTGGCTAGCCTCTTCCTCCCGACCCCAGTTAGGGTATCCTGAAAAATGTAGGCTGGAAGGGGAGTACAGAGCCTATGGGGCTATTGGAGATGATACTTGTGTGTTACATTTGGAGAGAACTCTGCAAAAGTCAGAGTTGCCAAATATGAAGGCTGTGATATCAATAGAAGAGAGAACAGATGAGCTCATTTAGGTCATGAGGTGACCAGAGAAGAGGAATAGCATGCAAAAACAAAGCCATACTTCTGGAAGCTTCCATAGGGTATAACAGAAACCAGAGAGACTATATGAATGAGAGAAATGCTTTGGGATGTCTATGGGGTACATTACAGAAGAGAGATGACCCACACCAAGATAGAAAAGGTCAAGCTAGTGGTCTGAGTCTCCACACATGTATGTGGGAGCTTGGGGAGGGGCACATGAACAAGGATCAGGGGGCCAGAGGCACTGCAGTACAGGGAAGTACTCACATACAAAGGCACACACAAGATATACATGGGCGTGGGTCGATAGGAGAGAGGCAGAATTGGATTTGGAGGATACTGCAGATCCAGGAAGCCCCAATATGAGTCCCCTCTGGGAAGAAGGCAAGTCAATGTGCTTGCAGGATTTTGTGGCTAAGTATAGTGAGAGATGCCTCAGCCAGATGGGTAGCTTTAATCTGCAAGGGTGTGGTCATTCATACTCCCACGTAGGACGCAGAAGTGGGCATGAAAGATTATGCGCATCAGGGTGGAGGGAAGGAGAGAAAAGCATCAGGTGCAGGTGGCATGTATCTGTAACTATAGCAGGTGGGGAAATGGGGACGGAAGGACTGTGAGCTCGAGGTAGGGAAAAGGCAGAAGAAGTATAATGTCTGGGGACTTGCTTTGCTTATAATATGCAAAGCAGAGCCAAATGTGTTTTGGAAACTGAGTCTTCAGGATGTTAAAAAACACTCTGTGAACAGAGTTTTGAGGTCAAGTCAGTTTGGAAATGTTAATTGATCAAGCCCAATTATTTAATTCTGACACCTCCCCCTCCCCCCCACCATACACACCTCAGCCTGGAATGTGGGAATGGACCCCAGCTCATGATATCAGAGAATTTTAGGTTTGTTTCCCTTGTTAGAGTCAGTCTTTCTTTCTTTCTTTCTTTCTTTCTTTCTTTCTTTCTTTCTTTCTTTCTTTCTTTCTTTCTTTCTTTCTTTCTCTCTCTCTCTCTCTCTCTCTCTCTCTCTCTTTCTTTCTTTCTCTCTTTCTTTTCTTTCTTTCTTTTTATTTCTTTTTTTTTATACTTTATTTGCATTTCAAATGTTTTCTAATGTGTGGTTGGCTGCCTTCAAGCTGGTCTGTGAGCCATCACTGACAGGATTACTGTAGGAAACTAAGAGTGAGCAGGAAGAACTGTCTATAGACACTTGACATCGCTGGAATTCTCATGCATGAGTGTATTCCTACCCCCACATTACAGAACAACATGTCCAAGACACATGCAGATTAACAATAAGTCAACAAACAAGCAGTGCTCGATTACCTAGATTTTAAGAAGCTTGGCGCTGGAACACGCTTTAAAAGTGTGGTGTGTACTGACACCCTAGAACTGACTGTGAGCCATGGATCTGAACATCGCCTTGTCAAATTTCCTTCCATAATGACGCAAAGATCTTTCCAGCATTGAAAATGTTGACTGATGGGGCTAAAGAGATGGCTCAGCAGTTAATGGCTTTTGGTGCTCTCCAAGAAGTTGGGAATTTGGCTCTCAGCACTCACATCAGGTGGCTCACAGTTGTCTCTAACTCGTCTCCAGGTGATCTGACACCCCTTTTTGGCCTCTGTAGGCACTGTACTCGAGTGTACATACCTACACAAGACATACATGCATACATATAAATTAAAAATAAAATAAGTCCAAGTGTTGACTGAGTTGTGCAAAAGTCTACCATCAATCTGTCTGGGAATGTGTGACCATGGATATCATGGCCTGAGGGAACATTTACAAGGCCGGATGGACTTGGAATACCTGTTAGATAAACCTGGACTTGGAAGATACAGAGGATAGTCTGGGGCCACTAAAGAGAATTCTGTGCAAATTCCTTACCATTTTTGAGCTTGATGTTCTCAGTTATAATGTGCTTCTTGTTTCCCAGGTTGGAAATAAATTTTAAATAAGATCACATGCCTAGATGTGATTAAAACCCTAAGTTCTTAAGAAGTATTGCAGAAGTTTGCGAATTAGAGGCTGGAGAGAAAGCTCAGTGGCAAGCATAAAGCCACGAGTTCAAGCCCCATCGCTGGAAATTATTTTTTTCATTTTAATTTACCAAGCTTTCCTTCCTCCTTAAGACAGTGTGTGAGTCAGACACTGGGCTCAAGTCTCTGCTGATTCTAACTTCTGTTATGAAGTTGTCAGATCCTGGAGACCTCTTTAAGTGAGCAAACAGCAGTGCAGGGCCCCTGAGGACTCTGAAACTATCACTCCGGGCTGAAGCACCTCTTGTGGTTTCCAAAGTCTACTATGACCTTAATTAAATAATATTTGAAGCAATCCCCCATCTCTCTGTCTCAGTGTCTAGCTGCTCCATTGACTTCCATCGTACCATCTATGATCTCTATGGATTTTTATTTTCTATTCTTATTGTTTGTTTGGGACAGTATTTAATTTTTCAGGCTGACTTGGAACTCGATGTGTAACTGAGAATGAGGATCTGAGAACCCCTCAAGTATGGGGTTACAGGCTATCACATCTCATTTAGGAGGTTCTGGGGACTGAACCTAGCTTCATGCAAGCTAGACCAGCACTCTACCTACTGACTACATCCCCAGACTTCTTCACTGCTTTTGAAAAAGAACAAATAAGCCATGAGTTGTGTGATACACACCTGTAATCTATTCCAGGCCATACTGGGATACAAGGGGAGATCCTGTCTCCCTCCAAGGAACATATAACAAGAGCAACAACAAAATGAAGCAGTGGTGGCTCTGTAATCAGCAAGTCCAGACTCAGTCTCAATTAGATGGAGGCAGGAAAACAAATCCATGCCCCATCACAATTACTCAAACCACTGATAAAAGAGCTTAAAGCAGTGACAAGCACCGCAGACTCCACAAACAGCTCAGCACTGCGTAGACCTCTGAACCATTAAAAAGAAATAGAGGCTGGAGAGATGGCTCAGCAGCTGAGGGCACATATTGTGACTGTAGAGGACCTGAGTTTGAGTCCCAGAACCCAAGTCAGGTGGCTCACACTGAGAACAGCTTTAGGGTGTTTATCAAACCCCTTCTGGCTTCTGCAGGCAATTACACTCATGTACACCTACACATAGACATACACGTAAACCTAATGTGTGCACACATACATGCATTACATAGGAATATGTGTGTGCATGCTTTTTAAAATTTTTACTTTATTGGATATTTTCTCTATTTACATTTCAAACGTTATCCCCTTTCCCGGTTTCCCTCCGGAAACCCCCTATCTCATCCCCCCTCCCCCTGCTTCTATGAGGGTGCTCTCCCACCACCCACCCACCCACTCCCACCTCCCCACCCTGGCATTCCCCTACATTGGGGCATCGAGCCTTCACAGGACCAAGGGCCTCTCCTCCCATTGATGCTGAACAAGGCCATCCTCTGCTACATATGAGGCTGGAGCCATGGGTTGCTCCACGTGTACTCTTTGGTTGGTGGCTTAGTCCCTGGGAGCTCTGGGGGTACTGATTGGTTGATATTGTTGTTCTTCCTATGGGGTTGCAAACCCCTGCAGCTCCTGTGTGCATGCTTTTGAAGCCGAGTTTCTGCTCTTCCATTACAGGTGTAGGAACAGTTGTTTGAATGCACTTGCTAGTGTTTTGAGTATCTTTGTCTCAGGGCTCGCTGTTTCACACCGGTGGAATTGTAGGGAGAAGGTCTTTTTCAGTGTATAAGTGCTGTGTATTCAAAGGGGCCTAAGAGATCACACCATGTGAAAAACATTCACTTTGCCAAAAGCTTTGGTTCTGCTGTGGAGCTAATCAAATCCTTATGCCAACCTGGACCAGGTTCCTCAAGAGGTAAAATGAAAAGCAGCTCTATGGCCTGACAATGCCAACAACCACCATGACCTCAGAGCAGACCTTGTCAAGGACTGTTAGCCTCTGTGTGAGATATGGACAGCTCGAGCTGGGCCTGGTGGCACAGGTAGGCCTGGAATTCCAGCACTTGGGAGGCTGGGTTATGGGGATTGTTGAGGGAGGCAAGCCTGGGCTACATTACAAGATCCAGTTTCAACCCACTCCCCAACCTGAAAAGGAAATGAACTCCTCAAGAAGTGTGGAGTTGAACTGTGTGATCATCTCTTGGTTCAGCTGGGCAGACCCTCTTTTCCGTATCTGTTTGTCTCACAGTTCTTGTAAGTCAGTACCAGTCCTTGGTTTTGTAGGCAGAAGTGATGTGAGGTGGGGGCAGACAAGGAATAGAAGGCCTTTTAGCCTCCATGTGGAAGAGGAGAGATGGGGAGCTGAGGGCATCATCTACACAATACCTAAACACTTACACATAATTAAAAAATATTTTAAAAGCCCTTCGATCATTTGGAGCCCAATAATTTGTATGGTTCTACAGTTATGATGTTTGTTTTGCAAGCCAATCAAGATATATAGCTGACCTGATGAACTACATGCTTAGGTTGTGTTTTAGCTCATATATGTCTATTGTGAATTATAAAACTTATTGATCTGATTTTTATAATTAGCATCTATATATTTTATAGTATTCATAACAACTAAAAGTTATTAAAAAAACCCAAAACCCAAAAACCAGAACTACAAAAAATCAGTTTCCAGGGACAGGAGATGACTCAGCAGGTAAGAGTTCTTGCTCTACAGGCATGGGGACCTGAGTTTGGATCCCTGGCCCTCACATCAAAAGGTGGGTGGGGCTGCATAGGCCTGTAACCTCAATGCTGTGGAGTCTGGAGAATTGCTGGGGCTTACTGGTTGCCAGTCTAGCTCCAGGTTCAGCGGGAGACTATCTCAAGGGAATAGATAAAGAGCGATAGAGAGGGACACCTGATGTCTTCCTCTGGGTATAGCATGGATGTGCACAGTCCTGTATACATGTGCACACACAAAAATACAAATTAAACTAATTTCCTGTAGTTGATTTCAAATGAGCGAAGCTTGCTTCGTTTGGGTTTCTGGAAAGATGCCTATATAACCATACTATAATTTTCTATAATATGCCAATAGTATACACTAAAAATGAACTTCACAGGGGTCTCCTGAAGCCCAAGAAGAGAGCTCAATATCTGCTCTATGTCAGTAGGTCAGGCTCTTGATACTCCGACCTCAGCCAGCCTGCATCTTTCTCCTCACTGCCGTCACTCCTCCTACACTGCTCAGTTGTACCTAAGCACGTTCATGCTTCTACAACTTTCCCTAAGCTATTCCCTCTACCCAGAATGCCATTTTCTCCTTCTTTCCACACAAAGAATTCCTTACAGAGTAAGTCCAGGTGCCAGAGTTTCCTTTTCTCTATGCTTTCTCTGTCCCAGGGGAAACTGTTGGTTCCTATGACAACAAAACAGCCCCGTGCCAGTCACTCCCCCCCCCCCCCATTTTGTTCGTTCTTCATCAATCTCTCCCACTGGAGTGGAGACAATCTCTTACATGGTTAAAA
>CM052706.1:44071463-44120886 GCA_028551405.1 Uromys caudimaculatus
TGAAACAGGGCAACTCTACTGAGAAGATATTTCTAAAGTGACATTAGAAATCAGTGGAGGGCTGGAGTGTTGGCCCAGTGGTTAAGAGCACTTGTTACTTTTTTTTTTCTTTTTTAAAGATTTATTTATTTCATATATGTGAGTACACTGTCGCTGTCTTCAGACACACCAGAAGAGGGCATCGGATCCCCATTGCAGATGGTTGTGAGACGCCATGTGGTTGCTGGGAATTGAACTCAGAACCTCTGAAAGAGCAGTTAAGTGCTCTTAACTGTTGAGCCATCTCTCCAGCCTGCACTTGTTGCTTTGCAGAGGCCCTGAGTCTAAATTCCAGCACCCTCTCCATGACTTACAACTGTGTGTAACTCCAGACCCAATGGATTTGACACTCTCTTCTGGCCTCTGCAGGCACCAAGCACACACACATGGTGAGTGTACACACATGCAGGTAAAACATTCATGCACATAAAATAATAAAATTAATGAAATCTAAAAAGGAACAAAAGAAAAAAAATGTCAAGGAAGCTGTGATACCCTGAATCAGAAGGTGGTTCAGGGCCAGGCAGGGAACAGGTTGGAAAGATGGAGTCGGAGAAGCAGAAGATGCAGGGGAATTAAGTTTGTCTGAGACCTTGAAATGTGTTGTTAATAGAGCGACCACACCCCTCACAAGCAATTAATGTGCAAGTGCAGGCTCTGTGCTCCAGAAGGTCAAGGTACATTGTGATCTTCCTTGCGAAGTCTGGAGTGTAACTGATCAATATAGCCCTAGTTAAAGGTACAGAAGAAAATAATTGGATTTTTTTCCTCCTAAAACAGGGTCTTGTGTAGGTCAATCTGACCTCAAGCTTGCTATGTATCTGAGAATGACCCTGAACTTCTGATCCTTCTGGCTCTGCCCCCCAAGACTTAGGATTACCATGCCTGGTTTATGCATTCTGGGGAACAAACCTACCACTCTAGTATCTGAGCCATCTCTTTAGTCCAAGAATTGGATTTATGGATATGGATAGCACGTATCTACCTCCCTTGTAGTGGAAACCATAACAATAAATTCATGAGATGGCCCCTGGAAAGGAGTCTTGGAGAAATTCAGTTTCTGGGGCTGAAGCACTCACATGGATCGTGTGTTGGAAACACACACAAGTTATTTTGCTTCTTTTCTGGTGACTGCATGTTCCTGAACATTTTGCCATTTGGATCCCTCTGGCTCCTGGTTCCCCACTTCCATGGGTGATGGTATCGTACTTTTCTCCTGGGCTCCAGGGCTAGCCTACATTTTGCAGTGAAAGAGGCTAGGAGAACCTTCAGGAATTCTTAGTGGTGGGTAGACACTGGAACCAACTGGGAAGCATTAGAAGCTGGTACCTGGAACCCAACTCTAGATGTGCAGTGTACATGGAGGCCCCAGGTGATTCAGTCACATAGCTAAAGCTGAGGTAGTCTAGGTCAGTGATTCTTAGGCTTGAGCTATGTGAAGATTCTGCCTCAGCAGAATAATGGGAACTGAGATTACAAACGCTACCCTGGATCAGGTGCTTCTGATGAAAGTGGAAGTTTGGATGCTCAGATCCATGGCTTCTGGCTGGGAATCTAACCCAAGGTTCACCATGCTGATGACATATTCCTGTACCTCTGACCAACAGTGCAGCCCCTGGCTGAAAGGCTTTTCAGCACTAACTAATGGCGCCTCTCCCATCTTGCAAGGCACTTAATGAGGAGAGAGTTCAGGGAAACTGAAGAGCAGCTTCTTGGGTGGGCACATGATTCAGGACCAGAGGGATGAAGAGAAGTTTTGTCGTGCCCATCATTTATCAGGCTGGCACCAGATGAGCAGCACTAACCTACATTACAATGGTGAACTGAGTCTCAAAGTTTAGTGTATGTTACAAACGCTTTGGAGCTTGTTAAGATATTGGTGAGGAGGATCTGTCTCAGGGCTGCTGACTGGGGGAGGGGGGGGCTTCTAAGAAGCTCCCAAGTGATTTGGGGATGTGTTTGAAGGAAGAGCTGGGAGTTATTCCTATCGAAAAATAGGCAGGTTTGTTTCTGGATGTGCTACAGGACTGAGCAAATGTGTTTGTGTGTGTGTGTGTGTGTGTGTGTCTGTCTGTCTGTCTCTGTGTGTGTGTGTGTCTGTCTGTCTCTCTGTGTGTGTCTGTCTGTCTCTGTGTGTGTGTGTCTGTCTGTCTGTCTCTCTCTGTGTGTGTGTGTGTATGTCTGCCTCTGTGTATCTGTGTCTCTGTGTGTGTGTGTGTGTATCTCTGTGTTTGTGTCTGTCTGTGTATATGTCTCTCTTTCTGTGTATGTGTCTCTCTGTGAAAGAGAGTGGGGGAGGGAGAGAGAATAATAATTGATTATTGAGTGTCAGGTTTCTGACTGTAGACTGAAGAAGGATATAATAAGGAAAGGCAAAAAAAAAAATCCTATGTGATTTTTTAACAATTGTGTGGGTGCAGGAATTGAAATACACACACACTCACACACACACACACACATGCACACACTGGTCCAAAGGGTAAAGGAGCTTGTCATCAAGTCTGAAAACTATAGTTTCATCTCCAGGACTCACATGATGGAAGGAGAGAACTGACCTCTGACTTCTACACACACTGAATTATGTGTGTGTGTGTGTGTATATATCTATATGTGTGTGTGTGTGGGTGTGTGTGTATATATATATGTGTGTGTGTGTTTATGAGTACAGACATGCACACATACAATAAATGTATATAATCTGAATAAATATATTCAGATTACATGTTCCTGTGTGTATGAGTGTTATATATGTATGAATGTGTTCGTGTTTATCTCTGTTAAATATCTGTGTATAGACCTCCCCGCTTTATCTGAGAGCGTGGAGGAACAAAGCCATGCTGATAGTGCATACACAGGTAGTACCCAGCTCTCTCAGTCTCTCGTGCCTTATCCACCAGCATAAGCCATGGCTCATCAAGGAGGGCAAACCCAAGGCAAAGGGCAGGGAGGGTGCCACACGAACTTGGAATATCACTTTATGTTGAAACGTTTTAAAAAAAGGAATAATATGTCACAGGACATAGGAGGGGCTCCCATTAGCCAAGTTTGAGACAACTTGAGCACCAAAATATTTAAAAGCAAGTGATATTTTGCAAATTGTTGATAAAAAGGAATTGTGTGAGTCTACACCAATAGTAAATGGGAGAGAGCAAGAGAGAAGGCTGAGGACCGCCTGTCCGGCGTGCACAGAGCTGAGGGTGGAAAGTCAGAGCTAGCAAAGATAAACGGGTACTAAATAGATGGGGGCTTTTGAGGAGAAGTCGTGTTTCCATTGCCTTTTAGTCGGAAGGAAGGGGGAAATGCCCAATGATTACACAGTGTAGAAATTAGACAACACTTGGGTAAACAAAACTCACTCACCAGGTAAGGGAGGAACAGACAGTTGGGGGCCTCCAGATGTGATCCTCAGAGAAGGTACACTGCCACCCATGGCGCTTTCTGGGTAAGAGAGCAGAAGCTCAATGGGCACACGAGGAAACAACAGAAGCACACACAGGCGAACGAGCGAGTTCTACAGGGCTGGAAATAAAGGCAACTTGACTGGAGGCCAATTTCTGGGACTCCCCACAGTGGATGGAGAGACTGGACTTCTGCATATTGTCCTCTGACCTCCATATAGGTGCCCTGGCATGCTGGCATGCACACACATACACACATGCACACACACCCACAAACAAACAAACGAATGAATGAATAAAACAAATACAAATTTTAAAGAGAATAGCATTTTTTTTTCAAGTGTGCCAGCTTTATAATAGAGAGAGGGTGGAAGAGGACTACTGCACAGTAAAATTTGGAAGCACAATAGAGGCGGAATTCTGTGCCAGAGAACCATGCTCCAAGGACACCATGAATCACCTGACAAAGCTGAGCAGTGACCACGCAAGAGAATATCCCTGGGCTTAGGAAGACACTCACGTATTTTGAGGTAAGGTTGGGCCATGATGAATGTACCATGCCTTCAAGGAAAATAAACCCCCATGGGAAGAGAGCAAATGTGAAGCAAGTAAGTGGGACGCTAGCCACTGACCAGTGCTCACAGCTGAGGGGGCATCCCGATGGCTTTTGATCTATTTATCTTTGCAGATTTTCATAATTTAAAATGAGCTCCAAATGAAAATGTAAACAGTTCTGCACTTCGGAGTGGTACTTAACAACATGCAGGTATGCTTGGTTGAACCTACTCTATCAACTTAATTTTGTAATAGAAAAAAAAAGTAAGGTATATCTTATATATGCACTTTTATTTTTATTGCATTTAGTGTGCGTGTGTGTGTGTGTGTGTGTGTGTGTGTGTGTGTGTGTGTGCAGATGGAGGTCAGAGGACAACTCGGGGGAATTGGTTTTCTCTGTCCACCACAAGGGCCCAGGAGATTGAACTCAGGTCATCAGGCTTCTGGCAAGTGTCTCACTTATATACACGCTATTAAAACACTAGGAGGAAAGATTATGGGATCCAGAGGTCAGGGAGGACTGGAGCAAAGCAGTGTCTTCTGGACATGACAGGACTTCTGCACTCATGAGCTCATGACTGCTGTGGTTACCAAGGTGGACCTGCACAAGATCAACAAATGGGCATTCCAGCATGAGGTGGGGAGGGGATGCTAGGCCCCCACCTAACTGAGAAACTATTAACTGTCCGTGGATTTGGGGGGAGGGAGAGTCAGTTTTCTTTAAGTGTGGGGTCCATGATTGTTTCACTAAGTCCCAGGGGATGGCTTCACACCAATGAGTGTGTGTGTGTGTGTGTGTGTGTGTGTGTGTGTGTGTGTGTGTGTGTGTATACATATACTCTGCTGAGTCCAATTTATGTTTGGACTTAGTGGGTTAATTTTTTTTTTTAAATAGAGGCTATGAAGTTGGGAGAGTAGAGAGGTGGAGAGGGAATCTGGGAGGAGTTGGGGGAAGTGTGTGTGTGGTGATTATGAGCAAAACACAGTGCAGGAAATTCTCAAAGAATTAACAATATTATAGGGTTGCTTTTGTCAAGCAAGAAGGAATAAACCAATATTTAGAAAGGTATCATTTCTTGGTTATAGAGTAATGAGCAATTTTGTTCTGTTTCTTTGTTATATTTTCAAAAGTTTCTACGTAGGCATTTAGTACTTAGAGAAAAACCATCTTTGAAAGAGGAAGCCAAATCTTTGTTAAAATTTCATGTGTAATGCTTTAGGCTGCTGCGTCATTTGGCAACAGCAAAATTAAGCAAAAGCCTTGAATACAGAAATATTCAAGGATAGGAACGGTTGTCAGAGGGGACATGTGAATTATGATACTTCTAAAATATAAACCCATAAAACTTTATTTCCCTGAGTAGTTTATAGACCAATGTAAGTGTCTAAAAATAGGAGATTGATTAAATAAATTATAGCACAACTATAAAATAGGAGATCCATAAAGGTTTTCTGGCATCAAGTGCTCTGAGAGCAAAGGCAGAATGTGTGCTTTGTCTGCTGTACTGCAGATTGTGACCATCCTGTCTCAACATAGATACTGAATGGATGAATGAATGAATGCTATTCATAATAGTGTGGGCAGGAGTAATGATGGATCATTATGGCCTTTGCTATTTTTATGTGTTTTCAAATATTCCACCATAAATGCAATAACACAAAACATTTTTATTCAAAATTTTTATTTTTAACTATGTGTATCCCTATGTGTCTGTCTATGTGTGTGTGTAGTGTATGTGGGTGCAGTGCCTGTATCGGCCAGAAGAGGGCATTAGATTCCCTACAGCTAGAGTTACATGTGACGGTATGAGTCAGTTGGCATGGGTGCTGGAAGTTTCTCTGCAAGAGCAGTAGGGTCTCTGACCCTGTGAGTCATCTCTCCAGCCCCTGAGTTACTTTTCAAAGATGACTTGAAATAAAGGAGCCTCCACTGAAGCTGAGACCACTTTCCACCTTCATAGCTGCCCTGTACTGTTTTTCTACTTTGTTACTCACCCTGCCACACTGGCACACCGCCCAATGTGGACATAAGCATTTCTAGAGCAGCAACCGTCAGCCAAAAAATTAAATAAGGAAGCATTCTCCATTTTCCCGGGAAATGTACAGTTTGCGAAATGAAAAAGCCTTTCATTATTTACAAAGAAGACCATCTGCCCTACACACACACACACACACACACACACACACACACACACACACACACACACACACACACACATCACACACATCACACCACACCACACCACACACCGCACACACACTGTTCACATGCTTGTCTGTACTCTCCATTGGTTATCTCTGGAGAGTACAGAAGAATCCGGTTCTAGAAGCTCCTCCCCTCAGGCTTCAGCCCCTCCCCTCAGGCTTTAGCTCCTCCCCCAATCCCTGTACAGATAACCAACCCTTTTTGTGTGTGAATTTCCTTCCAACCTATTCCTGATGGGATGGTAATATTGAAATCTAAAATTTTATATTACTAAATTTAATATAGAGTACTTGAAAACACACAAAAGTACCTTGACAAACTTAATAACAGGAGAATGGTTTGGGAAGAAAATTTTGTATGCCTGCTGATTGTTTAACTTTTTAAAAATTATGGTCATATGACACATATTAACAATAAATATTTATTAGTTGGAAACTAAAGTTTGGGGCTCATGCAAATAACTAGTGTGCTGGGTAGTTTTGTGAACTAGACGCAAGCTAGGATCATCTAGGAAAAAGAATATCAGTAGAACTGGGCAGCGGTGACGCACGCCTTTAATCCCAGCACTTGGGAGGCAGAGGCAGGCGGATTTCTAGTTCGAGGCCAGCCTGGTCTATAGAGTGAGTTCCAGGACAGTCAGGGCTACACAGAGAAACCCTGTCTCGAAAAACCAAAAAAAAAAAAGAATATAGGAGAGAACATTTCTCCAACAGATGAGCCTGTAGAAAATTCTCTTGGTTAGCGATTGATGTGGCAGGGCCCAGCCCGTTGGGAGCACCCCTGGCCAGGTGATCTTGGGTTCTGTAAGAAAGCAGGCTGAGCAATCTGTAAGTGGTAAGACACAAGCAGCGCCCCTCCATGGCTTCCATTTCTGTTTCTGCCTCTAGTTCCTCCCTTTGACTTTCTTTCATGATGGACTGTAAGCCATAAGATAAACCATTTCTCCCCGAGGTTTTTTGTTTGTTTGTTTTGTTTTTGTCTTTGTTTTTAATATAATCTGGGCTGGTCTGGAACTCACAGAGGCCTCGAGGGCGCTGGGATTAAAGGCCTGTGCCATCATGCCTGGCTCCCAAGTTGGTTTTGGTTAGTGTTTTATCACAGCAATAAAAGCGAACTAAGAGAACTAGATTAAAGAAAAGCAGGATTCTCCTTCTGATAACACAACATGTATTTAGAGTGCTGTTCCCACTACAAGCTGACTCACGACTCACGCAAGATGAGCCAACACTTGCCTGCCATGCACAGGGCCTAGGCTTAGCCTCCTCTCTCAGAGTCGTTGCTGATAGATTGGTGCCCTGTTCTTGGGGTTACTTTTGCTCCTCTAACACCAGGGATGGGTGTGTCCCACCCCTTACATTGGTTCTTTAAGGGTCTAGTTCCTCAGGGGCAGCAATTGGCTGGGGTGGGAAGGACTGACCACCACACTATCACAGTTGCTCTGTGGATAAAGGTACATACCCAGTGTTCAGCCTCCCAAGGTAGGGGCACATCCTTTAGGCCCCACCCCCTACTCCCAGGATGTCTGCTTCATTTTATTTTTAAAGTAGCTTTCAAACTTTACACTCCCTACACATATTTGCAGTCCATCTCTCTTAGCTGCTACGGAGCTGTTCATCTGCTCCCTACATCCCAGCATGCTTTCTTTCTCTTTCTTTCTTTCTTTCTTTCTTTCTTTCTTTCTTTCTTTCTTTCTTTCTTTCTTTCTTTCTTTCTTTCACTATCACTTATTTTATGTATATGAGCACTGTAGCTGTCTTCAGACACACCAGAAGAGGGCATCGGATCCCATTACAGATGGTGTGAGCCACCATGTGGTTGCTGGGAATTGAACTCAGGACCTCTGGAAGAGCAGTCAGTGCCCTTAACTGCTGAGCCATCTCTCCAGTCACCACCCACCCCCAGCATGCTTTCAAAATCACAAATCTGATCATTTCATTTCACAACTGGCCACAGCTGCCTTTAGCCCCTGCTGCCAGAGGCCCTTAGCCTGTACAGACACACGATGTCTCTGCCCATACTTTTAAGGTTCCTTTTTTGTGTCTGTGTACTTAGCGCAGTGCCTGGTACACAAGAGTCTTCAGTCTGTCAGTGTTTGTGCGAATGAAGGAATAGGGACATGCTGAAGGATTTGCTATCGTTCTTCTCAGAACTTACAGATATAGCAATCTCCTGAGAACCCTGTGAAAATACAGATTTAGATGCAGGAGGTCAAGGCGGAACCCAAGTTCCCAGATGCTGCTGATGCTGGTCTTTGAGCCTCACTTGAAGAAGAAAGGATGCACCAAATCCTGATAGCTTTCAAGTTGGAAGAGAGTAAATTCAGAATTAGCTATTCCTACAGGGATCTTGAAATCTTAAGTGAACTTCAGAATTGAAAGAGACGAAAAGAAGTTACAGAGTTTCTGTGCATACTCTGTGCGCACTGAACAATGCAAGGAGCTATTCTAGAAATAAGAGAGAAGTAAATAAAAGGCATTTGCTATGAAATCCCCAGCACCAATTTTTCCTTATCCCCTTGTTTCAGCCCTAGGCTGCAGGGGTTACAGGTGTACAGCACTATATGGAGCTGCATCTGAGAATCTCTCTCAACACATATCCTCTCCACCCCTGTCCACCAATCTGATTTTCTCCCCCAGAGGAATGTGGACTGCATCAGAACCTGGTGGAAGCCGCCAGCCTTAGAGTAAGGTAGTTCAGATCTGAGAAATCTGCAGAGAACAAAAGGTACGGGCAGCTCATGCCTGTAGTCCTAGCACTGGGGAGGTGAAGGCAGGAAGATCAGATGTTCAAGGCCAGCTTTGGGTACAGAGTGAGTCAGAGACAAAAGGATTTAACTCTGTAGACCAGGCTGGCCTCGAACTCAGAGATCTGCCTGCCTCTGCCTCCCAAGTACTGGGATTAAAGGTGTGTGCCACCACCACCCAGCCTCATTAAAAAACATTTATGTCATGTATCCATACGTCTCTAAACACAGTCGGTTAGCCCTGCTTGCTTTTAGTTTTGCCTTATATAAAACCGTTCTGCTTCATATATTTATGCTAACATTTGGGAGATCTAGTTTTTTCACTCTTCGAATTAAATGTTCCAGGAGCAGTCTTTTCACATTTCCAAGAATGCTGTGAGTTTAGAATGATACAAAATAGTGGAATTTCTAGACACGTGTGGGCCCATAGCATGATGATGGCAAATTTGTTATAGCAAAGATGCTAATTTACATTCCCACAGTAGTACATAGGTAATGTATGTGTCCATGACAATCCATGCTCTCCCTCTCAGCTTGTGTTACAGGAACAAGGGAATAGAACTTTGCACTACAGTACTCCTGTGCCAGGAGGCAATGTTCCTGGCTGCACGGACTGTTACCTCCTGACCACCTGACTGGAGAGGCAAGCCTGAGACACCGCCAGCTAGACAGCCCCACACCCAACACCTGGTCTAATCTTTATATAGGTAAACAGGGTACTGAACGGAGATAGGAGATGAGGTGCCCTCTGGGTTTTGCCGTGGTTACTCAGTCATGATAGGAGGCAGTCAATGACAGAATGAGACCTAGAAGGGACCTGAAGGTCAAATCCTTCATTTTACGTTTAAGGAGATAGAGGCCCAGAAAGGTTAAATTACTTGACAAGGTCTAAGAGCTAATTACTACATGAACCTTTCTCTAGGGCACTTGATTCTTAATCCAGAGTTGCCTGCTCCTAGTAATTTAGGACAGCATGATGTCATGTATGAATTTATCAAAGAATTAATACAAATATTTAAAAGACAGCATGACATGATTCATAATTACCTCAAATATTCAAATAATTGATTTATTTTTAAAGGTAATTGTTTAACTTAATTGACTGATGAATTTGATAATGTCCACTTCTTTGCTTATGGTGTGCACAGGAATAATATTTAATGGGATGAACAGGAGACAGAGACAACCTCCTCAATTATGGTTTCAATATGCACATTTAACTGTACTAAAAGACATGGATCTCTCTAGGAAAATAACCCCCAATTACCTCATTGGTGATTCTTATTATTGAATCACCTCCCTGGGAAAATGTGAGGCATCTCCTTAAAGAAGCGTGTGTGTGTGTGTGTGTGTGTGTGTGTGTAAAGCAAACTTCAAATCCATTAAGTTTCAATTTGACTCACAAGTAAGCCATCCTAAGGCGCTGGAGGCTGTGAGATTATGATAGCATAGCATCAGTGAACTGCTTCTTTATAATGCAAGACTACTTTACAATGGAACACAGAAAACTAATTTGTAGCAGAGATACTTAGTGCAGAAGACTCTGACCCACTCACTACAGGGAAAGGAATCAAACTGGGGAAGGAGCTGCTTACTGACAGGGGAAATGCTGGTTTATGTTGACCTTGGGAATTCTCTGCTTCTCCACTCCTGCTTAGCTGCCTTGCTCTCTCTACTCCAAGGAGCTGTTCTCTTTATTTTAAAATGTTTCTCCAGGGTTGGAGTTGAAGCTGAGTTGGTTGTGTGCTTGCCTCAAATGCTTGAATGCCCTGGATTTCATCCCCAGCACTACATAAACTGGGGGTGGTGGCACAGCCCAGAACTCAGGAGGTGGAGGCAGGAGGATCAGAAGTTCAAGGTCATCCTTGGTTGTATAGTGAGTTCAAGACCAGCCTGGAATACATAAGACCCTGTGGGGTATTTTTTAAATGCTTACATTTAATAATGACTTTGGTTTGATAATAAAAGCCTTGTGTGTAGCACCTCCTTTCAATTCGAGGATAAAGCTTACCCGGTTTTTATTACTTTGGGATGAGAGCTTGGACACTTAGTGATTTTGCCTAAGAATGCTGACTATACTGTACTGAGTTACTTCTTGTTCAAGTTTTCCTCCTGGCAGTCATTTTAATCAGCACTTTTCCTATTTAATGAGCTTGTAGTGCCATTACATAATCACCCAGCTCACCAGATTAATGATGAAAAGAGGAACTGATTTTTCCAGCTGCATCATTTGAAGTAAACGTTAACTTTCTTTCTGAGTCCTTCCTCTAGCAGCATTAGCGTGACAAATATGTCTTTCTCTAGCATAAGTAATTAGAATTTAATCACTTTAACTGCATCTTAATTACCCCAAATGAATTGAAAGGACATTTAATAGCAAAGATTAAATTGCCTTAATGAACGATTTTTGTGACTCCATCAATATTGGAATCACGGTAGCAGCTCCCGACCCACTCGTCAAGGCGCCTGCGGTAAGGGCCACTACCACTAGGTGGCGTGCTTCACACGCTTGTATATTCAACACCCCTACCTCCGATTCCGTTTAAGAAGGCAAAAGGAGAAGAAAATGAAAAGCACATAGTTTGCTGTGTTCTTCTGACAGACTCTCTTTGGGACCATGAAGTCATCATCAGATGTTAAGAGAAAGGAAAGTTTTGGAAGAACAGAGCCAAAGGCATATGAGAACATCAGCCTTGGAAGCACGGTGGCCTCGGGCCTTTGGGTCTACTCCAGACATGGGTCCCAGAGGACCAGGCTTACCCGCAGAGCATATCTAATGAGAGGGGCCTTGCCTATCGATAATTGTTTAAGTGAAAACGTGGATAGAGAGACATGGGCTTCACATCTGTTACCACTCTGGCTGCTTCTTTGGAGGGGATCAATTAAAAGAAATCTTGCTTGTACATCTGAGAAGAAAGAATTGTTTCAAAAGCTTTCCTTGAGAGTCTCAGAGAAAATATTTACTCTATAATTTCAAGGACTTTATGATGTACAGACCTTGTTAAATGGATGTTTAAGATAATGATGTTCACATTCTGGGTGTATTGATTGCGATCTGGAACTGGCAACAGAAGTTATTGGTGGAGGCTATGTTTGGCCAAGCCCTTTAAATTGGGGAAACTGAGTCTAGGGCATCAATAAATTCCAGTGGAGTGACTAGAGACAAGTTATTTAACGCACTACAGAAAGCATCAGAGAAGGCCAAAGTAACTACCACACACTATATAGGTTCCCAGACCTCCATGCACATTAAGGTCACCTGGGAGCCAGGTCACACCCCATTCAATTAAATCGAAATATCTGGGGTTGCAGCCAGACAGTAGTTGTTTAGGTCTTTAAGTGATTTCCATGAGTAGTAAGACTTATGAGCCATTGGCATAGACAGAGAGTATTAGATGGGATTGTCTACCACAGCGTGAAATAAATACAATGTGAGCAAACAACTTAGATTCTCTTCTTATTCACTGGCATGTCAAACTGACGAATTGTCCTCTAGGGTTGGGCTCTGCTCAGCTGTTGTCATATTAAATCAACACATTAAATGAACAGAAAATGTTTTAGAAGCTATTTGTTCCATTGTGACATCTTTGGGGAGAAAGGTATGTAGATGATAGAACAGTGAGACTCTGATAAATGATCGTATGTTTGTATCAAATAGTCAGATTGTCACATGGCTGGCCCAGTCACCTGTCACCTCAGGAAGAAAGTAAGCTATATCGGAGTGGATATACTTTTTTTTTTTTTTAAATAAAAACCTGTAAAATAGGTGGTATAGGAATGTATGATTGTATACCAAATTCATTTACATTAGCCATAGAGGTTCCTTCTTATTGAACTGGGAGGCTGATTTTTCCATGTAGAAATCACGTGCCTCTCTTCTGAGGGTGCACACTCGTCTTATTCAAATGTCAACACACAGAAAATGGTCGGTGATGCATATGAACTGAGTGTTTTTAAACATTAGAAACGGATTTTATAACAAGCATAACTTCATAAGATCCTCTTTCTGTAGCTACCTCAAGTTGGGGGTCACTCCATTTTATCAAACTGTGGAAATCTCAGTATTCAAATAGGCTCTGAAATGAAGCTGGTTATTTCACTTTCGAGCCACTGGGGTTGAGTTATGAAAATGAACATGTGTTTAAATACTCAGTTCTATGTAGTTTACGGAGAATGCTGGGCATTACCACTTCAAGGACATGGCGACACTAGCTATGGAAGGTGAGGAGTGAGACACCTGGGAACCTCCTTCTAAATTACCCACAGCCATTAGAGTTGAATATTTCCTTTTCTTTATAAGAAAACCAAGAATGGATTTTACTGGCATACTCTGTGAACTGTTGCTTGAGAGAACTTTGGGTACCAGCATGTTTGATTAGCTGAATTTGTCACGGATGTGGAAGATGACGACATCAAACAGCTAGTGTAACAACCTCCTTAAAGACCTCGTAGATTAGAGATGACTATAGATTTTCCCCAGCACGGATCAAAGGGACTGAATTGAACGTTTTAGTTTAATGATCCAACTCCTGTCACACCCACCGGGACGCAAATTCCGATTTTATATGCTGGTGTGCACGTGCCATGCCACGCAGGAACAAACCAATCAACACCTGATCTTTGACGACGGTCTTGATCTTTTTGACGACCCGACAGGTCCAGTGTTTATTCCAAGAGGGGCCTCCCGCTCTCACAAACTTCGGAATATTTGCTATTAATGTTTCTTTGCTACAGCATAGCATCCTGTAGCATCTTAGCTGCCTTTTAGGGACAGAGTCCAGGATTAGGCGACTAGGCGGTGGGGCTCTGTCCAGGGTCCTGACTCTGGGCCAGGGTTCCATGCCTGCAGGCTCTGACAGCCCTTTCACTTACCCGCGGGAGGCAAAAACAAAGGCTTCTAAGCTTAAGGCCTGGGGGGTGCCCTCTGACTCACTCAGGCCAGTTTGCTCGGAAGCAAGCAAAACAAAGGAACTGTTAATCTGTGCAGACTATTCTGGTCCCAGCCTCCGACTTCAGACCGTCAGGGTCACCTCCGCATTTAGCGCTCCTTTCAGGTAAAATGTCAGCGTTATTCGGGAATGGAATCGAAACATTTACCTTTTCTGGGTAGTTAGAATTAGGGGTTAGGTAGGTTAGAATTCGGGATGTAATTGGTAGGGAAGGAATCGCGTCTCCCTCGATGAAGCTTTTTTTAGGCATCCTCTTCCTCCTTCACACTCTCTTCTTATGAAAACATTGCTTAGAAAAATCTTAGGACAAGGATGCTCTAAAAAACAAAGCCTCAGCCAGCCTAACATCTATCTCCTGTTCCCTCGCCAGGCGGCCACTAGGGGTCGTGAGCAGCGTCCTCTGCTCAGCTACTCCAGCTGCAGCAAATCGAACCTGGGTTCGGAAGTCCAGGAGCGAAGCCAGTCCATCTCTGCCTCTGCCGGGCTCGCAGAGGGCAGAAAGCTTCGAAGATAGCCATGTTATAGGTTTTGGACGGCTTTGCCGCTACAACATAGCGGCACTACCTGTTATATCCTGTGTCAGTTGTAAGCGGCTGCATCTGGAATGACCGCAGTACCCTGGTCCCTGGGCATATGGGAATGACACTGAGGATTATCCAAAGATCTCCAGTCTACATTTTGGGGAGGACGGGATAGGTAGGCATCTTCTGAACATGCCATGGGGTTTGTTTCTGGTGGATGTTCTCTCTGTGTTGTGCACAAGGTCACTACACCACGGACACCGGTTCCAAGCAGGCTTAGCTCGCTACAAAAACTACAATCGCTAATTATCACCACAGGCACACTCAAACTCCTGCACTTCCTCTCCTCATGGGATGTGAGTTCACCAACGAAAAATACACAAAGCCAACTATTATCCCACCGAGGGGATAGATAGAGTCTGTGAAAAAAAACATGCCTTTCAGAGCCTTCGGCTGACTGTCCCTAGTCCTTTTGCTTTTTACTTCATATCTCTCTCTCTCTCTCTCTCTCTCTCTCTCTCTCTCTCTCTCTCTCTCTCTCTCTCTCTCTCTTTCTCTCTCTCTGTTCCAACTACCCTAATTCACCCCACCATTCATCCCTGGAGGTTTTGGAACCCTCGGCTGCCTTCTGATAACGGGTTATCCCTTAGCCTCGCTGGGAGAAAGCCATTCTAGGCCTTGACCCCAGCCTCGAAGGCGGACACGGTCGGTCGCGCCCTGCAGGCCCTTTGTTCAAGCTGCAGCGGGCTAGTAGCAGCTGCACCACGGGAGAGCCACAGCTCAGGGCGCCAGGAAATCGGTGTGGTGGCACCGCCTTCTCCCACTCAGCCCTGGCATCTCTTGTGCCCAGTCCTGGCCTCTTTCTCTCTCCACCCAGAATTCTTCAGGGGTTGAACAAATGCTGTTCCTAAGACCCAGTCTAGCATTCCTGCCTGACTGTCGCTGCAGGGGCAGCACCGGACACTTGAAATGTCACCGGTCGGGATAAATATTAACACAAAAGCAAATGGACGTGTGCAGAGCCAGTTATCAATCAACCAGGCCGCAAGGCCACTCACAGCAAACACGGCCCAGGTTGGGTTGGGCAAGACTTTCTCAGGGCCACTTCCAGGTAGGAACACCTCCCCACCCCCCATCCGCCCTCAGCTTAGATCTTCCTCTAGCACAGAGGAGTAAATACCCGACCGCAAGGGGGCGAAGTCCCGGGTGCTGTAGGGCAGGCCGTCTTCGTGCAGGGCTCTGGAGGTCTCCTCACCTCCATCAGGGTCGGCTTGCTCAGCACACAGCCTTGCCTGGGCTGAGGACCTGAGCAGCCACCACCTCCTGGGTGCACAGTGCTATAGTCACATTCACTGGTGGGTGTCTCTTGCAGTCTCTTTCCCTGCTGCCAGCTCCCGCCGAGGGCTGAAGCCTTCTGGAATATTTAATTGCAGGCTAATCTCCTCCTGTCTTGATAGACGCCCACGTCAGAGGCGGGGCACCCAGTTTAGTTCCCCCACCCAACTCGGGACCAGAAGCAGTGTGCGTCTGGTCACGCAGCGTTTTAATGAGCAGCAGCAAGCATTACGTTGAGGCAACATATATTGATTTTTAAAAGGTAGTTAATTTGGTGAGAATTTCCTCCAGTCTTTCACCAGCGCTTGTAATTTATACACCAGAAGGCGCCTCCCCAAACATACTGCCACGTGCAGAAGATTTTGACCCACCAAATAGTGGAACAGGGAGCACAGAGAGGCAAGTGGAGAACCTCTCTTCCACTAAAGAGTAAAGGAACCCAGCAGGGTCTTATAAAGGGCTTGAGAAAAGATGCTAATGTACCCTTTGGCTGAACAGCTAGCAAAGCTGCAGTGGCTGGTCCTGGGGAGCAGATACTAAGTTCCTGCAGTTACCACACCAAAGCATCAGGCAGGTCAGTCCTAGGCTCCATCACTGAGGCCTGCTCGTCACCATTTCAATGATCAGAAATCGACTTCTCTTAAGAAAGAAAGAAATCAATGAGCAGGGCTGGGTTTTCTTTAGTGGTTCCAAAGTAGGTGTGATTTTCCTGGGAGGATGGAATGTTTCTGGGCTCCTTGCGTGAGCACCGCCAACCCCCGGCTCACTGCAGACTCAGGCCCAATTCTTCTCATTCCTTTATGTTAAAGAGACCAAAAAGGGGGGGAGAGGGGAAGAAAGAAAGAAAGAAAGAAAGAAAGAAAGAAAGAAAGAGGCAGCTCTGCTATGTCTCAGGACATCCAGTGTCCTCTGGTTTGAGTCCGTTGCAACCTCCCATTTCCCACATATTCTAGGAAAGGGCCGCATTCCTGGAGCCAAGAATAACAGAGCTAGCCATCTGGACTTAGGTGTGTAGATACCCCTATGATGATGATCTTCTAGGTCCCATGATCACTTGCTCAGCACCCAACTCATGCCTTTGAATCGCAGGTTCTAGAACTTGGTCTTCGTTCATGAGGCTCCCCAGCACCAAACAGCCACCCCCAAATCCCTGGCTCAGTTTTCTTATCTGGAGGCCAGAGGGCTTGCACAGGATAGATAGGTTAGGTTTTCAGGACTAGGCAATCGTCTTGGTTACAGGACCTATCCTATCAGTCTGTTCTTCCAGGGTGTGACAGAGACCATGTGGGGTGTCACTGATGTCTGGAGTGTCTTCACCAAGTAGTGGGATGTGACTTTCGTGAGGGAGTAGTTTTTTATCTACACTGCTGGGCCCCACAATGGCTAGCCTCAAAGCACTACCTTGCCTGGAAGGTCTGGAGCAATGGTTTCTGGAGGGTGCTGTGGAAGGTTCTGAAGGTGCGGCAGAAGGGAGGGCAGCAAGGTAAGCTGCCCGCAGGGACCCAGTGGAGCCAAAGCTACAATCGAGTGCTACATAATGGAACCTGGAGGTTAAGGGGTGCATTCCGTCAGCCCAGGTCCCCTGTCTGAGCTGAGGCCTCACCAGATTCCTGGGGTCACCAATCCAAGCCTGCCTTGTGAACTTTATAGCAAAGGGCTTAGCTATGCTAGAAATTCTGGGCGGTCAGAGGCTGAAGCAGTGTAGCATCCATGCCTATAGGCCTTAGAGCCCAGATGCAGGGGAAACGCTAGGGTAGCCTCACGGGCTAGGATCTGAGGCTAGTCCGCACCTATCTTTTCCCCAGCTTCTTATTGGCAGGCACCGGGTGGGGGGAGGGGGGTTCGGCCTTATGCTTTGATTTTAGTCTGTGAAACGGCTCAGTGCCCTCGGCTCAGAGCGGATTGACTGTCTTTCATTCTCTAGGGACGAATTAATGGAGAACGATCAGTTAATTAACAAACCCTCATTCCAGCGTTTACCTTTCTCTTCACCAAGACTCAGACCTGGGCGCAAGACTCAGATGAGGCTGTGTGTGTGGCTCAGGGCTGGGGGTTTGGGGGTGGGAGGACGTGGATACTGGAGTCAATCAACGCGACAACCTCCGCCCAGGTCTCGTGAACACAGTCTGCTCCTAGGCTGCCCTCTTCTCGAGTCTTCAAGGGTCGCCGAGTGTGTGCCTGGATCCCTGGTGCAATTCCAGCTGAGCTCAGCTGTCCACTAGGTCTCTTGGCCCACTACAGGAGCCAGGCCTGGTGCTTGCACTTGGCAGCTGAGACTTTCAGTGCCCCCCAAATCGAACGGCCTGCTAAGGATTTTGAACTGGGAGACAGGCTTGCTGATTCGAAAGACATTTACACATTCCTACCCAGTAGCAGAACAGAGACTTAGATGAAAAAAAAAATCACGACGCGACGAAAAAGCTAGTTGTTAGCCTAGGCTCAACCGGGAGTTTCCTGGAGACCTGGTCACTGTCCGCCTCTGTCCCTTTCCTTTCCACAGCCGGTATACACTCAGTGCATGTGTCATAACCCTTCCAAAGTAGCCTGCCATGCACTCATCGCCTTCAGGTTTGGAATCTGTGTACACACCTTATGGAAATGCGGTTTCCCTTACACGGGCCGCCAATAAAACCGGCCAAGAGTGGGTCGCCGCAGCCAGCTCAGCCAAATATTGGCGGGCAGCTTGAGCAGCGTCTGCCCCGCGCGGGGTATGTGCTTTGAGCAACGGGAGCTAGTTCTAGGCATGCTTCCTAAACCCTCTTGTGTTCCGCTGAGACCCATACGCCCAGTGTTCTGCCAGGTTCCAAGAGTCTCTGCCTGCGGCTCAAAACCTTGCAGCTCTGTCCCCGAGCACAGACGCGACCCCGAAGTCACGGAGGCCGCCTTGTTCGGTCTTCGAAGCCTCCCTTAGCCCAATGCGCTGAGCCCTTGGAGAAGGAGGAGGAAGTTGGCTACCTGAGCTGGCTCTTCCAGGTCTAGAGACACCTCTCTTGAAGAAAGGGGAGGCGGAGCGGGACGAAGCGCGCCCAGCCTTTCTCATTCCCTCCCACCTTCAGTCCCTTATCTCGCCCACGCGCCCATCGGCTCACCTGCTAAGCGGAGCGCCGACATGCGCTGGAACTCCGGCTCCTGTAGCCACTTCCACATCCTCCGGAAGGTCTCCCGACCGGACTTGAGTTTGCTCCAGGGCTTGGGGTTTCGCAGCAAGTCCGAAAGGGTCCCCTGGGAACGGCAGAGCACCCTCTGCGCGAAGATGGCCTGTGGGATGCTGTAACGTTTGAGCTCGGTGGTGATACGCTGCGCCACCTCTTTGGTATTGATCTCTTCCATCTGCCCTGAATTACTTCCATTGCTGACCTGCGCGCCGGTCACCGAAGGGTTGGGCTCCCGGGCTGTGCCCAGGAGCTGTCCGTGGCCCTGGGCATTCAGGTGGGCATGGGGATGGTGCGGAGGAAGACCGTTGATGGGTACCATGCCGGCCGAGGTGGGCGTGAGGTGCTGCTCCCCGTGGCGACCGAGCATGGCAGGGTGGTGGGCTTCAAAGCCGTTTGGGGTGAGCATCTTGTCAGTGGGCATAGCCGCGCCGGGATGGGCATAGTGGGGAAGTCCTTGCTGGGAATTGTGAATGCTGCCCAGACCGGAGCCAGAGAGGGGCGAGAGGCTCTGGCCCATGCCAGCCACGTCCTTGTGGTAGGGGGTATAGAGGTTATTCATGGAGGCCAGCCCGCGCTCATCCCGCATAAGTGTGAAACTACCGCTCACGTTGCCCGCCAGGCGCTGGTGGTGGTGTGGGTGGTGGTGGTGATGGTGGTGGTGATGGTGGTGAGGGAACTTGTCGGACACGGTGGAGATGGGCGGCAGCGGCTGCAGAGGGGTTAAGGTAGTGTAGGTGGTGGGCATGCTCATACCTGGGGGAGTTTCACAGGCCATGGTCATGGTGGGGTGCAGGGGGCCAGCCAAGCTGTGCTCAGGGGCGCGGTGGTGGTGGTGGTAATCGCTGCCTCCGCTGCCGCCGTCCAGCAGGGACGCCATGCCCATGGAACGCGGGTGCGCGGGAGGCAGGTGGCTGCCGCGGTGCCCCACAGAGCTGCGCGCGTGAGGGCTGCCGCCCAGCAGGTCAGCAGGGGCGGGCACCGGCTCATGGCTCACCCCGTGCAGCTCGCCGATCGCCTCCATGGTCAGCTGTGCGTTCATCGTGATGCGGGCGAGCGGGCTGCAACATCGATGTGGCCGGGCAGAGGCGGCGAGGGGCGCACGGAGTCCAGTCTTCACATCGGCTGCCTGCGACTGTGGCCTTTCTTCCTCTCACTGTGGGGATCTGTGTCTCTCGCTCTGTGTGTGTGTGTCTTGCCTTCTCTCTTGCTCCCACCTTCCCCTCTGCCTTTTTTTTTTTTTTAAATATTAATTTCCAAAAATGATCCGTGCTGTTGGGAGAGCGCGGTGCCCCTAGCCCGCCCGGCCCGGCCCCCTCTCGCCCCTCTCCTTCTTAGAATCCTGCTGCCCCCGGCTCCCTTGACGCGGCCCGTGCGCCTGCCGCGGCTGCTGCCTGCCTGTGCCGCCCGCCAGCTCGAGCCATGGCTCGGTTACTGTTGCAGACTGTGGCTGCGATTCGGTAGCCGCCGCCGCCGCCGCTGCCGCTGCCCGCCCTCACGCCCGCCGGGCGCAGCGCGCATGCGCGCTGCCAAGCCCCGCCCCCTCGATCCCAGCGCTCCGTGACGTCCTAGCACAAATGAACCAAGGGGGGGCGGGGGGGGCGAGCTTTCTCAGCGGCGCCGAATGGCCCGGGATCGGTGAGCACGTGCACGGGACGCGCGCAGAGCGCGACCTGGAGCCGCCGCCACAGTCCTCGGAGACTTGCTACCTCCTGGTCTTCCTCACTTCCTCCCTCTCTCTTCCCAGCCGGACTTTCTTGCCTGGTTTCTGTCGCCGTGGGCCAGCTAGATTAGAGAACCAGGACCCCCCCCCCCCCCCCCGGTCTGAGTTGCTGGCTCCCGGCGCAGGTTCCCGGCGGGGAGCTGGGGACTATGGCCTTCGCCCGCTCGCCCATTGGGCTTTATTCCCTGGAGGGTCGCTGGAGACCAGCTCATTCCCTGTCCTTAAATGATTGCCCTACGGGTACTTGGGACGTGTATATCCTGAAGGCCTAGGTCAGCGTGGGCGCTGTAGAACTGACATCCATGATTCTTCCAAGTACTCCTTGAATCACCTTTCCCCATCTGAGCCGGGGCAGAGGAACACTCAGGGATTAGTGCTCAGTAAGGAGCACCCAGATCGAGGCCACACCTCACTGTCCAAGACCTCAGAGGAGGTCTTTCACTATACTTCCAATTAAGGCGCCTCTCCCACTTTGGTTAACTCTGCTTGGGGGATACTGAGGGAGACAGGAGAGAGGGCCTGGTTAGCATGAGTGGTGGCAGTGGTGGTGGTGGGGAGGCTGGTCTTTTAGTTACTCCATAACCTTTCTAGAAAAGAACCTAGAGGCTGCTGCTTGGGAGAAGTACCCACGCAGGCAGAGTGCACGCGGTTGAGCGGGTCTCCGCTTGCACCGCAGGGACGCTTTCCTTTTCCTGGCGTCCCTGCAAGAAGCCTCCAGATTTGAAAATCAATTCAGCTTTGGGCATAACTGTGCCCCTGTCACAGTCACGCTCCAATCCGGAATTGAACCCGGGCCTTCAGCCTGGTGGGGACGCGTGGGGAGGCCCCCAGTGTGGGACACACACCCGGCCGCCACATGCCGCGGCTTTCTTTTATTTACAAAAGAAAGAAAGAAAAAAGTCCGTAACAAAAGGCAGAGCCTTGTCTGCTTAGGTGCTTTTATCCCTTGGAGAAAGGACAGATGTGCCCATTGTCAGGCCCTTGGCAGTTACGGCCGGGTCAGCGCCGAGCCTCAGCCTGGGGCTAGCGGTGTTCACAATAAGGATAGCCTCAGAGCGGGCTTTCAGGGCTCAGCTACTGAACAAAGTGTCTGAGGCCTGCTCTGCGCCAAACACAGAACCCACTGCCTTGTTTCCTTGTAATGCTTTTCAGAGAGCCTAGGATTGAGTCGAAGTGGTGGAGTCTGTAAGAAAATTTTGGTGTGGTCAACCCAGGGGCCGAAATCTCATCAGTTAAGGTACAAAGGGGTTCATCTCTTAGCCCAAGTGCCTGCCTCCAACAGCACAAGACTCACAGTCAAGGTCAGTGGGTACACTAAGACTTCCTAGAAGACTAATTCTGCTGGGTCTTAACGTCAGAAACAGCTCCATCCTACCCAAATATCTCCTGTGGATCCTACTTCAAGTCAGCTTGGTCATTATCATTTTAGGAATCTGAACCCCTTCCCCCCAAGAAAAGGCCATTGGGGGGGTACATTGGCTAAAAACCAAAATAATACTAATTTAATTTATTTATCATCTCTTCAGACACATTCAAGTACAAAATATTTTCTAGAAACCATATCTACCCCCTTCCTTCCTTCCTTCCTTCCTTCCTTCCTTCCTTCCTTCCTTCCTTCCTTCCTCCTTTCTTTCTTTTCTTTCTTGAACTCCTTTCCTGTGGCAGAGAGTGCTTGCATCTCTTGTAAGACCGAAGGATGGGTTGAAACAATCTCCGTTCACTGTTTCTGCCACCATATTTTAATGCCATTGAAATGATTGCTCTGCCCTTATGGCCATCTCTTCTTGAAAGACTGTTCCTTTAAAAACTGAAAGAAATTAGTACACGAATTGTTCATGCTGTTATCCTCCTCCAGTTAAGTAGAGACTTGATCTTGGAAGTCCTTCTTCAGGTCAACTCCTAACTCAGCCCCTGGAGCCCATTCGAAGAGGGGTGGGACCAAGGAGCTCAACTCTGCCAAAAAGGACTCTGTCCAAAGGTGTCTTCTTTCAGTTTTGGTTCCCAAAGGAGAAAAGAAATTGAGGAAGGATCTTTTGGCCTTGCTCACCTCAATCTCAGACTTGGTTTACAAATCTCCCTCTCCCTCCTTCTCCTTCTCCTTCTCCTCCTCCTCCTCCTCCTCCTCCTCCTCCTCCTCCTCCTCCTCCTCCTCCTCTATTTTATACCTTTTATTGAAACACTGGTTTCCTGGTGAGGTGTTTTTCACCTCTCAGAAGCATTTTCTGTATGGTGTGTAGAAAGGACATTTTCTCTGTCCTCTGAGGGACTGTCACATGCTAGGGGACTGGATTTACCTGCTGTTATCTGGTCTTCTTAGAGTGCCAAGCTTGGCCCCCTTAGATATCTATCTCTCTCTCTCTCTCTCTCTCTCTCTCTCTCTCTCTCTCTCTCTCTCTCTCTCTCCTAGAGTACTTGCCTCTCTTATAAAACCAAAGGATGGATTGAAGCAATCCTAAGGGAAAAGAAAATTAGAGTCTATAGAAGAACTCTTGAAACTGGGCAATAAGTGTGTGAAGCAGAGGGAAGGGGTTATACTTAACTGCTTTAGTTCTAAGCGACTGAAGGAGAATGGAAGAAGAACAATGTAAAAACTATTTAAGTACAGGTTTTAAAAACAGGGGCTAAAGGCTCAACTAGATGCTTGTTGCAGAATTTTTCATGTTGGAACCCAACTTTTGTGCTACTGGGGTCCTGAGCTGGGCAAAGGCTCTACCACTGATGTTTATTTTTATAAATGTCTTAAGAGCCTGGGAGTGGGTAGGTCCATGAAATTTGTCCTCAGCTAGATAGGCTACATACAGTTTGCAGGGCAATGCCATCAGACTTGTGGAAAAGGCCATTCTTGTAAATGCTGGCCACATGTGGTTCTCTAAGAATGGTTCCTGTGATTCAGAGTTAATGGCTTGGTTTTCTTTGTGAGCAATAGAGGTGTAACATATGGACCATTCAAAAGAAATGTTTCTATGCGCTTTGGGGCATCAGGTGTTCAGTCCCTATTTGGTGACTGCAGTCCTGGGTTTCAGAAAATGTTCCTACCCAGGGCTTCAGGTAAGAGACCCTTGGCTACAGCATTTGAAGCCCAAACATTTCTGAAACTTGCAGAGTCTAGAGTGAAACTCCCAGGAAGGGACATGCGGATGGGATCTGGCTACAGCAGAACCCTTGATAGAATGGGGTGAAAGATTCCATTCTAGATGCTTCCTGTGGGGCTCTACCATCGTGTCCACTCGAGTCTTTCCATCTCTGGAGAAATTTATTAAGAGAATTGCTATTGGTTTAGAATAGACAAGAATTATAGAGAACAGTGGCCTGATGATTTATTATTGAAAACAATTAAAACAACACATTAATTGCCAGTTCCATGCGATGTGGATATGACTTCTCATGCTGGTGGAGGAAGTGGAAACCAATGCTTCTAACATTTCAAGCTTTGTCCCTGTATTTAATGTCTATATAGTTTTCATTCGTCTGTTCAGCTACCCTCTTTCCTTCCTAAAAATTGTTTTGCGCATGAAAATGGTTTTAAACCCAGAATTTTCGCATCACCCATTTCTTTTGCTCTTATCTCCCAATTCCCCGAAGAAGATGCTGCGGAAGGGCGGTCAGCTTCCTCCAACCCCTCCTAACATGGAGTTCCTGGAACTGCTTGGAGCCGCCTCGGTGGCGGTCTGAAAACTGACCACTCCGAGAGCGTCTCTGGTTACTTCCTGGGCAAGGCAGAAAACTGCTTGCTCTCCTGGGACCCTGGGTTAACTAGCAACAGATTCTTTGGATTGAAACTCTTTCTGGGGGGTCGTCTACTTGGGCAAAGGCTCTGCGCCTTCAAGTCAAGAACATTGAAGGGGTGTCACAGTGGTTGTGGGACTGAAGGAGAGGTGTCTGGCTCTTAGGTGACAGGTGGCAGAGCCTAACGCTGTAGAAGGTTAACCTGACTCCCGGGAAACTGCCTTCTGTGGTCTGATCTTTAGTGAGTTTTCTCTCTTGGTCATACTTTTATACTAACGGAGAGGAACCCTGGCCAAGATAATGAGGGAAGCAAATGGGTTTTTGCAGATTTGGGGTAGCAGTGAACACTCCTTTTCCAGTCCTCATCTTTTGGGAGTGGATTAGCAGTGGCTTTCTGATGGTAGAGTGCCAAAGCTGGGAACTGGAAAGGGAGGGGTGAGAGTGGGGGGCCGCGGGTTGGCAACACTCAAAGCGACTGAAAGTAGGGAAAACTCAAGAGGGGTGGACGGAAGGCCAAGTGTACTAGCGATGCTCTCTAGTAAGATATTCTTCTCTGACTTTGGAGATAATTAGAAAGCAGAAGTCACCAGTCACCGCCCATCCCGGAGCCTCAGAAGCACAGTGCTCGGTCCAGCCAACTTACCCCAGGTCGGGCCTGACACGCCCTCTTGGCGAACTCAACCGTCGCCCGGCAACGGGCAACGCCGATGCAGGCCCAGAACAGCAGCACTTGGGAAGGAGGAAAACTCTTTAAACAAATCATTTTGGTGTCTAATCAATTAGTGTTTGCGCAGTCAAGTACCACAGATTTAACAGAATAATCGTTACTGCCCTTGTCTTTATTTGACCCGCAGACACCTAGAAGATTTAAAAATAAAACGCAAGGTGTTCTGAGTGCCTGCCCTGTTGCCGGCGCTTCTCTCCTCGGCCTGCTCCGCTTGGTTTGACTTTTGCCTTCTCCAAGGGGAGCTTCATCTTTCTCTTGGTCCTTCACTTTACATACTTCCTCTCCGCCACTCCCACTCCCCCCCTTCTGTCCTGGCCGCCTTTCTGAAACCAGCCAGCCACCTTATCAGTCTGTCCCCACCCTCGGTCTCTGACCCAGAGACTCTTTGCGAAGGCCCTTTAGCCTGAGCACCAATAGGATTTTAGAGTGGACCAGAGTCCCTGCTCCACACCAACCTCCAGGCCTTGGCCCTCATGCGCCTTTCAGAACCTGTCTAAGACAAAACACTTTTTGTGTTTGACCTCTAGTTTCCATGGGGCTGGGGAAAAAGACCTTGGCCTGGGCGCACGCGGGGGGCGAGGGATCTTGTAGGTGGTAGGGGTTTTGCTCCATAAATGCAACCATTCTCTTTCTCTCTATGTATGTATGTATGTATGTATGTATGTATGTATGTATGTATGTATGTATCTAAAAGGAAGAAAGCTTTGGTCCTATGGCATCTTCGCCTGGCTGTGAAGTACGGTGTGTCAGTCGGTGTGACTCAAGAGCCAACCCAGACGATTGTCAAGGTGCACAGAACGGTCTATCAGATCCAGGCTTCTCTGGACCTAGCCCATCCTACGTCTATGAGTAGGTGTGTGTGTGTGTGTGTGTGTGGTGTCTCCAGTGCCCCGGCTCCGGCCCTGTCCCAGATATCACGTGTGTGTGTGTGTGTGTGTGTGTGTGTGTGTGTGTGTGTGTGTGAGAGAGAGAGAGAGAGAGAGAGAGAGAGAGAGAGAGAGAGAGAGAAAGAAAGTGTATGTGTAGTTGGGTGGGTGCACTCACTGTTTTGCCACTTGAGTCCCCATGCCTGAGCCGAGGTCCCAGACAATTGAAGAGAGGGTCAGAAGGGCTAAGAGCCATAGAGGTGTGGCTGTGGGAACATGGGCACGCAGGTGAGTAAGTTGGAAGACCCTAACATCTGCATCTCTTTCCTTCCTTTAATATGGGGGAGCTGGGAAGTCGGCAGTGAGGCTGATACCCCTGGGTTGAGGTTTTGTTAAACACTAAGCTGTAACCCTACTAGGAGAGGGTGGGTGGGAGGTTTGCAGGTGAATCTGCTCCCCAACCCCCAGTTCCAGATGCTGCAAATACTCCAGAGTATTTCCACCCCGTTGGACCTGCCTGGCGCCCTGGTTCCCAATATCACCTGAGAAACCTTCCTCTCAACAATAGATGATTATAATGTACTTGACTAATGCCCGCATTTTCCTGTTTAACATACATTAATCCAAGTAACAAAAAATCAATATTGCTAACAACACTGCAAACAAATCCTAGTCCATCTCATAAAAAAACCTCCTCAGATTTTCAATCATTCCTATCACCTTCAATTGTGTTCATCTCTGAGGCTACCCATCGCTCCTGACTACTGTGAAAGTCAACCCTAACTTTTCAACAGTAGGCCTCTAAAATTCCATTCTCCCCAACCCTTTTATCGTGGGTATATATGTGGAAAGGCACGGATGACCTTCTAAGCCCTAGCCACCTCTCTTCTGGGGCCATTTCAGGACCTCGAGTTCTCTTAAACCTGTCCCATTGGGCACCAGCAAATACCCTAAAGTCACCGGAAAAATATTCTGAGTTTTGTTTTCTCTCATGGACAAAACCCCATATGTGGCAGATTCTAGTATTTTCCCAGAGCAGGAGACCCCACACTTCGTATCTTCTCACGTTTTATGCCTGTCCTCACTCTCCTGAATCTAATGTTGGCCGGTGGTTCTTGTTGGGAGTTTATTATAATTATTTTTTAAAACCGGCGTTTTCCACCTGGAAGAAACAAACTAGAGGGGCCGGCTAATGAAGGAACTTAGGTTTGCAATACACCATAAATAATTCATTATTGTATTTCAAGGGAAAAAATAGCTTTCTTAAATCATCCCCGTAATATAAATGGCAGACTTACAGTATGGTCCTGGTAAGTCTAAATTTTTAAAGGAGCAATATTCAAAGAGACATAGATGTCTGTATTAATTATTTATTCGCCAGTGCCTTCCTTCGTTTCTGACTTATTATTAATTAGGCGCCTCTAGTCTTTCACAGAGCGCTCCACTGAGCCGGTTGCAGCTTTAAATATGAATTAAAAGCAAATCCAAGCTACTGTAATGCGAAAATTATTCCGTGTCTTGCATGGCAGAGATGAATAGCTGCGTGGATCAATACCGTGAAACTCGGCTCCCAACGACAAGGTTATTGATAGTTCGTAGTAATGACATTAATGATGGAAAAAGGGAACAACCACCCACCCGCCTTGGAAACTTTTTAGCCACTGAAACCCCGCAATAAAAACGGGAAGGGGGCAGGAATTGGGCTTAAGTGTAAGAAGAAAATTATTTATGAAACCCGGATAAATGACTTCGGAACCTTGATGCATTTGAACCTAACGCTCTTGGCTTCTGGCGGCCCTGGCTCCAGCTGGGGAGACCGCGAAAACCCCAAGCCATGAAGGGCTGGGGGGCCGCGTAAGCTACAGCAGCCTCAGCCTCCGGTGTGCAGCCCCTCTGCCCGGTTCTCCCGCGGGGAGAGCCCACTGGAGGCGCCGACGGCAGAAGATTCTGGAAGTGGGTGGAAGGAGACCGGCGCGCGAGGCCTGCCCCCAGTGTCCAGGAGGGGACAGGAGGCCGCACCTCTGTGGCCAGGACTTCAGCCTAGGTTGGCTTGGCACCGTCCCCGAAGCGGGGTCAAACGCTGCGGCCTCCTGGAGGCCCAGGGCGCGCTGGACAAGGCAGTAGCGCGCAGCTCACTCGGCCTAGGGATGGGAAAGCGGTTTGAGACCCCTCAGAAAGCCTAGGCTGCGCAGCCTTTGCCTTCCACAGCACCCCACTTGCTAGGCGCTGGGTTAACGGAGCCTTGGCCTGAGGCTGCTCTGAGATGCTGGGACTTCTAGGCATACAGAGCAGGCAGGCTCAGGTCTTCACCCACATCGGGTCCTCTGCGGCCACTGAGGCTGTCAGCACCGGCATCGACCCCTCTCTCTGTCCCCTAGCCGAGACCATAGCTAGGGAGAACGCGTGCAGCGGGGATCCGAAAGGTTACATCCTGACCCTGCGGGGCTGAGAGAAAGGTCAGAGCCCAAGGGACTGTGGCAAGCCCGTGGTCCCCTCCCCCCCTCTGCAAGGCACTCAGCCGCCCGGTCCCCTCCCCCAGCAGGAGGACAGGCCTCTGAGGGCGGAGGTCGTGGTGACCCTGACAGCCACACGAAGGGCTACCCAGTCGCTGCGGGTCGCTAAGGGCAGGCAGGCCTGGCCGCGATTCTGGTGCGTTCTGGCTTAAGAGTTTTGGGTTAGTGTGGGAAGTTGGGACGTTTGCTCTGGCGCCAAGGGGACAAGAGGACGTCCGGTGCTGGGGGAGTGGGTCATCATAGTTTTCTTCAGAAATAGTGATGATGTATTTTGTCTATCTGGTCTCTTAATACACTCTTTCTTCCTCCTTCTCTCCCTTTCCCCGTTTCCTTTCCAACATCATCTTTCCTAACTCTCATCCCTACATCCTTTCTTCCAGTTTTTTCCTTGAACCCCCCATCCTTCCCTCCTTTCTCTCTCCCCTACCTCCAGTCTTGTTTCCTGCCTCTAGCTTCCTTTACTCCTTCTCCTCTTCCTCTTCTGGGGCCGCTACCGGCTTCTGCACCCCTAGCCATTCAAAGGAAAAGTGCCAGTTACTTTTGGCACCAATTCCAAGGAATCCCCTCCCCCCTTTTGAAGGCGGGGCACGTGAGCAAAGCCCACCTGCGCTTCAGTGGTCCCTTGCTGTTTCCCGACTTCCGTGAAGCTTCTCAGCTAGATTTTTGCTACTGTCAAGGTTCATCTGGCTGGAGTCGGGCTTGCCACCATTTGGGAAGAGTTTCTAGGGCTTCGTAGTGTCATGCGGACTCCGGACATCAGCAAGACTTCTGCGTGCTTGTTTTTATTTTATTTTATTAATTAAAGGGGAAAATCGAAATGAATCTCAGAGGCTATAACCACTAAAATCACCAGCTGAGCCCTAGCTCTATTTCAGGACACAAGGGTGGCTAAGTTAAAACCGGTCTCCGGATAGTTAGACCAAACCCAAACTTCCTGCTACCGAGAAAAATCTCTTTTGAAATCCACTATGAAGTTTGCGTTTCAGAGTAGCAACGCCCCCGCCCACCGCCATTGGATCCACGGGCCCCATCCCCACAGGGTAAACAGGGAATGAGTCTTTTCAGAAAGGAAACACAACAGACTGCAAAAGAAAAAAATCACTTGATTCTGGAAAAAAATCAATATCGAAATTAGATTTATTGTCTGCTTATGCGATTAAAAATGACAAAGTGTTAGCTTTTATTTTCATAAAAAGACAGAAGGCTGAACAAAATAATTTACTATTGAGTTCTTTTTGTTTCATTTGCCTGGCAACACCCCGAGGGGCCTAAGGCAGTTGGAAAGTGCAGTACCTCAGTCAGGAGCCTCCTGAGGGAGAGGTGAGGACACCTTAACTCAGGACCCAACTGGTGCTATGCATGCCAGGGGAAGAAATTTCCCAATCTCCAGTCTGAAGCTACTGAGTCCAACTGGAAAGTTCTCAGCTATGCTATGCTCCAAAGGAATACTGAATGACACCCCCCCCCCCCACCACCTCAACCCCAGGTCTCAAGTCTTGTTTCCCAAGGTAACTTTTAGTTCAGGATGATCTACTTTGCTTTTTCTGGACTCCACAGCCCCAGAACTCAGCCAGCCACCCCTATAGGAAGAACTGCTTGAAGTCACCTTCCCCGTTCCCCACAGTGGTTTGTTTGTTTGTTTGTTTTGGCTTTCAGCGCTTCTGCTGAAATCAGCAAAATGTTTATTTGTTTTCCACACCAACCTATATATATATCCCAAAATATATTCACAAATATATATAACCTGTGAATATATTTGGGGAAATATACTACATCTGAGATGCGATGATTACATCAACAGTTGGGTTTGGGGTTTTGTTTGTTTTTAAATCTACATAAAAAACACAAAAGAGCCCACAATGTATCGTCCTCCACACTCCCAACATCTTCAGTGTAAGTGTCAGAATCCACTGCAGTTTCTTCTTGTCTCCCATATTCCACGTTGGGCATGCTGTCTGCAGTGTTCACTCCTACATTTTTACTGCCTGATTCCGGAACAACGTGGCTTCTTGACTGTGGTTTCACACACATTTAGCAGTATCATTAGAATAAATAGCAAAAACAAAAACTACCCAGCCAGGTCCCTTAGCACCCTTAAATGCACCTTTAGGTGCTGGGACTAATTTAGGAAATCGTTAATTGCTTCGTTTTATTGTTCTTGATGCTGCTCTGGAAACCAGCATAGAGAGTTTGGCTTCCAGTACTTGTTGAAATGAAACTTCTGCCAGCCATCTCTTCCACGGACTCTCTAGGTGTCAGGGCTGAAGGAGAAGGGTGTGGACTGCTTGTTCCTTGAAAATCTGACAGGTTCTGTGGTCTGACTCACTTAGACTTGCTCTCTTTTGAGTCGAGGTGACTTTCTCCCAGATGGAGGCAGTGAGGAGATGAGGTGTAGGTCCCTTACTAGGCCAGGAAGAAGATGGGCAGGCACCCTTTGGCAGGTCAAGTCTTTGGGTCTCCTGCTTGGGCGCAGCATCAGCTTCTTGCAACAGGAATGCAAAATCCTGACTGGCTTCCTGGGGGAACTCACCTGGCCTTTCCCACTGCCCTCCAGCACCCTCTTCTTCTAATTTTGGGACTAACTCTCTCCAGCAGCCTGGAGCTGTGAGTTCCAGAATCAAAGATCAGATAGTCTCTGGACACAGGCTCCTTCATACAGTTGGACACTATAGCTGTGTCTCCTGTCATGGAGGCTGGGTGCCCACTGCCAACCATACTTGATCTCAACGTGCTTTCTCTGCTCTCAAAGCTCTGTAATGTCTTAAAGTCTTGAAGGAGTGGAGGTGGGGGTGTTGAAATTTAGGACATGATATTCATGCAGCAGAATCAAAAGGTATGGTTTAATATTTCTTCAAGTATTTCTGCCTTGGGTTAGCTTTGACCAGAAGCCTGAGGAGCAATCTTCCATTGTCTCATTTTCTCCCTCGGCCTGGCAAGAGCTGGAAAGAACTTGCCAAAAGAATATTCAGCCTTCCAAGTAAGCAAATCTGTTCCAAAGAGGCCGACCTTTTTCCTGAATAGGCAGGCAGAGTAAAAAGTAGGTTTCTATGCAAGTCCATGTGGCTCCATCAGCACATCTCCATCAATTCTTGCTGGTCAGGGCTGGATTTACTTGTTTCCAGCCTCAGCTCTGAGCCCAGAGCAGCCAGTAGTTAGAATTCTCTCTCCGACGAAAGCCATGGTCAATAGAATTCTGGGTATCAAATGAGCAATAATTTGCTGTGGCTACATGCTGGATAATGAAAGATGTTAGTGGGATCAATAAAAAAATGAAAACACTTTTACTTACATCTTGAGTTACAGTTTTAGGAGCGGGAAAGAAGCAACCAGCCCAACGTTACTTCAGAGTCTTGTAAGTCTGTCCCCAGAGCCAAGGAAGCTTCCTCACCATCTGACCGGCCCTTCCTGACCCCCGGGGCTTCTACTTTCTCCTGTGCTGACAGGAGAGTAGACTATTTGCATTAAATTAACTCCACAGGAACCAGTAATAACTTAACTGCCAGGGCTTTTTCTCCCCCAAAGGCAGAGATAAAATTAAAATAGTTTTCCGCCAGAACTAAAGGTCCCCTAATTGGTTCTAGATTACTGGAAATGTATGCAACTGTCTCAAAGTGAATCTGCCTCCCGATAGCCTCTGAGTGCACACTTGCCCAAGATGGCTCTGGGCAGGCCTCTTGTCTTCTGTTAGACATTCAAGGGCAAGGCAACGTATTTAATTCTTTTGGCTTCGTTTTGTTTTGTGAGTAAAGTCTAGAAATTTCAGTTTTCAAACCTGCTTCCCCACAGATATTAATTGCTCGCATCTTTTTCATAGTTTCATTTGCTTTGTCCTGAATTGGAGCAGTATGCTTTCAATTTATGTTGGATTTATTTGTCCCAACATGTCTGCTTTACTCACTATTTGATCTCAAACACATCTTTACTGTTTTGGTTGCTAAATAATAGGTTATTGAAAGAACAGAGAGACTGTCTATATTTTTCAAAGATACCAAAACAAATAACCTGAGAAAATTACTCCGTGCATTCTGCAAAATGCAGGCACCACGAAGAAGCTTCCTGCCCGCTCTCAGCACTAAAGTAGCATGAGAAGAGTAACTGAAAAATGTGTTTAGCTATGTCTGCAGGTTTAAATAGCCTACGTTCCCCCCCAGTACTTAAAAAACAATCAGAACACAAATTTAGCCGCCACTGAAGAAAACAAGATAGTTATACCAAGACATTTAGAGTCTCAAGGTCAGTGGCCGCGATTGTCTTTAAAAGGGTTGGGTAAGATTCCAAGGGACAGCGGAGTAACCTGAGCGTTGTAGAAACATCAACTAGACGTGTGGGAAGAACAGACAGATTCCAGTTCGGGGTGTTGTGCGAAGGAGTGGATCCCACCCGTTCCTTGTGTACAAAACGCACAAAGCAGGTGCGCGGGGCCGCGGCGCGCAGCTCGGGAGGAAAACCGCGCGCCAAGCTCAGCCGCGCGCTCGCGCGCCCGCCACCCGCGTTTACGCCCCGCTTCGAGGCCAGCTCTCCGCTCTCATTTGCTGCTTTAAACTCGCGGGGAGGACCTGTTACCCACGGTGGCGGGCAGGAGGGCTGGGAGGGGGGGCTCCCCCTTTCCGCTTCCCGGGCGTGACGCGGGCTCTGCCCTCCGCCCCCGGGCTCCCACGCTGTACGCGTGGCCACGAGCTCAGTCGAGGACCCGCGTGGCACACCTGGCCGCGCTGACACCCCCTTCTCGGTCCACGGCCGCGTGGACCTGAGAGACTGGCTTACCGCGAAGGGCGAGTCGGGGCGCATTAGTAGATTTCACGGCAGGTTGCTTCTGACACGCGACAAGCTTTCAGCTTTGCCTCCTAGGAGCAAGGGAAACCCGAGTCAATTTGCATAATTTCAAATGAGGCATAATTTCAAATGAAAAACGAGGAAACGAAGAGCCCAATTTTAAGTCCTCAATCCCAGTTCTCCCGTATAAATCAACCCCTTGCCCTCTCGGCGCAGATCCGGAAAAAGTAAACACTGCGCGTCGCAGGTACCTTTCTTGGTGTTCGTTTTAAAGACCGGGACGCAGCCGCCGTCACTTTCTGCAAAGCCCGGAGCCCCGGTGCTCTCAGGCCCGAGGATTCCTGCAAGGTCGCTGGGGTTAGGGAACGGGCCAGGGAGCCCACGGGCTTCCCCTCAGCACCCAGGGTCTGAGTCCCACTCAGAACCCCAAATCCCCCGCACTTCTTCGGCTCCAGCTTTGGGTCTGGGGAAAGATCAATTCCCACCCTCGCGCGCTGGCTCGGCTCGCGGGCACACACACACGTCTGTAGCCGTAAACAAACGGTAATTCAGGAACGGGAGAGCGAGGGAGAAGCTGGGAGAAAAGAGGTGACCCAGAACCCCAGCGCTGGTCTCGGCTCGCTTGGTGACGAGCCTCTCCTTTTGCTCAGGCCAGTCGCGCATTTGGGGACGCAACTTGCATTTGAATAGCTGCCTGCGCTTGTTATGGACCCGAGAAAGCTCTGAAAGGGAATCACTATGCAAATTGTCCCAGTTACAATCGAAAGGTTCGATCTCCCTGAGCCGCCTGACGGAAGTTGATGTCAGCTATCTGTGCATTAGGCTGGAGTTACGCCTTCGCCTGGCCTGCTCGCCACCCCCGCTCGCGCCTGCCGAGAGGATTTTTTTTTTTTTTTGCTTATGTGTATATTTTTCCTAATAATTAAAAAAAAAAAAGCTTTTAAAAAAAGAGGCGGAAGGTGGTTGTCTAGCTGGCTCAGTCCTGGGAGTCCCAAGGGCACCCGAGGGAGGTATGGCGGCTGGGCTGCCCCCCTTTTCTTTTTCTTTCTTTTTTCCCCCTCTGCAGGTGTTAATGGTGTGTCTGAAATCAAACATTTAGAATCGTGTTTTTCTTTCGTTCTTTCTTTCTTTCTTTTTTTTTTTTTTTAAAGAGCTTTGCAGGACCGGGAGGTGGAGGGGTGGCGGCGGCTGGGCAACATGTCTGCCTCCGCCAGTCTGCTTTATCCTACAATGCAGGCTGCAGATCAATACCCGCTCACTGTAATCCCAGTAATTGTAGGGCTCACAGCTTTTATTTTAAAGAAATAGGACACTAGGACGCGGGCGGGCGCGGAGACCGCGGGGTTGAGTCCTGGTGCCTCCAGGAGTCTTTGGGATATCTATCAACCTGTCTGTCTATCTATCTATCTATCTATCTATCTATCTATCTATCTATCTATCTATCTATCTATCTATCAATCATCTATCTACCTAAATATCTCTGGAAAACCAGGGAGTCCCCAGGAGAGTTCTTCACAATAGGGTAGTGGCACACATGAACCCCACCTGGGCCTTGCCAGGCCCACGTGGCTTCTGTCTGAGAAAGGCAAATTTGGAGGTAGAGTCAGAAGAGCAGACAGCTCAAGATCAGATCCTTCTACAGACCTGGTCCCTGTGGGGTCTGGTCGACCTGAGCCGTTTGGCCCTAGGAGCTGAGTCTGGGGTGTACACGTGCCAGATCCAGTCTACAGAGGATTCAGGACACCAGCCTTCGGCCTAGAAATGGAGGGCCGAGGCCCATCCAGTACTGGGCTGCGGGGAGCTTTTCCCTTGGCAGGCGGGCAGGGGCGCTAGGACCCGGTGAAGCGGTCCTCGAGGCCGCGACCTCCTCCACGAGCTGGGCAAGGCAGCGCGTGCAGCCGCTGTGACCCACCTCGAGCCCCCAGGCCTTGCAGGCCGCCGGCCGCCTTGGCTGCCCACCCCCGGCAGGCAGTGCCTAAGCAAGGCCGCCCCGGCCTGAGCCCCTCCGCTGGCCGGCGCAGCTTCTGGCGCCCCCGAAAATGACCATCTGTCATTCAATTAAGGTTTCAGGGCAGCTGATGGGGGAGCGAGGGTCAGCGACCCCAGGACAAAACGGCCTGCTGCCTCGGATAGGAGAAGTTCAAATGTTAAACGAAGAACATTGTGTCCTGTCCTGGTCCCGGCCCCCACCGGGCCGCAGGTCCGGCCTGTGGACAGCAGCGAGGTGAAGGGCAGCGGTCATTAGACTTAGATTTCAGCTTTGGGCCGAGCCCCTTCTGTTGGGCTATTTCGACCAGAAAACCTTTAACCCTTTCCTGCCAGCCCTCCCCCTAGGGTAGGACAGATTGTGGAAGAGAGAGACAGATGTAGTCCTATAAAGAGATCTGTTCACTAATCCGCAGGAAGCGCAAACGACATACCTAGAAGAGAGACTAACATTCACTGTAGCAGAGAGAGAGAGAGAGAGAGAGAGAGAGAGAGAGAGAGAGAGAGAGAGAGAGAGAGAGAGAGAGCGCTTACCCAAACATGGAGCCTCGGATAGTTAGATGGCCCCTTCTGGTGAACGTATCTTCTTTTAAGTATAAAGAACCAGTCTCCTTTATACTTGAAAATATGTCAGTTGCCTTTCTCATTCTAGACTTCCTCACAATTAAATGAGATAAAGGACTGGAGAGCTAGCTCAGCACGGAAGAACACTTGCTGCTTTTGCAGAATACCCAAGGCTCACAACTTCTATTAATTACAGTTCTAGGGGAATCTGATGCCCCCTACTGGCTTCTGTGGGCACCTACACTCACCTGCACACACACAACAGGCACACAAAGAAAAATAAATACATTCTATTTATTAAAAAATGAGATAAAGAGGGGCCTGGAGAGATGGCTCAGTGGTAAAGAGCACTGGCTGCTCTTCCAAAGTACCAAGGTTCAAATCCCAGCACCCACATGGCAGTTCACAACTGTCTATAATTCTAGTTCCAGGGTATCTGACACCCTCAACAGATATGGAGGAAGAACATCAATGTAAATAAATATTTAGAAAAAAGGTGAGATAAATAATTGTTATTAACCATAAGAATAAAACACAATAACCACCCAGAAACCACAGGCATTTAGGGATTCACACTGGTTTCTCCACAGGACCAGGGAGAAGAAGGCATTTACTTAGCTGATTCAGTGGAAGATCTGATTGTTTCTCTCAATTCCTAGCCATGAAGCCTAAAATCAACACTGTTAAGAAGGTACCGCTGTAAGGTATAGGAAAGTCTAAGTCCTTCAGCAGTCTGTCTAGCACAGAGGATGTCTAGAGCTTCAGCCTCTAGTGCCCTGTTCTCCACATGAAGTCTAGCCCCTACTTTTTGGAAGTAACAATCAAGTAATCAATTAATCAATTGGGCAATCAACATGGAAGTACCTTGGCAAATTTTTCATTAGGTAACAATGAATAATGCATGACACTCCAGTATACTGAGTGTGGTAAATGATTTAAGGTAAGGCGCTGCAACAAGTACCTTTAAATAAAATCAGAATAAGAAGTTTATCACAATCATGATCAAATGCTCCGTCATCTTTCTATTGACCCACATAGCATCTTTCTTCAGGGACATTTGGAGTTATTTCTTTTCCCCCTTACAAACAGACCAGAACAAATTGATGAATTGAGCTTTCACTATGCTAATTTAGATATTATTAATATTTAATTAACATCTCTAATAGCCAGTCATGGAGGGCCTCCGATCTACTTTACAGTCTTAGTAATCTAAAGTAAATGCTTTTCCCATTAATAGTCTGATGCCACCTTAGGAACTTCCTCGGTAAAAAGATTCTGTCTATCCCCAAAGCAGAGGGTGCTAAGTACCCTTCACCAGGCGCGGCTTATTCCCACTTGAAGAGGATCCCGGGAACAATGTCAATTTTGTACAAATTCTACCTTGTCTAGTTTTTGCATGATGCTATTCTAAGAATAGAGCAGATCTTTACATTCCATATTTTAGGCTAGGCGATCATGTGAGGTCGTGCTAGAATCAGACTGTATGCATTTTAAAATTTATTTATTTATTCATATACACACACACACACACACACACACACACACACACACACACACACACACACACACACATATATATATATATATATATATATATATATATATATATATATATGTTTTATGTTTTTGAGTGCTGGTATGTACATGTACCATACATAAGCATGATATCCATAGAGGTCAGAAAGAGGTGTTGTTGGATCCCATGGGATTGGATTTACAGATACTTGTAACTTATCATTCGGGTGTTGGGAATGAACCTCCAGCCTCTTCAGGATCAGCAAATGCTCTTAAGCACTAAGCCATGTATGCATTTTGTAAGGTACATGCTCAAGTAGATAATAGATCATATGGGGCAAACTTCCCACCATGGAATATGCTAGTCTTTCCAGTGAGAGTGGTATTGAGAAGAAAAGTCTCTTTCCTGAGAGCCTCAGTTTTCTCCTTTACAATGGAGATGGTTGGGGCCAGAGAGATGGCTCAGTGGTTAAGAGCTCCTGACGATCTTCCAGAAGACTCGAGTTCAGTTCCCAGCACCCATGTTAGACAACTCACAATGACCTGAAACTCTGGCTCCAGGGAATTCCATACCCTTCTTCTGGCCTCCACTGGGACCTGCCCTCATGCGACATCTATTCAAACAGATATATAAAAATAAATCTTACAGAATACAGATAATTAATGTCTAGGCCACAGTGCTAAAGATAAAGACTGCATGGAAGGATAAATGGTGTGGCATGAAGCAAACAATGGCGTAATCTGTGAATTATTACCCAGAATTCATCTCTGCACCTATTCCCACCGCCTCTGAAACCTCGTCATAAGGCTCCCCAGTAACACTTTACAGCTCCAAATGGTGACTCATCAGCCCCTGGTTTCTCTGACGGGAAGAAGTGAAGGACCAGGAGCCTTAAACTAACTGATAGGAGCACAAAACCAGGTACAAGAATGTAGACATTCAAAAGCTTCCAGCTGCTGAGATCCTTACAGGACAACCCCTGTGTGGTTTAGGAAAATTCCAGAAGCGGCATTGTATTTCCTAGGGGTCAGGAATCAAGTCAGAACCAAGAGCTCAAGAAACCAGAAACATCTGGCTGATCTGAGTCTGGCAGGAAAACCTGGAGATGTAGAGCCTCACATACCTGACCTAAGAAGAGAAAGAAACCTCAGGACAGGAGTGTTCAAAACACTAGGAAGAGAATTTGATACAAAGGGGAACTGATTCATTGGCTGTTGCAAAATAGCAACCCAGAATTATTCTTTTTGTTAACATAAAATAAGCATTTGTGATTGTAATATACGCAGTAGTGCTGACATGACATATTTGTTTAGGTGGAATAATATCCCAGTAAAACCACATACTTCTGATTTTGGAGACAAGTCACATTTCTCTTTTTGTTTTCTTTGGTTTTAACAGGAAAGTTGCAGAGAGAAAGGCCAGTGGGGAAGGGATGAATGACTGGCTGGTGTAGAGATATGCAGGAGATATGAGCTGAAGATGGCAGAGTCTGCTCTTGGATGACAGATTTTCTTCTATCTAGTCCTTTAAATGGCAGAGTCCCTGGTAGCCTAGGCTTGTATTGAATTTACTATGTAGTCAAGGATGATCTCGACTTGTTGATCTTCCTGTTGTATCTCTAGTCACTGGGATTATAGCCATGTGCCACTAAATCCTATTTCATATACTATGGGAGCTCTAGCACAGGGCCTCAGGGAGGCTAGGACAATCACTCTTCCAACTAAGTTATAACCCTAACCCCTATTCACATAAAAAAACCACATAAAACTTTAATCCATTAATGGGATTTTCAAAATTTCCATTAAAAAAAGATGTATTTTATGTTATCTGTGTTTGTCTGCATGTATGTATGTGTACCACATGTGTGCAGTACCCATGGAGGCCAGAAGAGGGTGGTGGATTCTCTGGAACTGAAGTTACAGACACTTGTGAACCTCCACATGGGTGCAGTGAACTTTTGGAGGTCTAGGTCCTCTGCAAGAGTAACAAGGTTTTTAACCATCGAGACATCTTTGTAGTCCCAAGGTCTCTGTCTCTCTCTGTCTCTGTCTCTCTGTCTCTATCTCTCTCTCTGCCTCTCTCTGTCTCTCTCTCTCTGCCTCTCTCTCTCTGCCTCTCTCTCTGTCTCTTTGTCTCTCTCTCTGAGGCAGGGTTTCACTAAAGCTCTGTCTGGCCTGGAACTCATTTGTTGAACAGGGCGGCCCTGAACTTAAGGAGATCCACTGGCTCTTGTTCTTGTTCTTCATTTAACCCAATTTGCTGGTTTGATATGGACAACCTTGTCCTGGCAGTGGAATCTGGCTATATCCCAGTGAAACACAGAGTGTTTAAGAGCCTTGAAGAGGGCTGGGGGTATGCTACAAACAGCTGAGTGTATTTCTCAGTGAACCCACCCCTGCAGGGTCTGAAATAAATTCCCAATCTGGCCGCCCTTGTGGGGTGTATTGGAATTTCTGATTACAGGTCCTTGTTTTCTTAACTCCAATCAAGTCCTATTTGTTTATGTGTGGTGGTTGATACTGGTCATCAACTTAACAGGATTAAAGTCACCTAGGAGACCTGCTTCAGGACATGTCCGTGAGGGTGTTTCTAGACTCGGTTAACTGAGGTGGGAAAACCCACTCTAACTGTAGGTGTACCATCCCATGAACTGAGGTCCTGGACTGAACACAGAGAAAGTGAGCTGAGCACCAGCACTCATCTCTCTCTGCTTCCTGACAACAGATGCAATGTAACCAGCTGCCTCAAGCTTCTGCCATCATGGCTTTCCCATGACCAAATGTAGCCTTCAATTATGAGCTGAGATAGCCCCTTTCTCTTAAGTTGGCATTTGGGGGCAGTGAGACAAATGACTAGTGAATATGATGTATTGGCTGGTTCCTTTTTTATTTTATCATACTCAAGAATATATGATTTCTTACTACTTACATGAACTCTAATTTTGTCCTTTGATGGTTTCACACATGTACATAATGCATCCCAGTCAATAATACAGTGTTACAATGTAATATTAAATACAATTCTGTTACTTTGTATCCCCCTTCCACCAGTGCCGGCCCTTCCTCTTTCCTGTAAATCTCTTTCCTGTATTCATGAGTTTTTGTCTCTTTGGTGTTCTACTGAGTTTAACTGTGATGTCTGTGTGACCATGAGTTTGAAACTATCCATTGAAGCCTGGTGTTCTCAGCAGTGGGCATACAACTGCATACTATGCCTCCTCTCTCTTAGAATCTGTTGGTTGCCAATATGAAAATCTCTAAATTTTTATTCTTTTGTCACTTTTCCCTTGATTGGTCTCTCATTAGAAATGGTTTTGGATTCTTTCATGTTTTTAGAATGAGACTGATTTACTATTGATCTTTGTAAGCTTCCAAATACTCCAGTAGGTCTTTACTGTTGTCACGTCACGCCTGAGCATTTGCATCCAGGAGTACGAATGTTTAAAGAAAAGTCTGCTTTTTTTTTTATGCCATTGCTGTTGGAGTCATATGAGATACATATATCTGTAAGTATCAACAAGGTTTACTTTGTGGCAGTAAAGGAGACAACAAAGATGTTTTTTAAGGGAGAGTGTTGGGTCAGATTGTGCTGAGTGATTTCCTTCCTTTGAAATCCGTAGGAAATATTCTGCTTATCCAGGCTGAATAGCTGCTATCCGAGGCAGGCCTGCACCCAGGGGAGGTTTAAAGTGATAGAGACATGAGCATCCACAGAAAGAATGGGACTTGGTCAGTAGAAAGGTCACCCCAAGTGACCTTATCCAAAAGCACTCCAGTAGGATTTCCCCTTGAGTTTGAATTTGGTTCACTTATTCTTGTCTCTCCTGAAACAGATAGCATCGTTTTTCTCTGTGTTGTAATTAACACGCTTCATTTCAGATTTATTGATATAAGCAGTAAGATCCCTAAATATCCAGAAAAAAATGTGTTCATGCACCTCTTCCTCTTGTTCCTATTTCTGTTCCAGAGCACTTGGCCGGCACTGCTGACTTCTGCTGAGTGATGCCACTCCTACTTTGCATTGACAGCATCTCCCGGCCTCTCTTGATTTAAAACGAAGTTGTGCTGCTAAAGTAAAGTATGGAATTACATGAAAACGCTGACTTTATCCCTTGAAATAGGCATTCCTTTCTCTTTGTGTTCTAGAAACTCAAAACTCCAGTTGGAATTATAGTCTAGAAATACAGTAAGAGCAAAAGGAGTTATAGAATGACACAGACAACTTGATTAGAAATAGGTATCTAGTTATTGAAGTTAGAAACCCAAATGTAACACATGTTGCTACTTAAATTTGTGTCAGAAAATGTTCAGTAGGATGAGAGTAAAATTCCAGGGACTTCTGTGGCGAGTGAAGCAAAGCTCAGGAGGTCTGGCGTGGGGATGAGGTTTGACAGGGAGAGCACTGATTTTGTCCTTGCTTGTACATGTTCAGGGTCTTAATTAGTATTCCTAAAGAACTCTGTTCTGGAAGCAAGGGGAGTCATTGTGTAATAGTTTCTTGTTGAATTCAAGCATGCACAAGCAGTTAATATTTTCAGTACCTGTGTGTTATCTAAGTCTCTTTTTATTATTATTATTATTATTATTATTATTATTATTATATTTGAAAAGTTGTGATTACTAACCAATAAACAAATGCAATGAAAAACATCTCTTAAAAGTTACATTTTGTGTTGTGGAAGTTGGTGGAATGCTTGCCTAGAATGCACAGAACCCTGGGGTGCAGGTTCCAGCATGGCTTGGTGGCTCATGAATGTAATTCCTGAACTCGGGTAGCAAAGCCAGGAGGGTCAACTCATCTTGAGATCAAGACCAGCCTGAGCAATATGAAACTCTGTCTCTCTCCCTACCCACAAAATTATCTTTAGCATTCAAGCAAAAATATAGTTTGACCCATATTGGTATAATTGTTTGAAATGTCAAAGGTCCCTAACTAGGTATTTGACATTAGAAAACTAATGATAGCTCTCTTTATGACATGGATGGCTGATGTATTTCAAAAGCTTCTTCACCATAATGACAATACAAATCCAATACGCCCCCCCAATGGATATAATCTTGAATTGGAACAATATTGCAATTTTCAGAGATATTAGATGATACAGACCTTTAAAACACTTAAAATTTAATAAAAACAAATGTAAGGCATGCAGCATTCCAGTTCTTAAGACTTCTGCAAAACAAGTCATACATCTGATGCTGACAATATTGCTCTGTGGGATGAATTACAGCCTGAGGCTCCATTGATGTTGATTTACATTTAGGGGAAAGTAGATGCAGCTATCCCATGTACTGCAATTGCTTTATGCATTCCAGTTGTGAAGGAAGGATAAAGCCACTGCCCACTTTCATAGGTCCAGATATGGGATTAAAGACAATAGCTGTGACTATAAAGGCAGGTGACTAGGAACTGGTGCCTGGTTGTTGAGATATATTTGTTCAAAATCAATGCATGTTTCTGTTAAGATGGACTAGTCTGGTACTTAAAGCCCAATAGCTGAGACCACAGTGGCATAGACAGAAATGTAGCATTGGGGAAGAGCTTAGTCGTGCAGGGTCTTGTGGGCCACAATAGAGACACACGTGTTTTCCAGTTGGTGGGAAGCTGGGTAGAGGACACAGCTCAGTTAGTAGGGTGCTTGTCTAGCGTTTATGAAGCCTTGGGTTTGATCCCAGCACTGAACAAATCATAGTGGTGCTTTTCTGTGATCTCAGCATGGGAAGGTGGAAGCATCCCCCACAAAGTCCCACTCTTGAGCCCCCACTATTTGGTGAACAGGAAGCAGCCAGAGGAGTCTTTTAAAACATAAATCATGGGCTGGTGAGCTTGCATGCTGGGTTAGGGCACTTGTCAAGCCTAGCGGCCTGAAATCAATTCCTAGGATCCACATGGTAGAAGAAGAGAGCTGACTCCTGCAACTTGTCCTCTGACTGCCATTGGTAAACTAGTCTCCCTTCCCCTCCCACTCTCCCTTCTCCTCCCTCTTCCCCTCCCCCTCCCCCTATAAATAAATAAGATCTCAAGTATCCCAGGTTGGCCAACTGGCTACAGAGCTGAGAATAACCTTGAATTTCTGATTTTCCTGCTTCCATGGAGGACTCACTTGGCTTAAGTGGTCAGGTGGACGGTGAGGGGAGGCTGTGGGAAAGGAGAAGACATAGGCAGAAAGGTGGTGGTGGGGAGAAGTAGCGTCTCCACACTGTATTCTAGTTGAGAGAAATCGTTTATTCATCTTAGTTTCTTCCTAAGGGATATGTCAGTAGATGGAGATGCTTTCTAAGGTCAGTTTAATGCTGTGAAACTCACAACATGGATATATTGAACTATGAAATCATCCTGAGGCGGGCTGTATCTAGTTTATTTTGTCAAAGGAAGATCCTCTGTTTACCTGGGCTTATTTATTGTTTTAAAGGAGTTCGTTGAAGGGCTCTAACATGCCAATTTGCTCCTACTGTTCCCGGAGAGGGGCTTATACTCTGACAAGAAGGGGGACATGCGTTTGTGAGGACAGGTTGCTCTTTATCTCTCACCTGAGCAAAGTCTCACAAGGAGGCTGTGGATGGCTGGATGTCTTCGGCTCTAGTCACTGGGGATACAGGCCCATTTTAGTTTAGTGAAGGTTGTTTGTGTGATATACCCACAATAGAAATTCATAAACATGGCTATGAGGAGCTATTTCTGCTAGCAAAAACATTTGCTGCACAAGCAGGAGGACCTTTGTCCAAATCCCTAGGCCCTACATAAAGAAATCAGGCTTGGCTGCAACTGCCTGAAACCTGTAACAGCATTGTGGGGCACAGAGACAGGAGGATGGCTGTGGATTTCTGAAGATCCTGACTTACGGGAATAAGGCAGAGGTTGATAAAGCGAACTCTGACATCCTTCTCTGACCTGAAGTGCACATCAGCATTTTTACCTGCACCCCCACAAGCACATGGGCCACATACATATAAATACACACACATACATACCACACAATACCACACCCACCACATACACACACACACATACACACACCGCACTACACTCGCCAAAAACCACAGCCACACTTAATATCACACACAGACACACACAGATACACACATCACACACACCACACACACACACCACAAACCACCTACACTTACAACACATACACATCCTACATAATACTACACACACACACAAACACCACACCGTGCCTACATTCACTACACACACACACACACACACACACACACACACACACACACACACACACACACACACACACTGAACATATAACCCCCCAGAATTAAAAAAAAATCTTGCTGGGACTTAAATAGGAATTCCATTGAATCTTTTTATCAAATTTAAGGAGAACTGACATCTAAGTGAATCTTCCAAATCTTTGATCTCTTTCCTTTGCCTACAGACCCTGTACAAATTTAAGCTCATGAAATAACAATTAGAGGTGGTTGTAAATGGCTTCCTGTTTTAAATTTCAGTTCCAATAAGAGTATTGGTTGTGACTGTATTCACATGTAGTTGGCTTTTTTTTTTTTTTGAGACAGTTTCTCTGTGGAACAGAGCCCTGGCTGTCCTGGACTCCCTTATGTAGACCAGGCTGGCTTTGAACTCATAGAGATCCACTTGCCTCTGGATTAAATGCAGGTGCCCAGCTCCTGTTGATCTTGACCTTGATCTTGTGTTGTGGATAGTTAGTATGTGTGAATAGATAGTGGATTTATTCCTCTAAGAAGCAGCATGCCTTTGTTGTTCTCACATCCTGGCTGCCTATGCAATGTGACTGACCACGTGATCAGCTGCTTCAAGTTCCTGATTCAATTTCCCTGCCATGATGGACTGTACCTTAAACCGTGAAAGAAAACAAACGTTCCCTTCTTAAGTTTTTTTCTGTCAGAGTATTTTATCACAATAACAAGAGAAGAAACCAAGACATGTTCTAAGAGGTTCTTCTACTCTTTACAAAATGAGAAGATTGTATCGAATAAACTCGGAAATTCGCCTCCACACAGCTGAGCCTTTGCAGATACTCAGCGTGGAATCCTGAGGCTTGCAGTTATAAACGCGGTGGGGAATTTGAACATATTGGCCTTCCTCAACATGGTATTTAATTTACTGGTGTGAAAAAGTTGTAGACAGTTTTTTCCCCAATTGTAGCACAGATTTTCCTGATCTAAACACATTATATTCCTGTTTTTATTGTCTATTGTTCTTGTAGCATTTGACAATTGAGTACAAAATCAGTAAAAGTCGTTTTTATGTCTTAGCTGAGCTGTATTGTTTTAGTTTTTTCTTTCTTCACTCTTTGGAGTTGAGTAAAAGCGACGCGTTAAAAATATTCACGTACCTGTGGCTTGGTACCTAGGTTGATGAGTTAATCCTCCAGACACACATGCTCGTGGTGGTATGAAGAACACCCGGGCTGCAACTATTTCCCAGAATTTCCTTTCTGTAGAACAGAAATAAAATGCAAACAAGTAACACTTGCTTTGAACAAGTGTGTTTGGACTTTCTTTGGGCAATGTGTTTGCCTGCCTTCAGCGTGGGGATCACCTTGCAGAGGGCACTGCGGAACCAGCAGACGGAAGTATGCTGTACCAGGTGGGAAGGTTTTGCAGAAGGAGTCATTGCCCACCACTCAGCCTGTTTGAATTTGAATTCATTTCTGATATGGTTCTTACAAATAAGCACCCAGGCTCTAGCTTAGAATTTGGCAAAACACAGTCACATGACCGTCAGTTCTGATAATTCAAGTCCTTGTAGTTCTCAGAATGTGGAGGGATTCACAAAGATAGTCCACGGAGAGCCTTTGTAAAATCTTTTCTCTTGTCTTTTAGGCCACTTGTGCCACAGTTTAGCTCAAACTTCCTCTATTGCCCTCCTACCTCCTTGATGCACTGTCCAGATCTTTACTGTGTAGCCGTCTTTATTCTGTTAGAATAGGGAGAAAGTGAAGCTTTGGGGGTGTGGCAGTGCTTCCTTTGCTTGGGAACTGTGACAGTTTGTATATGCTTGGCCCAGGGAATGGCACTATTAGAAGGTGTGGCCCTGTTGGAGTAGGTGTGGCCTTCTTGAAGTAGGTGTGTCACTGTGGGTGTGGGCTTTAAGACCCTCATCCTAGCTGCCTGGAAGTCAGTATTCTGCTAGCAGCCTTCAGAAGAAGATGTAGAACTCTCAGCTCCTCCTGCACCATGTCTGCCTTGATGCTGCCAAGTTCCTGCCTTGATGATAATGGACTGAACATCAGAACCTGTAAGCCAGCCCCAATTAAATGCTGTCCTTCTAAGAGTTGCCTTGGGCTGGGCAGTGGTGGCGCACGCCTTTAATCCCAGCACTTGGGAGGCAGCGGCAGGTGGATTTCTGAGTTTGAGGCCAGCCTGGTCTACAGAGTGAGTTCCAGGACAGCCAGGGCTACACAGAGAAACCCTGTCTCGAAGAACCAAAAAAAAAAAAAAAGAAAAAAAAAGAAAAAAAAGAAAAAAAATTTGCCTACCTTTTTATTTGTTTATATGCATGCATGTGTGGAAGTCAGAAGCCAGCTTGTGGGAATCAATTCTCTCCTTCTACCATGTGGGTTTCAGGGATTGAGTCCGGGTCTTCAGGCTTGGTAGTAAGTAGCTCATCTACCTAGTTTTACACATCCAGTAACACACTTTCTATGTAAGCATGAGTCCAGAAACCCAGAACCCAAAGGGTAAAAAGCCAGGTTCCATGGCACGTGTCTTTTATCCCAGTGCTGGGGAGGTAGAGATAGATGAAACCACGGAGCTGGCTGATCGCTCAGTGGGCATGAAGGAAGGTAGAATAGACCAATTATTAGATGCTGCCTTATTTAGTGACTCACTTCACACACTGCTTGGACTGCCCACTTGCCAGGCATGACTTCACTTGTTGCCTGGGACACAATGACCTGGAGAAACAGCAGAGACAATGGATCGTTGCCCTTAACAACCTGCTGATTGCCACACACACTTCTGTTAGATCTCACTTACTTGCCTCCCACATCTTTGCTGTTTTAGAGTATAAAATGAGAATGTCAACTGGACGCAGGACGGAGGCCTTTCAGGAGCTGTTCTGGCATTGGTCCATTGGTGACACCTCCTCCTCTCCATGTATGCTGGTGTCACAGGGCTTTTTCCAGAACAATTCCTGACATGGGTAATCATACCAGGTGCACCTACACCATAATTCTCAACCTGTGGGTTGGGACCCCCAGGGGGTGCAAAATGTCCCTTTTATAGGGGTCACCCAAGAGCATCAGAAAACACAGACATTTACATTACAGTTCATAACGTAGCAAAATTACAGTTATGAAGTAACAACGAAAATATATTTATGCCTGGAGTGGTGGTCACCACAACATGAGGAGCTGTATTAAAGGGTCGTAGCATTAGGAAGGTTGAAAACCACTGACTTTAAAAAACAAAAACAAAACAAAAAACATGGAGCTAGGTCCGAAGAGGAACATGATGTGGGCTGGAACTGCTTGCATGCCTTTGCTATTGGCACCCACTGCAGAGCGCTGCAGGGTGTGGGGGGGGGAAGAGAATCCTGTGTACACTGGTCCATTGGTTGCTATCTCAGGGCAGAGCCAGACTGGATATAGATGTGTAGAAACAAACCAGGCTTGTTGTTGGGGCTGGGGAGGACACAGATGTGCTGGACCTTGGGAAGACTTGAGTATTGTAGACCTTCATCATGATTAGTTGACTGAATCGAGCTCTCAGGAACTTCTGGAGATCTCCCAAGGGGCTCAAAACCCCAGGAGAACAGCTATTCTGAAGAGGAAAAGAACTCACCAGTCAGGATTAATAAAGTCTCATCAACATGACTGATTAACACCAGCTGAACGAGGACAATACCCACAGGCATGCCAAGGCTTCTGGGGGTAGACCAGGAGGTTTCAACCCTACACAAAGAACCCCAAGCAGCTAAGGAATGCAGAAAGGGAGAGAAATAGTGGGGAAAAATTGAAATAGAGTTGTGTATGTATATATGCATGTATGACCAAGTTAGCAAAGAGGCTATGGTTTTGAAAGAGAAAGGAGAGGTGTATGGGAAAGTTTGAAGATAGAAATGAGAAGGCACAATGATATAATTATAATCTCAAAAATAAAAGAAAAAGTAATAACAAAATAAGGGAGGCCCCTTAGTCTTCACTTTGACCATTGCCTCTGTAGCTCATAGTTCTGCTGAGCTCCCCTTTCTCAGTCAATAGGAATAATAAAATAAAATGAAAATAAAATAAAAAATTATCCATGCTACATGGTTAGCAACTGCTGAAATGTGGAGAGAAATCTCTTCCTCATTGCTACGCAGAGGCAGACTTCATGTTGCTAGGTAAAGTGATTATTTTTTCATGGACTTGTTGCTATGTATTGAGTCATGATGGCATACGGAAGACACACCAAGAGATGGGAGGAATGACGGCCAGCGTCCAGGTACCCGGTGCTCTCTTAGGAGAGAAAATGCTCATGTTACGTGTCGAGAACTCTCTGGGTACTCTTGCTCTGTCTCCTCAGCTCCCTCAAAGAGATGCCTGTGGGCAGTGCTTTTATTCTGACTTCTATTATTAAGTACTGCACATTGATAACCAAGTATTGCAAGGCGTCTCTTTGGTGTCTTTCATGGTTTATATGCCCATTTTTCTGTGATTTACACGTTGTTCAGTGTTATATAAGTGAGATTTAACCATGTTGCTATGGCTCTACTTTGCCAGTTTTTATTTCTGTGGACTATTCCTCCAAATGTTTACCATTTAGTCATCATTTTTTAAAAAAATAAAAATTAGTCATTAACTGAATTCGTCTATAAGTGGTTGTGGTTCAGCATTATAAACTAAAAGCTTCTGTGGTCGTCTGCATATTTATAAAAGGTTTCTTTGGGAACCTATTCGGAAAATAAATCCTTCAATATTACCAGATATTGCTAAATTATGGTTCTAGGACACATTATTCCACACATTTACTAACACCTGATCTTTTCAGACCTTAAATTCTGTTTATCTGATACTGTGAAATGATACCTCATTATAATTTTTATTTGCATTTCTCCTAGTGAAATTTAAGCCATGGCTCTGCCTGTGACACCAGGAGTCCGTAGCCAAGGAGCGCCATAGAGAGGAAGCCTCACAGGAACTTGGAAGG